>OX422209.1:406514885-407214318 GCA_949130495.1 Sambucus nigra | reverse complement strand
TAAACTCGTAAATTAATGGTAAAGTACGTGTAATACCCCATATTGTTATGGCTTTTAAATTAGGAATTTATTAAATTTAAATAAGTTGTAAATTTAATATTAATTCAGAAATTTATTTAAATATTTACTAGCGTGTATGAGAGTTAATAATTATTTGAAATTTATTGAATATTACTTAATGGGTAAATTAATATATAGAATTGAATTTATTAAAATTGTCACGAGTGAATAATATCACAATTATGGAAATTAAGTAAGGAACGCACCTGTGTCGTGTCGGGACTATAGTATCATTATAAAAAGTGAATAAATTATAAGTCACAATGTATGGTCATTTAGAGTGGGCCAACATGTTCGGAAGGGTCGAGATAGTCAGAAAAGTGTACCCCGAGGGTTTAGTTTGGGTCTCGGGGTATTTTTAGGCCTAGCTGGCATCCCGGGAGGGTATTATAGTCATTATGTATTTTTGGGTAATTAAACCCACGAATTTCCCTTAGTTATATCAGCTATTAGAGTTAATCTTTTAGGTTTATTAATCACAGAAACATAGAACGGCCATTAGAGAAGAAAGGTAGAGAACTCTTCAAGACTTGACCGTAAACCGTAACACCTTCTTAAAGAATAACACCACTGGGGGCGTAGATCGTTAGATGAGGAATGCAGCCATATCTTCATCACCAACATATCAGAACTTCGATTCCCAGGAAAGTATCTATCTTGAAAATTCCTAGTTAATATTCCCTCCATGTTAGAGTAGGGTTAAGAATACATGTTTTATGGAAGAATCATACAAATTAGAATACATAAACCGCATGTTTTGGGAGTAAATCATGAAATTTGGACACCGTGTCATATGTAGAGGAATACTCATGAATTTGTAATGGTTTAATAGGAATAAATATGGAAGAAGAATGAGAATTTGGAAATTTAATACAAAACTAGGGTTCTTGATAATTCTTCTTAATTGGCCCCCCTTAATTCGATACCTTTGATGAATTAGTACATGCTTTACGTAGGAAATCATGTAGGTAGGTATATTAAATCATTGGTATACTTGTTTGGGGTTTTGGGAATCATTAATGGTGTTTTGGATGAAACTCGTAGTTAACAATGGCAGAATTTGGGCTATACATGTTTGATCGATTCGATTCCACCCAAGAATGTCGATCAATCGATCGACCCCTTTTCATCAATTGATCGACCCCCTTCTAGAAATTGCATGTTTTTCCCCCTTTTTGTTTAAATCGGATAAAATATGTAGGAACCCCTCGAATGTTATTTAAAGAATATAATGGGTTATGAAGAGGACCAGTAGGGTCTAAGTACATTCCGTTGAATGAAATTATATATGGAATGTAGTCGTTGGGTTAACGGGGGGTTGACAAATATTAGAAATCGTTCAATCACGGTTAGCAACAGAATTGAGATATTCGTAAATGACTTTAGACCTGTATGTTAGAGAAGGCGTACCTACTGAATTGACCTTTAGGAAGAGACAATACTTCGAGGGACAAGAGGTAATTATGAAATGATTATAATTGAGAATAAAATGAGATGAATTCTTTAGGTGTAAATCTTGGGTAAAATTTTATTAGGTACGGTTATACTATTGTTATGGGTCGTGGGCACACCAAATTGGAAAATGAGAATATTTATATACATGACCGAGTGCATGTGTATATATCTATATTATTTTTTTGTATAATCATACCCGCACTACTTGCTATCATGGAGGTTGTCGTGCTGGGATAGTCTTATCTCGATGGAAACTTTATGGGGGATATTGACATGTACCCGTAGAACATAGGATTCCTTAGTACATGCCTATCTGAGAATGATAGTCAGGTGCTCCTAAGAGATGTGAGGGGTATGTGCTTACCTCTTAGTGACTTGGAACTATGCTTTGCCTCCATTTTATGTGTATTATGTTAATAGAGTTCGAGAGTGATTCCGAACTAGTATTTCCCTTAGTACGAGAGATACGAGGACTTGATAGCAGAGTATGCCAGCACCATAGATTTTATGTGGTCTGCCGATAGCATATATATTATATGAGTGCTTAATATATATACATATATATGGATATCTTCTACTGTGCGTGTAAGTAAATAAATATTGAATAAATTCTCCAAAATTATAGCGAGTGTTCAGGAACATTATAACAGCACTTAGATACACATAAGTAACGTAAGAAAACTTTAAGAGATTCAATCTCTAAACTAAACTCACAACCTTGTGACTCCTCGAGATAAAATTTGTGGGAGATAAGTTAGATAGACTTATGAGGCATTTTTTAGTACAGTAGGCGTGCACACTAGATGAGACGTGAGAATTCTCAAGAGAGTGTAGCGTACTAACATGGTTGTTATATTAGTAGGTAAACATTTTAAATATTTGCTAAACTATTTTTAAAACTGTTTACACTTGGGCTCTGACCTGTTTCCTGTCATTTTTCTCTCTTGTATATATATATATATCTATGTATTACAGGTGGCCAGCCACAGGGGCGTCAGGTGTAGGTTCTTTGGATTGGACGTACTACAGCTTATTTGGGAGTTGCAGGACATTGCTCTAGACGACCTCTTCCTTGATTCAACTTTTGATTTAGTACTTCATAGTTAGGGCATGTGTCGCCCGATTTCCCATTTCAGTATAGACTTATTACAGATTTGTATTTATTTCTGTTTTCTGTATTCAATACTCATTGGGCGTTATTTCTTAGCATGATGATTTCAGTTATGGTTATTTACTTGGTTTAGTCAATCTAGTGGGTTTATTTCTCTTGGTTGATCGTTATACTTAGCATTTATGTTATTCTTAAACTGATTTACATTTAAAAAGTTTTTCACGTTGGGATTTAATAAATGGAATAAGACTTTTAATCATTTTGACAATTAGCTTAATTATTTAGGGTGTTTAAATTTGAAATAATTATTTTGCGATAGTGATGCTAAGAATGCACCAACCATTCACCTTGATTTTAATTTAATAAAGGGCTGATCACTCGGTATTTAATTAGGTGGGGTGTCACCGGTGGTATCAAAGCATCAGGTTCTAGTGTCCTTTAGGATTTGTACGGCTTATTTCGCTTTCAGCTTAGCATCTTTGATATAAAGCCCTATTATTAGGACTGTTGTATTCTTGTGTTTACGCTTATGTCTTCAGCTATTGGGGATTTAATAATAACTGTAGACTAATAAACTTCTTTCTCATTTCAGATGCCTCTGAGATGCGTACCCCGAGATAGGAATGCCCAACTCGAGCAGCCAACATCTCCGACTCAGGGAATGATGAATGCAACTGACGTAGCTACCATTATTTCTCAGGCGGTGAATGCCGTACTAACGGTGGGAAGCAGGCTCCACCCTAAGTTCCGGAAGTAGCTCTGGTACCAGCACAGCTTCCCACTGCATGGGAGAAGGTCAGGGATGCCTTTCAGAAGGCTCATCCCCCAGAGTTCTAGGGTAGTTCGGACATTATGATCTCCAACCAATGGAAGAAGGATATACAGAGGCATCTGCGCATGTATGAGTGCACTGATGTACAGAGAAAATTACTATCTTCCTTCAAGTTAGTAGGGGCTTCTTTGTAGTGGTGGGAGTCCACCACCACCTTCGAAGAGATGGATAACTTATCGATTCAGTCGTTTTGGGTGCAGTTTAACCGCAAATACTTCCCATCCTCTATGCAGATCGATATGAGGCAAAGGTTACTGAATCTTAAGCATGGGAGTATGACTGTTGGTGAGTATGAGGAAGAGTTCACGAGACTTCTCACTATAGTATCGATTAAGGCACCCCCTGAGGAGAAGAAAATATTATTGTTTTTAGATGGATTGGCCTGGAGGATTCTCCAGCACCTCATAGGTAATCTATCGTTGGGTACTTACACTGATATACTCAACATCACTCTGTTGCACTGTCAGGATCACCACTTTCATCATCAAGGGAGCAAACGAGCACGGGTGTCCAGCCAGTAGGGCAGGACAGGGGGAAGTAGTATTGGTGGGGTACCATCAGCCCAAGGGCAAACCCGTCACGGTGAGCAGAGTTCCCATAAGAGGGACCCTGCCAAGCGATTTCGATCCGATGATTCCAGGCAGGGATATGGGGGATTTAGATAGGGACAACAGGGCCATTCCAGTCAGTATGGACAACAGGGCTAGTCCAGTCTGCATGGACAAAAGGGCCAACACCGTCAGTAGCAGGGCCATCAGGGCTAACAACATCTTTAGCAGAGATAGCAGGGCCAGTAGTGGGGTGGTAATGACCACCAAGGCTGTGGTCAGTAGGAACAGAGGGGAGGAAACTTGGGCAGGTGTTTTTGATGTGGCAAGAATGACCATAGGCGTTAGGATTTCCCAGAGGGGGATAGGGCCCCATAGTAAAAGGGCTCCCGTAATGAGCCATAGAGGCCACTCTTTCCAGCCGTGCTCCCAGTGCCAACTCAGATGCAGCCCTACTAGCCATCCCAGTTGCCCCAGTTCAGCAAGGGAAATTGCAGTATGGATGTGTCTATAACATCCATCAGGCCTTAGCATCTCAGGTTCCACCTGTGATAGAGGGTACGTTTTCCTATTCATGGCACTATGGGTTGAGACTTATTTGATACTGGGGCGTCAAACTATTTTATAGCTAATCACTTTGCACGGCCCTTAGGGTTATTAGACACGGTAGAAAGTATAGTGAAATGTATAGACTCACCACTGGGGAATGAGTCTTTGATTTTCATTATATGCCGGGGTGTAGGTATATAGATTGGTAACTTGATTTTACCCGCGGACATGCTAGTTTCAGATATGCATGAGCACGACGCCATTATTGGCATGGATTTTCTTATTGCGTATAGAGCCATGATAGATTGTTTCGGTAGGAGTATCATCTTTACCATCTAGGTCAGGAGATTTTTTTGGTTACGATGCCTAGCCCAGAGTGAGTATCTTCCACCCATGTGTATTATATAGAGGAGGATACCTCGAAGGAGATTGTGATTCCCCTGGATTCGATTCTTGTTGTTGGTGAGTTTATAGATGTATTCAAGGAGATACTAAGCAAGAGATAGACTTTTTCATAGGCTTGATGTTGGGCACTTGGCCGATAGCACGTGTACCGTACCGTATGGATCCAGTGGAGATGAGGGAGTTACGGGATTAGATAGAGCATTTGTTGGACCAGGGCTTCATTCGTAGAAGCACCTCGCCTTGGGGAGCTCTGGTGTTATTTATAAAGAAGAGAGATGGTTCACTGAGGTTATGCATAGATTACCGGGAGTTGAACAAGGTCACAATACAGAATAAATATCTGTTGCCTCGAATCGATGACCTGTTCGACCATCTGAGAGGAGCATCCTTCTTTTCAAAGATAGATTTGAGATCGGGATACCATCAACTACGGATTAGGGAGAATAATGTGTCGAAGACTGCTTTATTTATGAGATATAGGTCTTATGAGTCCAGAGTCATGCTGTTTGGGCTAACAAATGCTCTAGCCGTATTCATGGACCTGATGAACTGAGTGTTCAGAGAGTTTTTGGATTAGTTTATCATCTTCTTCATAGATGACATCTAAATTTATTCACAAGCTGTGGAAGAACACGCTGAGCACTTGAGATAGGTTCTTCAGACCCTATGAGAACATCAGGTGTATGCTAAGTATGAGAAGTACGTGTTTTGGTTACGGGAGGTACAGTTTTGGGTGCATGTTGTGTCGAAGTTAGGGATATCGGTTGACCCGAGCAAAGTGTCGGTAGTGAGAGAGTGGGGGCATCTCACAACACCGACAGAGATGCGTAGTTTCTTAGGGTTAGCCTGGTACTATAGGCAGTTCATCCAGGGCTTTTCTAAGATAGCGGGTCCATTGACGAATCTGACTCGCAAGGGAGTACCATATGTATGAGATGATGCTTGTAAATTGTCTTTTGATGAATTGAAAGATAAGTTGACTTCGGCGCCAGTCTTACTTTTCCCAGACCAAGAGTGGAGTACCTGGAATATACTGACGCCTCTCAAGAGGGACTCGGTGGAGTACTTTAGTAGGAGGAACAGGCTATAACTTTTGCCTCCCACAAGCTTAAGCCTCATGAAAGGAATTACCCCACCCATGACCTGGAGCTAGCAGCGTTCATGTTTGCATTGAGGATTTGGAGAAATTACTTGTTGGGGGAGAAATTTCTCTTGTTCACAGAACACAAGTCACATTAATACTTATTCACTCAGTGAGAGTTGAACATGCGTCAACGCAAGTGGGTGGAGTTTGTGAAAGACTACTAGTTCGAGATACAGTACCATTCGAGGAAGGCTAACCTGGTTATTGATACCTTAAGGCGTAGATTGATAGGTGACATATCGGAGGTATGGAGAGCGAAGTGGAAAGAGTTGGGACACCAGTACGCGATAGCCCATTCCATTATATATGTTATGTTAGTCACACCTGATATTGTTATGAGGGTAATACAGGAACAAGAAGTGGATACTCTTTGTCAGGATCAGATTGTGCGGCTTCTAGCTGAGGGTGCTGAATCCTATTCAGTGAGTTCTGACGGGGGTTTGAGGCTTAATTAAAGATTGGTGGTTCCGAAGGTAGAAAACTTACGTCATACAGTGATGACACAGTAGCACATATCCAGATTTACGGAACATCCCGGAGGGGATAAGATGTACCAGGATATGAGGCGGCAGTACTGGTGGAGTGTGATGAAAACAGACATTGCATAGTTCTTATCCAAATGTTCTACCTATCAGATGGTAAAGGTGGACCACCTGAGACCGCCAGGGTTACTTCAGCCGTTGGAGATACTTACGTATAAATGGGAGAGTATTTCCATGGACTTCATTACTGGGTTGCCTATATCACAACGGGATCATGATTCCATATGGGTTATAGTGGATCAGTTGACCAAGGTAGCTCATTTTCTGCCACTACGGACAGACTACACCACGAGCCAGTGTGCGCAGTTATTTATTACCGACATAGTTAGGCTATATGGGGTGCCCTTGGATATTGTGTCTGATATAGACAAGATTTTTATGTCGCACTTCTGGGAGAGATTTTAGGAGGCCATGGGTACAAAGTTGAGATTGAGTTCAGCTTATCACCCACAGACAGAGCGTATCAATCCGATGTTGGAGGTATGCTACGCATGTGTGTCCTTGATGTTGGAGGAGGTTGGGAGCTGTACCTTCCACTAGTGGAGTTCGCTTATAATAACTCCTCTCATTTCATGATTGACATGGCCCCATTTGAGGCGTTGTATGACAGTACTTGTCGTTCTCCTGCTTATTGGCTAGAGGTGGGGGACAATAAATTTCTCAAACCAGATGTCATTTAGGAGACTTCACCTAGGGATTGAGCTTATCATGAGTCGCATTCGGGTAGCCCAGGACCGGCAGAAAATCTACGTCGATGCAAAGTGGTCCTTCCAAGAGTTTAGCGTGGAGGACCAAGTATTACTACGTGTCTCCTATGAAAGGAGTAATGAGATTTGGAAAGAAGGGAAATTTGTCTCTAAGGTATGTAGGACCATTTCCCATTATCGAGAGGATAGGTCCGGTGGCATACATATAGGGATTTCCAGAGTACTTGCACCGTATTCACGATGTATTACACATATTATCATTGAGCTGTTATCTTCGGGATGATATGTCCCACACCCACATCGCGATAGAGGAGATTGAATTACATCCCGATAGTTATTATGAGGAGAGACCAGTGGCTATCCTAGACCATTGAGAGAGGAAATTGAGGTCAAAGGTAGTTCCACTTGTGCGGGTTCAGTGGGAGCATCATAATATGGAGAAGTCCACTTGGGAGCGCGAGGCAAATATGCACGACAAATATCCACATCAATTTTTACCAGGTATGCCTTATTTCGGAATTTTGGGTCGAAATTCCGTTATTAGGTGGGGGGGGGGGGGGGGAATATGTAATACCCCGTATTTTTATGGCTTTTTAATTAGGGATTTATTAAATTTAATTGAGTTATTAATTTAATATTAATCCTTAAATTTATTTAAATATTTACTAGCGTGTGACAAGAGTTAGTAATTATTGGAAATTTGTTGAATATTACTTATTGAGTAAAGTAATATATAGAATTGAATTTATAAAAATTGTCACGAGTGAATAATATGACAATTATGGAAATTAAGTCGGGAAGCGCTTGTGTCGTGTCGGGACTATATTATTATTATAAAAAGTGAATAAATTATAAGTCACTCGTATGGTAATTTCGAGTGCGCCAACACCTCCGAAAGGGTTGAGATAGTCAGAAAAGTGTACCCGGGGGTTTAGTTTGGGTCTCGGGGCATTTTTAGGCCTCATTGGCAAACCAAGAGGGTATTATAGTCATTATTTATTTTTGGGTAATTGAACCCACGAATTTCCCTTAGTTATATCAACTATTAGAGTTAAGCTTTTACGGTTATCAATCAGAATAACATATAATGACCATTAGAGAAGAAAGGTAGAGAGCTCTTCAAGACTTGACCACAAATCGTAACACCTTTTTCAAGAATAACACCACCGGGGCATAGATCCTAAGATGAGGAACGTAGCCATATCTTCATCACCAACAGATCAGACCTTCGATTCCCAGGCAAGTATCTATCTTGAAAATTCCATGTTTATATGCCCTCCATGTTAGACTAGGGTTAAGAATACATGTTTTATGGAAGAATCATATAAATTAGAAGACGTAAACTGCATGTTTTTGGAGTAAATCATGAAATTTGGACACCTTGTCATATGTAGAGGAATATCCATGAATTTGTAATGGTTTTATAGGAAGAAATATGGAATAAGAATGAGAATTTGGAAATTTATTACAAAACTAGGGTTCTTGATAATTCTGCTGAATTGACCCCCTTAATTCGATACCTTTGATGAATTCGTACATGCTTTATGTAGGAAATCATGTAGGTAGGTATATTAAATTAGTGGTATACTTGTTTAGGAGTTTGATCATCATTAATGGTGTTTTGGAGGGATTTCTTGGATGAAACCCGTAGTTAAAAATGGCAGAATCTTAGCTATACGTGTTTGTTCGATCGATCGACCCAAGAATGTCGATCTATCGACTGATTGATCGATCGACCCTTTTTATCGATCGATCGACCCCTTCGAGAAACTGCATGTTTTTCCTCTTTTTGTTTAATTCGGATAAAATATGTAGGAACCCTTGAATATCATTTCAAGAATATAATGGGTCATGAAGAGGACCAGTAGGGTCTAAGTAGATTTTATTGAATGAAATTATATATGGAATGTAACCGTGGGTTAGCGGGGGGGTCACACAAATTAGAAATTGTTTGTACGTTAGCTACAGAATTGAGCAATTCGTAAATGACTTAGACCAGTATGTCAGAGAGGGTGTACCTACTGAATATATCTTTAGGAAGAGAGAATACTTCGAGGGACGAGAGGTAATTACGAAATGATTATAATTGATAATAAAATGAGATGAATTCTTTAGGCGTAAAGATTGGGTAAAATTTTATTACATACGATTAAAATATTGTTATGGGTCATGGGTGAACCAAATTGAAAAATTGGAATATATATATATGACCGAGTGCATGTGTAGATATCTACATTATTTTTGTGTATAATCATACCCGTGCTACTTGCTATCATGGAGGTTGCCACGCTGGGATAGTCTTATCTCGATAGGACCTTTATGGGGGATACTGACTTGTACCCTAGAACATAGGATTCCTTGGTATAGGCTATCTAAGAATGATCGTGAGATGGTCCTAAGAGACGTGAGGGGTATGTGCTGACCTCTTAGTGACTTGGAACTATGCTTCGCCTCCATTTTGTGTGTATTGTGTTATAACAGTTCGAGAGTGATTTCGAACTAGTATTTACCTTAGTAAGAGAGATACGGGGAGTTGATAGCTGAGTATGCCAGCACCATAGATTTTATGTGGGGTGTCGATAGTATATATATTATATGAGTGCTTAATATATATACGTTAATATGGAATTCTTATACTATGCGTGTAAGTAGATAAATATTGAATGAATTCTCCAAAATTATAGCGAGTGTTCGGGAACTCTATAACAGCATTGAAATACACATAAGTAACGTAAGAAAACTTTAAGTGGTTTAATCTCTAAACTAAAATCATAACCCTGTGACTCCTCGAGATAAAATTTATGGGAGATAAGTTAGATAGACTTATGAGGCATTTGGTAGTACAATAGGCGTGCACACTATATGAGACGTGAGAATTCTCAAGAGAGTGTAGCGTACTAACATGGTTGTTTTATCAGTAGGTAAGCATTTTAAATATTTGCTAAACTATTTTTAAAACTGTTTACACTTGGGCTCTGACCTGTTTCCTGTCATTTTTCTCTATTGTATATATATCTATGTATTACAGGTGGCCAGCCACAGGGGCATCAGGTGTAGGTTCTTTGGATTGGACGTACTGTAGCTTATTTGGGAGTTGCAGGACATTGCTCTAGACGACCTCTTCCTTGATTCAACTCTTGATTTAATACTTCATAGTTATGGCTTGTGTCACCCAATTTCCCATTTTAGTTTAGACTTATTAGAGATTTGTATTTATTTCTATTTTCAGTATTCAGTACTGTTGGGAGTTATTTCTTGGCATGATGATTTCACTTATGGTTATTGACTTGGTTTAGTCAATCTAGTTGGTTTATTTCTCTTAGTTGATTACTATCCTTAGAATTTATGTTACTCTTAAACTGATTTACATTTAAAAAGGTTTTTCATGTCGGGATTTAATAAATGGAATAAGACTTTAAATTGTTTTGGCACTTAACTTAATTATTTAGTGTGTTTAATTGGAAATATTTTTTTTGCGATAGTGATGCTAAGAATGAACCAACTATTCACCTTGATTTTAATTTAACAAATGACTGATCAACCGGTATTTAATTAGGCGAGGTGTCACAGTAAGGTGATTATTAGAGAGAAAGAAATATTAATTACTAGTTTGAATATATTTTTTTTGTAAACACGTATTATATTGATACTTGGGTTGTGTGATCGCCTAAAGTATGCTTAATATGGTATTGGGGTCGATGAGAATCCAGACCAATACATAAGAACTTGATTTGGGGTCGATTATGATCCAAACCAAATCGAAGTCTAAAGATATTAGGGTCGATGAGTATCCAGACCAATATAAAATGCATAACATTTACTTTGGGGTCGAGGGATATCCGGACCAATGTAAATGATAGGATTAATGGGGTCGATGATTACATGGACCAATAATCCTTATAGTATATACTCCGTGAAAAATATATATGTACTTCATGATATTCGACTTATGTGCGAAATTAGGCTTGTAGATGATATATATATATATATATATATATATATATATATATATATATATATATATATATATCATCTAAATTATAAATTAAGTCAAGAGAAACATAATTTTAAGATTTAAAATAGATTGGGAATATATGTAGTAAGTTAAGTAGTGAAACTTAGTTATGGAAGTCAAATGATAAATCAGAAATTCTTTACGAATTAAGTATTCGGACTTGATTATAATGATTAAATATAACACATGTGAGTGTTATATGAAAACTAAAATCTGCAAGGATGTAAAAATAAAGCGTGTTGTATGGGCTGTATGGGAGAGTAGACCATTGATAAGATCGTTTATATACATAAGTCGATATAGCTTGGGTATGATGGCTAGGTGGGCTAAGTATAGTACGTTAGGTGTGCACATTATTGGATGGGTGAGGAGACTCAATAACAGATTTTAATTGCGATAAATTACTTGTTAAATATTTTCAAACTGTTTTGAGTACTAACTCTTTCTATAAAAATGTTTTCAAAACCTTGTAGGTTTCCATACACAAGGTCGCCTTACTTAAGTTCATTCCAGGGATTTGTAGTTGTAGCACCATGGATGCTGACAGGATCATTGAGTAGCCGACTCTTTCATTCAGATCTAACATAGGATATCATTCTTATGCTTGATATGTAGACATGTTGTCAGTTGGCTCCATTACAGTTCTAGATTTGTATCAGTTTTACTTTATTTTTGGATTGTAGATTTCTACTTGGTTGTGGTTTTAGCCGACGATTAATTCGGCTTGACTCAGTTGCTTTTACATATTAGTGATGGTTTGGATTCTAGTATCTTATGTATATTGTTGTAGTTTTCAAACTATTCTATCATCTTAGTTTATTTGAGAGATAAAATTTGGCAGCGGTTTAATTAACGTAGGTGGTTAGTACTATATTTGTTTTTCGGCACTAATGCTAAGAATGAACCATATGAGAAACATGTTTTAATTTGATAGAGGCCTGATCACTTAATGTTTAATTAGACGGGGTGTCACATAAACCCTTTTCACTATAAGCCTTTCCTTGAAGGTTTCCACCTTACCATCATTCTATCTTTTAAATTCTTATACGTACACTCGAATCTAATGGTGAAACCCTAAGTTTAATAAATAGAATCCATATTCATATCATCAGTATTAACTCAAGGCTATATTTACTTTTCTTTCATTGCCTCATTGTAGTTTCTTGAACTTGATCACTACACTAAAATAGGTGATTTGTAAGTGTTTTAAACATTCATTAATGCCATTTGAAAGTGTTGAAAACACTTATAAATTGGCACGTTGCAAAAAAATTATAACTGTTCAAAACCGTTGCAAATATCATTTGCAACTGTTCATTGGGAACACATATCCTTTTCGGATAACCGTTACAAAAAACACTGTAAGTGTTCAGAACACTTGCATATTAAACCTTTGCAAATGTTTTAAACACTTGAAAAATTTTCGTTTCAAAGTATTAGAACACTTGCAAAATTCAACAAGTTTTTTTAATTTACAACGGTTATAAACATTTGCAAAAGAAAATATATACATCTTTTTCTAATGGTTTAAAACACTTGCAAATATTAATATGTAAGGAAAACAATGTTCTTTTTGTAAGTGTTATAAACACTTACATAAATTAAAATATTAAAAAAAAATATCCACCACATACCACTAACCTCACATATAACAAACAGTAAAAACAGCTAAAAACAAAACAATTATATTCAAACACTTTCATAAAATACTTCATGATATTTTTTACATTAACAAACATTCTCATCAAGAAAGGAAGCTAGAACACCAAAGGTATATTTTCCTTAATAATCTTTATACATCTAGTTATTGTATCCAAATACACATATGCCACAACCCTATTAGTATGGCAAAGAAATTGTGTTGATAAGGGCATTGCCACTGCCAGTACTCATCGCCTCGTCGCTAAATTATTTTCCAAGTGCATAAAAAATGAAATCGGAGATTCTACCACTTTAGCATTCCTATAGGCAGAAGATGGAACGACACTACCAATGAGAGTCTTTTAAAAACCTGAGTAACATCACGAAAGTGAAATTTGGCAATAATTTTATGCAATTGTGGACAAACAAATAAGTGACTCTTAAAAGTCAAGCACATGGATCCAAAAAAACATTAAAACTAAGGGGTAAAGCAAACAAGAGTTGTAACATTTACACATACTTGACATTTACAACTTTTATATATATGACCCCTACCACATATTTTGTAGTTCACAAGTAATATAGTATATGGATGTAGACTATCACAAGTAAGAAATTTTGTCATCTATTCAGCGTTGAGTTCTTACATCCCTAACCAGCTAAAATTAGCTCACTAACTTCAAAGGAACCAACATAAATATACATATCTTAAGCACATACCTACTTGTTATCTTCGTGGACCCACGTAGAACAGCACTGACATCCTCCTCCACCACGCATAAACTCTTGTTATCCTGACCTTAATAATACCGATGACGCAAAACTCAGAAGTTGATATCGCCTGATGAGCTTCAACTTCCATGGAATTCATAGTAGCATTAGGGATTCCGGTAGGAGCGTCCCTACCTGAACTAACGACGGTAACCTATGAGTTGAAACACACCAGAGTCATGGAAAAATAGTGGTCCGTCGTGGTATCCACCTTGTTCATTACATCCACTGTTTTCATGTTTATCTCATTATTGACTGTCGTAAGTGTCCACAAATTCTCAGCGGTTTCTACATCTTCTATAATAGGAGCAACTGTCCCCAATATCTCTCGCATATTTATTACCGTGGGGGATGGCCCAAGAAGTGTTCTCACCTTATTCACACTACATGACCAAACTACTGTGGTTTCCAGTAGGAAAGAACCTCTATCAGTGTCACCACAAATCATTTGAGCTCCTCCAACATCAATTTGAACCGTGTATATCAACACCTCGTTATCTCCAAAAAAGCACTCATGCTTTTCTTCTATCTGTGAAAGAACGTAAAACTAACCCTCGACTTTGACAGTCACCTAGACCGTCATCGTCTCTTTCCATTTAAAAAGAAATCGAGCCCGACATAATTCACCCCCTTTAAAGTTTCCTCATTAACTTTTACCAAGCCCCTATAAAAATTACCAATAGCTGAGAATACATCCTTACCCTATAAGTGTAAAGGTATACCCATTACTCTAATCCACCTCTCTCCTAGAGAGCATAAAGTTTTCTTAGCGTTTGCTAGAGGATTATTTTCATGCAACCAAAGTACTTCATAAGGTTCATCAATTAATGTATCCAACACAATAAATATATATTCAACTTATTACCAAACTTATTCCACTATCCATGAGTTACTGTATTCAACTTATTCCCATGAGCAAAGAACCAACATCCAGCTTCTGAAAAATAAACAAAATTAATGAAGTTGAGTCCAATTTTCTTGTTAATATGACTAACACAATAAATTTAATGGACAGAGAGTTGAAATTAACCCAGGGGAAATCTAGTTAAGAGTTGATAAAAACAATACAACACAATGAGCAACCAAATCCTTTATTTTCTTCCCTTTCACCAAGTCAATCACAATGACTTCTTCCACCTCAAATGATGTTTTAGAGAGTGGATCTAACAGCAATATAGGAACATAAAAAAAGATCTAAAATATACTGAGCACATATGAACCATAAAACTAAACAAATACCGAAGAGATTCACCACTAACACATGCATTTACTGTATCCGATATGATGTAACGAGTTGAGTCTCTATTCTTCTATCATGAAAATAAGCAGCATGCATTTAATTTGATAATTTTTGTGTGAATTTGTGAATTTCTTCCGCTCATTACGTTCAAATTACACATAAAGGATATTAAATAACATAAAAGGACCACCATATGTGCCAACACATCATATAGTAAGAACCTTTATACCTTGCACTACTTCATAAGAAGATGAACTATTGCGAAAATTAGTCACACCAATTTTTAAGACCCCTTACACTTCCTTCAAATATCGAGTGTTAATATGCACATGTGCCAGGCTTTGACGTGTCAATGACCCACAGGCAGACATGTGTGGAGCCACACGGACTTTTTGTAAAGCTTGCCAATATGAAGAGAGAGTTGATTTTGCATTGGACAAACAACACCGTAGTGAATCTAATTTTACACTAGATGGTTTTAAAGATGAAAGACTTCAGCTTGTGGGTGGGTCCAACGCCATCTTCACTTTTCTTACTATATAGTAACCATAATTTTAGATTAAAATCTAGAAACGTCACTATGAGAAATATATATAGATATGAGCAAATTTATAATGAGAAACACAAAAAAGTACCATACAGTTTAATTTTTCCAAATGTATTTTTACGTTTTAGTGCAGCTCCTTCACTGACTAATTTCAAAGATGTTTTCCTCAAGAGTTCTTCCTCTGATTGTAATAAAACTTGTTGCAACCTATAGCATTCATAATTCATACAATCCAAATGCAAAGCCGATCAATAAAGATGGTTTGGAGACTATGGTAAATAAAAAAATAGGCTTCTATAAAGTACCTTCCACTCAACTTATTAACACCTCACCCATTTTATACTGTAAATTTTCATTATGAAATTATACATGGGACATAATGATAAAAAGTGTAATAGCGTAGTAGTGTATATCACCAGAAAGAAATAGGAAAAAAAAGTAAAAACAGATTAAAATGTTACCCAAAAGAATTTCGCAACAGTCCACATTCGTTTTTTTTAAATATGGGAGCTTCCATAAAGCCCCTAGCCTAGGAGTGAAGATAAAGACGATCACATTCATCATAAGAAATCACACCATACCGTGGACCTAGCCTGCTGAATTCAATTCCAATGACAAATAAATAACAACAACTGAGAAAAATGGTGAACTAAAATAAATAAATAAATAAAGTAATCGGACAAGAAGATGACTGGTTAAGCTACCTTGCATGAATGTGGGAAGGCGAGATGGCAAAGAAATGGAAGATACAAAACTTGAACCTAAAGGCGTGTTTTCCTCACGTTTAATTCATCTGTAGTTGCACGACAAAGTGTACTCTGCGTTCTGAAAGTTGGACATTGGCCTGTAACTGGATTAACTTCCCTCACATAACTGGTATGATGCAAAGAGTTGAGTCCTTTTATGTTGCCTTTTAGCTACAATTTGTATCAATTGGGGATCCCACTTCTAGGAAAATTAATTTATTGAGTCCGTATTCCATAAAATTATCAAATTAACATCAGAGTTGTTATATTTATAATTTAAAATGAAATTAAAGTTATGAGTTCCTGTACATACTCTGATATGAAGCGATAAATGATCCGGTGGTTTCTTTACGCCAATTAATTGTATATTTGAGGGTTGTTCTTCTCTCTCTCTAGATATTCCCTGTTAATGCGGATTTCTATCCTTTTCTTCAAGTCAGCTAGGGTAGAACATTTAATTGTCTAGATCATAACCCTCACCATCCTCTACTAAATTGATGTAGAGTTATCGGTACACATCAAAAGCCAAATGCGAACGAAATATAGGATCCTGGGAGAATTGAAGTCAAGTCAACCAGGCTTAGAATAGATCTATACAGTACAAAGGTTGGAAGAAAAGCTAAGAGATTGCTGAAAATAAAAAAAACCCTTCAATAAGGCTATGCTGAGGGATGACCAATTGTATCCAAAGCCACCTATCATTATGCCCAAGTATGATGATAAACTAGATATCATATAAAGAAATTCCAATATACAACTGTTATTTACTATATTAAGATAAAACTCGCTATTGAGATTTCTCTAGAAGATTAACTGGACCAACTAATGCGTGGTACACGGGACTCTCTAGAGACTATTAAGACATTCAAACAACTAGATAACTTGTTTATAGGCAAATGTTGCTTTGGTAAGAATCATATTAAGAAAATTGAGTACCTTCTGAGCATCAGACAGAGAGAAAATGAGACAACCCATGAGTACATTACCTATTTCAACAATAAGAAGTTGAAAGTTGTGAATTATTATGAAAAATTAAATATCACAACTGTGATGAGCACACTACAACTTGGAAAGTTGTATTGGATATTTGCAAAATAATCATCATACAATCAATGTGAATGAACCATGTTGTTTACAAATGCACTTTCTTTCAAATATTTCCAATAAAAAGCATTATCTATAGGTATACTTAGTAAAACATAGTTGCAACAAAGATTTAATTGAAAGAAATAAATTAGTTTAGAGGTTACTAGTGCTTACACTAAGTCATTAAAAAGATAATTTCTTATCCCATTGCGGAGTTGCTTTAATATTGGCACAAGCATCTTTAGCACCAGCATTTGAATCCACTGGCCATGTCTTTGGTACAACTAGCCTCCTGTGTTAAAGAGATATTAATAAGATTTCTTATTGCATTGGACATGCAGAGAAATATGGATATAATAACTAAAGTATGAGATGGAAGGTATAAAAACCTCTTCCCTTTAGACTAAATATGGATATAATATTTTTTTTAAATGTGGTTGACATGTCATTTTAAGAATTTGTATGACCATATTCTGTTAGCAGATTTGGCAGATCCAAATCCCTTTAGACTTCCTTCAAAACCAGATTTGGCATACCCAAATTGTTAATGTAAATACTAATCCCCACTTAGGTGAAAAATCACAAATTGGACTTTTATACCCACACACACACACACACACACACACACACATGTGTGTGTGTGTGTGTGTGTGTGTGTGTGTGTGAGTGTGTGTGTGTGTTTCACCTTTTATAATATTAAACTTATTAATATGTATATATAAATACCAAAAGATGGTTATAGCTTCTCCTACTTAAACATAATCAACAATAACACACTAGCATTGGCTACATATGCTTAAAAGTGAAATGATTGAGAAATAAAAAGGATCTTGAACATGACTAAGTACATATAAAATTTAAAATTTCAAACGTAGAAGCTAAACGGAACAATATATACAATTTCATAAAAAAAACATATTGCATTTCAACTTTTCGCTGATCACGAACCCTTTAAATATCACTCAATTAAGAAAGAATATGTGGAAATGGAAAACCAAAAGAATTGCAATAAGCCATTGGTTTTGTTTCCCCTGCATATATGTCCTCAGTAGATTCATAATATTCAAGGCCAAAAATTTCACACTTACGACATTCGACACCCAATCATCATCCGGGAAAATATATGTTTCCCCAACAATGAATTTGAACCATACCTCTCAAACAACTTGAAATGTCAATTGCCATGTTTCAATATTAGGGCAAATGCAAACTAATTTCTTCAATCCTGCCAGTTATGCACACATCATATGATAAAAAGATCAAATCGGATCTATTATTAATGATTAAACATATAAAAAAATTAGACATACGATCAAATCGAAACTGTTATTAGACGAAATCCTAGATTTGGAATAACAGAATAAGACATACGCACCAAATCGAAAGATCAAATCAAAATTAAAGAAATCTTAACCATCTTCACTGTCTCGCAAATATGAATATATGAGACAATGTCATTGCTTGTAAATCTAAACCATCTTCATTGTCTCTCAGATTTCTCTATTTTCTTCACCTCTTCCCGGATCATTTAATAGAATATATGTATCTATCACCTTCATTGTCTCTCATGATCTTCTAGACTATCTTCTTGTTCACACGATTGATTTATTCTAGATTCATTACTAATACTAAGCATCCTCCTAAATGAATTAAACCTCGAACTTAACCTACACTCGGTCTAACATTTAGATACAAACGCACACACACACACACACACACACACACACACACACATATATATATATATATATAGATAGATAGATAGATAGATAGAGAGAGAGAGAGAGAGAGAGAGAGAGAGAGAGAGAGAGAGAGATTGAGCGTTATACGTGTCTCCAATTGAGCCCTATTTGTGATTTTTCTGCAGATTGAAAAAAAATAATTATAACCAAAGATTGATCCCTAGGTTTGCGATTGAATAAGAAGCGTAAAATGGAAAAACACATAAACATCTAGACATAATAATATCGTAAGATTGAGTAACAATTAAAAAGAAACGGTTTTTCGATTGAACCAGATTGATCCCTAGGTTTGCGATTGAATAAGAAGCGTTATACATGTGTGGAATTAAAAAAAACAAACCATCTAGACATCACGCATTGTCTAGACATCACGCATACCATACAAAATAATCCATAAATCGTACATCAAAACAAGAATACATAGAATAATATCGAAAATAGAGAAACAATATCGGAGAAGATATAAATACATACCATAGAATCCATAAATTGAAGGTTTTTCAATTTTGGAGTCTTGGATTTTCATTTGCAATGAAGGTTTTGGTGTGATTTTGGTGTGATTTCAATAAACGAGGGTGGGAAAATTTTAGGAACGAGGAAGGAATTTTTTTAGGAGGGAAATAATGTGGGTGGTAAATTCTCTCTTTACGCTTTTTAAGAGAAAACGTAATGCATTTAAGTTTGGACAGATTTTGCAAGGGTTTTGAACACTTACAACATTTATAAGTGTCCAAAACCGTTGTAATTTTTGTAAGTGGTATAAACACTTACAAATTAAATAATTTATTACTTATGAGATAGACATTATGGTGTAGTGGATTTGTGTTCCCCTATGATATCATCTAAATGTTCACCAAAAACACTAACTTGTTAGGTTGTCACCTCACTCTCCCACTACAATATGGCACCACTAATGATTCAGTTTATGTAACACATGTTGCCCAATCATCAGTAATGCAACCAATATTTCTTAGTAATGAATTATTGATATTAGGTAGTTTTTATACTACAAAGGTGGTCTAGCAACATAGGTAATATGATGTTCCCTTGTAAGCCTAGTATACTCTTTGGCTTATATTTTATTACAAAATTCTCTTTCAAGAACAGAACATTGATAAAATAAATGACCTTATTTGAGCTTAGGAATATGACATGAACTGCCCGGAGTACCTTTTGGATAACTAGTGAAGGGATATATTCATGTATTTGATTAGAATACCTTGAATCCTTCCATAACACTAGTGTGGAGCACCCAAACATCTAAACATGTTCTAGAATAAGCTTCCACCCACGCCACAATTTCATTGGAGTTGAAGATACCAATTTAAAAGGAGCTAAATTAATAGTGCATATACCCATCTTTTAATGAAAAATCCTAGCAAGAATGTTCTAATCCCAAATAACTAAACCTTTATCTTATTATGTCGAAAATAATATTACTTCATTTATCTGCTACACCATCCCATAGTGGATTATTCGATTGAGACAACTCGGATATAATTCCATACATCAAGTGAATGACTCCCAAACTCTCGTAAGAGGTATACACACCCATGATAGGACCATAGGGTTTGGATTAATTTATCTCACCTATGGTCCCTCTTATTCTTTTACATTTTGAACTAATCAAAGGATTCAAAAATTTTTTGCATCCGGTAAGCATATCAATACCTTTAGTAATGATCAACAAAAAACGATATATTACTTACAACCACCTCTTTACGGGATAGTCAAAGGAGCACATAAATCAAAATGAATGATTTTCAACTCATATTTTTCTCTATAGCATTTAAACGTGAATGTTCCCTTTGGTCATTTTGGATTCTAAATAAAATTCATAAACGAAAGTGAATTCACTTATAATGAACTCAATTGTCCATTTCAAACTAGTCTTTAAATTCCTTTTAGAATAAAATAACATAAGAATAATTCCCAAAATTATGTTTGGCTCAACTAAGAAGGAAACTTTCTCTTTAATGATTGCTCATTAATGTTATTAATTTCATTGTGTAGTAGTATTGGTGAGACAAACCTTATAATGTACAAATAATTTTGCAATGTACCACATTAGATAAAACATTTCCCAATTTTGAAAAATCATTTTTCATAAAAATCAAATATCAGTTCAAAATTAATTTAGAAACTAAAAGAAGCTTTTCTTCTAGAACTGGTTACATAAAAAAATTTAAAAAAATTATATTTTTATCTTCCCTAAACTTTAAAAATAGCTACCGTACTGAAACTATTGTGTTATTATTTTTGCTCTTTATTAGAAACATCTATCTTTAAAGAACTTTTACAAAGAATTGAAACCTGATATGTGGCTCTCGAGTTTATACACCACGTTCTTTTAGACCAGATCATAAATCATGCATTTTCATGAAAAAAAGAATTATCTTGTCCTTTCCTTACATCATTAGGAGAATCAGATACATGTCTATCTATATTCTAACGATTTGTAGTAAAAATACTCATCTTTTATTTTTTTGCTACTTTATGAGATATATAAAATTTATAAACTTTACACGGTTGTACCTAAGACTTAGACTTATCCTTTTACCTCGTTTTCGAGAAGTCATACTCTTCTTAATAATTAGCATCATGCCTTGAATTTCGTTGATGCTCACTATTTGATTATGAAATGGATCCATATTTACACATCCATTTCTAATGCAAAGAGTCCTTTGATCACCCGATGATGAAAATTATTATATGAACATGATTCTTGTTTGAAGTTCATTATCCAATATCGATGTTTTAGATTCCAGTCACTCCATTATGTAAAATTAATATGTTTGTATAGGACTTCTCCACTAGGGATAACGAAGATACATAAAACTTAATTTAGTTGAATTACCTTAAATTTTAAAATACCGCAATGCCTTGATTAATTACCTCCATTTAGGAGGAAAGACTAAGCTCACACAAGGAATCAATAGCATCATAATTTAAAAATATTATATTAATCATGGGTTAAATGACTTTATTATTCTTTATAGTTATAACGATGTCCAATTATATTTCAGTCCTTGGAATTTATTCCAAATAAAAAATTTTACTTTAAGACTTAGAGCATTGGGTGAAAAGTTGAGTTCTATTTTGAATTCTCGAAATCACTATTGAAAAACTTAAGTTCCAATTAAATATGGGAAAATTATCTTTTGATTAATTTTTAATTTAGCATCCCTCTATCGCCAATTAGAATTAATCACGCCGAGCTTCTTAGTTTCCTTTTGAGAATTCTCGTTGGAAGCCTAAATCACCTAATCCTAAACTAGACTTACCATCTTAGCTTCCTTTCGATAATTCTCGTTGAATTATATCAATGGTAATTTCCAATTACTAATATAAATCAAATTATCCCGTCTCACTTTTTAATTTTAAAAATGTCATAATTTAAAATCCAGAGACCACAATTTATTTTATACATTAACTTTACTACCAAATTTAATATATTTAAAAAAGAATGAACAAACTTTGATGTTCTAGAAAAATCATGATCTAGTTTGGTCTCATAATTAAATCCATGTTGTCAATAACGATGCGGGTCCCTAATTAATAAGTTATTTAGAACACAATATTATACAAGACTTAAACGTGAGACGGTAGAGATATTGACAATGAAAAAAAAAAGCAATTTAATATCTAAAAGGATACAAAATCACTTTCCATTATGCCCTAGAAATCCTCAATGACTAGGCTCCTTGAGAATAAAGTTCATTGAAGAAGAATCCTTTCTAAAAAAGAATCATGGAATAAACTGGCATAACCTATAGTTGTTAAGCCCCTTTCCTTTTCTATTTTTGCTCTTTCATACTCTTATTTTGGCTATAACTTTGAAAACTCCTTATAAAGACTACCAAATTTGAAAAATTCCATGGATTTCCTCCACAATCAAACTCAATACATAATAGGATAAAAAGTAAATCCCCTTGCATAATCGTTTAAATACATCGATTAATGAAATAATTAAAATAACCTAATCCTTACATCTAAATCGAATCTATGAAGAAATTTAACTACGAATAAACCACCATAAGATCCATTCTCTCAAAACAACAAATATGTGACCACAATAGAAGAGATATAATCACTATAACCCTACAAGACCATGTTAATAAAATACCATCTAAAAACTCGTATATTCGTACAATATACAAAACCATCATATGATAGTGGATAATATGGACCAATGTACAACATGACAAATCTATAATCGTGGATCTTGTACTAATTATTTGGGGTTGACATAATAAGAAATGTTTTTCCCTAAACAATTCAATTGATCGTGTTTCAGGAAGTACACAAAAAGAACTTGATTCAAAGAATGAATTTAGGGTTCAAATCACGATAACTTTGAGGATTTTGTAGGTGGTTCAAATTAAAAGAAATATTTGATAAAGTGGAATACGGGTCTTCTTTTCTTTGAAATACAAGTACTTTCTAAAATGATTTGTATGACTTTGGTCTTATAATAAATAATCCACTAAAAGTAATCCTTATGCGTGGGCGCTATCGAAGATGAAAACTTGGTGAAATATGAGAGAAATTACTTTGTCTCTCCTCAACCCTTTACAAAAATATGAATTGTGTTTTTCTATTCCCTCTCTAATCTAGTAGATGTCAAAATTTTTAAACCCCTTTCCCATGACTAATATAAATAGGTACATTAAGTGGGCTTGGGCCAATTAGAGTTTATAGAGAGTTCAGGCTTATTACTAGGGAATAGACTATATTAGCGAAAGAGGACTAATAAATAAATTTGATTTTGAATCAAAATATGAAAATTCCATATTACACCCCATAATATATTTTATTTCCCATTTAATTATGCCTAATTACACTAAAAAATAATAATTTCACTCCAATTTAATTTCTTAGTATTATATGAATAATGAGGTTCTATTTGCAAATTTTGATAGAGCATATTATGACTCTACACGTAAAACATATAATAAATTCTTGGTGAAATTGATTTTTCATCTAATTGATTTTCACCAATGTCTTATGCATTACCTTATCTCAAAATTATGTGAATATATGTCAAATGTGGATATTTTTGAAATATGATCTCAAACATATCCACATAACAATTGCCTAACTTGCGGAGATTTAAACTTAACAATTAAATCGCACATGTAACAATAAAAGTAATAATATGTGGATACTCCATTAATCACAATTATTGGGATTGATAATTGATACACCTTTTGCAAATATTGTGAGATAGTTCAAGTCTAATATCATAGTCAAATAGACTTGAATCTCACCCTATCCTTTTTAATACAATCTGGATGCACCAGTATGATCCTGTTTGAACCATCAAACTGGTTCATGTAGTCAAAATAAATACTACGATAATATTCACTTGAATGTCGTTTAGAGCTATTTCAAACGAGATAGTGTTTCATTTGAACGAACTTTGTTTTCGTTCTAAAGAATTACCTGATATCGTTCGAATGAGACTCATTTTCGTTCCAAAGAGTTGCGTTGCCTCAAAATTTGTGACTGACTTATAAATACCTATTTTATGTTTATTTGTGTTAATACTTTTTCCATAACTGTTTCTGCATATCTTACAAAAGTTTCCAACATTTTGAGTTTAGAAAACCTTTTTGATCTGTAAATCACATCCCCAAAATATATTTATGTGAACCTGTTTAAACCCTACAGTTTGTATCCTTGCACACATAATTTTTGTCGAGAGAGTACGTTCACGACTGACAATTGAGATTCTCTAAGGGACCATTGCTGAAAATAAAGGTTCATCGGTGGATACCTAGCGTCAAAGGCTGCGTGTGGACCGCTCTTGACCGGGTAGTATTCTTTAGAGATTTGCAAAGAATGGCTCATTATACTTATGGCTATTATCAAGTGGTATTGTAAGTCGATTAACTTGTAATATTTCTAAAGAGCTGATATAGGTTTAACCCGGAAGGATTTTCCTTAAATTTCCTTGTCTATTCACATGCTTTGATTTCTCTTTTTTTTATCACCCGGATGCATGTCTTAGGATAAAAAGATAAAATTTGGATTTGTGTGTATTTAACATTTAACAGTATAAATATTCCATTAAGATCGCAAGCGTGCATTGCATTAAATTGTTATCAGAGACATTTATACAATTTTACCGTGTAATTGATTTTTTGCAAAATGTTTCTTGATATCAATTTTTTCTTTGAAAAATTGTTGATCTTTGAAAAATAAAAAATCTTCTGATGGATAACTTATATAATAGGATGCCAATTTTCTATGGATCGAACTATGCCTATTGCAAAGCCTGAATGAGATCAACTTTAAAAGTCATAGATGAGAGAGTCTGGTAAGTTTGTGAAAAAGGGTGGACTCCCCCCAATATCACTTTTGATAATGTTATTCGCCATAAATATCCTTCTTCCTGGACTGATGAGTAATTTAAGAGAGTAATTTTAACTCTCGTGGACTTAGTTTTATTTCTAACGAGTTATGATGCATCACGACGTTCACTATGTATAAGGAAGCATGGGATACCCTCCATCTCACTCACGACGGTACTAATGCTGTAAAAGTGCAAAAGCTTTAAAATTTGACCACCTAATTTGAAACCATTACTATGCCATAGTCTGAGTCATTCTATGAGTTTTATGCACGATTATCGAGCATTGTTATTCTGAGTTTTAATTTGGGTGAGAAAATTCTGGACACAAGAGTTGTGAAAAGATTTTCAGGTCACTTCATAAAAACTTTATTCCTAAGGTCACCGTGCTTTACTCTTTAAGGATTCTAGACACTTTCAAGTTAGAAGAACTTGTAGGAGATCTTCAAACATACGAGACGTATATGTTCCTTAAAACCGTTAAACCTAAGGAAGTGGGGATATCTTTAAAGGCTCAATCTAAGAAAAGAAGAAAAAGAATGTTTGTGAGTCTGAATTTGATGGTGATTGTGGGTTTGATGACTTAGACTTATTTGTAAATTTTTTTTAAAGTTTCTCCACTTTACCCAAAATAATTCTTCCAATAAAAAGAATTTTGAGAAAAATGAATAAGAATGAGGTCAAGAGCAACGATAAGAAAGAGGAAGATATAAGGTGTTTTGAGTGTGAGGGTAAAGGGAACAAGGCACATGAGTGTCACACTAGATTAAAGAGAAAGGTTAAAGAGATTGCAAATGAAGCCACTCTTAGCGATTGTGACATCGAGTCGATTGATTCAGGCGGAGAATCATCACATGAACCATGTGTTGCGTACATGGATAGTCACATCATCACTTCTAGTTTTTCCTAATCTGATGATGACATATCTAAATGTGAGAGCCTCAACGATGTTTCGATTCATTAAGGATATAGTGAGTGTGAGGGTGAGATTTTGAGTGAGGGAGAAGGTGCTATTCAAAAGGCTTTTAGTGATCTTTACACTGGGACATTGAAAATGAAATAGATTAATATGGAATTGTCTCTTAGAGTCTTAGATTTGGAGAGAGGTGAAAGTTTTGACGGTGTGTGAGTCACTACTGATTCAACTCAAGAAGGTGAAGGTTTCTTTATGTGCGCAGTTGATCATCTTAGGTAGGGAGAATAGAGACTTGGCCAACACACTGGCTAGTTTTACAAGAGATCTTCAATATTCATTTGAGACTCATGTGAAACTTGAAGCCCATGTATCCCAACTCGAGAGAGATCTCAAACATGACCGGGAGGTCAAAGTGACTTTAAAGGACACATGTAAGAAGGTTGGAAAGATTCTCTTTTGTCTCACTTTGGATAATTTTGGGAGGTTAGGAATACGATATGACGGTGCATCCACTTCCCATGTAGCACCCATATCGGTTCTCCATTTTACGTTAGATACATATTGACCTCGACCTAACCCACCTAGGCATCCTAATCCATGGAGGAGAGCTCGTCCTAGACGTTTTGAGTAATGTAGATCTAAGACAATTTATGTTTGTTACCATTGCAAGTAAAGAGGGCACTTTAGGGATTTTTTCTTTAAGTTAGGGATAGTATCTCATAGGTATATTCCTCGTTATGCTACTACACGAGTACTTAATTGAGGCCCCACATGCACTTCCACACACGTTTCTCCACATCGCTCCTGCACATCATGAGAGAGAATTTGACGGTTTTCGACGGCCAGTGGACTTTTAAGTTAAAACTTCGAAAATTTTGGTGGAGGAAATTCATAGGAAGTAATATCCTTTGGAGAAATACTACAAGCCTAATGATTGAGGTTGAGACTTGTTTCTAGCATATGATGATTTTCTTGTTCATATTTTACACGCCTATTGTTGGATTATATTATCATTGTATTTATTTTTTTAATTTTTATATATTTTTCAAAAAATCCAAAAACAATTTTGTTTTTCTTGAATTTTTTTTAAAAATATAAAAAAGATTTTTGGTTTATTTTTAAGAAAAAGGTGAAAAAGATAAAGCAATTTTATTTTTGATAAAATTTTGGAAAAACACAAAAAAAAAATTATTAGTTATTAATTATTTACAACTTATATGGATAGACATTTAGGATAATCGAATAACAATATAATTCCATTATCAACATGAGTTTTTGATAGTGTTATGAGACACAACATCATTTCATCCATGTGCTTTTTAATGTGTTAGAGTCATTGAGTTGTGATTAGATGATTACTTTCTACATTTTTGTCTCGGTGTGTCCATTAATGCACACATACACGAATTTATTTTAGCACTATACTTATCAGTCATATTTTGGTCAAGCTGTTTTAATATCAATTTTGCCTAAAATAAACAATTATCATATGAGATAAAGGTTGTGCTTGTAACAACCATTGTCCGGATTTTTTATTTTTTTTTAAATCTGTCTTATTTTAAGCAAGGGAGAGGGCTAATAAAGACATGGTGACATTACGTGAAACGCCACCATTTGCAAAGAAAAGAGCCTAAAAGATTAATGGCACATAAAAACAGTACCGCTAGGCCAAATTTACATTTGAACATTGATGCTTCATTACATGAGTATTATTCCCTTCAAATTATTTTGAGTGAATTTCTATATTATGAGAGGGTTTCGATTGAGTTAGAGTAGAAGATCATTGGGTTTACAGATACCATATTATTTTTAAAAACATTAACTAGTTTTGGTCGGTATTGGTGTGAAAATCATTTTAGACTTTGATTTGTCGATTAGATTGAGTCAATTTTGTATGAATTCATTTTTTTGCACCTAAGGCAGACATCAAGTACATTAGTTAGGAGTATCTCAAATCCATGGTCCACATATGTTGTGTTTATTTGAGTTGTTTTCCTATTAAATCTGTTCACACCCATTCCTTACGCTTTCACGACTTGGTTATCTTATTGTTAGTTCATGATGTGTGTTGTACTTATATATTTTTATACATTATTAATATTGAAAAATTAAAAAATAGTGGGGTTTTTCTTAGATTATCATTGCACGATACTTATTGCCTTATACTTGTGATGATATTCTTCTATTTTTGTGACACACTCCGATTTATTCATTAGTTATTGCTTTTTTTGCCTATTTCAGACTCCATAAAAGGGGGAGAATGAATTATGTGTGAGTGGGAGTTTGATTTATGTGGGAGACATAAGTTTTGATTATCATTTTATATTTCAAACTCTTTTTTGCGTTACGGGTATTTTCTCCGCTTAATATGTGCAGTTACTTTTGGAAGATCACATTGACATTACACTTGATGAAGATAAAGTGCCCAATAGAAGATCAAGAAGAAATTGCAAATTTGAAGACATCATTTGAGAAGACGTCATTATCGTGTACCTATCCATTTTAGGGTTTGAGAGGTATTAGGATTTGTTCATTGTCTTAGGGGATTTGAATGTAATTTGGATTTTGATTTTATCTTCGTACCAGAAAATCCAAAAGGGAGAGATTTTATCTTTGTAACTTTATAATATAATCCTGTCAGTGCTCAAATAGCTTAGGCTTACATAGATTTTGGCGTATCACGTTATCATTCAACTCAAGCTGTCAAAAAGGACCAAATATCCAACATCTACAACTTTTAAGGATATTCACATTATGAAGGTATAATGCTATTAAGAGTAAATTTATTTTGGGATGTTTTATTTTATTAAATTTGAAACATGATTTTTATTTTAAAAATCAAGGCATTTTTTATTTTCAATTTATTTTTCAAAATTCGCCTGCCTCATTCAAACGAGAAGACACTCTCATTCGAATGAGTTGTCATTTTCGTTCGAAGGCTCGTTTAAAGTTTACATCGAATGTGTATCGAACAAGGGCATAATGTTTCACTTCATTTGAATGGCGTTTGAAGACGGTTCATACGAGATAGCATTTATTTTTTCAACAAACTTTGTTTTCGTTCTAACAAATTGTTATTCTCATTCGAACGAGACTCGCTTTCATTCAAACGAGTTGTGCTGCCCCAAAATTTGTGAAAGCCTAATAAATACCTATTTCATGTTTATTTTCCTCAAATTGCCTTGTCTGTTTACATGGTTTAATTTATCTGATTTGTCACCTAGATGCATGTCGTAGCATAAAAAGATAAAATTTGAATTTGTGTGTGTTGGACATTTAATTATATAAATATTTCATTAGGATCATAAGAGCGCACTATATATATATATATATATATATATATATATGTGTGTGTGTGTATGTGTGTGTGTGTGTGTGTGTGTGTGTGTGTGTGTGGAGAGAGAGAGAGAGAGAGAGAGAGAATTTAGGTTAATAGTAATTATATTTATAAAATAAAAAATGTATTTATACAACTTCAGAAATATAAATATTAAAACAAATAAGAACTTTCCTCTAGTATACCGGATCGAATAGATACTTAAATGAGCCCACAAGATAGGTATTTTTACCCAAGACGGATTGATCTTGGTTGAACCCATATCAATTTGGGATCTGGGATTTTCATGGATTTCGACCTTTTATAAGTCATTGATATGATAACAATTGCAACTATTTTGTTTGGAAGAGAAATCACCTATGGTTATTGGATATCTAAAGACAAATGAACAACGTAAATGTTTCGTGAGGATTTTCAGCTCGTGGCTCATGCGATGATATTATAAAAGTATCCCTAAATTGATATTTCTAAAAATGCATCTAAACTGAACATGTTAGATTCTCAACACCTGCGAAAGATCAAACTAACCTTCTATAAAATATAAAAAACAAAATAAAATTTATCCACTTTAAGATAATAAATATAGGAATAAATGGTAATGTGAATGGAAGAATATGAAAGTATAATGTGAAATAAATTCAATAATCATGATTAATCATATACCACATCTTACATATCATTACTCCCTAGAAATGTAGTTGAGTATAAAAGATAAAAAAATCCATATTGTTGATGTTTAAAAATATAGTGGGTCCAAATTTATAATCACAGATAAATAAAGATAATAAAGAAAGGCAAACACAGAACAAGCTAGATTTTAAAAGTGGTTCAGCTATGAGAAAATCCTATGTCCACTATTTTTTTGGGTGGGAACAATAGCGCAGGGTTGTATATGTTTATGATTGATTAAATCATCCCCTTGAGCTAAGGGAGATTATGTATTTATAGTGGTTATTAACCCAAGAGATGGAATGCCTTTATATATTCAGGCATTTACATCTGTATATAATAAATAAGACTGTTGATATTCATTGTTAGATGTGTAAGATTTGTTAGTTATTCCACCCGAGAGTTTTTTGCTACAATTTATGGTTTGTATTCTTGAGGTTAGCTGACATCTGTATACAATAAATAAGACTATTGATATTTGTTGGTACATGTACAAGAGCTGTTAGCTATTCCACCTGAGTGACTTTTCCTACTCTTTATGCGTCATATTCTTGAGGTTAGTTGGCTCATTGTCCGACCAAGTGTCTCTAGACCCAACCAAGAAATTAGGCACTATGAAAATTTCCACGTAAGACGACAGTGTGACACCCCGCCTAATAAAATACCTGGTGATCAGTCATATATCAAATTAAACAGGAATCTCATTTGGTTCATTCTTTGCATCACTGTCGAAAACTTTTTAAAACTTTTAGACCACCTAGTATTAAAAAAGAAACGGGGCCAAATTTTATCTTTTTATCAAAGAACAACAACATGCAGATGAATATGATTTAAACTATTCACAAAATCATGGAGTCAAACAATACTGAAAATGAATAAATATAATCCTTACCAAATAAAACACCAGCCATAAAACCTAAGTTCGAAAATATATACCACCAGAATAATGAACTGAGTACATCATCCGACTGAAACAAATGAAATAACTAGGGTGGCATGATCAAATGAAATAATAACTACATCCTACTCTGGGATTGAAATAACTAAAGCGGCTAAGTCTAAATCCGACAACATTCACATATGTTGGAGCTGCGTACCTCTAGAATAGAAACAAGTCAGGCATCCTTGTGGCTTGACACCTAAAAGGCTTTGAAAATATTTTATAATAAGGGTTAGAACCCAAAATATTTTGAAACTATTTAGAAAGTGAATTAAATTGCAGTAAATTAAAATGCATGAATGCTCTTCATATTTAAGCTAGTGTCGCTCTTTCTTGAGGACCGACTCACACCTCAACTATAGTGCACACCTAACGTTTTCTTATATAACCCACCTAGTCCTCTACCCCATGACTAGTTCTCGATAATATCCTTTCTAATACACTAGTCTAACTAAAGTATGTTTAATATATTATTTATAAGTTATATATCATATTAACTTTATTAATCATTTTCATTTTTGACCATATAACATTCTCACGTGTTATATATACAATCAATACAATTCACATCATGTATTTTTACCTATATATAATTATCTGCACAATATATATGTATCAACATAGTACAACATTAAAAAACATGTCATAAATATATAACCATCCTCCCGAGTAGACACTCACCGGATGTTCTCTAAAGTGCTATCACTCCATGTCATCCAACCGGACACTCTGATACAATTAGCTCCCCGAATCAGGAAAACAGAATAAACGTAGCGGAGGCGGTCATAGTTCCCTCCAAAAATAAGAACGAATCATACCCAAAATGTCTCACCCCTGACTACAGATGCTATGACCTGGGGACTATCCCTCCCCTAAAGCTAGGTGATTTACCCATATCGCGCAACCTCATATGATAGCACTAGAGGGGTAGTCTTTTACCAAATATCTAGTCACCAATATTTAAGAACACACACACAATATATATATATATAGAGAGAGAGAGAGAGAGAGAGAGATAGATTGATAGATAGATAGATAGATACTATCACACTATCGTATATATATACATTAAATTTAATCCCGTCTATACCGTGAACCATACCTGTAGCACTAGCCTAAAATATACCGAGTCTAAATGCCGACTCCTAATTTAATTAATTACGAATTAATTAAGTTGTTACCTTGGTGTCACTCAACCAATATATCCAGACTCGCTTAGTTGGCCCAAAATGCAATATTTAGAATTTATTATCCAAAATTCCACCTAATAAATTTGACACACGTATTAATTTAGTGCTTATTTTCATATTTGAACATTATTAAATATTATATACCACTATATTGTTTGTCCCATTAAAGCCCCAAAAAAACCCAGGCTAACATAATCTCACCTATTGTCAAGAATGGAACCCCTCAATTAACTCTCCAGCCAAACAGTATAAGGAAACGAAATCGCCAAATTTTAACACATGTTGTTTGAACCAAAGCCCCCTCATTATTCGAACGACTCTGGATGTCGTTCGAACCAAACCCAGGTCTTTCGAACGACCCTGGATTTCCCCATTTCTACCGTTGGCCAGTCCGCCATAACCCATAAATCGTATCTCATATCCAAATTTCTTCTATTTCATGTGACACCACGCCTAATAAAATACCGGGTGATCAGTCCTATAACAAATTAAAATAGGAATCTCAGTTGGTTCATCCTTAGCATCACTGTAAAAAAGCTTTTTAAAACCTACTGACCACCAAGTATTCCAAAAAGCTGGTGCCAAATTTTATCTTTTAATTAAACAATTAATAACATGCGGAAAGATAATATGAGTCATACACCACAACTGAATTAAATCAATTGAATAAATAATAAACTACATGCCGAATAAACCATCGGTAACCAAAGTAAATAGCCCAATAGAAACATCCAACACCTGAATAAATAAATCTGAAAACTGCACTGAAAAGTCTGGGCGACAAGCCCGAAGTAAAACTGAAACTGATAAATGATTCCTACTCTAGGAAGGAATGAACGATGCATCTAATCCAAACTCCTGCTAGCATCCACACGTGCCATAACTCTGCGTCCCTGGAATAGAATATCAAGTCTGACATCCCTGTGGCTGGACACCTAAAAGGTTTTCAAAATAGTTTTATAGCAAGGGTTAGAACCCAAAACATTTTGAAAATATTTAGCAAGTGAATTAACTGTAGTAAATAAATGTATTAAAGCGCTTCATATTTTAGTTAGTGTCTCACTCTTTTGAGGACATACTCACCCCTCCACTAATTTGCACACCTAACGGTTACCTTAACCCCACCTAGTTGTACTATCCCGTCCAACTAGTCCTGGTGTAATCTCCCCTCGCCATTCTACTCTAACCCGAGTATAATAATTCATATGTTATAATTTACTTCACCAATTAACTTAATTAATTTTTTAAATAATATCAAATGACCGTGACACAAGTTATAGAAAGTAAGTACATTACACACTGTATTATGACCCGTATATAATATTACTTCACATTATATACGTACCTTTACTAAAATAGCCACACATAATTCATATGTATATCCATCCCTCCGAGTATACCCTCACTGGATGATTCCCTCTAAAGATCTATCTCACTAGGTGTTCTCACATAACCTAGTTACCCAAGTTGGAATATCTCACCAACCTGGCCTAAAAATATAAACGAAATGGAGGCGGTTATATTCCTTCCCTGAAAGTGTGATAAGCCCCTCTCCTATATAACAGACGCTATGACCCGGGGATATACTCACCCTACTTCTCAAGCTAGGGGATTCACCCACATCGCGCAACCTCCCTTGATAGAACTAGAGTATATAAATTAAATAAATATCTTGTCACTGATATTTAATAGCACACACAATATATACACTCATATATATATATATATATATACTATCACCACACCGTATATATATAATATAAACCCCGACTTTACCGTGTACATAAAAATGAGTAACACTACCCTGGAATTTCTCGAGTCTCTGTCCCGACTCAACTTAACTAATTTTCTCACTTTATAATTTATCATCTTCCCGAGTCTATGGTCTGACTCTAGTTTATTTAATTCACACATCAAGTAATATAATATTTCTCCCGAGTCTATGGTCCGACTCTAATATAAATACTTTACGCATTAATTTATATAATATTTGCCCGAGTCTATAATTCGACTCTAATTTAATTAATTTTCACATTAATTAATTTATTACCTTGTGTCACTCAACCAACATACCCGGACTCGCTCACTTGGTCCATAACTCAATATTTCCCGAGTCTATATTCCGTCTCCAAATTAATTTGTTTATCTCCATAATTAATTTAATACCTTGGGGTCTCTCAAACAATATGTCTAGACTTACTCACTCAATTCGTATATAATTAATTTAGAATCTAATTCCCCAAATTTTATCCATAAACTATCTCATGTAAATCCTTCCTAATCCCAATTACTTTTCCCTATAATTGTTAGGAATATGTGCTTCAAAATTATTTAACATTAAATAATTCTTGGAAATTAAATCTTAAATGAATTTCCCTTAATATATAAAACTGGTCGAACTTCCAAAATTCTAGGAACATCGATCGATCGATCCCTTGGGTCGATCGATCAATCGAACAGGTATTCGTCTTCTCTGACTTGCTATTTCAGCCATTGATGAACCCTCAAGCTTTTTGTTCCTTCCCAAACCCTTACCCAATCACAACCAACATTACCTCAACATTAGAAAAGGGTCTAAACATCCTAAATACCTTAGTTCATCATCAAATTCCATTAATTCCAACGTATTCCCGATTTGGGTTTTATCCGGATATCAAATATCCAATACGATTTTCACTCTTATTAACAGAAAGTAACCATCGATCCTTAATGGTTTTAACATATGATTCATACCTCTACATTCCAGAATCATAAACATAATAAATTTCACCCTTAATTCCATTAAAGTATATAAATTACCGAAAACCCAATTTTTTTACATGAATACCCACCCAAAACGTACTTTGGTTTATACTTCCCATAATGTGAATTGATTATCATCAATTTAAGAATTCACAACAGTTAACCACTTGGCTCTAATTTTTCCTAGAGTCTGATCCGTTGGCGTAGAGAAGGTGTTGATGACGAACAACCACTTTGTCCCTCGATTTGTCTCCAAAAAGGTCCCCAATTTGCTTCTTGATTTTCTTTCCCCAAATTCCCTCTTAAGCCCTAGGTTTAGAGTTGTGTTAACTGCCGTTCAACATTTCCCCAATTAGGTTTAAAAACCCTAATCCTATTTTTGGCCACACGGGCCTAATTAAAATGTCTCGAATTACTCTGTGTGGGCCCGACTATACCCAAAAATTTCCCGAGACCCGATTACTAGCCCGGGTAATATTTTTTTACTATCTCGACCCTTTCAGACTCAAACGCGTGCTCAGAATTGTCATCCGAAATACTTTATAATTTTCTCTAATTTTCGACATCAAAAATGCCACACACATTAATTCGAACAATTTAATTTAAAATCGCCAATTATAAATAATTCTTCCCACTCGAATAAATTCTCCAAATCACAAATTTAGGTTTCACCAATTTAAATATTTTAAATTCTTCAAAAATAATTAAATACTAAATCCTAAAAATTAGGGGGTGTTACATACTCCCCCCCCCCCCCCCCCCCCCTTACAAAGGAATTTCGTCCTCGAAATTAAGATGGGCCTAGTGTTCCAAGCTTTAAATGTCACTCTCTAGTCACGTGCCTCTAAGCTCGCTATATCTATCTCTCTCTCTTCTAACTATAAATTACACAAATATGCATTTTAATTAACCAGGTCTCCCATACACCCTGTACCCGTGCTTGACTGCACAAAAGTTGTCTTAATTAACCCGGGTGCCCATACACCCTATCCCTGTTCTTTACCGCACGAAAGTTACCCGACTATGCTAGCCGTAACCCGTAATATAACTTCCAACCCGTAGTCATATCACATATATATATAATGGCTGGGGTACCCAACCCATGTACTAACGACCAAACATCTTTCCACTTCCAACGTTACGGTAAGTTTCATGTGTGGGACATCTCGCAAAGTAAAATCCAAATAAGGAACCCCCCTGATACACTACTACCTAACATTGTCGTTCGTTGAGATCCGTTAGACCCTCAGTCCAAAGCACGTACACCCAAATACTTATCTCTTAACACAAAAGTATGCACGCCTACCCTTATGCTACAAAATACATCATAAAATACTGCGCCCTTATTGTCACTAGTTCTTGCGCAAAATAAATCCCGAGCTATCTCTCCCTGCTCGAAAATAAATTTAACCACCTTGGTTCACTTCAGTAAGCACCCTTACTTACCGGGATAAAATATGAGAACACAAGACCTCATTATGTGTCTATCGAACCACGCAATACAACATATATACACATATATATAGGCTAGACGTCCTTTCAGGTGATGCCTAGTAAAATTCATACCCTGGTGTCGCGAACACCAAAACTTACCCCCCCCCCACTATCCACAATAGTTCAAATCCACCGCTATCCAGTCGATATTTGGGAAAATCGTCAACCCTACTCCCATAATTCTCGAAATTAGTGACCCCTCACATAATTAAAACCTTCTCTCAGTGTACACCTCCACTCTATCGTAGTTAACACTAAAGGACTCCGCTACACCACGAAAACATTTTATCCACGTACTATGGCTACTACAGCCAGTGCACCCTCTAAATCCGACTCACTCGCGAATTCTAGTAAAAATAATTTTATATTGTGACACCCTCACTGTCACCCAAAACATACCCCATGCCCATAGGATAAAAGATAATTACCTTCATACTCTAGCTACAATGGCTGATCCTCGGGTTCCAGAGAAGCTTCACCCTGCTCGAACGCACCCATGAATTGTTGTAGTGGTTGTACATCAAGGACCTTTTCCTATAGTTGACCCCTACATAGCTTAGGACAATTTATATCTTCACGTATCGCGCTTCCCCACAAACGAAACACCTCCTAATAAATTTACCCTACCACTGATCCCTTCCTTGCTCTCCTTACTGAAAGGCTTGGCCATTATGTCAATAGCCCTCAGATCTAAATTGCTTGGCCCGATTCCCCTGCTAGAAATCCTGCCCTTGATTTCCCCCTGCCTGCTACTAGGATACCCCACTGGTATTATTCCCTCCTGCTTTATCCGACTGGCTGGTTCCCACTCCCCTCCTGCTTCCTTTCACGTGGAAGCGATATTCCTGGTAGTGTAGGAGTGTTGAATTAACGACATCTGTATAAGCTACTAATGTGGGATTACCAATCAAATGTTGTCTGATCCTCCAGACTAACCCATCTATGAAGCTTGCTTTATTTCTTTCTTCATCACTTAACTCATCCGATACAAAATTTTCTAAACAAATGAATTCTTCCTCATAATCGGCCACTGAACTGTCCCTCTGAGTCACCTCTCTGAATTTTCTCCTCATTTCAGTCTCCGCTGCTGGTGGAAAATACTTGCGATCGAACCGCACCCAAAAGTCTGCAATAGCTAATGTATCAATTTCCTCAACTGTGGTGATCGACTCCCACCACTATAGCACTGCTCCCACTAACCTAAAATTGGCTAGCATTTTCTTCTGCACCTCACTGCAATCTACCCTGCATAGGTGATGCTGGATATCTCTCTTCCACTGACATGTTAGTAATACATCTGAACTACCTCGAAACTCTGGTGGATGGAAATTTTGAAAGACCTCTCGTGCTTGATGCCACTCCGACGGCCCCGGGTGGGCCTGAACATTCTGTACCACTAACGCATGTGGCTAGTCTCGTGGAAAGTACCTTGCCATTGTGATCATCATCGCTTCAACTACCTACGCCACTAATTCAGTTACCCGTGCTGCCAAAATCATCTCTGGTAGTTGGTGTGGTAACTCTTGCTCCTGATGAGCCTCTCTAGTCTCATCTCCCCCTGCTGCCCTAGCTGCACCCTCTCTCCTGGGCGACATCGAAAATGAGAATCGAATCGTATGAGTTCACCATCAAATATAAAGTAATTGGTAGAAGAACGTAAATGCGCATGCGTATGAAGATACAACAATCCTATGATATGGCTCTATATCAAAGAACGCTAAGCTGAAACTTCAAAATACTCACTGATCCTAAGGACACTAGAACATGATGACCTGATACCATCTGTGACACCCCACCTAATAAAATACTGAGTGATCAGTCCTATACCAAATAAAAATAGGAATCCCAGTTAGTTCATCCTTAGCATCACTGTCGAAAACCTTTTTAAAACTTACTAACCACATAGTATTCCAAAATGTTGGTGCCAAATTTTATCTTTTAATTAAACAACCAATAACATGCGGAAAGATAATATGAGTCATACATCACGACTTAATTAAATCAACTGAATAAATAGTAAACTGCATGCCGAATAAACCATCGGTCACCAAAGTAAATAGCCCAATACAAACATCCAACACCTGAATAAATAAATCTGAAAAATGTACTGAAAAGTCTTGGAGGCAAGCCCGAAGTAAAACTGAAATTGATAAATGATTCCTACTCTAGGAAGGTATGAACGATTCGTCTAATCCAAACTCCTTCTAGCATCCACATGTGCCGCAGCTCCGTGTCCTTGGAATAGAATATCAAGTCTGGCGTCCATATGGCTGGACACCTAAAAGGTTTTCAAAATAGTTTTATAGCAAGGGTTAGAACCCAAAACATTTTGAAAATATTTAGCAAGTGAATTAACTGCAGTAAATAAAATGTATTAATGCGCTTCATATTTTAAATAGTGTCTCACTCTCGTGAGGACATACTCACCCCTCCACGAATGTGCACACCCAACGGTTACCTTAACACCACCTAGTTGTACTATCTTGTCCAACTAGTCCTGGTGTAATCTCTCCTTGCCATACTACTCTAACCCGAGTTTAATAATTCATGGGTTATAATTTACCTCATCAATTAACTTAATTAATTTCTTAAATAATATCATATGCCCATGACAGAAGTTATATAAAGTATGTTCATTACACGCTGTATTATGACCCGTATATAATATTACATCACATTATATACGTACCTTTACTAAAATAGCCACACATAATTCATATGTATATCCATCCCTCCGAGTATAACCTCACTGGATGATTCCTTCTAAAGTTCTATCTCACTAGGTGTTCTCACATAACCTAGTTACCAAAGTTGGAATATCTCACCAACTTGGCCTAAAAATATAAACGAAGTGGATGCGGTTATATTCCTTCCCTGGAAATGTGATAAGCCCCTCTCCTATATAACAGACGCTATGACCCGGGGATATACTCACCCTACTCCTCAAGCTATGGGATTCACCCACATCGCGCAACCTCCCTTGATAGAACTAGATTATAAAAATTAAATAAATATCTAGTCACTGATATTTAATAGCACACAAAATGTACACACACGCACACACACACACACACACACACACACACACACACATATATATATATATATATATATATATATATATATATATATATATATATATATACATACATACACATACTATCACCACACCGTATGTATAAAATATAAACCCCGGCTTTACCGTGTACACAAAAACCCATAACATTGGCTTGAAATTTCCAGAGTCTCTGTCCCGACTTAACTTAATTAATTTTCTCACTTATTAATTTATCATCTTCCCGAGTCTATGGTCCGACTCTAGTTCATTTAATTCACACATCAATTAATATAATATTTCCCCCGAGTCTATGGTTCGACTCTAATATAAATACTCTACGCATTAATTTATATAATATTTGTCTGAGTCTATGATTCAACTCTAATTTAATTAATTTACAGATTAATTAATTTATTACCTTGTGTCACTCAACCAACATACCCAGACTCGCTCACTTGGTCCATAACTCAATATTTCCCGAGTCTATATTCCGACTCCAAATTAATTTTTTTATCGCCATAATTAATTTAATACCTTGGTGTCGCTCAAACGATATGCCTGGACTTACTCACTCAATCCGTATATAATTAATTTGGAATCAAATTCCCCAAATTTTATCCATAAAGTATCACATGTAAATCCTTCCTAATCCCAATTACTTTTCCCTATAATTGTTAGGAATATGTGCTTCAAAATTATTCAACATTAAACAATGCATGGAAATTAAATCTTAAATTAATTTCCCTTTATATTTAAAATTAGCTGAACAACCAAAATTCTGGGACCATCGATCGCACAGGTATTTGTCTTCTCCGACTTGTTGTTTCAGCCATTGATGAACCCTCAAGCTTTTTGTTCCTTCCTAAACCCTTACCCAATCACAACCAACATTACCTCCACATAAGAAAAGGGTCTAAACATCTTAAAGACCTTAATTCATCATCAAATTCCATTAATTTCAACGTTCTCCTGATTTGGTTTTTATCCGGGTATCAAATCTCCAATATGATTTTCACTCCTATTAATAGAAAGTAACCATCGATTCCTACTGGTTTTAACATACGATTCATACCTCTACATTCCAGAATCATAAACATAATAAATTTCACCCTTAATTCTATTAAAGTATATCAATTACCGAAAACCCAATTTTTTTACATAAATACCCAGCCAAAACGAATTTTGGTTTATACCTCCCATAATGTGAATTGATTATCATCAATTTAAGAATTCACAACAGTGAACCACTTGCCTCTAATTGTTCATAGAGTATGATCCATTGGGGTAAAGAAGGTGTTGATGATGAACACTCACTTTGTCCCTCAATTTGTCCCCAAAACGGTCCCCAATTTGCTTCTTGATTTGCTTTCCCCAAATTCCCTCTCAAGCCCTAGGTTAAGAGTTATGTTAACTGCCCTTCAACATTTTTCCAATTAGATTTGAAACCCGTAATCCCATTTTTGGCGCCTAATTAAAATGGCTCGAATTACTCCGTGTGGGCCCGACTATACCAAAAATGCCCTGAGACCAAATTACTATCCTCGAGTACTCTTTTTTGACGATATAGACCCTTCCAGACTCAACTGGATGCTCAGAATTTTCATTCGAAATACTTTATAACGTTCTCCAATTTTCGACCTAAAAAATGCGACACACATTAATTCGAATAATTAAATTTAAAGTCGCCAATTATAAATAATTCTTCCCACTCAAATAAATTCTCCAAATCACAAACTTAAGTTTCTTTAATTTAAATATTTTTAATTCTCCCAAAATAATTAAATACTAAATCCTCAAAATTACGGGGTGTTACGTTTCACCCTTTCAAAACCCACACCAACTTAACCCAAATATGAAAATTAAGTTTAGTTCTCCCCAAATACTTGAAATCAATAAATCGTTCCTAGTTTATCAAATGGGTTCTTCAACAGTACATACAAACTAATAATTATTCTCAATCCAAACCTTAATCGTACTATTCCACAAATTAAAACCTAATTTGTGTGTGTCAACCTAACCCCAAAATCATTTGTTCTTATCACACCCACTATGATATGAATTAAAATCTGCAATTAATTTAAAATAAAGTTTAACCACTTGCCTTAGGGTTCATAGGGTCTGAATCTGTTGGCATAAATTATGATTTGGTGAAGAAGACACCCATTTTTCTTGATTTTTGGTTCCCAAGGTTTCTCCAATTTCTCCCTCTTTCCTCCTCTACTTTCTTAGGTTTTCTTAAATGAGTTATGGATGCCACACCCTCTAACTTTTAGGGTTTATTAAGTCAATACCGTTTTTAGTCGTGTGGGCTTTACTAGAATGGCCCAAACACTCTTATGTGGGCTTGGTTATGCCTGAAAATGCCCTAAGATCCATTTACTATCCCTTGGTACTCTTTTTTTACTATATCAACTTCTTCACACTCGACCGTACACTCCGAATTCATCTGAATTATTTTACTATAAGTTTTTATCTCAACCCCAAAATTGTCTATACTCGACTCCCGGTTAGGATAAATGAATGCCATAAATATTAATCATTTTCTCACCAGATTAATATTTAAAAAAATATTAATAATAATTAATTAAATTAAATTATGACTCACAATTAATTTAAAATTTATCGAATTAATTAATTAATAAATGCCCCAAAATACGAGATGTTACATACGTCCCCCTTACAAGGAATTTTTTTCCTCGGAATTAAGTTATACGTGCAATGAATAACTATGGATACTGCTCTCACATGTCATCCTCCTACTCCTAAGTAGACTCATCAATGTTGTGGTGTCCCCACTAATCTCTAAATAGTGGTACCACCTTAGACCGAAGCTTTCGCTCACTAAAACTTAAGATAGCTATAGGCCCCTCCTCTTATGAGACGTCTACTATAATTTAATCTCCTCGAGTAGGACATGATAATAAAAGACCTTTCGCTTCTACTTATTTCCTCAGTAATGCTACCTGGAACATGTCGTATATCCTTTGAAGATGCTCTGTCCAACCCAATTTATAAGTTACCGATCTGACCTTATCAATAGGGAAAAGAACCCACCAATCTTGGACCTAACTTCCCTATCATGACAAACCTCATGACCCTTTCATGGGAGGCACCCTAACCAACATCGGGTCATCAACATCAGACTCAATTGTCTCCGACCATATAGTGCCTACAAGGACGAGCCTATGCTCCGTCGGCTTCACTGTATCTATGTTAGAAAAGGCACCACCTTTATGGGTGGAAATTCCTTATTGACAAACTGGTGACTCTCCTTAGGGTAAATACTAGAAACAATCCCCAACTACTCATCTCAAACTTCAAACCCTTGCTCACTATGATGTAAATGTCCTTACATTTCTCAGCTAACTTAAAACTATGTGGTTTACTCAATTTCTGTCAGTGGACCATATGTCACATCGGGTCCTATAATCTCGTTATTAATGACTTCTTATCAACCAAAGGGTGTATAAACAATATCTTTATAAAGTCTTAAAACTTTATACGTAGATAATACACTGCTACGAAGTATCACACGTAACTCTACTAGTGGTAATTAATACTCCCAATCACCCACCAATTTGAAATTATGTGTTACTTGATTCCTTCAACCATAACCCATAGGTTGTCTTCGTCCAACCATAACTTAAGGGGCCACGTGTATAACGATATTAAATTACATCCCCATCGCTTCCCAACACTTCCGATCAGAGGTGGGATCGAGAGGTTTTATCCTAATTCGCAATAATTTCTAATTTTGTTTCACTTCTTTCTTCAAGAAAAAAGTCAGATATACTGAGCGATATTACATCACACTCTAAATTACAAATATTTCTCTTCGATCAGTCCGTTCCGCAAACTCGATGAAAACCCTGACCTCCCCACGATTCTATATGTCCCAAATATGAATTTTAGCACTCATGTTCATCAGTCCCGTCACTAGTAAAATCAAAATTACAAAAGCCTAGTTGAATACCTCGGATCAAACTTTTTCCATCCTTAAATGGTGTAATTTGGGGACAACTCCACTATGTATTATTCACCACCAATCCCCACGCTCAACATTTCACATTAGGAGGGACATCTTATTCCTTTTTTTCTGAAATATACCTTATATAATTGCCCTTACGTTTTCTCCCAAAACTGTTATACATCTAACTAGGTGAGACTCTGGATCCGCCCAGGGCATCCATACACCCTATATCCCGTGAATATTTGCACAAACCTCATATCATCTTCTACATAACATACTTATCTCAAGTTTGGTCCATGCATTCCCGACGTGGAAATATCCTCCGGGTATTTTCGATTACCCTACCAATATCATTCAATTTTTCCCAATATTGACCCTCTTATCAACGCGTGGTGCAAACATTCTTCCTAGTGCTTCTTTCGCAACACTTCTCGGCTCATCTAGCCATATTTTGTAACAGTTCTCATCTCAATGCATTTTCTTCACACGATCAAAAATTAATATTTGTTCAGATGTCCTAACATCCAATGACTTTGCTCCACTACCGCCATCTAATAAGTCTTATGCGTATAACATATCACAACAAAGCCCAAAAGAGATTTTCCCAATGCATTTTTTCTCAGCATTGTCGCTCCTTTCTTTTCGTATAATCCCAAGCATAAACACATGACACTCAAACCCTGACCCTATATTCACGAGTCTAATCATTGATCCCCGTGTCTCTGAAGGAGTCATATACTAATGCGCTCGCAATATCACTATGTCCTCAGTGCTATATTAATAATGAGCTAAATCTCTCCGCTCCATGGTAACTCGACATACCCTAATTTTTATTAGTAAGAGTCCTTACGCATCGTGATCCAATATAACTAGAAAACTGTACTCTCTAAAGTCTACTTCATAAAATACCGTCGCAAGCTCGACCCTCTTTCTTGTAAGCCATCGCAAAAAGAATATACACCCGGCCCTGGAACCACGAACGTGATAGGCTTGCAATAACCGCCCACCATCGCTAACTCGTCCATACCCAAGATAAAATCATAAATGCATAATCACCTCTCATCATGGGATTACCTAAAAATATACCCTCTCAGTGTCCACACCCGCTCCCCTGCTGGTGGAACTAAAAAGATCCCCACTACACAACGGTAATTATTTATAATTATAGTACTATTAATGATACTTCTACTAATCCCATTTCACACGCAAATTTAGTACTAACAAACTACTTTGACTCGATCGTGTCATAAAAAATATATCCCAACCACTCCAGGATATATCCGTAGGTTTAATCGCCTATAACATTGGTGGCCCAAACGGTTTTTGGACATGGCACTCTCATCCTAATCGAACCAAAATTTCTCTAATTTTTTCCCCTGCTAGGCATCCCACTCCTGTCCCTTGACTCGATGCAGACAATATCCACACATGTGTTTCTACTCTTTTCATACATAAGACACCTCGTTGTGCCCTTCCTATTTTATCTAGCCCATCCATCCATGTTGGGATTATCCTTTTTGCGGAACTGGTAGTTTTGACCCTGATTGGCACCCCCATTATCCCTTTGGCTACATTGGTCCTATAGAACTGGTTGTTGGCCTTGCCGGACCTGACTGAACCCACTATCACTTGGTAGAAATTATACTGATCTCGATCATTAATTTGGGTCCTCTACTGTGTATCCCTTCCCTTGGTACCTCGCTAGCACTGAAAAATTCAATCTTACCCTTCGTCTAGATTCTTGAACTCCCTTATCTCCCTTCTCACAAGAGAATTGATATAAATTTGTAAATGTACAACCTTGACGAGAATGAAACCAGTCATCATATCCAAATCTCCTATCCACGCTTGTATATTGTACCCACATTATTTTTCGTATCCCTCCCATCGAGTACGAATTTTGCGAATTTTATCAACTTCCTTCACATCCGGCCACTTCTCGGCCATTCTGGAAAAAACTACTAAAATATCCCTTTCCTCTCTATTTAAGAAACTAGTGAGAGCATTTATAATAATCTGCACTCAAATTACTTATTATACATGGTAATTTTCCCATAGATATGGTGACTGACTCCCATCACCCTATGCTGTTCCCCTGAGGAAATATCTTTGCTCAAAATTTTTACTTGAGTGTTACTACGCTCCCCCACATGTGATCCCAATGGGATGTTCTCCATCCATTTGTAGATCACCCTTTTGCACCTTCGTCGAATTCTAGAGGATTGGTCTTCCAAAAAAAAATCTTCTTCGGCCCTCACCCTTAGTCGTCTACACTTGCGGTTTTAGCTTTGCGCCATCGCGTCATTGTTCCCAGAATACTTTATGGATTTTGTTGAATCCTCCACCTTGAAATTCTTATAACGTCCCAGGCTTATCGTTCTATAATGTTAGATCTTCCATGCTCAATCGAAACTGTATATGAATCACATCAACTATACATAATAGTAGGAGAACGTAACTCGCATACGTAAAGGGATACAACAATCCTATAATAAGGCTTTATATTAAAGAACGCTAAGCTAAAACGTGGAAAGCTGCACAGATCCTCAGGAGACTAGAACCTGAATCTCTGATACCATCTATGACACCCTGCCTAATAAAATACCCGGTGATCAGTCCTATATCAAATTAATTAGGAATCTCATTTGATTCATTATTAACATCACTGTCAATTTTTTTTTAAAACTAACTAACCACCTAGTATTAAAAAAAAGGTGCCAAATTTTATATTTTTATCAAACAACAACAACAACATATGGATGAATATAATTTAAACCATTCACACAATCACTGAGTCAAACAATACTAAAACTGAATAAATACAATGCTTGACGAATAAACCACCGGCTAAAAAACCCAAGTCCGAAAATATATACCACCAGAATAATAAACTGAGTCATCATCTGACTGAAAAAAATGAATTAACCAGGGCGACATGCCCAAATGAGATACTGACTGCATCCTACTCGAGGATTTAAATAACTTAAGCGGTTAAATTGAAATCCTGAAACATCAACTTTGGAATATAAACAAGTCTGTCGTCCCTGTGGCTGGACACCTAAAAGGTTTTGAAAATATTTATAGCAACGCTTATAACCCAAAACATTTTGAAAATATTTAGCAAGTGAATTTAAGTGCAGTAAATTAAAATGCATGAATGCTCTTCATATTTAAGTTAGCATCACACACTTTTGAGGACCCGCTCACCACTCAACTATTGTGCACAACAAACGTTTTCTTATATAACCCACCTAGTCCTCTACCCCGTGACTAGTTCTCGATAATATCCTTCCTGAGACAATACTCTCGCCCGAGTATGTTTAATATATGGTTTATAAGTTATTTATCACATTAACTTAATTAATCATTTTTTATTTGCGACCATATAACATTTTCACGTTTTATATATATATATATATATATATATATATATATATATATACATATATATACAATTCACATCATGTGTTTTTACTCGTATATAATTATCTACACCATATGTACGTATCATCATATGACAGCATTCACACACATGCCGTAAATATATAACCATCCTCCCGAGTAGACACTCACCGGATGTTCTCTAAAATTCTATCACTTTGGGTATACTCGTCCACCTTGACACCCTGATATGATTAGCTCCCCGAATCAATGAAATTGAATAAACATAGCGGAGGCAGCTGTAGTTCCCTCTGAAAATGAGACTGAATCATACCCAAAACGTCTCACCCCTAACTACGGATGCTCTGACTTGGGCACTATTCTCATCCTGCTCCCCAAGCCAGAGGATTCACTCAAATCGCTAGCCTCCTATGATAGCACTAAAGGGGTATTCTTTTACCAAATATCTAGTTACCGATATTTAAGAACACATAATATATGTCTATATAAGAAGTTACAAAACTTATGTATGTCATAAGATTCAACTATGACATCACAAGATGAATTTATTTTGCCCTTCCTATTTTACACTTGAAAATTTTGGTTTCCCCTCCCCCCCTTTTTCACTTATCAAATTGATACTTCAATTCAAAATTGAGGGTAATTTTGTCAAAACCACTTCATGAATTTGTCCACTCTTTTTATTTCTCATATAAAGCTCTTATTCTCCGATGCTCACCTATTCTCTCACCAACAACCCCAAAAAACCCTACCTCAAACATCAACCCTTTTCCCCCACTACTTCAGCTATCGCCGCACCTGCCTCCATGTCATCGCTCCTCTCTCTCTCTCTCTCTCTCTCTCTCTTCGGCTTCTCTTAGCTGTCCTCAGGTGTCTTCTCTTAGGTGATTTTTTTATTCTCCTTTGTTTATATGAATTTGAAACTAATTTTTGTTCTTATTTATTATGATTTATGGAATCAATATATGAATTTGAAACTAATTTACGTTGTTCTACTACTATTATTTTACCTAACCTTCTTCATCTACATCTCAATTGCTTTAGCCTTAAATTTTTTCATTTAGTGTTTTTAATTTTTTGTTGTTTCATATTGTGTTGAATCATTGGATTTCATTTTCATCTAAGTTTAAGTGTTGTTTGTATTTGTGTTGTTGATTTGATATAATCCCATGTTTTAACTAGCCTTCTTCATCTACATCTCAATGTTGATTTAAGTTTAAGTGTTGATTTAATCCAGTGTACTTGAAAATGTTGGTGTTGAAAATGTTGAGTTCATTGAATCATTTGAAAATGTTTTCGAAAATCGTTTAATTGTGTAATCAATTGAAAATGGTTTAATCGGTTTCATCGTTTTATCGGTTCAAAATCATTTAATTAGTTTGATAAAGTGCATTTATGTTTCACGATTTGTTACTGTTAAGAATGTACTTTCAAAATGTTTTCATTGATATACAATATGCAGGTATTTTATCTACAATATACAAAGTCTTTATCTATATGGAAAGGACAAAAGTTCACTACTGAGATGGACATGGATTGTTGTGGAATTATATTTTTGCTTCATGCTTTGTCATCTTTATCATAATTAATCTTGCTTCAACTATGTGTTTAACTCTTTTTGTTTGGTTGGCATGCTTTACCATTATTTTGTTTGTGGCACATATTCTACAGGCATGGTTATGCAGAAGGCCTAATTTGTGTTGTGAACATGATTTATGGAATATCCCCTTCAGTTTGCATAAAAAATCATGATATATTCATTTAGTTTTAACATGATGTTATTGTTTGTGAATTTAACATATGTCTAATGCTCAAAAGAATATTGTCATTGCATATTTTATTTAAGAGTCTTCTTTGTATACTTGATCTGCTACAGCTGAGTTTATTCTTAATTACTATTAAGTTTATTCCCAATTATAGTATACTTGATTTGCAGTTGCCACTCTTTTTGTGGTTTTACCATAATAATTTGTGTCTACTATTATGATAGGTTCTACACCAATTTTTATTAGTTTTTTGGGCTCCATTTGAGTTTGATTTGGGGTTTCATTAGGCTTGATATCTTCTTTATTTGAATTTAAGTTTGATTTGGTTTAACAAATTTTTGTCTTGATAGGGTTCATATGATGGAATCTGCAAAAATATGTTCTAATAGTTCATTTCTATTTTGCGGTGCTATAAACGTTTCCAACAACTATCATTTTTCAGTTCGATAGTAGAGTGTAAGGTATGTATTAAATATCATTATGATTTTATTAGTAAAATCTTATATGACACCTATGGCATTTATATTAAACTTTTAATGGTGTGCTTGAGACTGTTTTTTCCATCGATTGCAGAAGTTGATTACGCAAAGTTTAGAAATGATTTATCTCTATAAGTTATTGTAAACTAAACTATATTGTTTGAGAAATATTTTAATGAACCCAAATTAGTTGTTTTGATTTTCTTAATATTTCGTATGTGTTCTGGGGTTCAACCCACCCCTGAAATCCTCCATGTGATGTGTTTTATGTTTGAGATTTTTGAAATGTACTTAATTTTTTTTATTTTCATATTGATATTTTGACCAAATTTGGGGATTCACTGAAATGTGAAAAAGTGTTGAAATTTTCATGATCACACATTTTTGGTTCATTTTCAATTCAATACATTACGTAGTCATACATGGTTATAATTCATGGTTTGTAACATGTACAATAAGTAACAACTATTTCGTTGAAGTCTGTAGGTGGTCTTAAATGAGAGTTCAGGTTTTGTGCAATTTTTATTGAGGATGCTAAACATAGAGTATTTAGTTTTGTTTTAAGAATATTGTATCATATATCTTTAATAGGGTAGAGTAATGTTTTTACATGTTTTGGTATTTTGAGATTTGTTTCTTTGACATACCCTCAAATACGAATTCAGTGACGAATCCACTGGTACAAACCTAAAAAATTATGGTGTATGGTCTTTTAACTAAGAGATTTGGATATATTAAAGTCTAAAACGGGGAAAACATTACAAATTCAATCCTATAGTTGACTGTCATCTATTATTTTAATATTTTCTCTAATTTTTATAGTACCTCCCATTTCTTCTTTCGAGATCTTTAACGTGGACATACATTCAACAGGAAGCTACAGATCAAAGGAGTAATGGTAGTTTTTTCCAAGAGGAGAACAATAAAGATGTAAACATACACACCAACTATAATATCTAATTGATCCATTATTTTGTTGTATATTTGTAAATTTGGGGATTGAAGTTCCGGCTCCATGTTCCGACTATGAAATGGTTTAATGGCCTAAACTTGGTTTATATTGGTTTTCCATTTCATGTTATGCAGTTCATTTTTAGTGGATTTTTTAGTTTGGCATATATGTTATTTCATCCTTCTGGTACTGTTTCTGGTAATCAGAGGTGATAACTGGGCCTTTAAAAGCTTTACTTTCCTTAATTAATTCACTCGAAAGCTCACTTTATAAAACCCTAGTCCTATTCATAATGTTTCGTTATTTGAGTGCTATAGTTTCTATCAAATGACCCCATATATTATTTCTTTGAGACAAATGGTTATTGTGTCCTTACAATAAACCATTGATATCTTTCGACTAAATACTATATACATATATAATTTAAATTTTGGTTTTAAAAATAGAAGACACAGAGTCAAAGACGAATGCCATTGATAGAGCTATTGCCAATCTCAAATTCCGTAAGATGCATGATTTTAGCGTAAATGATCAAGTAAAACAAAAATCAAATGCAATTCGCTGACTATGTGACACCCCACCTAATTAACCCCGGGTGACCTAAATTAAATTAGAATAGGTTTCTCAGTTGGTTCATTCTTAGCATCACCGTCGTCTTTTTAATTACTAACCACCTAAGTGAGAAAATTATACTGGTGCCAAGTTTTATCTTTCATTAATCTAATGAAATACGCATGAGGAAATAAATTTATTTAAACAACCACAATTAACTAAAATCAATCATTCACATCTAAATAACTAACCGAATAAACTATCAGCTCAAAACCAACAAAAATAAACACAATTAATAAATCTCCACAAGTCGTACATAAGTACTGAATAAACTGTGAGCGACATGCTCGAGTAACTGATAGGAAATCTATACACTAGAAGTGAAAGAACGAGGAACCTATGAAACTCCCGCAATATCCACATATGCTACAGCAACGGATCCCTGGAATGAGTCAAGCCTGACCTCCCTGTGGCTGGACATCTAAAAGGTTTTTAAAAGTTTTTATAACAAGGGTTAGTACCCAAAACATTTGGAAAACATTTAGCATAAGATTAGCATGCAGTAATAAGTATATATGCATGATCTACATATTTTAGTTTGTCCTCACTCCCTTGAGGACATCCTCACCCCTCCTCCAATGTGCACTACTAACGCCTTAATTAATTTACCTAGTTATTTATCTCATGACTAGATAACTGATATAACCCTTGCAACCACCCCACTTTAACCAAGTATGCCATAATTATGATTTCTAAGTTACTATCAACACTAACTTAATTAATCATTCTCCTTTTTAAATTCATATAATTTTCACACCCATTATACATATAATACAATTCACGGTCTGTATCAATTAACTCGTATATGATAATTTACCTGATTATATACGTATAGTCTTATTACAACATTAACAAATATGCTGAAATAATAATTAGTAATGAACATCCTCTCGAGTAATAACTCACCGGATGTATATTCTCTAAAGTGCTATCCCAATAGGTGTATTCACATAACCTAGTTACCCCAAGTCATAATCGCTCACCAACTTGGTTAATACGTAAATATTGGAGGTGGTCATATTCCTTCCCAGAAAATGAGATGCCCCTCACCCATATAATGGACGCAATGACCTGTGGGTATACTCTCCTTACTCCTCAAGCTAGTGGATTCACCCTCTACGCGCAACCTCCCCCGATAGCACTAGAGTATATATAGTAAACATATTTAACCACTGATATAAACGTATACACCATATATATATATATATATATATATATATATATATATAAAATTCCCCGGCTATACTATGTACTAAGTCCGTAACACAAGCCCACACAATTTATCATGAGTTTATGGCCCACTATGATTAATAATTAATTTGCACATTAATTAATTAAATTACTTTTGATGTCGCTCTGACCGATATATTCGGACTCGCTCTCGTAGCCCGAAATAAAACTATGCTCGAGTCTAAATCTCCGACTCCAAATTATTTAGCTTTCACTCTAAATTAATTCAACGCCTTGGTATCATTGAACCAATATACCCGGACTCGCTCACTCGATCCGTATTTAATCATTTCGAAATATTCTTCCCAAGATTTAACCATAGTGTGTCACACATAAGTTCCCTCCAATCCCAATTATTTTTCGCTCATAATTAATTGGATTGTATGTCCTATATTTATTTCTCATTAAATAATGTATAAGAAAGAAATTTAAATTAAACTCCCATATATATATATAAACTGGCCGAATTGACAAAAATCCCCGACCATCGATCGATCGATCCCCAACCATCAATTGATCAATCGAACATCTCTTCGTCTTCCCCAGGTCTCTGTTTCAGCCATGGACGAAAAAGTCAAGTCCCCAACTTCTTCTGAAGTTTAACCCAAGCTTTCTCATCAATATTTTGCACCAAGAACACTATAAGGAACCCCCATAAACTTCCCAAACCCAGTTTATTTTCCGTTCTCTACTGTTTTTCTAAATTGGGGAAAAACTCATATTATTCGTTAACCCATTTCAACATCAAATCTTTATCTCAAATTCATTCTTAATTCGTTTGGGTTTACACATCTTACTAGATATATACAACTCTCAGATTATACATAAATTCTTACAAAATTTTGAAATCAGGAGATTGATTTACAAAAACCCCATTTTTTTGTACCCCTTAATCCCAAAAATGAATTCTGTTTTACCACATCACATAAATATGAATCATAATGCAAATTAATTGTTACGTCAAGTTAACCACTTGCCTTATGGTTTCGTAGGCTCTGATTTGAAGTTGTAAATCTCAAGGTTGAAGATGAAATCCCCCTTTTGGCTCTTTCCTTTGTCCCCCAATTTTCCTTTAATTGCTTCTTAATTACTTTTTAGGGTTTCCTCTCCCACTATGTGTTTTCTAATCTCCCATCAGTCGTTCCCCTTTTTCTTTTAATTAGTTAATTAGGCTTAATCCCATTTTCTGCCTAATGGGCCAAGCCCAAGTGACCCAAAAACCCCCCTTGTGGGCCCGACTATGTCTAAAGACGTCTCATGGCCCGTTTACTACTCCTGGGTACACTTTTACGAATATCTCGGCCCATCCCGACTCAATCATACACTCAGAATTGGCATCCGAATTAATTTATAACAAACCTTATCTCACACCTAAATTAGTCTATACCGACTTCCGAGTGAGATAAGTACATACCCCGTCACTAATACCCGAAATGATGTAAATAAATATTACTTTTCACTTCATAAATAAATTTCCCTAAATATTAACCATTCACTCCCTGATTAATATTTAAATAAACATTACCATAATTAATTCAATCAAAATTATGACACACAAGTAATTTAGAATTACTGAATTAAATAAATATTAAATGCATAAAATTACGGGATGTTACATACTCCCCCCTACAAAGGAATTTTGTCCCCGAAATTAGGTCGTACCTATGGTGAATACCTCTTTATATTGTTCCTGCATATCCTCCTCCCACTCCCAGGTAGACTCGTCAACGTTGTGATGACCCCACTTTACTCTAACTAGTGGAAAAACCTTGGATCATAACTTTCTCTCACTACGGTCTAGAATAGCCACCGGTCTCTCCTCATACAAGATATTTGGCTGTAAATCAATTTCCTCGAGTGGAATGTTCTAGAAGGCCCTCTCGCTCCTTCGATATTTCTTCTGTGATGCCACATGGAACACGTCGTGTATCTACTGAAGATGCTTTAGCAATCCCAGCCCATATGCTACCGGTCCCACCTTCTTAATAACAGGGAAAGGTCCCACGTACCTCGGTGCTAATTTACCCTTCTTGCTGAACCTCATCCCCTCTTTCATAGGGGACACCGAGACTAATACCTGATCCCCAACCCCTAAATCCACATGCCTCCGTGAAGAATCAGCATAACTCTTATACCTATCCTGAGCTATCTGAATCCGTCCTCGAATCAACTCTATCTTGGTTGACGTCTCCTGGACAATCTCCGTCCCCAATAGTTTGTTGTCCCCCACCTCTAAACAATAAGCAGGTGAACAACAATGTCTCCCGTATAGTGACTCGAACGGTGCCATGCCAATCGTGAATTGGTAAGAGTTATTATACATGAACTCTACTAAAGGAAGATATTTCTCCCATCCTCCCCCAAAGTCTACAATGCACATCCTTATCATGTCTTCCAGCATCTGATTGACTCTCTCTCAGTCTGCCCGTTGGTCTGTGGGTGATAGGCTGTACTCAAGCGTAACTTTGTGCCCATGGCCTTCGGAAAGCTCTGCTAAAAATGGGCTACAAAAATTTTGTCTCTGTAAGACACAATATTTATCGGCACCCCGTGAAGTTTAACAATTTCCGCTATGAATAGTTGCGCATAGCACATCGTTTTAAAGTCTGTGTAAACCGGCAGGAAGTGGGCTACCTTGGTCAACCGATCCACAATGACCCATATGGAATCGTGACCTCTTTGCGATGTGGGTAGCCCTGTAATGAAGTCCATAGAGATTCTCTCCCACTTCCACACGGGAATCTCTAGTCACTGTAGCATCCCTAATGGTCTCTGATGGTCAACTTTCATGAGCTGACACGTAGCAAATTTCGGGACAAACTCTACTATGTCCTGTTTCATTCCTTCCCACCAATATTGCCTCCTAATATCTTGGTACATTTTATCCCCACCGGGATGTACCGCAAATATCGAACCATGGGACTCTGTCATAATAGCATGCCTCAACTCCTCACCCTCTGGCATAATTTACCTCCCATTTAGGCGCAGGCCACCTTCTGAGCTGATCGAATAACCCTCTGCTCCCTCAGCTAATAGCTGGCGTATCCTATCTTTGCAGATCTGGTCCTCCACCTGAGCCCTCACCACTCACATAATGATCTCCGGTGTGATGGATAAAGATGATATGCAGGCCCTAGCCACATCATCCTCATACTGAAGCTCTCTCCACTTCACTTTCCAGACTTCTGATATATCCCCAGTTGGTCTCCGGTTCAATGTGTCTGCCACCACATTAGCCTTAACAGGATGATACTGAATATAAAACTGGTAGTCTTCGATGAATTCTAGCCACCGCTTGTGCCTCATGTTCAGATCCTTCTGTGTGAAAAGATACTGAAGTGACTTGTGATTCATGAATAAAGTGAACTGTTGTCCTAGAAGATAATGTCTCCATATCCTCAAAGCAAACACGAGCACTGCTAGCCCTAGGTCGTGTGTGGGGTAATTCCTCTCATGGGACTTTAGATTTCTGGATGCATAAGCTATAGCACTTTCCTCCTGCTGAAGCACACCCCATGTCCCTACAAGGACGCGTCAGTGTAAACCTGATACTCTAGTCCTCCCTTCGGAAAATAAAGTACTGCTGCAAATGTCAACATGTCCTTTAGCTCGTCGAAAGCTAATTGACAATGATCACTACAAGTGAAAAGCACCCCTTTCAGAGTCAGATTCTTTAAAGGGCCCGCAATATTTGAGAATCCTTTAATGAACCGCCTATAATTACCGTCCAATCCCAGAAAGATGTGCACCTCGATCGGTGTCATGGGTTGTCCCCACTCCCTCACCGCTGACACCTTACTCGGATCAACCTCAATACCCCAATCTGACACCACGTGACCAAGAAACTATACTTCTCGTAGCCAAAATCCACACTATTCGAATTTGGCATAAAGCTGGTGATCCCATAATGTCTGTAGAATCATATGCATATGCTATGCATTCTCCTCCTCAATGTGAAAGTAGATCAAGATGTCACCAATGAACACGATGATAAACTGGTCGAGATACTCCTTAAAAACCCTATTCATGAAGTCCATGAACACTGCTGGCGCATTGGTGAGCCCGAATGGCATCACCCTGAACTCGTAATATCCATACCGCGATAGAAAAGTAGTCTTAGGAACAGCCTCCTCTCGGATACGCAGTTGATGATACCCTGACCTCAACTCAATCTTGGAGAAGTAAGGCGCCCATCTCCATTGGTCAAATAAATCATCAATCCTAGGCAACTGATACTTATTTCATATCGTCACCTTATTCATCTCCTTATAGTCCACGCACAACCGAAGTGAACCATCCCGCATCTTTATAAATAACATCGGTGCACCCCACGATGATGTACTTCATCGAAAGAAATCCTGACCCAGGAGCTGCTGAATCTGCTCTCTCAACTCACACATCTCTGAAGGGGACATATGGCAAGCTGCTCGAGAAATCGGCCTCGTCCCTGGTGCTAAATCGATTACAAACTTGATTTCCCTACTGGGTGGTAACCTGGTATTTCCTGAAACACATCCTCGAAGTCCCTCGCTATCAGAATTGAATCCAACGGAACTACCATCTCCAATAAGGTCTCCTCCTCGATATACTACAAGTGTGTTCACAACCCTCCCTCAGGTAGAGGCATCGCTATTAGGAACATCTCATGTCCCCGAATGGAGAACACAATTGTCCTTTCATAATAATCCACCGTCGCCCGATAACCTACTAACCAGTCCATTCCTAGGATGACGTCGTACCCCTCCATATCTAACACTAAGAGGTCCACCGCTAAACTAAGCCTCCCAATCAAAATGTCTACCCCCCGACAAATCGAGTGAATCAATGCCCCGTTGCCTACTGGCGACTCTACACACATATGAAGACTACCCGCGGTCTCTAGTAATTCGTCCCGTTTAGCAAATTTAGATTTAATGAATGAATGATACTCCCTTATCAAAATGTATACTACCCTCATGACCATGGATGAGAAACATAGCCTCAATCGCAGGCGGCGCCTGTTGTACTGGGGGATTGGGAACATCCTAGACGTTATACTCACACACATAATGCATTTGCCCCTGCTATTGTGGGGCTGGTGGAGCATGTTCTATTGGTGGCATCTGACCCTGCTGCCCCTATTGGGCACCATTTTATTGGCCTCTACCCCTCTGCGGGCACTCCCTCTTGAAGTGTCCTGTCTAGCCATAAACAAAGCAGCGACTTTGACCATCCCCCTATTATTGGTCTTTTTGGCCCTGACGTGGCTGGATCTGCTGGCCTCCCCCAGTGTTCACTTGGTCCTGATTGCCCTGATGAACATACTGCTGCTAATTTAAGCCCAGCTAGCCCTTCCTCAATCCCTGTCCTCCTGGTCAGAACCCACCAGGCCTAAATTTCTTAGCCTGATTCCCTTGTTGACTACTATTCTGCTATTGAGCACCACTTGTGTCACTACCAATAATTGCCTTGCCCTTCTGGCTCGGCTCCCCTACCCTCTTGCTCCCCTTCGCATGGAAGCGATGATCCAGTCAGTGTACAAGAGTGGCATTAACCACATTTGTATATGTCACCAACACTGGATTACCAATTAAGTGTTGTCTGATCCTACCGGCCAGGCCATCCATGAACTTTGACTTCTTTCGCTCCTCATCTCTCACCTCATTTGGCACAAAGTTTGCCAAATGGCTGAACTCTTCCTCATAATCTTCCACTGAACGGTCACCCTGTACTAACTTGCTGAACGTCTTCCTCATTTTAGCCTCTACCACTGGTGGGAAGTATTTGCGGTCGAACTGCACCCAGAACTCGGATATCGTAATTAAATCCCTCTCCTTAGCGGTGGTAACTGACTCCCACCACTGTAAGGCTGCCCCCGACAGATGGAAGGTAGAAATCATTTGTTTCTCTACATCGGTGCACTTCAGCATGCGCAGATGGCGCTGAATATTCTTCTTCCAATGACAAGCCTCTACCACATCGGTACTACCTCAAAAATCGGGTGGGTGACCCTTCTGAAAGGTCTCCCTAACTAGTTGCCAAAACTATGGCCCCATTGGAGCCTAAACTGCTGGTGCCATGGGAGTTGGTGCCTGGGGCTAAGAAAAATGGGCTCCCATAGCCCACATTATTGTCTCAACTGCCTGGGCCACTATCACGGCCACCAGAGTAGTGGAGATCAACTCGGGTGGGGATGGTGGTGGCGGTACCTATGGCTCCCGATGATCCTCCCTGAGCTCATCCCCATCCTCATCCCTCCCCGTTCTCTGTCTCTTCGGTGGCATCTAAAAATAGATTGAATCATATAAGTACACAATTTATAAAAAAACACCTAATAACAGAAATATGATATCTCAAAAGCGGAAATTTATTCAACAGTCCTAATTATAGGGCTCTATAACAATCGAATGCTACGCTGAAACATAGTAAGCCGCAAAGATCCTAAGGACACTAGAACCTGAGTCTCTGATACCATATGTGACACCCCTCCTAATTAACCCTGGGTGATCAGTCCAAAATTAAATTAGAACAGGTTTCTCAGTTGGTTCATTCTTAGCATCACCGTCGTCTTTTTAATTACTAACCACCTAAGTGAGAAAATTAGACTCGTGCCAAGTTTCATCTTTCATTAATATAATGAAATATTTATTCGGAAATAAATTTATTTAAACAACCACAATTAACTGAAATCAATCATTCACATCTAAATAACTGACTGAATAAACTATCGGCTCAAAACCAACAAAAGTAAACACAAGTAATAAATCTCCATAAGTCGGACATAAGTACTGAATAAACTATGAGCGACATGTTCGAGTAACTGATAGGAAATCTCTACTCTAGAAGTGAAAGAACGAGGCGCCTATGAAACTCCCGCAACATCCACACATGCTACAACAACGGATCCCTGGAATGAGTCAAGCCTGGCGTCCCTGTGGCTGGACACCTAAAAGGTTTTTAAAAGTTTTTATAGCAAGGGTTAGTACCCAAAACATTTGGAAAACATTTAGCAAAATATTAACATGCAGTACTAAGTATATATGCATGCTCTTCATATTTTAGTTAGTGCCTCACTCCCTTGAGGACATCCTCACCCCTCCTTCAATGTGCACTACTAACGCCTTAATTAATTTACCGAGTTCTTTATCCGATGACTAGATAACTGATATAACCCTTGCAACCACCCCACTTTAACCGAGTATGCCATAATTATGATTTCTAAATTACTATCAGCACTAACTTAATTAATCATTCTCCTTTTAAAATTCATATAATTTTCACACCCATTATACATATAATACAATTCACGGTCTATATTAAATAACCCGTATATAATTATTTACTTCATTATATACGTATAGTCTTATTACAACATTCACAAATATGCTGAAATAATAAGTAGTAATGAACATCCTCTCGAGTAATAACTCACCGGATGTATATTCTCTAAAGTACTATCCCTATAGGTGTATTCACATAACCTAGTTACCCCAAGTCAGAATCGCTCACGAACTTGGTTAATACGTAAATATTGAAGGCGATCATATTCCTTCCCTGAACGTGAGATGCCCCTCACCCATATAACGGACTCTATGACCTGTGGATATACTCACCCTACTCCTCATGCTAGGGGATTCACCCTCTACGCACAACCTCCCCCGATAGCACTAGAGTATATATAATAAAAATATCTAACCACTGATATAAATGTACACACCATATATATATACTACCGCACACCGTATATATATATATATATATATATATATATATATATATATATATATATATATATATATATATATATATAAAAATAAAATGCCCCGGCTATACCGTGTACTAAGTCCGTAACACAAGACAATACAATTTATCATGAGTTTATGGCCCACTCTGATTATTAATTCATTTGCACATTAATTAATTAAATTACTTTTGGTGTCGCTCGGACCAATATATTCGGACTCGCTCTCGTGGACCGAAATAAAACTATACCCGAGTCTAAATCCCCGACTCCAAATTATTTAGCTTTCACACTTAATTAATTCAACGCATTGGTATCGTTGAACCAATATACCCGGACTCGCTCACTCGATCCGTATTTAATTATTTCGAAATATTCTTCCCAAGATTTAACCATAGTGTGTCACAAATAAGTTCCCTCCAATCCCAATTATTTTTCCCTCATAATTAATTGGATTGTATGTCCTATATTTATTTCTCATTAAATAAGGTATAGGAAAGAAATTTAAATTAAACTCCCATATATATATATATATATATATATATATATATATATATATATATATATATACTGGCCGAATTGACAAAAATCTCTGACCATCGATCGATCGATCCCTAGCCATCAATCGATCGATCGAACATGTCTTCGTCTTCCCCATGTCTCTGTTTCAGCCATGGATGAAAAAGTCAAATCCCCAACTTTTAACCCAAGCCTTCTCATCAATATTTTTCACCAAGAACACCATAAGGAACCCCCATAAACTCCCCAAACCCAGTTTAATTTCCGTTCTCTAATGTTTTTCTAAATTGGTGAAAACCCCGTATTATTCGTTAACCCATCTCAACATCAAATCTTTATCTCAAATTCGTTCTTAATTTGTCTGGGTTTACGCATCTTACCAGATATATACAAATCTCAGATTATACATAAATTCCTACAAAATTTCAAAATCGGGAGATTGATTTACAAAAACCCCATTTTTTTGTACCCCTTAATCCCGAAAACGAATTTTGTTTTACCACGTCACATAAATATGAATCATAATGCAAATTAAATGTTACAGAAAGTTAACTACTTGCCTTATGGTTTCGTAGGGTTTGATTTGAAGTTGTAAATCTCAAGGTTGAAGATGAAATCTCCCTTTGGCTCTTTCCTTTGTCCCCCAATTTTCCTTTAACTACTTCTTAATTGCTTTTTAGGGTTTCCTCTCCCACCAAGTGTTTTCTAATCTCCCATCAGTCGTTCCCCTTTTTATTTTATTTAGGTAATTAGGCTTAATCCCATTTTTTGCCTAAGGCGCCAAGTCCAAGTGACCCAAATACCCCGTGTGGGCCCGGCTATGCCTAAAAATGTCTCGTGATCTGTTTACTACCCCCGGTTACATTTTTTTTACTATCTCAGCCCATCCGAACTCAACCGTACACTCAGAATTGGCATCTGAATTAAATTATAACAATCCTTATCTCACACCTAAACTAGTCTATACCGACTCCCGGTTGAGATAAATGCATACCCCGTCACTAATACCCGAAATGACGTAAATAAATTGTTACTATTCATTGAGTAATTAAATTTCCCTAAATATTAACCATTCACTCCTCGATTAATATTTAAATAAACATTACCATAATTAATTCAATTAAAATTACGACACACAAGTAATTTAGTATTCCCGAATTAATTAAATATTAAATGCATAAAATTACGGGGTGTTACAGACTGCCCTCATGTCACAATTTTAGCAGGCGATGCTGAAGTTCCAATCATTAAACAAGAGGACCCTTATAGGTATACAAATATGCATATTGAGAAGACACTTTTTTGCATGATGAAATTTTGGTTAGCATGTCGTTTAATAATAATCTCACAATTTTCATATTGAGAAGACACTTTTTTTGCAATTTATTATAATAATTTAACCGTATTTGTTCATGTGCCCATAGCTCAATGTGGATGCCAAATTATGAGGAATTGGGGTGAAAGTTTTACTGACTGCGAATCAAGTGCGGGGAATTGTATTTAGTATCTTTTAAAGATGGCATTTTGCACACATTTAGGACAGTGAGATGTCTTCTTGCTACCCATTAATAATCGTATTCACGAGATCTTGGTTTGTTTTCCCAAGTTACCTTTATGTTCAATTGGAATTAGTGGAGCCATACATATAAATAATTAATCTATATAACAACTATCTATTTTTTTTCATTTATCTCTCTCGATCTTTGTTCTATGCAGCCCCTTCACCCTTTGCTTTTTATTAACTACCTTTGTATATTATTTTCATCAAACATTTATATTAAAATGTGGTGTTTTCACGATATTTGAAAACACCGCTCTTGGAAAGCATTCTAATTTGGTATTTGTGATTAGTTCATTTCATTCGTGAGTGTTTTCATCATTTCAATGTGATAGCATATAATATTTTTGTAGTTTGTATATTGTGTTTCTATTTATGGGGTTTAGTCCTTTTGGCATAACAGTTGGCCCATAGGCACAAAACTAACCATAACATGAGAATGGTGCTTAATTTTTCTTCAATATTTGGAGACTAAAGTAGGAGTCTATAGCTACAAAGCCTGGGATGCAGATGCAAAAGCCTCAAATATAATATATGAGCACTATAGAGGAATTTTGTCATGTTGGTTTTGTTCATTTTTAAATGATTATTTAATTTTTTGTCACTACCCTAATCCATCATACGGGTTTTTACATATAAAATCCATCCAGAGAAAAAAATAAATGAAACATTTGATAATTCTCTTGGTACGTGGCTTCCACTTCAATACTTTTATATGTGAGATAATATAAGATTTCCTTATTTGAGAGACAAATGTGGCTATTGCTTGAAAAACATGTTATATTATGTAGTATTTATAATTCCTATATAACAGGTCAAATAACATTTGGGGTCAAGTTCAACTTACACAATGTAAGAATGTCAATATATAGTTCCATTTATGTAATTCTTTTATTGTAAATGTTAAAGCTTAACATGTCTAATCGGGAGTATGATATAAACTAATATTTTGGAGTTAATAAACTCAGAGAAATCAAATCATTATTAATATTTGATTAATTTGATATTTCGCAATCGTTTAGATTGAAAATAAGTATGTCAAATCTGATAGTTAGATTATTAAATCATGTACTCCCTCTCTCCCAAAGTAACATATTTATTTAGAAAATATATTTGGCATAAAGCTGAGCAGTCGAACCACTCTAGTGTAATATCATTTTTTTATATTGACTCAATATGTCAATTTATTATAGGAACTCGAAGAATTCGACAAATTAATGAAGCTAAGATCTATTGCATACCTATTGGTTAAGTAGCACGAGGAAACATCTTCTTGAGCTGCAACATTTCGAAAGCTGCAACGGAGTCATCAGATAGGTTCTTAAGATTATAAGTAAATTTTTCAGTAGCCATATAAATAAGGATAGGATGACATGTTGCTTTGTGGAGATTGAGAAATTATACACTATGGTATGAAGTGGGCGCAACATTTCCTAATGGTTCAAATGGAATTTAATGTGGGCAGTGGAAAAATATAGGAACCATCAATGTATTCATAAACATCATGTCTTCAAAGAATTGGGAGGAGAATTTCACGCCACAGAGAGGTAATATGTGAAATCAAGAACTATTAACGCATATTTTTGATATTTTAAATTGTAAACATGAGATGAGAGGGATGACTCACCTCCTCCCATATACCCTTATTTGTATTTGGGCATGGGTTTTCTTATTATGTATATTTTTGTCCTAAATCTTTTTGGCTCTATTGCTATTGTAGTGTGCTTCATATGATGATTGTGGATTCTTTGGTTCTAAACGTCATGATGAGAATCATAACAAGGTTTGGTGTTATTGTAAGCAGGAACACATAAACCTTTTTTAAGATTTTTAATTTTTTTACTTTGGTCATCAGTTTATAGCCATATGGTCACCGTAGTTATAATCAAGAGTATTATACGCCGGGAATCATGGTCATGACTGTTGGGTTCTTTCAATTGCTATCTGATCTTCAAAGACATTTTGGCGCTACCGAGTTTCATCCATAAGTTATGGGGGTCACTAAAGGTAGTTCTACTATATACAGTTTCTGAATTTCAAAAATTTTAATTTTGATATTGGTTTTCAAAAATAGTTCAATTCTGATTTAATTTTCTCATGTTATGTTCTGAATGTTTCAAATTCAAAATGTCCAAGTTTTTTTCCTTTTTTCATATACGAGTTTATAAGCTTCATAGCTAATATGTTTACAGGGAGCATACACGTCAACCACGTTTGTCTATTCCCCTAAATCTTTATTCATATTTTCATTTTTTTTACTATTTAAACATGAACTATGTAGCAATAATATTAACATAAAACAATAGGTAGAGGTCCCTTTATTTGGATTTTTTGTGTTTAATTCAACACGAGTAGAGACATTTGCTGACCCTCGATATTTTTGAGTGTTGTGTGCAGCCTCTAGAAATTAATAAGAGTGTCCTAAATACAACTACTCGCTTCGTATAACTATATGTGGAAATCATATTTGTACTAATACAGATATAAAAGTGTAGAAATTATAGCACACAGATCTAAATTTTCAATTGTTGTTGAACACATTTCTAAGCTTATTATTCAAGTTGGTAGAAAAACTTATCACATCTCATGTTTGTTATATTTTGTCTAGCATTGAATACGAGTTTGGTTGGAGTCATATGGCATATTTTAATTCAATCTGTCTTATGAACATATTCAGCACTACGTATGGTATATGTCTACTGATGTGTTTTTTCTGCTTATTGAAAATGCCCCTTTTTTGCCGTTAATGAAGGTGAAATGAAGAAGTTTCAGTGGATTATATTATTTTCAATTCTTTGTACTTATTTAATTTTAACACAATATATAAGGATTATATTCTTTTGCAACACAATTTTCCGAACTGATTTGATTGTTTGTACTGAAAAATGCCCCTTTTCGTATTAGTAATATTGATATTTTTATTCTTAAACAGGGAGAATTGTTCTACAAACAAAGGAAAATTTCTCCAAATTTCTTGAATTATTGTATTTAGCATTACTAATAGTGTAGGTGGTATTTTTGTTCTTAAAAAGGGTGGATTGTCTCCTAAACAAAGGAAATTTTGCCCATTTAAAAAAAATAAGACGTTCGTACCATAGGTTATTTAAAAAATTGTTTATCTGTTGCGAACAAATACAACGCATGGTTATATCAAAGACATACACTTTCGAAAATTAGCGTCGTGCCTTTATGCACGGGCATACCCTAGTGTATATATATTTATACACTATCACACTACCGTATATGTATACATTAAATTTAATCCCGACTATATTGTGCACAATACCCGTAGCACTAGCCTAAAATATACCCGAGTCTAAATGCCGGCTCCAAATTTTATTAATTACGTATTAATTAATTTATTACCGTGGGGTCACTCAACTAATATACCCGAACTCGACCGCTTGGACCGAAATTCAATATTCAGAATTTATTATCCAAAATTCTCCCTAATAGATTTTACAAATTTATTAATTTAATGCTCTAAATATTCATCTTTCAACGTTATTAAATCTTATTTACCACTGTACTCTTTGTCCCAATAAATCCCCAAACAAATCCAGGTTATAATAATCACACCTATTGTCACGAATCGAACCCCTCAATTAACTCTCCGGCCAAACAGTAAAAGGAAACGAAATCACTAGATTTTAACACATGTTGTTCGAACCAACCCCCCCGCTATTCGAACGACTTTGGACGTCGTTCCAACCAAACTCAGGTCTTTTGAACGACCCTGGGTTTCCTATGTTCTACTTCATTGTTTAGTTCGTCCGCCATAGCCTAGAAAACTCATCTCATATCCAAATTTCTTCTATTTCACCCTTTCAAAACCCACGCCAACTTAACACAGATATGAAAATTAAGTATGCTTCTCCCCAAATCCTTGAAATCAAAAAATCATTCCTAGTTTATCAAATGGGTTCCTCAACTGTACATACAAAGTAATAATTATTCTCAATCCAAACCCTAATTGTATTATTCCACAAATTAAAACCCAATTTGTGTGTGTCAACCCAAACTAAAAATCATTTGTTCTTATCACACACAATGTGATATGAGTTCAAATCTACAATTAATTTAAAATAATGTTTAACCACTTGCCTCAGGATTCGTAGGGTCTGAATTAATTGGTGTTGATGATGATTTGATGAAGAACACACCTATTTGATCTTGATTTTTGGCTCCCAAAGTTTTTCCGATTGTGCCCTATTTTCTCCTTTGCTTACTCGATTTTCTTAAATGAGTTATGAATGCCACACCCTCTCACTTTTAGGGTTTATTAAGTCAATCTCGTTATTTGGCATGTGGGCTTTATTAAAATGGCCCAAACACTTTTATATGGGCTTAGTTATGCCTAAAAATCCACTGAGACCCATTTACTATCCCTGAGGTACTCTTTTCCAACTATTTCGACCCATCTAGACTTAACTGTACACTCAGAATTTTCATCCAAATTATTTTACTAAAATTCTTTACCTCAACCCCAAAAAAGTCTATACTCGACTCTCGCTTGGGGTAAATGAATGACCCATCGCTATCACTCGTTATGAAGTAATTGAATTATCACTATTCACTTCATAAATTTAAATCCCATAAATATTAATCGTCTACTTACCAGATTAATATTTAAACAAATATTAATAATAATTAATTCAATTAAATTACAACACGCATGTAATTTAAAATTTACCGAATTAATTAATTAATAAACGCCCAAAAATACGAGGTGTTACAGACAAGTGCCCGTTTCTCATTGGTTCGCATATACGGGTAATATTTACATACAACAAAAGCATCCATTGCTCCATGCTTGACGATTGATCCAAAGTATGGAGTATTGGTTCCAAAATCTTACCCGACGTGCTATTTAAGAGACGTCCTGGACTTGTAAATGTTTTTACCAGTTTAGCAGGCGGTTGCATTTTTCTAAATAATTTGAAAAAATATGAACCACCAAAGGGTATGGTTGTCCTTTTGCGTCTTTGGAAACCATACGACCACTAATAGTTCAATAATTTGTTCACTTCAATCATTTTATTTCTTATTTCGAGGTAGCCTATAAAAGGACGATTATTTCCCTCCGATTTTCTTTAACTCAAACATCTTGAACTTAGGTTGTCCCTTTATCCCCAAGCCTTCCTTCTGCTTTCGCTACTTGCATTTTTGCTACCTAGCATTTTTTAAACTTTACAATCTCTCTTGCATTTCCTCTCTTTGATTTTTCTGTCTTTCAAACATGGTGTACATCATAGATAAAGGTTCTTTAGAGGAATTAAGGGAAAGAAGGAAGATTGCTAGTTGGGTAATTTTAGAAATATCTAGTGTGACTGTTGATGTGTTGTCACTAGATAAGGGTCATAGGATCCCCACTTTGTTCATTGCTGAGTATGGCATCACTTTTCCTCCAAACCCACATTTTAATAAAAAAAAATCAGTATTTGATGTCATCCCATCAAGAGTGGCCCCCAATACATGGAGAGTTGTAAATAGGGTGAATATATTAAACAAAATCCATATAACTCATATTGGGATTCTCAAGTTGAGGTTCTGTTATAAGTGGGGAACCACTGGTGAGAATACCTATTACATAAAGACCAGGCACGCCAATAGGGCAATGATGGTTAACTTGTCAAATTCAAACAAATATTAGTGGGATAATGGTGTTGTAGTAAAGAAATAAAAATATGCCCCCTTCTTGAGGGGGTAACATACACTGGACCCAAATTCCCCCGGCAAAGGAGTGACATAAGTCATACAATTATTTTGGTTTTCAAATTCTTCCCATATTTACTAATTGTTTGATGGTTTGCCAACTAATTTTTTCGCTTGGATTTTATGCAGAGGAACACAAAAAGTAGTGCCCAAAGGAATGTGAGGTCAGTATTGACGACCCTAAATATTTGTAGGCCATTCACTAAAGAGCATGAGACGAGCATCCTTGAGAAACTTCTGTCCTTATGGAATATAAGAGTTTTTTGACATATTTTTTTTCCTGACAAACAATCATTTTGTCTTACTCCCCATCAACTTCGATGAGGAACCAATTTCTACCTCCTTTGTTGCCGAGTCAACTGGAGTAGAGAGAGATTGCACAAAGAGGAACTCCATTATCCCTACTTCACTTACTCCAAAAATGGAGAAGAGAAGAATTCTTAACTTATTGACTGGATGTGGATCACCTGCTCTTGTCAAGAATAATACTGCGGACGACAAGAGTCATTAAGTTACTTGGAAGAGGCTTCAAGTCCTCAATGTTAAAGAAGATTGAACTATTGAGCCTTAATTAAAAAGGTTAAAGAAAGGTCGGCCTATACACCAAGAGTTAGAACAAAAGTCCACTGTCGAACAATGCAGGGTTGAAGACGCCACAATGGCAATAAACTCTAGATTGGACAGGGGCTTGATAAATGATGGAAATCTTCCTCCAAGGCACGGTTGGTTGAGAGGGTTGGTCAAACTTGACCTTGGTAAGTACTTAAATGTTTTATTTATCTTGAATAATGTTTGCTGAACTTCCTCTGTACTGATGTTTCTTGTTTATTCTTTTGTAGTTTTTGGTTGATTATAACTAAATGCTAGAGAAAGACGAGCAGCTAAAGGCTTCCACGGTAGATGTGGAAGAAGCTTTTGAAGTTTGCAGAAGTCCTTGAAAGAATCGGGAGATTACTTGGAGATAGAGAGAAAAGATTGAAAGGAGAATCTTAAAGCGACTAAGGATAGGGCAACGATGGAAGAGAAAAAAATAAAGTTTGTCAAAGATAAAGTGACCCTTTTCGAGCAAAAAATGAGGGAAGCTTAGAGCAGGGCAAAGGTTGCTGAGAATAAAACTTCTATCCTGAACAGTGAACTTACTGCTTCGAAGCCAAAGATAAAAAAGGATAATGGATGGGATAAGGCATTTGCTACTGAAGCCCTCCAAATTGATTAGACTAAGAAGCTATCTTATAAAGATAGACGATCGGATGCCCTAAAGGAGGTCAATACTTCGGTAGATTCGGAATTATTTCAAAGGCATAATCCATGAACTCTTTCTAACTTGGATGAGGAATTTGATGATGAGGAGGAATCTGGAGAATCTTCTTTGGTGCTTGTTAATTTTACAAACCTACCTCCTCCTGAGACAGCTACTGGTCAAGACAAGGACAAGGACAAGGACAAGGTTTAACTCCTTTTTTCTAGTTTTTACATTTTTACGTATTTTTCTTTCCTTATTCCTTCCTTCTTCATCTGTAATGTGACCCCTTGTAATTCTTGGTTTATCAATGAAATAAATAAGTTTTGTTCAATATTTCCAGTGATCCTTTGACATTTTTATCTTATTTGATTGTTGTTTCTTATCTTCCTTGGTCGGATTTATATACTTATACCTAGAATTCCAATTTGATGCCTTGAAGAATATGATAATTTTTGTTGAATCCAACCTATTGAGACATTACAAAAGTCTTTTTGAAGATGGTCATGTGGCTTCGACCTAAGAAGATTCACTACACCAAATCTGCCAAATTGGATGATCATTGACCTTGACAAGTTGGACTTATCAAGGTCCATGACCGTGAAAATTCTGGGGGTGTCAACTTTTATTGGCACGAACTTTTCACGGTCATTGACCGTGACAAATTCATTAGAATTGCCACGGTCATGTCACGGTCTATGACCCTGACAAGTTTTGTCATGGTCATAAACTGTGACATTCTTTAAAGAATTATCATGGTCAATGATCGTGACCAGTCCGTGACAAGTTTTATTTGTCACGGACAATGACCGTGATAATTCTGGGCAGAATTGAAAAAAATCTGCTGGGTAGTATGGCCACTTCCACTACCCAGCAGTATATTTGTACCTGTTATAGAAAAGTTGTACCTGTTCAATCATCATATATCCAAATAAAATAGAGATAATGAGAATATACATTCAAAACAATATGCATCACGATATAATCCAAATATAATTCAAATGTAACAACTTAAAACAATTCAATTCAAATAATGTCACTACATGTCTGGGGTAAGGTTAGCTCTGAGGAGGTGAGTAGGCCACACGATATATGAATTGACAAACCCAAAAATAACCATCGTGCCGCATTGTTCATACAACTACAAGGGGGAGTTCTCCTTCCTGGGTATCACATGCATGACGAGAACCTTGGACTCGATGTCTTGAAGCAAACGTCCATGAACTGGCATACCCTGGACGGTATTCGGGTCCCTCAACACCCACCCTATCCGCTGGCCATCAAATATGTCCAGTAAAAACAAACTCGGCCAACCAAGTGTTGATGTCGATCGGTCGAAGGGAGCCAAATAGGGGAGTGGGTCATAAAAGTCCGCACATATCGGCGATTAAGCAGTGAGGTCCACATCCTCATCATCCTGCACCTCCTCCACCACCACCTTTTCCTTTCCTTTCCCCTTACAATTTCTTCCCAACGAACCCTTCATGAATGAGAACATATCTTGGACTGTCGCCTCCAAACAGGACAGCTTCGCGTCATGCGAGTCCACCGTTCGAGCCAACCCGGTGTCGCTCGTCTCCAATCCGATGATCCTAGATTTGGCCACCCATGAGCGCACCCCCTTCTCTTCCCTTGAAATCAACACCAAGCACTTGGTTGAGTGCATGTGTGGACAAAGATTCCTTTTCGGCATCAGACTGCGACTCATGCACTTCCTTAAGTTTTGCCTGAAACGACAAAAAGCACATGATTAGTAAAATAATTAAATAAAAAAATTATAACGTAATTAACAAAAAGTAAACTGTCGGATTACTTACAATCGTGGTCGTGACGCTCGGGGACACCTCCTTATCCTTCCCCTTCCCCTTCATTGTCCGAATATCCCCATAAGTATCGAGCCTATGTGGCCTACCCCTAGGGACACTCCTTGTCCCCTGAAATAAAATAAAGTAAAATTAGTATCGGCCCCGCAAAGTAAAATAATGCAGAATGATATATTTTTGTAGTTATAGAAAAATTAAATCTTACCATCATCCTCTACTCCACCTCGGCGTAAGACGTCCGGTCGGAGTAGTGCACGTCCGTCTGGTTTGCTCGATTTTCCCTCCCCGATTGGCGAGATGTCCATTGTCGCTCCCCGATCTCATTGTCAATGAACTTTTTCCATTGTGTTAATGAGATCAGCTCCTTCGGCGGGACGGATTCATGCATTCGGATAACAGACTCTCGAGTCTTCCTAAAGTATCGGGTCCGTATATTTTTCTTCAACGTCTTGTGTTTCTCCCTCAACTGATCCAAGACGGAATCGCGTAGCTTTGGATCCAGGCTGAATTGTTCTTGTCCAATAAATACAATGTTAGTTTCGAATAAATATAAATATAAATATAAAATGAAATCGAAATCGAAATCGAAATTGAAATTGAAATATTAATATAAATATAAATATAAATACATTACCTGTAGTGCAACCCAAATAGCTAACTTGAGCTCATTTGGCACCTCCCTCCAGCTAGTGTATCCCGGGCCGATGATCGTCTTTACCGGCTCGAGGGATCCCAATAATATCCCCATCTTGTTCTCGATGGCCATCCCCAATTTTCCATATTTAGGGAGCCTAGGGGCCAAGGAGCCCTCGTCGCCTCCGCTACCATCGAGCCCAGGCGACATCATCATAAATCAGCATCATCATCCTCGCCGTAATACCTGAAAGAGATATTTGCTATAAAAAAATGTTGTTATTACTACAAATCAAAATGAATTAGAAGGAGACATGCAAATATGTACAATTACTACAAATCCAAATGAATTGTTACTTTTTAACACCTCAATTCTGAATTCCAAAACAACAACATCTAGGTCATAATATGTACAATTACTAAAAATCTGAAACATCCCCACCCCCACCCCTACTGCCCACACACACACACACTACACAAGAGTGAAAATGATAAAGTGAAAATAAATTAAAAGCATTAAAAATGGATTGATAAAGTACAAATTGGAATATTTATTACAAACTGAAAAATTATTTCAAATTCGGGTTACCATAAAAAAATGGATTGATATTCTGTAGGAGCATCCATGTCATCCACACTACTATTTAGACACTTTGGCGCATGTAGGATAATTAACCACGGTTCGTTGTTGATATACTCCCAGTAAAGCACTTGGTTAACCTTTTAAAATGCACAAACAAATGGCTCATCGATCACGTGGTCGTTGCTCATCAACTTGGACAAATCAACCATGATCAAATTGGTGACAGAATCAACTTTACAAGCATTTTTATCTTCAATTCTTACCCAGTCACAGAAAATACAAGCTCTTTGAAGCTTATATAATACAATTCAAATATATTTCGAATTACACCACAGTAAGTCATTTCAGCTTCAATGAAATTTTTATCTTTTGCGCTCGCTCGAAAGAAAGTAAGAGACTTGTATAATTTAAACTTATTATTTTCCATTCTTCGACATATACATGTGTGTCATATAGATAATGAGCTAGTTGTTCATGCTGTAAACTCATTAATTTGACTCATTTTCCCATCACATGACCACCATCATCGACGAACTCATCAGTGTCATCAATGTTGGTCGAGTCAGGCATATATTCCTGAGTATATATTGATGACTCCACGGTGATGTATTCCTCTGGAATTGATCATGCAATGTATCGCATATTCTTGACGTAATATTTAAAAACTTTCATCAATATTTCAAATGGATACATCCACCAATATCTAACTGGACCACAAAGAAGTGCCTCGTCTCATAGGTGTACCAACAAGTGAACACTTATGTCAAAGAATGTTGGGAAAGTACTTCTCCAACACACAAATCGCTTTGTCCATCGCTAATTTTGCGGTCACTATGTGTTCTCGATCGAATACCTTCTCACCCAAGAGTGATAAGTTAATACTAATTTGCATAATAGCCCTACGCAAATCCTTGTGCTTGGAGAAACAATGCTTAAACAATAGAGGAACCAATTGCATGATCCCATGCCAATCGTGAGACTTACACTTATGTAAATCATGAGTAGCATAATTTACCATCCTTTGCAAGTTGGACAAAAAATTAGATAGGCCCTTCAAATTATATATTGTGTCTAAAAGCACCTTCATTTCCCCACTCGTCAAAGTAAACGAACCAGGGGGAATTATTGTCCGTACCCTACTATCTTCTTTCAACCATAGTTGTGGCTTAAGTTTCAAAGATTAAAGGTATTTTCTTACATTTTCTCTATCCTTCGAATGACTCCCCTGAGGGAAAGTGCCCACATTATGTTCAATGAAGTTCTTCTCTGCATGCATCACATCAAATACATGGAGCACCGAGTTATTCTTCCAATAAGGCAAGTCAAATAAAATTGACCTCCTAGACCATGCCTATCTTGTCCCAGTTTTATTCCCAGTTGGGGTCTTCTTATGCTTGACATTCTTAAATTTGGGATTCTTACCTGGCATATTAGGGCCACATTTAGAAGATTTACTTTCAATTTCTGGACCTAAAAGTTGTCTCGGCAGTAGCCTATGTTCAACCCCGCCTAATAAAAAAATGTAACCTTTCTTAAATCTTAAAATATGAGCTGGGGATAAAACCCCCTATGGCAATGGTATACATTTTTTGAGCTAAAGGATATACGAAGAGATTCAGTCTCCTCTCCACAAATGGGACACTCCAAATAACCATGTACTACACAATCGGATAATGTCCCATAAGCTGGAAAATCATGAATTTCCCACATCAACATACCTTTCAACGTAAACTCTTATTTTTCTAAATGATTCAAATGATTGCACACCCTCTTCCCACAACTCATTTAATTCTTCTACGAAAGGAGCCAGGCAGACGTCGATGTCATCACTTGGTGACTTTGGCCTAGGTATCAATAAAAACATCATCAAAAATTCAGGTCTCATACACTGTGAAGGAGGGAGGTTGAGTGGGGATAGGATCACTGGTCATACACTCTGATTGGTGCTTAGATTTCCAAATGGATTGAAACCATCTGTTGATATAGCTAAACGAATGTTGTGCTGTTCACGAGAAAAAATGGGATACTCGTAATTTATCCTCCCACAAGCTGTAGAATTAATAGGATGACGCATGAGATTACCCCTACTTCTTCCCTAGCATACCAAGTCATTGCCTCCTCTATCCATGGTATTGTGAAAAATTGCTTTAATCTAGGCCCAACGGTAAAATATTTCAACACTTTTTGAGGCACTTTTGAGCTTGTGCCTTATTTACTAATAGATTGGACATATCTAGGTTCATCGCAAATCGGACAACGATCAAGATTTTCATACTCCTTTCGGTATAGTATGTAGTCATACACACAAGCATGAACCAACTGACACTTCTATCCCAAACCTTTTAAACTGTTCTTCATAACAGGACAGCTATTTGGAAGCGTATTCTCCTTAGGTAGTAGCCCCTTCACCTACCCCTTCACCCATTTTAGAATTCATGTCACGTTATTGCCGAACAAACCATGTTATGTCTTCAAACTGTGCAAACCAACCATGGCATGTAAAGTTATTTGATCTTTCTCACAACCAGAGTATAACGGCGTGGTCACCTTAAATATTAAACTTTGGTAGTCATCGTCAAGGTTTATCGTGATATCTTCACGAGCACTTTAACCTTGAACATCATCAGTAACCTCATTCTCCTCTTCTTTATAAAATCCGTACGCATCATCAACTAAATCCTCTAACATATTATGATCTACGTCGTCCCCTTCTACATCTATCCTACATATTGAAGGTTGTTGTGAAGGTTGTTCGGGGAAAAAGGAACTTTTAGTTTACCGTGAAAACTCAAAAATCGATAACTATCTTGCATACCTGATCTTAACAAATGTAGTTCAACATTTTCCACTCAAACACCTTACCATTCTTACACCTAGCACACGGACATGGAAACTCTTCATCATTATGACATCTATTTGCGTATTTCACAAATTCATTAGAACCTCTCCGAAACACATCCCCCATTCTATTTGTCTCACCTATCCACTCTTTGTATTTCGGATATCCCATCACAGCTACCACAACTAATCACTTATTAAAGGTAAGAAGCGTATATTCATGGATTATTATAAACAAAACTTAGATTTATAGTATGTCTCATTTAATTATGTCTTATTTATATTCGATTTTTAAATTTCAGAATCAAATTAAATTTATAATAGAAATTTATATTTCCTCCATCTGCTCTAAAGGGTGAGTGGTCCTTTCCCATTCAAGACTGCATTTTTATGTAATATACTTAACATCTCATGCACATTGTTACGATTAGAGAAAAATTTGGTAGCATATCACCATATTTCTCCAAGTACACGGCGTAGATTGGCAAGTGTGAGTGTTATTTCAATTGATCAATTGAAATAACAGTCACACTTGTCAATCTAGTATGTACCCAGAGAACATTAGGATATGACTGCAGAACTTCCTCCAAAAGTAATAACTTTAAGCCATTAAGAATATTATTATACAGAAATTATGCAGTCCTAAAATGTCCAAACGGGACAATTCGAGAGATATCTTTACAGGGGTAATGACTCTCGAACGGGTCTAAGGGCTATTGAATGCGTACGCATAAGAGCTAGAAGGCTAGTATCTATGCGCACTATATGTAATTTCAAGTATATTTCATTTAATTATGATACTAAATATATATTATTCGTTGTACAAAGGAATTTTCAAAAAAAAGTTGAAAAATCCCACGCCCATATGGACAATAATCCAGTGGTCATGCCACTTTTAAAATTTACCAACCCAACATAGATCCACTATAATCTAACCGCAATGGCAATAACAAATTTGTATCCCGTTGTCCTTCTAATTCATCTACTCAATTAATTCTTTTCATCAATTAAACTAACAATTAAAGTATACAATTATTAATTTACTAATTTACAATGAGGGGCAATCCTACTTGCATATGAAAGGGGCACTAATTATTAATTTACAAAAAAAAATTAACAACCAGTCAATATTAAATCAATCAATTCTTTTACAAGGGACACTACAATATGGGGGGAAATATCTAATAAACCAATAAAAAATTTAATTAAAAAAACACACACGCACATATAGACCCCCTGTCCCCTACCCTCCCCCTGCCCCCCCCCCCCCCTGCCCACCACACGCACACACACACACATATATACATATGCACATATACACACACACATGCACACACACACAGGCATATATACACACACACACACACAAATGCACGCACATAGACCCCCTCCCCTCCCCCCGCCCTGCCACCTCTCCTTCCCTCCCCCCCCCCCCCCCCACACACACACGCATATATAAACCACACACACACACATATACATACACATACACATAAATGGAGGAGAAATAGAGAGAGAAAATATACCAAAGTTGTAGAGAGAGAGTGTGAGCAGTCGCTAGAGAGAGAGAGAGAGAGAAATGGAGGGAATAGAATCGGTGGGAAAAAAGAAGAGGGGGGGTTTTACTATAAGAATTGTCACGTACATGTCATGATCATTAACCGTGACAACTTTTCAGTATTCTCACGGTCATTGACCGTGACAAGTTCGTGACAACTGTACTTGTCACGGACTTGTCACGGTCAATGACCGTGACAAGCATTTGTTACGTACTTATCATGGTCATTGACCGTGACAAAAAATGTGTGTTGTTTTGTCACGGTCAAAGACTGTGACAAGGCAAACCTCTTAAAGGGTGCCAATTTGAACATTTTGGTGTAGTGAATTAGTATGGTTGCTCGGCGCAGATGCCTCTGACTAAGTGAAAGTTGCCAATGTTCATATTCATTATCTTCTTGATAGGGCTATGACAAACAACGCTGCCTATTATGAGATTATTACACAGCTCTAAGAAGATCATGATCTTTCTCAAGAATTGGTACACTTTAACTGAGAAGCTAAGTATGAAGCCTTGAGCTCATGTTGGGGGTTTGACATGAAACTGCAAAATATCACTTCTACCTTGAAAAAGAAAGAAATTGTGCTAAATAAAGAAGACAAAAATGCTTGGGAGATTACTTCACTCCTAGAAAAAGAAAATAATGGATGGAGCAATCAGCTGGATAGTCTCAAGAAGACACCTGATATTGGGTCGAAGGAAGGTATCTCATTATTAGATATGGATATTGCTAGACTGCTGGAGGAACTTGAGAACCTAAAGAAGAGAAATACTCAGTCTAATCAATCTTCTAGACATGTAGTGGTTGCTCGACCAAAAGTAGATGAATAAAGAACTAAGATGATCTTGGTCGACTAAGTAGCTTTATTGTAGGAAAACAGGGAGAACCAACTAAATTTCCATTTCCATAAGGAATGCAAAGCTCTCTGAATGGATGGGTATGATAAATACTTAACTTACTTAGATGAACAGATAGAGCAAGATCGGTCAGAAGGATATAAATGGGGTTGGTTGAACTTGTTGGGGTTGTTGAAGATACTAAGAAAAAAATGAATTGGTCTACCCTAATCCCCTCTTCAAGATTGATGTCAACTGGATCCCGAATGATGACATTCTCAAAGGCTAGTGAGAAAATACATGAAGATTATGGCCTTTAAGAAGAAGATGAATATATTCATCCCCATATCTGTTAGATTAGCCGAGCAGTAGAAGATGAAACAGGCCCAGATATTTCGGAGCTATAACCTTGATGAGGACCCTTGATGAGCCTCCTACTGGGATGAGTAAAGATGAAGGAAAACGTCCAGTAGAATAGACTTGTATTTACTTCCTTTTAATTTCTAAACAAAATATACTGTTTATTTTTCAATATGTCTGTTTATTTTTACCTTACATCATTTACTTAATCTTATGATTAGTTAATCGGCTTGCCGAATAGGTAATCTTCTTAAATGATAAGTGTTTGGTCCAATGTTGAACCTTCATTTATAATGCCTAGGATTTTACTAATGCACTTAGATAAAACTGTAATAGTTTCATTGAGCTAAGTGTTTGCATTAATTATCATTGGCGACCAAGTGTGTTAGGTATGTATATTTATTCCTGGGTTTGACCCAGTCGGGTAAAACTTATAGTGTTTAACCTTAAGTCGTATATGAAGATTTACTGATTTATTGTAATTGACTTGTCAAAGAAAAAATCATACACGAAGTCTAAAAGAAATATCCAATGTAAACTTTTTTAAAGATGAAAATGTTTGAATTAGGGAAACACAAAACGGAAGAATAATTGATAGAAATTTGCAACTTCATTAAATTGAATAAATGATTACATCAAATGAAAATTACTAATAATACTTTCGCAGATGGTCGACTTTCCATGGTTACTTGAATTCTTTCCCTTTAAATGTTTCCAAGCAATAGGTGCCTAGTCGGGTGACTATTAGGATGTGATGAGGACCATGATAGTTAGGCTCCAACTTGTTGCCTTTCTAATTCATTTTCTTTAGGACATAGTCTCATTCCTTCAAGTTGGTCGGATTGACCCTCCTATTGAAGAATCTAGCAGTCCTTTATTGATAAGCATCCATTCGAGTTGTGGCATCCTCTCTGATCTATTTAACTATAACTAGATATAGTCTTCTCCTAAGATCAATCTTAAAGAAATCAAAATTCAATACCTGTGACTCAAAAGACTTATTTTAGTTGGTAGTGCTATCTCAGTGCCAAAAATGAGTATGTATAGAGACTCCCTATACTTGGCGTAGTCCTGTAAGCCTAAAGGACAATGTGTAACTTCTTGATCCAGTTCCCCTTAGCATCATCTAACCTTTTTTCAAATCATAAAATAAAGTTTTATTAGTGATCTTTGTCTGAGCATTGCATTGTGGATGTCCACGTGCTGAATGAAGTGTCTGAATCTGAGACCAGATGCAATATTCTACAAACTCCTCATTGTCAAACTAAGTACCATGATCGGTGATGAAAGCATAAGTCATCTAATAATGACATATGATATTTTTCCATATGAATTGAAAGACTCTGCGTTAAGTCATATTCAAGGGATCAGCCTCCACTCATTTGGTGAAGTAATCCATCGCTACAACCAAATACTTGAACCTTCCTTTGGTGGTCTACAATGGGTCGGCTAGATCAGTCCCCTAAATGGCAAATGGCCAAGGAGAAGTGGTGAGAGTTAAGGAAGATACCGATTTTCTATGAATTATGGCGAACTTATGGCATTGATCACACTTCTTGGAAACAGATACACAATCTGATCGTCGGCTAGTAGTAGCCTTGCATAGCTATTCTTTGCACCAATGATCGGTCGGATGAATGAGCTCCACATGAGCCTCCATGCACCTGCTTGATCAGGTCATGTACTTTGGAAGGAGGAACACATTGAAGTAGGTAGACAGTGTATCCCCTTATATACAAAATTCTTTTCTCTATAACATAACTGGATGCTTTGTATATCAGTTTCTTGGCTTCTTTCTAATCAGATGGTATCACTCCTTTATCAATATAGTCTTTGATTAAATCCATACAGGAAGCTCCCAAGTCTACGCTGATAACGTTGACAACATCCACATCGATGTTTCTAAGTGTTATGATCCCTACTAAAATGGTTCGTCTAAGTTCTATCTGAGTTGCTAAGGCTAGCCGAGCAAGTGCACTTTCTTGGGCATTATCTACATTAGGGATACGGACCATCTTAACTGTAGAAAATAAAGAGATAACTTCCATAGTTTTGTTTAAATGTCTTACCTTAAGTTCTCCTTTGAATCCATATATTTGATACATTTGATTGATAATGAGTTGAGAATCACTATGTGGTATGACCAACTCAGCACCTAGTGATAAAACTAATTCCAAACCTATGATCTACGCTCCGTACTCAAACTCATTATTGGAATCTTGGAACTGAAGACGTAAAGTGTATTTCATATGGCGCATGAACATCCATACATAAATAATTTCCATAGTGGAATATCATTATTTAAGTCTTCCTCTGATAATACTCCACGTCTGAATATCTTCTTGCTTTGTTTAGCTAATTCCTGAACCCTTTCTTGAGCAACTAATGTTTTCGGTTGGTCGGAGACAATCTCAATTTACTTTTGAGTTGAGCTCTCCTTCAAAGAAATAAGCTTGTAAGGAAAACTTAGATTATTGTTCACCTCAGGGTATGTGAATTCTGCAATGAAATCTTCGATTGCTTGACCTTTCGATGAAGCCCTTGGTTCATAGATAATCTTAAATTTCCCTAGTTCAATTGCCCAGGATATCAACCTTCCTGACTTCTCTAGTTTTTTCAAATCTTGTCACGGGGGAAAATTAGTATATACCACAATAGTGTGTGCTTTGAAATATGCCCTCATTCTCCTAGAGGATTCAATAAGTGCAAGTGCTAGTTTTTCCAAGTGTGGATACCCGATTTCTATTCCTCATAATTTCTTCGAATTAAGGCCAAGCTAATAGCTGGCTCTGAAATAGCTAAGTACAAATACAACTTCTCTTGCACAATTGGTTGGGAGAGTAGTGGTGGATGTCCCAAGAATTTCTTTAACTCTATAAATGCTTTATCACATTCATCATTTTTCTCAAAGGTGTTTTTGAGCACCTTCAAAAATTGAAAACACTTTTCTGTTACTCGGGACACAAAATGATTAAGGGTTGCTACTCTTTCAGTACGTTTCTATACGTCTTTCTTACGGGTGGGAGACTTCAGCTCAATTAAATACTTTATCTTATTAGGATTGGTTTTGATTCCCATAGGGTTTATAAAATTTATCCCAAGAACATTCCTTCTTGTAGCTTAAATATGCATGCAGTCGGATTAAGTTTCATATGGGGATTCTCCAACTGGTTAAACGTCTGAGACAAGTCTTCAATATGGTTGGAAATAACCTTATTCTTGATGAGAATGTCATCTATATACACCTCCTTGTTCTTTCCAATATGATCCTCAAACACTTTATTCACCAGCTTATGATGGGTTGCTCCATGATTTTCTTGACCCAAAGGGACTTAAGTTGTAGCAGTATGCTCCTCGGTTGGTAATTAAAGACGTTTTATCCTTATCTTTTGGCTTCATTTTAATCTGGTTATAACCCAAATAGGCATCCATGAAACTAAGTAACTCATGACCTACAGTTGCATGTACAAACTGATCAGTCTTTAGTAAAGGAAAATGATCCTTTGGGCATGCTTTTTTTAGGTCGTTGAAGTCTATGCACATAGCCATTTGTCATTCTTGTTTTTTACCATTACTACATTAGCCAACCAGTTGCGATACTTGACAACTTCTATAAATTGAGTTCTCTGTAATTTCTCCACTTCCTCTTGGATAGCCATGTTCTACTCGAGACTAAACACTCTGTATTTTTACTTCATCGACTTAGCATCTTTATAAATGTTGAGCTCAAGGTAGATGAAATTAGGGTAAATTCCTAGCATATCCTCATGTCACTGGACAAACACATTCTTTTGTTCTCTCAAGATTGCAATCAATTCCTATTTAAGAGAATGTGTTAAGTTCGAGACAATTTGAGTGGTTTTTCATGACTTCTCATCATCAAGCATAATGGTCTTTATTGCCTCCATAACCTGTACCTTGGCCAGATCATCTTCCTACCGATGGTTCAAGGTGTCAATATGATAGGTGGTAGTGCTTTTTTGGACTTTCTAGTGGTCGATATAAGTGTAATAGCACTCTCTATCTTCTATCTGGATGCCATTCACTACATCGACTCCATAATTAGTAGGAAACTTTGTACATTAATGTACTCTAGATGGCACTACTTCCAACTGTTTTATCCCAACAATGTCGAGAATTATATTGTAGGCTGAAGGGACTATTTTATTTAGTACAAAGAAATAAATCCTCTCATTTATGCTTGTTGGTTAAATGCCAAGCAAGACGTCCAGCTTGATTGTCCTTAAGGCATAAACTCTTTCTCTAGATAACACTATGAGGAGATTGTGATAAGGTTCTAGTTTACTGTCTCGTAGCCCTAGATTGTGGAAACAGTTATAAAACGTAACATTTGCTGAACTCCTATTGTCTACTAGGATTCTTGCTACTCTGCCATGATGAACTCGACAAGTGATAACCAATGGGTCATCATGAGGGTGAAGTACTCCTCTCGGATCATTAAAGAGGAATCCAATCACTAATCTATCCTTGTTCACATTGATAGGCAACCACCACCCGATAAAGAAATTTAGTTAGTATTCCCCAACGGATGAGATTTTCAACTTCGTTCTTTAGAGCGATGCAATTGTCGGTGGTGTGCCCGTGATATCTATGAAGATCATAATATTTAGATTTATATCTCCTATTTGGAGGTGACTTTAGTTTCCCAGGCCAGTTTAAACCTTTATTTCCCCTAATCTCCTCCAGTATGGGATGGGCACCTTTGGTCAGTGGGGTATTTTCATCATATTTCTTGATTTTATCAACCTTCATTTCTTTCTAATCTTTCTCGAGTGAATTCTTCTAGTTTTCAATCTTCACCTCTCGAGCTTGTTTAGCATCCACTGCCTCCTCGGCATTTATAATCTACCAAGCCTTAGGCATCAATTATGTCAAGATCTTAGGATGATTTTTTTCTAGAGCATAATAAAGGTCTTTGGTGAGAAACCTACTCTTCAACTCTACAATGGAAGTCTTCTCTTCATAATCAATCACTTTTAGTTTCTCATTATTGTAGTCAGTGAGGTACTCCTGAGTAGTTTCTCCAGGTTTTTAACTAACGGTCAAGAGATGATTTACACCCTTACTCGGCTTTGCCCAAAAATAGAAGTTATCAATAAACAACTCGACCAACTGATGGAAACTAGAAATTTTCCCTCTGGTTAGGTTATTGTAACAAATTTGGACTAGGCCTATAATGGAACTTGATAATGCTCGATAACACATCTCGTAGAGGATAGAGTAGATACCAGCAGCAGCCTGATATTACTTAATTTGGAGGACTAGATCAGTCTTCCCATCATACTTGGGAGCAAACTAGTGGCTTGAAATTAGAAGGTTTGGGGCAGTGCACAATTTCCTGAATCAAAGGGGATCCCTTCACAAAGATCCTCTACAAAGGGTTTTTTGTCTTAGCCATTTTTCCCAACTGATCTTCTAGTCGTTGCATGGATCCTTTTTAGGAATGTTCCTTCAATTTAGACTCGTCTGAGGTAGCTTTTGTGGTTTTACTGTGCATATTTGTTGAACTCTCTTCCTCAATGTCTGCTCGGCACGTTTAGAGCCTCTTATGCTAGCCCTAGACCTCATGGATCCTTCCCCCTGCTTGTAGGATCGATCTGGATCTCTATGATAACCTCTGTCTACTTGATCCCCCAAAAGATCAAAGGTAGATGCCTTACTTAAGCGTTCAAATGCGCTCAGCCTTTCATTGTCATGAGAGGATCTGGATCAATTACTTATCTCATTTCTAGCTAGAGGAGGTGGCATATCCCTCAATTATGGTTTAATAGTTGACTTATCTTACAATATGCGAGCCAATTGGAAAACTCGCCCTTGCTTGACTTTTTTCCCTTTAGCAAGGTTGAGTAAAATTCCCTAAAGATCTGCCACACTAGGGGGAGAAGATCGAATAATAACATTGCCTTCATTTCTAAGGCTTTTTTCTGGGAAAGTCATTTCTCCAAGGGAAAATAAATGAAACAAGTGGTAGAGAACGATGGAAGATAAACATTCCCACATATGATGCCAATCTGTTGATGTCTAAAAATGGAGTGGGTCCAAATTTATAATCACACATATATAAAGATAATCAAGCAAGGCAAATACATAACAGACAAGGTTTTTAAAGTTATTCAACTATGAGAAAAGCCTATGTCCATTGTTTTTATTATTTTTGATGGGTACAATAGCTCAGGATTGTGTATGTTTGTACCTGATTGAATTATCCCCTTGATCTAAGGGAGATCATGAATTTATAGTGAAGAGGAACCCAAGAGATGAAATGCCTTTTTATATTTAGGCATTTATATTTGTATACAATAAATAAGACCATTGATATCTGTTGGTATATGTACAAGAGCTATTAGCTATTCCACCTGAGTGACTTTTGATATTCTTAATGATTCTTATTCTTGAGGTTAATCGATCGATTGTCCGACCAAGTGTCTCTGGGGCTGACCAAGAAAATAATCACTGTGAAAATCACCACGTAGGAGTACAAATTCCCATTTCTCATTGGTCCACATAAATCGGTAATATATACATACAAGACATGCTAAACAAATATATATAGAGAACGAAAAGCCAGTTTTGAAAGTAACGCCGTTGCATTTAGCCTATGGAAAAATTCGTAAAACCTTATGGTGTCCCTATAGGATGAGTTTTGTTTAGTTAGCGTTTCCCAAGGTGATCACAACAAACATATAGGTTTCTCACAAATAATCTTCCGACTACTAAATGTGGTGCTTGACACCATTTGTAAAAAAAACGTTTGGGAAATAAATTAATCTTTTCCAAAAGTACTTAAAATGGAAACATGATTGTAAATAGTTCATTAAATTATAATCTTATGTGTTTTTAGTTTGAAGTGTATGTAAACATTTTTATTCAGTCAAGGAACTTGTGGCCTGATTAAAATCAAAGTGCTTCAACTCAATCATCATCAATCAGTACACTCTAAATATGAAAACACATTATAGGGGTTTAAAATAATCATGCCATAATTCCATAATGAGTAATTGTAATTTGACTTAAAGGACACACACATGTCAGTGATAGAAACTCTATATTTATATAAACAAACAAAGTAATCTCATGAAAGGACAAAATTCACTATTAGAGGTTAAATATACTCCAAAAAATTGTCTCAATTATTTTGACTTTTGAATCACAGTAATCCCAAAATCACACATGACTTTGTGATGGTTATGTAGGATAATCTAGCCATGTGAGATAAAGGGAATTATGATTCGAATTATATTCTGGAAATACTTGGCATTGATGTAAAGTGTGGCCAAATTTCAAATAGAAAAAAGTTCGTTAATAAATCTTAAGCGATGGATACAATAATGGAGTATTCATTTTTTTTGTTTTACATCATATATTTTAATATTATCACTCTTTTTTAATCCATTTTTTCCTTTTTTTAAGCAACAAGAGGAGCACATGAGTATAAGCTAAACAGTCTCAATTCCAAATACGTAACAATACATCAAGATGTCCCAAGTACATTTCCAAAAAAAAGTTAGGAATAGTGTATATTGGGTTAAAATCCAATGGGGAGTATGTTAGGGAAATGGGATCATAAAGCAAAATGATATATGTGTGTATAAAAGGGGTTGGCCAGGTGAAGTCTATTGTAGGGATGGTTAAGGATAATATGTGTTTAATATCAAAGAGTAAATATGATCCTTTCATATGGTTCACATGATTATCCATTTGCACAATGTTGGAAAGCATCCTAGAGGCAAAATGTTTACAATGATCTCAAATAACATACGTTCTAAATAAGAATAATTAAAATACCAAAAATTGGGAAAAAATTAAAGGAACGATGAACAAGTTTATGCATCTCATGCTTTTAGTATTCATTACGATATTCAATTGCACCTAAATATAATTGTCTTAAATCGAATCCTTAGTATTTGTGAAATGTGCTCAAAATTTCAAATTTGTAATGACCCAAAGTTTTCCTTAATATATATGGTGAGTTGAGTAAAAGTTGATAGTCCACACAAAGTGTGATACCCGACTTATTAAAATAACGGGTGGCCATCCATCATCATCATCATCTTTGCCTTGATCCCATCATATGGGGTTGGCCACATGGATTCCCCTTTTCCATTCTAATATATTATATACAGTATCATCATTCATGTTTAATTCTTTAAGGTCTCTCCTAATAATTTCCTCCAACGACAGCTTAAGGAGACCTCTTTCTCTTTTACCCTCTATTTTCAACAATCTTCCTCTTATTATGGGGGCATCTACTGGTCTACGCAACATATATCCGTACCACCTAAATCTACATTCTCTTAATTTATCGCTAATGGGAGCTACTCCTAACATTTCTCTCACATATTGATTTTTTATTTTTTCCTTTTTAGTAATTCCTATCATCCCCCGAAGCATCCTTATCTCAATAACATGGAGACTTTGTTCATGTTTTTTCTTTAACGCCCAATACTTTGAACTCCATACAGGGTCATTGGCCTAACAACTATTCTATATAAAAAATTTCTTTTTAATTTATTAGTTATCCTCTTACCTCATAACACCCCACACGGTTGTCTCAATCGGTGTCCAACCCTCTACTAAAATAAAACATGAATCTCAAATGGTTCATTCTTAGCATCACTGTCGAAAAACAAAATAATTACTAACCACCTATTATTTACTCAAGCATTGTGTCAATTTTAAATTTTAATTAAATTATCATAAATAAAACCATTTACCATACGCCATTCCAAATGAACAAGTAAATACACAATCACATAATGAAATCTATATACTTGAGTAAAATAAAATTCACTAACCGAATAAACCATCAGTTTGCAATCCACTACAATAATCCAATGAAGTTTAATTAAATTAAACTGAAGTATGAATTGTCATTGGACAACATGCCCGAATAATAAGTGACTAAATCCTATGTTGAATCTCAAAGATAGAAAACAACTAATAAGTCCTTATAATACTCCACGGCTGCAACAACTCTGATGACTTATAAATGATAATCATGCTTGGCATCCCTGTGGCTCGACATCGAAAACATTTTGAAACGGGTCAGAGCCCAAAATATTTTGAAAATATTTTCCCAAGTGTTTAAAATACATTAATAAATATGTCCTGCAATCTTTCATGTTTAAATCGGTGTCGCACTCCCATGAGATACCCTTTTCCTTCATGTCTCGTTCACTCCTAACCTATGTATTCTAGACACTCTAGTTACACTACCTAACTTAACTACTATCACTTCTCATCTTATCACATACGTCGTCTTATGCCCCACGTATACTTTTATTTAACTTTAAATTCACATTAAGATTTTTCATCTTCTTATTCATTATAAATCTCAATGATAATCTTATCAATTTATTTCACATAACTTTAATAGTTTTAAATATAATGTCCACACATTAACGTCCTTTACCCGTATATATTTCTTTCAAATTTATATACGTATTTTCATATCGCATCAAGTATACGTACATATATATATCACTCACTATATATGTATAACCACAATCCCCCGAGCATTACCTCGCGGATGTGAATCACTAGAATGCTATCAAGCTCCAAGCAATACACACCCCTACTTGGGCAACCGAGTTGAAATCTCACCACCGAACTCGAAAAATAAAGGCCACCCGGAGGTGGTCATAGTCATACATTTGTGGGTCGTAACCATACCACATCACCCCTACCAGACTCTAAACTCACACACAAGGTGGTCAAGTGACAGACCTTTTAACTAGGGGACCGATACTACACTTACTGGGATTCTCTAGGAGAGATCGTCCATAGTGCGCAACGTCCACCGATAGTATATCAGCAAGGATAGGTATGCTAAATATAAATATGTCATATAAAAATATATACCCACACATATATACACTGTCTCTATACCCGTATATATATCTATATAAACCCGCCTAATCGTGCATGTCATTCATAGCACTGGCCTATTATTCCCCATTATATTCCCAACTCTGAAATATATAAATAATATCTTATTTAATTCATTCACCAATATGATAATAGCAATACCGGACAATCATCCTTTATCAACTAGCCCAAATCCAAGTTTATCCGAATTTTTCATCACAAATTCATTATTTATGTTTCCTAAGTGCAAAGCATCCCAAACACCCTAAATTTTACCCCTAATTCATCCAAACCATCCCAAAGTAATTTATTATATTTCAAGTAATTTTTTAAAAGTCTTAAACTCATTTACGGACATCCTAAACCATTTTGAAATCAACCCAATCACCAATATCCATTAAAACAAACAAATTGGTCAGGACATGGACATAGTCAAAACCTACAATTATAGGCCTGCTTTAAAAAGACAAAAACATAAGACCCAAACATTATCCAAATCACTAATCCGACTTCAGATTTGGATTCTAGATGAAAAATTGAGTCTGGTATGTGTTCTGAGTTTCTCCCCAATATCTTCCTAAAGCACTCAAAAAGAAGTTCTAAAACTCTCCAAAGTGAGTTTTCTCATTACTCTCGTTTTTGCCTCTTTTGAATTTCATTTTTGGTCTCTCTATTTTCTCTTCTTGCACTTATAATCACCCCTAATATTACTTGTTATCAATATAATTTTTTTCACATATCAATTGATCCAATAACCATTCAAACATGTGATCCAACATAAATTTTCCCATAATTAATACACATCTTATTCTAACATCAAAATTCATCATTTTCCCATGGTTATCAATTAGGATAATATATATTCCCATCGTGATTCCAATTCAGAGTTTTAAATTAAAATTCTAACTTTTATGTAGGATTCATCTAAGATTTCATATAATGTATTTCTCAAATTCTTTTTTAATGAAATCTTTTCCGAAAAATCATTTTGACAGGTAAATCCCCCCCAAAGTTCATATAAAATTTTTACCAATCATGATATGCACTAAAATAAATCATATAATATCAAAGAAATCTAAACACTTGTGTCTAATTATAAAAATCCGATCTTTCTCTTCGAGATCCTCAACCCACAATAATCTAAGTCCCGGAATTGTTTAATCTCCTACTAGTATGGTGTTATTGAATTTTCTCTTGAATTCCCCATCTCCTTTTGCCTCTCTTCCAAGCTAAAATGATTTAGAATGATATATGGTTGCCGCCCTTCGCCTAACACCGAAATTAGGTTAAATTATAACATTAAAATGACCCGAATACTCCCATACGGATCCCGTGTAGCTTTAAAAGTCCCCCAAAACTGATTACAATGCCCGGGTACCTAATTTTGAGTATCTCGATCCATCCCGGATCATTTGAGCACTCGAAATCCCCATATGAGTCACCTACAAATAATGTATTATCTTACTCCCAGCACGACCCCACATGCACATTCTGAATATGATCCCGCCAACCCTTCGCTTTTACCCACTTACGACGTAATATAAAATAATACAATTTCATTTACTTACCACACAAGTAAATATAATAATACATCAATATTAATCCATTTCTCGGTAGTTAATATTTATTCACTTCATTTTATTTTTCAATTTAATTAAATTACTGTGACACGTGTAATTTAAGCATTCCCAAATATACGGGGTGTTACAAAAAGGTATTGGGAGATTATAACATCGATCATAAAAAAAAGGTAAAGAGACCCAAGAAAGGAACAAATATAATAATAAAAGAAATATTTTTGAATCTTTGGAAATAACATCAATATGTTAATAATTCTCACCAAGACATGAGATAAACATACCACATACCTATATTAATGATGGATAGTCAATAGAACTACATCCACAACTCAATTAGAGATATAAAGATACCACCCCATATGGAGGGATCCCGAAAAAGTGCTAGTAGTAAGAGTCTACAAAACATGTTATATATATATATATATATATATATATATATATATATATATATATATATATACCGGACGTCTCTCCGACAGGCTTAAATGACGGGCTTAATATTGTCCACATGATTTAAGGACGCTATCATCTTATTGGACCACCTATTGGGGACCATTTTGTCTTTTTATGCCTTTGTCTTTTTCTAATGTTATAAGAATAAAATTTTCTACCCCAATAATTTATATAGTCTTTTAAGCTTATTTTAAAGCTTAATTAATCTGGAAGTCTAAGTGCAGAAGTTTTAGGGCTACTGTTACTTCTTAAGCTTCTTCTGTCATTATCGTACTGGTGTTTTGAATAGCGAGGATTATCTATATAAATAGTTTCTTCGGGGAGTCTAGAAATTGAAAGAGGTTTTGATGGAAAATATTCTAGTATTAAATACCTTATACAGTATCATGGGTTTATCTATCTAGTTTCTTTATATATTTGATTAATGATATCAATTATCTCATTATCTATATATCCGTTTAAATTATTATCACCATAAGATGACAAAAATCTACGGTATGTTCTAGGGGCAGCTGTTTCTATGTTTTTAATAAGAGGGCGGATTCCTCCGGCTCTAATTAAAGTAGCCTTTATTTCAGCTAACCTTTTTAGTCTAATAAATTTTAATACATCTATACTGTCTTCAAGTATCCTAGTGTATTCTTGATATTTTTCAGGTCTTGATAATTCTTCTGCAAAATCTTTTGTTCTTAATTTTTGTTTAAAGAGATCACGTATCCCTGTTCTAATTATTTCTATTCTAGGTACTTCTCTTCCTAACCATTCAATGATCTAGTCTATATATTTGAAAGTACCACCTGCGTATGTTAAAGCAGTTTCTATAAGTTCTTTATCTTTAGTGTCTGTAAGAGTCCAATCTTGGATTTCTCTTGTTAAATCTGAATTTGTTTGGTTAAAAGATGCTAAAAAGTCTTCAGTGATTTGTAGGCTCATACGATATTCTTTTAAAATAATAATATGTAAAATAGTTAAGGGTTTGGTTCAAGTTATACCTTCCTTCTGGTCTGCAATATCTTTATTATCCTTCCTTCTTCTCTTCAGCCTTGCTACTATTCTTCTCCGGTCTTGGTCGCTTACAACTCCCTCTTTATGTGTCGCACCTCAATCAACAATTTTGGCATTGAACTCGTTTCCTGCATGTACGCCTTCACACCTAACGCCCAGCTGGCTAACGGCTCACGACAAATCGACACCTGACGGCGGTTCACCTTGTGTGCTACACCAGAGGTTCCACACAATAGTCCTCTATGAACAGAAAGTTGGAGACAATTTGGAAAATAATAACAACTCAACATAAGAGATTTCTGGAAAAGAAAATGCTTTTATTGCATAGCATAAGTAAATACAACTCTCCCCTCTCCCCTAATTATGAGGGGTTTACTCACTCATATACATTTTACTCATTAAAATCATACTCTCTCTCTCTCTACTCGAAGTCTAGCAATTAATCACTCTCTAACCACTGATGTCTCAAAACACAACCTTAACGTCCCTTTTATAGCACAAGGGAGCATACATATGACCTACTACCGGAGGCTAAAAAGCTAACCGGTTAAAGGGAAAAATAATTAAAGTCTTATAGCCTTATCTCTTCATAAAGTAATCCGTCTTCTTTTGGCAGGTCTATGTTTGAATGGGACCGTCTGGTGGCCATGGTCCATAAGTCTGTCGTCTTGTGATAATGCAAGAGAATCAAATGTCTTTGTCTGTTTATTAGTTTGGTGGCCCATGTGGGGCGGGGATATTTTTGTAGAGTCTAGGCAAATGAGTCTTCCGTCTTAAATAATTCATCCACTACTGAGGGGCCCTTTTTTATAGTGTCTGTGTCTTCTTCTACCTTGTCCTGGTCTGGGAGGGCATTATTGAAAAATTCGTCAATGAGGCCCACAGTTCTAAGGCTAGCTAGAAAATCTATTTCTATCAATTCCTTGGCTTCTTTCTTGAGCCTTCCATTGAATGGCTCATCGGCTTGGATTATTAGGTCTTCTTTGTGGTAGGCAGTGTACCATCTGTCTTTGCCTGTTAATAATTCCATGATTTCAATTGTCTTCATGGATTTAGCAATCTGGAGCTTGGACTTATCTATAATTAAATCTTTAGTCTCGTCTTCTGATAAAATCTCAACGTCTTCGAATATATAATTAGAAAATATAATAGTTCTAAATCCTTCAACTCTCATTCCTCTACAGGAACTTGGAGCAATCTGATAGATTCTAGCAAATAGAGTAAGGAAGTCTTCTACCTTCTTGACGTACTCATGGACTATTTTACCAAAAGCAACAGAATCTTCAATATCTTTTATCTGAACGAGTCCAATGAACACGTGGTCTGCAAGAGTTTATGAGCCATGTCTGATTTTCCAAAAAGACATATTTTTGGAACATCTTTAAAGAAACCTTTGATCATTAAGGCATATCCATTTATTTATGATAATAACATATTAAAATGATCAATAATGTTATTAGTTTCTTTTTTAAAGTCTTCTCCTAATAGGAGATTATTATGACCAAATGGTATAACAATCTTAGTCTTAAAAGTCTTTTTCTGATAATAGAAACCAGTAGGTCTAGTTTTGGAGGTTTCTGCAAGAGTCTGAGCATAAGTCTGAGGACTAGGCATAGCAGTACCACTCAGCTAGGAAATTGCAAGTCTTTCAGTCCTCATGAATCTGGCAATAGCTGCCAAATTTTGTTTGACCTCGATCCATAGTCTGTTTTTCACATTCCACCATATGGAATCTATAAGAGTATTTTCGTCTTCTGAAAATTCTCGTCTAAATTTGATCAAGTCTGGGTATCTTTGATCGAGTCTATATTAGTCTGGGTATCTTTGATCGAGTCTATATTAGGGAAAGTATTATTCCCAATGAGTCTATTTTGAGCAATAATCTCTTGTCTAGATTTTCCTGGGGGAACCAAGATATCATCAAAGTTCTCTAGGATTGGTCTTTCTTGAGAGTCTTGAATATGAGTCTGTCTTTGCGTTATACTAGAATTTGGTCTTATGCATCTAAGATAGTCTGCAACGTCTTCCCTATTCAGTCTATTCGTTCCATAAGAACTCATGTCTTCTAGGTCTTCTGTTTGCAACATAAAACATGAAATCATATTAGTGTTAGCAAACATTGGCTCTCTTGATATAATGTCTGGAATTGAATTTTTTCTTCCCTTAATATGTATAACAGAGAAGTCATAACCATTAAGCAATTATTGCCATATAATTAGTCTATTAGTCCTTGATTTGGACAAGTCTAAATCTCTAAATTTTACTTCATAAGAAGAGTCAGTTTAAACAGTAAAATGTTTAGGTCTGAGAAATAGCATATATTTTTCTATTGTCCTTACTATGGCTAAAACTTCTTTTTCATGGGCAGTGTATCTTGTTTTTGGGTCTGTAAAAGTTTCAGAACTATGACTACACATTTTTTTTCTTTTTTGTCTGATGATCAATGGCAGAGTATACTGCTCCCCATTTTTTATTAGAGGCATTATTTCTACTATAAATTGGTCTTCTGCATTAGGCAGTTCAAGTAAAGGAATATTCTTGACTGCATCTTTAATTTGTCTTATGACTTCAAAATCATCTTTAATCCAATAAAAGGGATTGGTTTTGTCTGTTCCTTTTAATTTGGTAGTTAAGCTTTGTCTTTTTGAAGCAAGGTCTTTAATAAAGTCTGCAGGACAATTAAGCAATCCTAAAAATGATTGTAATTGTTTTATATCTTTAAGTTGGTATAGAAACTCAAGAATCTTTTTGTTTATGTGTTCTGCTAAGGATAATTTTCCTTTATTGATATGCATTCCCACAAAGTCTATCTCAGTCTGAAATAATTGCATTTTTCTTTCGGAAATAACAATACCATGTCTGTATAATTCTAAAATAATCTTTTTAAGATGATCTACATGCTCTATCTCAGTCTTACTGGCTATAATAATAGCATCTATGTAAACAAGACAAAATTCTGAATAAGGTCTAAATATATTATCCATTTTTCTTTGGAAAACTTGAGGAGCATTCAAGTATCCAGATGGCATTACTAGCCATTCGTATTTTTCTTATGGCACACTAAAGAATGTCCAAGTAATACTGTCTGGATGCATCTTAATTTTCACGAAGCCTAATTTGCAATCAAACTTACTAAATATAATTCTATCTTCAATCAAATTGATTAAATTATTCTTGTTTGTTATCTTATAAGAATCAAATTCACAATTCTTATTTAATTATCTATAATCTATAACCATGCTTCTTTTTCCTCTTTTACATTCAGATTCATTTTGAACATAGAAGGCAAGGCTATTATGTCTACTTTTACTTTCTCTAATAATGCCTAACTTAAGCATTTCGTCTATGTCTTTTTTAAATTCTTCCCTATCTTCTTGTGAATATCCTTTCTTATAGGTTCCACCATTAATAGTGGCATCTGGGTTAATAGTTATGATTTCACAATAGCTTTGGTCTTTATCCCACTTAGCGATGGGATTTTCTCCTAGAGTAGGCTCTGCTAGTTGCCTAATCTTTTCCTTTTCTACTTCTATATCCATTTTCTTCTGTTTGGATATAGCTTGAACCTGTAATAAGGTATTCTGGGCTTGGTCTAAAATGTCTTGTTGTATAAGCGCTACTTGCTTATAACACTTTTGTTCTGGACACTTACATTCTTTTTGTAAGGGTTTAGTAATGTCTAGGGCTTCTTGTTGGTTTGTAGGTCTAGGTCCACCATGCTTAGCTGAAGAACTATGATGTTTTATAGGTCTATAATTGGGTTTGACCTGCATAAGGTCAAAAGCAGTCTTGTGATCTATTAGAGGGGCTTCGATATTAAATTCCTCTTTATCACTAATTAATATCTTATCATTATACTGTGTATAAGGATGATATTTACTAATAAAGTCTTCTCCTAAAATAATGTTTCTTGTGAAACTATGATGAGGATCCATTATCCAAAATCGATGATTAACGGTTTTGTTGCTTTGATTTCCTAATTTTAAGTAAATAAGAATAGTCTAGAAATATAAGGTAAATGGATCTCCATTACCCACCTTACCATAGATTTCTTGAGTACTTTCTAAAAAATAGTCTTCAGGGAAGGCATTAGCCTTGCAAATACTCTGAGATCATCATGTATCTATAAAAGCGAAAAGTCTTTTAGGATAGTCTTTGTGTTGAACAAATAATTCTACAAAACAAGCATGTGGTTTAGTAGAAATTCCTAAATTATTCTTTTCTAAAATAGATATTCCTTTCTGAGGTTTATCTATAAAATCTAAGGGTATTTGGTCTTCTGAACTACTATCAGAATGGTATTCTTCTAAATCATAGGAAATTCCCTTTCCTTTGAAGTCTTCATTTTCTTGCAATCTTTTGGTTATATTTCCATCAATGTCTTGATAATATGTTTTAATATCTAAGTCTATTTGAGCGTCATAATCGCTAGTATAAATTGCTCTAAATCTAGTTCTCCAACAGTCTTCATGGTAGTGTAATTGACAAATAACACAAACCATAAATAATTATGTTTGTATAATCTCAAAGCATTCTACGCATCTAAAGTCTTTCTTGCTACATTTCATTTCAAATGTATAATAACGTCTTTCATCAAAGTAGCATCTATGTATATAGGTTAGTAACTCGGGATTACTAACTGTCCATCATTTCTTTAAAAATGGTCTTAATATGCACTTATACCAAGCTTCTTCAAAGTTTATATATTCATGGTCTAAATCGTCTTGATTAGTCTGCATCATATACAAGTCTAAAGTATCCTGAGAGTCTTTGTACTCATCACTATCACTATTATAGTCTTTCGAGTCACTATCTGAATATGCACTATAAATACTAGTAGTGTCATCATCTTCTATCTCTGATATTTCTATATCATATAGAATATCTAACTCTTCTTGACCTACATAGTCTAATATTACATTAATAATATTAATACTTTCTTTATCTTTCTTATTAGGGCAGTGTTTAGCAAAGTGTCCTTCTTTACTACAATTCCAACATTTTTTGGTGGCAGTCTTAGATTGAGCTACATCTTTTTCTTTACTATAATTAGGAACCTTCTTATACTTACTAGTGTTCTTCTTAAAATATCTTCTTTGATTAAATCTATTTTTCTTAGTCTTAGGGTCCTTTTTTCTAAAGGTAGTAGATTGTCTAAATTTATACTTCTTTGGAAATCCTAAAGGTCTAGTCTTAAACTTCCTATGTTTCCATTCTAATTTCTTTTTGAATTTCTTAGGTTTACTACCACATCCCCATTGGATTGGAGCGATGTCTCTTTCGTCTTTGATTGGAGGGATCTACTTGAAAGTCTCTTCTATCAACTTTCCTTGACTTATATCACGTCTCTTAGATATGATATAGTCTTTGGCAAAATTGATTCTTTCACCAAGGGAGTTATTCTTAACTCCAGCTACTCCTGGCCAATTCCCATATTCATTAATTAGGATTTATCCTATGGCTGGTATCTTTCTAAAGTATTCGTCTTTTAAGGTCTCTCCAAATTCTCTAATTTGTTAATGTAGTTGTTCATAATTATTGTTATATTCATTTATCTTATCTAATTTGCAAATGCTAAGGAGGGATAACTTAGTTTTTGTTAGGTCTTGTTCATTGATTTGAACTAGATGTCCAGCTCCAATGAATTCTGATATGAATAATTGAATATACTATTCAATTGATCCTTTTTCTAAGTTTTCTTTCATCTTCTCAACCTTTGCTAAGGAGTCTTCATCTGTAGCTTTTCTTAAACTATCTAAGTAATCTTTTGCAATACCTCTAATGGATTGCTCAGCGTACTGCTTACATGAACTTGCATCCCATTGTTCATTAGATACAAAACACATGTTCATCTGGTTACGCCATTCATCTAAGGTATTTTTCCTAACTTGAACATTATCTAGGTTAAGGTATATACCTACTGGATTTATGGCTTGGCTTTCCATAGTCTTAACATGAGTGAAACTCTTGTCACTAGTTGTAAAGTCTTTTATATAATCAGGTTTAGTCTTTACTACGGTGCTTGAGTATATAGGAATATTTATTCCTATTGGTTTACTAAAAAGTCTAGGAGCATCTTCTAGCCTACTACTACTTCCTATATCTTGTTTACTAGGTTCTACTTATGTAGCTGACACTAATCTTTGTTCTCCTTCTTCTATTAGTCTTAGGTTTCTAAGAAGTTCTTTTATATTCTAAGATTCTTTTAATTTTAATATGCGAACTTGGGCTATCATATTAAGTCTTTCTCTTTCTTGAAATCTAACACAATAACTTTTCTTAAGTCGATCTTTAAATGTCTTCATATCCAATTCTGAGGGTTCATGTCAAATGTTTTGGATTCTAGCTTTTTCTTTAATTAAGTCTTTTTGTTCAAATGATCTTCTAGGTCTAATTATCGGGGCTTGTCTTAGTAAACTAGCACTAGTCTTACTACTACATTCTCCTTCTGAAGGATCATTCATTATGGCTTCTCCTATATTCCTAAATCTAATTTCTTCAGTCTTGATGTTCTTATTAACAATATTAGGAGGTCCAAACTGGATGGTAACATTGCTAGTGACATCGTCTTGATTAATAAACAAAGGTTTATTTTGTATAGTCTTGGTTTCTTGAAATTCTGGCAATTGCCAAAGGGTCTTAGCCTTTTCTTTCATAGGTCCAGTATTCCTAATACTGTAAGTATGATTATAGTCTGAAACATTGGTTCTAACTAAGATTTCTTCATTAAGTCTACAACTAGGAATTCCCGATTGCATTCCTTCATAAGGAAATTGGGAGAACTTCACATAGCTTTGGAATTCTATATTTATGTTATCGTCTGGGATAATATAGTCTTCATAGCCACTAGCATATAAGATTAACTTAAAATGTTTGGTTGTGTCTACGGTTACTGTAAATGCCGGAATGGCATTAAAATATCCTATGTTATCTGACATTTCTAATTGGGCTATCCCAATAAGGCTCTTCTCAAAATCTTTCCATCTTTTATCTAATAAACAACGTAATATGTTGATATTATTCTGAGGTCTATGTAATCCTTAAATTCTTGCTTGAAAGAGTCCAAAGGTTAGGAATTGTAACTTCCTATATGTTCTTCTAGATCTAAGCCATTCTGAGTCAAACACTTGGAGCTCAGTATAGGATTTGTCTAACACATGATTCCTACAATGGTACGTCATGTTATAATTACGAGTCTTAAGAGTGGCACCTTCTTTAAACAAGTCTATGTATCTAACGGCTGGAAGTTGTCCGTTATGAATGGAATCTTCAACAATCTTCCAGTCAGCTTTACCCCATTCTTTCCATTGGAGAGGATTGGTGAAATTTCTCTCTTTCTACCATGTTCTAACATTGGAGGATGAGTCCTTAAGTTTTTGGAGCATATGATTACTCTGTTCAATATTTGGGATAGATCTAACTATCTTACTAGTCTTATTTAATCCGTCATTTATGACTTGTCTACCTATGGTATTCATTTCTCTAGTTTCAATAGGAGGGGTTTCTCTAAATTTACAGGTGGTTACCTGTTTTTGTTCAAGTCTTTTTTCAATTCTTTCTAAGAAGTTTGAATAATATTTTTGTCTTTTTATCTGATTAAGGATTTCTTCTTTAAATTCTTATTCTCTCAGAAATTTCTTCACCATGTCTAGATAGAGAATTAACTAGGGATTTTGCAACATTTATGATATAGCCTTTTACTTCATTGTATTTTTCTTATTGTTGCACAGATCTAGCTTCTAAAGATTCTACAGTCCTTTATATTTTATCTAAACGGGTTAGAATAAAAGGAGAGTATATTTCTACTTGAGAAGGTTTATTATATACGACCTTAATTCCGTTTATAATTTCTTCATATTCTTCTTCTACTTGGGCCATGTCTAGTCTAAGTTCATTAATAATACTATCCATTTTGGATAAGTTATGGCTTTCCATATTATTAAGATAATTTCATAAATTTGGTTGGAATTTAACAAAGTTTGTGTAGAAGGTGGTTAATCCTTCTGTCTTAGCCTTTAAATCAAAATGCAAGTCTTTAACAAAGCTACTGTTATAGTCTTGGGTAGCGGCTATGGACGTAGAAATTAAATTTAATCTTTCTAATATAAGTCTAGTTGCTTTAGCCGCATTGGCAATCTCATTTTCATTTATCTTATAATAAAATCTATCATCATTTATCTTTTCTAAAATTCTTTGATAAAAGTCTGATAAAGTCTGAATAGAGTGGTCTCATGGTACCTCATTCCAGTCTGATCTAACTATCTCCATTAGGAAGATAACTATCTAATCTAGGGATAAGCTTAGATTGTTCTTTGGTAAGTTTAATTAACTCACTTTCTTGATTTTTAATTAAAGTTTTAATTTCTAAAATGTCTTTGTTAAGGACTTCTATATAATTAGTCTTAATATTTATTCCTTGTAAAACGTGTACTAAGTCTATTGGGATTTGATTATCTATTTCTATTAATCTTTTAAAGATATTTTTTTATCTCTATTTCTAGTATTTGAGTGTCTTTTATTAATTGTCTTAATATAAGGAGTATACACTTATTTTGGTCTATTATGCTATTAATAGCACTAGTAGTGACTTGTATACTGTCTGCGTGTTTAGCAGGGATATGTTCAACGTGTGAACTACCGTCTATGTATGAGGTTAAGCAACCTACTGGGTCTAAATCGGTTATAGGTATGGGATGGTAGTGTGGGTTGATTCCAAAAATATCTTGGTAAATTCCAGGGATAAATCCCAAGGGCATTAAAGTCTTTTTACTATAAGTCTAACAGTAGCGTCTTATGGCTCTGATACCAGAATTAGGGTTTTGGTCGAAATTTGGTGAGTTTTTAAATTTCTTAAGGTCCTGATACCAATTTAGGTCTAAACTGCAAATCTTGTAAATATATAGTCTTAGAATAGGGTTTAGTATAAGACAAGAGGGGGACCATCTAGGGAAAATAACAAAATGTCTTAGGGACCAAGAGGGGACCACAGTCGGATAAGGACAAAAGTCTGTAAATACATTCTTTAAGGAAGTTCGCTTAGGAGAATGGTTATATATATATATATATATATATATATAATTCATATGAACAAAAGCTAAGAATCAAACATGTGTCAAAAAGATGAAATGAGATTTGCCAAAAAATTATCGATTGGCATAAAAGAGGCTCCAAACCTAGAAAACGGGGTTCTCCAATGAAATTTATTCTAAACTAGTGTCAAGACCCTCAAAGAATGGCTTAAGTCTTTTCCATTTCACTTTCAATACATTCTCGTATTAGGGATTTCAACTTTAATGGCTCTATGAAGAGATTCCACTTTGACAACATATAGACCGATCCACTATGACTACGACTTCCCTATAAATTGTTGCACAATAGATTTTTATAAAATAACCTTTAAATATTATCTAAATGATTGTTTTAAAAATGTTCTTTTCATATTTTCCTTTAACCTTGGCTTTGGAAATTTTAGAGTTCTTATAATAATCATTCTAGTGTTCTTTTAACTCATTAAGTTGAGGAATTATCATCTTGTTGTATTTGTCAAAATGTAAATTTAGTTTTCAAATTTCTTTTTTAATTTCCCAATAGTCCTTATGTTCAAAATTCATAGGGATACGAAATGGGTTTCCAAATACATGCATGTAGGGGACTTGTAGAGGGGATAAGTTGTCCTGGAAGGCCCAATAACATGTTAGTTAAGCATAAGGACCCATCCTTTTAGTTGGGGTTTAGCATATTATTAATAATATTCTTGATACCTAGGTGAGCTATATTAGTTTAACACTGGTTTGAGGATGGTACTTTTTACTAACCTTATGAATCACTAAATAATTTCTCATCAAATTAGCAAATGGTCCATTATAAAATGGTACCTATGTTACTAATGATTGTTGGGGATTTATATAATAAAAACATTATTGTCCACATAACTTCGATTGATCATTCATTAAAATGAGTAACAAAAAGAGGTCTAAATTTTAGACCCAGGGTTCGAATCATGATAGCTCTAGGAATATTGTAGGTGATTCGAATGAGGAGAAATATTTGATGTAGATAATGAAGAGACTGATTTTCTCCTTACTCCGAAATCTGGATAGAGTGATTTGAATGCCTCAAATATTATAATTTATGATTACCCCAAAGTAAGCCTTGCGTTTGGACACTCCTAGATATGAAAATTTGAAGATTTATGAGAGAAATTACTTTTTGTCTTCTCATAACTTCATAAAAACTTGGATAATGTCGTGCCCACTCTCTCTCACTCTATCCACTCCTCTAAGTATTAAGATGTGTCACGTATCTTATTACCCTTACCTATACCCACATATATAGGTCTTAGGCCAATTAGAGGTTTCAGAGAGTTTGAGCGTATTACTTGGTTAATGGAATATACTAGGGATCGAAGACTATAAATTAAATTGTTTTCCACATGGAAATGAGATAATTCCATGTTACTTCCCATTATATAGTTTCTTTACAATTTAATTATAATTAATTCCACCAAATAATTATAATTTCACTCCAATTTAAATATCTCAAAATTACTTGAATTTTGCAAAGTTAGAAAGTGCATACTACGATATCTAGTGTAAAGCAAAAAATACCCGCTTGGTGAAATTCAATTCGATGTTAATTAATTTTCATCAACATCTTATTTATTTCTTGCTATCAAACTTAAATTACTTGATAGTATAAAGACTTATAAGTCTATCAAGGGGTATCACAATCCAGGATATCAAACATGTCCAGAATATGATCTCAAACATGTCCAAACAATATTTTGCCAACTTCTGGAGATTTAGACACAATGAATTGGATTGCACCCATAACAATCAAATCAATCATTGTGTTCACATTCCAATCCTCTAAATTAAGAATTTATGCACCCTAAGCAAACGTTGGGATATCGTTTAAATATAATTTAGTCATTATCTAACCATGAATATCACAAGCATCACTTTAAAAATTCCTCATGTACTAGTGAAATCCTCTTTGAAGTGTCAAACAATTTACCAAACCATAATATAGGTTACAATAGCAATGATAAACTAGTAAGATTGTACTCCAACTTTAGTGAAGGGATGAAGACTTACCATGTAAGTTGTGAACTGTTTAATTGAGCTCGAATTGGACTTCTAATCGTTTGTGATCAAAATAAACCCAATATCCCTACTGGGTTCAATTGAACGACATTAATACAGTATATTTAAAATAGATATGAGGAATTATAAAAAATATAATTGACATTTCAAAATGAAACATGTAACAACACACCATAAATTAACCTTTAGTGCTTTAGCTACACAAAATTCTAAGTAAAACCCTATTTTTTTCCTAAATTACCAAAATGCCCCTATAAATAGAGTTAGGATACTTTACAAATTCCCATACCTATTTGATCCTAACATTCACTCAAAGTTTGACCTAAGGACATATATTTGATAGGATTTTTATAAACAAATCAATTAAGTTTGCATAATTACACAAAACCCCTAAATTGTGATAAAAATAAACTAAAAATGTTAAAACCTATATGAAAACTACCCAAGAACCTAAACTTAAACCCAATCTTATTTACCCTACATCCCCTGGTGATGTGGCACTAGCTGGATAGCCATCACATGTTATACCATGTGGGTAACCTACGATAAACTTTTTTAAATCCAATGAAATAATAATGGAAACCAGTGTAAAATAGCCCAAACTCCACCGGTAAAAAACCAATAAACTCCGCTTGATGAACCCTATAAATACTGACTCTTACCTCAGTCGAAATTCATCCATGATGAGTGCAATTTCAAAGTAAACTTTTTAGAGCTTTTACATTTCTGTAATTTTATCTGTGAATGCTTCTTTCCTGAATCTATTTATGTTTCTGCAAATCTATAGAGTAGAAATATATGTTTACATGTGAATGTTGATGTGTCATCATCATCATCATCCTTACCTTAATCCCATCACTTGGGGTCGGTCACATGTATTATTCGTTTCCATTCTAATCTATTATATTCAATATTATCATTCAAGTTTAATGCCTTAAGATCTCTCCTAATAATTTCCTCCCATGATAGCTTAGGGCGGCCCTTTTCTCTTTTACCTTTTATTTCCAATAATCTTCCTCTTGTTTTAGGTGCATTTATTAGTCTACAAAAATTTATTGGTTCATTAAATTGTTCAACTCAAATTTACTAATTATTAAGATACCTACTAATCCATAAAGAAAAAAATAATAATACCCCACAAATTAAATAAATATTAAGCCATCAAATTATTTAACACAAATAATGATACAACTCATACTTGCGGCAATATGATAATGATATCATATTATCCTCCTCAAAATCCAATGCATATTGTGAATGCTCACCCAAAACATACGATAATGAAAAATAGTCACTTGAAATATCAATTCAATGCACATTGCGGTGGTGCAAGTTGTTGTCTCCCAAACAAAGTCACAAATGATAACATCGCCACTACAACACAAATCAGCAATATAGTAACGTCATAATTCAAAAAAATACTCACAATATAGCATTCCATACTATTTCATTTATGCATGCCACTTAATGAAATTAATGTGCTACGGTAAATTTCATATTGCTTTTTCATAAATAGGAGAATGGTATAAAGAAAATAAAATGGCGAACATTATTACTAATTACAAAGAGAGAAAAATGAAATGATCAGTAACATAAGGACTTGAATCTGGAAATGATTACGATTGTAAATATTTAAAATAATTTCAAATGGAACGAAAATACTCTAATCCCAAAATGACGATGCGATGCCTATGTAGCCAAAATGGCATCAAAGTCCACGTAGTTCGTATGATGAACAGGTTGGGCCCCATAATATGAATCCAGGGTGTCAATTTGAAGTTATGAAAGTAGATATCAAATGTGTTGAAAATGTAGAAAATTTTGTGAACACTCTAAATTGGGAATTGTATAAGGTTCCATTTTTGGATTTTTTATTTATGAAAATAGATTTCAATGTATATATGATAATATAAATAGTAGGATTAATGAAAGAAGTATTATAAACAATATGAAAATGGATCTAAGAATATTGGATTAGTAGTACTAACACCAAGCCTTGATGCCTTGCGTCTCAGTGAGCATCACATAAAATAAACCAACAACCGAGGCAACCACAAAAATCGTGAACATCAACGGAAACTGTGTCCATTCATGTGGTTACCTTAGATTGGCGGTTTCTTGTTAGTTTCACATAAAAACTTAATAAGATCCATAGAAAATTACAAAATATGAGTGATGAGGAAGCAAGTGCAAAATAATTAAATATATGAGTACAAGATTAACAAATGCAAATAAATACAAGGGATATTCCAATATGCATGATAGAATTAGAGTTGTTATACAAGGGTTAACAAAATAACAATGAAATAATTTTTCAAAACTTAATTTTCACCAAAATCAACTAAAATATTGTTCAATTTTGGGTTTTCATCAACAACAGACTGGAACTCTATAGGGTATTTTAATTCATCTGCTTGAGTAGTCAAACCCTTTGGTGCATGCATAACAGTATACTAGTTGTTACCGTTTATGAAATTTGAGTATAATACATTCTTCACATTTTAAAGGAAAAAATAAAAGGCTTATGGACCATGTAATCTTTTATTTTTCGTATTATCATGACAAGTTTTGAAACAAGATTAACTTTACAACTATTCATAATGTCCTCCACCTTCACTGAGTCATAATATAAGAAAACTTATTTGGAATCTAAGTAACCTAGTTCAAGGATTTATTGAAAAATACCATAATAGGTCAACATATATCCATTGGATTTTTATCTTTTTTTTCTAGACACAGAAGAAGTTAAGCTATAATTTGAAATTCCACTATTTTTCGTCAATAATTTTTCCTCACATGGGTATGAGAAGAAATCAAAATCGTTGATGCAAAATTTTTAAAACTCTTTCACATGGAGATTGGGAACTTTTTCTAGGTGTGAAAGCCTTGAAGAGACATCACCACTTTTAAAATATGAATTTATTAATGGATTTGTATTAGTCAAGTTTTACAACACATACATAAATAACTGCAATAAAAGAGGTGGTAGTTATCTCTTCTGATATCAATGCCCTAAAATCATTCATCGTGCAATTTCTCTTCTGATTTTGGGTAATTTTTCACTCATATTTCCTAAACTTGTTCCTGAGATTATACATTTTAGATGGTATTTGAGATAATATTGGTAATACAAAATAAGTTTTATATAACTACTTACTCTCTCCGATCTTTAATATCATTTTAGGATTTCAAGATGCAACGAACTGCTTGCTCTTATTGAAAATTGGTGTGTCTTATCTATATAGAATTTCTAAAAAGAAAATCATCCACAATCTCGCCAGGTTCCTTTTCACTCAATTGAACTCCAACACTCAATTGAACTCCTAAGCCCTTGTTCCGATATATGTCCCTAAGCGTGTAATGCTGATTCTTCTTTTATGTATTCATCTGCAATTAACCATATAGTGCACCTTGTATTCATAATTTAACCTCTGAAGGTTTTCATTAAGCGCTCAAAAGGATAAATTTAATGATACCTAACGGGTTCACATAACAAAGCCTCATTGCATAAATTCATAAACAAGTTAACGTTGATTTCAAAGTATGATAGAGGAATATATTTTTGTATGACATAAGTAAATTTAGCTAAAGTGACCTTTTCAACCTTAACGTTCTTAATGTTTCTCTTTTTTTCACAACTTAAGGTGAATCACGAAGTAATCTTCATAAATACCCAACTAAGATCTTTGTGATAAAAAAACAATGCCAAAACAATATAGGGATTAATTGAATAATGATGTGCCAGTCATGTGGCTTGTAGTGTTTCAAGTGATTTTTTTGGTAGATTACAACCCTGCGCCAATTATAGGAATAACTAGTCGAAGTCTCCAAGTTAAAAATCATATCTTGGAGGATATTTTTCTCACTAGTAGTCAAAGTCAAAGAACATGAAGGAATACATTTTTTTCCTTTTTGTACGATCCGTTGACCATAAATTTTTTATATTTTCGTTTCCTTTATATTGCGGTGTTCTATCTCTCAATTTAATAACCAGAAAGCTGAGAATGTTCCATCATACGCTCGTGATTGACATGTAAAATGTTATGCTTGTCCCTCCTAAAAGGGTGATTGTTCGGTAAAATCGATCATGATCGACATAACTCATCTTGCCACCATAACGTAGCCAAGTGGATTAAATTTCCTCCCCACAGTTAGGAAATCCATAATAATAATGGACATTGGAACCAGACTGTAACAACCCGAGGTCTTGGAGACAACAATTTATTTATTTTGGGAGAAATAAATAATATTTTATTGGAGAAATAATTAAATTGGCACTTGAGGTCAAAATTTGGAGTCGTTAGAAAGTGTCTCGAATGGATATTCTGAGGGTACCATCGTTTCCGGAAGGGTCGAGAAAGTCGAAATGACTGTATTTGGGGTCTATTTAGGTTCCTAAATAAATTAGGACCGTTTGACTCGAATTAAAGTCATCGAGTCATTTAAAGTGTGTATTATCATTTAAAGATGTGTATTTTGGGATTTTGGCTTATTAAGCCTACGGGAGAAACAATTCTCCAAAGAGATAAAGAGAAAAAGAAAGAAAGAAAGAGAGACGAAGAAAGAAGGAGAAAAAAATAGAGGGAGAAAGAGGATTTCCTGGCAAATATGCGATCTCAAGGTGGATTCAGACCCTACGAACCTGAGGCAAGTGATTAAACTTGCTAAATAATTATTGTGTATCATTTATTGCATGGTTTGTGGATTAAATTTGTGGTTTTAGGTTTAGATGGATAAAAACCTAATTTTTGGGAAAATCTTATATTTGTAGTGTATGAATGAATTTTATGGTTAGAAATTGGTTTATATGTGTTCTTGGATAAACATTAATGTTATAATTGTGATTGGGATGGATCAAAATGGTTGGAAAATGATTAAAATGATTTTTGGGTAATTTGGGTTAAGAATAAAACAACCCATTTCGTAGCTTGCTCCACTTGCCGAATCGATTCGCCCCCTACCGAATCGATTCGGTCTGTTGAAGATTGCCCAAGTCTTTAGGGACGAATCGATTCAACCCTTGCGAATCGGTTTGGCATGTAGCTGACTCCCAGGTCCTTTGGACCGAATCGATTCGGATGGGACGAATCGATTCGTTTTGGGGGCCGAATCGATTCGGAAAGAGGGGAATTTTTAGAGATGTTTTGTAAGGAGAATTTCATCCCGTTTTGTTCGAGGTTATCGATTTGGGGTCTCTATATGAGACATTTGGAGTATGTTTTGGATACTTTTAGAGGGTTTCCATCATGCGAAATTATTGGAGTCATATTAATTAACGTTGAGGATTACCGATTAGAGATTTTGGTATATTCTAAGTGGGGAAGCCCACCTTGATTTGGAGATTCGACTTGGGGATGATAATTACAATTATATGAATAAATGATACAAATTTAGAGACATTGGATCTTAGGACCCAATCACAAATGGGAAAATTTTAAGGTTCATAAAATGATTTGAACCTTATTATGGATGGAGAATTATAAATGTAAATTGAGGTGCATTAGGGTAAAGAATATCCTTAACTTAAAAGAATTGAGAGACAATTCATAATTAGAAGCGACATGTGATCTTCAAGTGAGAAATAGTATGATTATACTAAGTGGGGTTAATGTGTGAGGTTGGGCGTTAGTATATCTTGAGAGTAATATACTAAACAATGATGTTAATCAAATTTCGCCAATGGGTGCATTATAAATATGAAAATGATGTTGAAGGTATACCTTATAAAATGGTATATCTTTATTATGTGGGATGTATGTATACCATATATGATGGTGTAGATACATGTTAAGCATACCCCCTCCTTGCTATCATTGGGAAGTTTCGTCCGTAGAGGGTGAGCATTCTGACTAGAAAAGCAGGATGTGGATATTCCCCAGGTCATAGTCGTCCATGGTGGTCAGAAAATGACATATTTATATACATTTATTTATTGTGGGGGTGAGAGGTCGTGGGTATGTGTCGCTCTCACTTGCCGGTTAGGAACTATGAACGCTTCCCGGACGTTGTGTGCGTGAGTTGATCACGAGGTGGGTGTCGTTGAACCCCACCAGGTGGCTCCAGTTTGCTACGTATATGGGATGCTGGAAGATGATAGCCTGTGAACCTGCATCCTTTGAGTTATATCTCGTTCGGATGGTTATTATTGTTTGTGTTTGTACTTGGGTATCAAGGGCATAATGGACCTCAACGACCTATATTGCCAGGATTAGTGTATCGGGGGGGTCATTGTTTGGATTTCGCCTCGGCGAGACGTCCCACACACGAACCGCAGTGTAATGTTGGAACTTGGGGATAATTTTAGTCCTTAATTCTCATAACTATATATATATATATCACCTATCCCGACGATCGACAGTGCCAGGAGTAGTGTAATGGGGGGATTCCTTGTTTGGATTTCGCCTCGGCGAGACGTCCCACACATGAAATGACGTGTACTGTTGAAAATTGAGAATATTAATTAATTAAAAATTGGAAATATTTTGGGTTACATGCATCATGAATTGAGGGCATAATGAGCCTCGAGGATTAATACAGCCAGGAGTAGTGTAACTGGGGGGTTCCCTGTTTGGATTTCGCCTCGGCGAGACGTTCCACGCACGAAACGCAGTGCCGTGTTGAGAATCGAGAGGAGTTTAGTATTTAAATTCATAATGCTAATAACTCATATATAATTACTATAATAATTATATATATGGTTTCATGCCTTATAAGGGCATCACTAGAATACAAAATTCTAGTAAATGAGATTGTTGATGTATTGCGATGATGTGGATATGATTGGATCATGTAACTTTATATGTTCAACAAATGAACATTATAAAGATAAATGTAACTATTACATTAATGTTAAAGTATATAACTTAAAGATAATTGAAATGAATGTAGATTGGGAGATAGGTTAGCTGGTTTCACTTAAATAATTCATTTGGGTATAAGTTAGAATCCTCTTACCTAAAATAGAATCGGGCATCCATTTGGAGATCACCTGCATACGCTTAGTGTGCGCTTTAGTTGAGAGGTGAGATGGATTTTATGGAGAGCTCGATTCCAACTAAATCATGTAATAATGCATTTATAATTATTATGCATTTTAATACACTTGCTATAAAAATGTTTTTCAAACTCGGGCTCTGACCCATTTATATTTTCTTCCTCCATGTATATATTGTATTTCTTCAGGTGCTCCTCCGCAAGGACGCCTTTGATGTTCCTCCATTCAGGATTCAGGGAGCTGTGGCGGTAGCGGACTGTTGCGGCACTTTGTTTTAGTCGATTCCTACCTTTGTATATCTAGATTAGGATTCAGTTGTATATGGATTTAGTATTCAAGTGTTGTAGGTTAACACTTTCATATTTCATTTCTCAGATTATTGTATTGTCTGTTACCCGATAGCATATTCGGGTATTTCATTGTTGAGATTTTGTAGTACAATGTATTGTACTCTTTCATATTGTTGGAGTATGCACATTTCACTCATCATAGTTAGATGTATATTGTTGGTTATGTGCATTATTGGTTTTGTTGTTGTTGTTAAATATAAAAGTTTTAAATTTTTGTCAATTCGCACCTAATGATTTTGGGTAGTTAGCCTTATATTATAGTGTTTAGTAGTTGATGTTGAGACTGTGCCATCTGAGATACCTGATTTATTATAGTATATGGCTGGCCACCCGTTATTATTTGGAGTGGGTTGTCACACAGATAAGGTCCCATTGAAAGGAAAGTCGTGGATGACCCAAAACACCAATTTTTTGAGTGTGAATTCTTCACTCTTATGAGCATCAAATGCCCTCCTGTCTCCATCCCACAACTCTTTATTTTCTTCGATTAACGGGGCACAAAAAATATCAATACGGTTATTGGGAGCCTTTGGCTCGGGTATGAACAATGATAATAATGTGAACTCTTTTCTCACGCACACTATTAGAGGAAGAATTAAATGCGCAATGAGGGTACTTCAAGATATATAAGTGTAATACCCCGTGATTTTTAATGACTTTTAAAATGGGTTATATTTTAAATTAATGGATTAATTGGATTTTATTATTAATTAATTCATTTGGATTTTATCCGAATTGTGGATATTAAAATGGATGATTCTGAATATTACTTAAAGATATTTAGGTAATATATGAATGTGATGTCATTGATATGACGGTATGATATAAATTCGGTAATTTGAATTTTTTAGTCAGCCGCGGTATGGGACGTGTCGGGACTAATTTATTAAATTAAAAAGGAAATTTATTTTCTATCGACCTCATAGTCATTTCGACTGCGTCGTTGCGTCCGGAAGGTTCGAAATAGTCAGAAAAGTCTATTTGGATGTTAATTTTGAGTCTTGGGTCATTTGGAAATGAAAAGACAACCCAAAAGGGCATTTTGATTATTTTTACAAGGGGGATGAATAGTGATTTCGGGTTTTGTCTTATTATAAGTATTTGGAGATTAGTGTATGTAGGTTCATTTCATCTCTTCTACACAAAATTTAAAAGTCATCTTCTTAGAGAGAGTGGAAGGTTGCTTGGAAAGAAAAAGAAGTTTGCTTGGGAAGGAGGAGAACCAAAGGTCAAAGGTCACCACCACCATCACCACATGTGTTATTCAACTCCAAAGGATCAGATCTTCATTAGAGTTAAGTGTTTGATATTTACAATTTAAGTTCGTATATTGTCCATGTTAGGATAGTTATAAAAAGAGATGATTTTCATGCTTGGAAGATGAAAGGATATAATTGTTAATGGATTTTTAGAATCTAAAAATATATAGAAATTAAACTCATGTTGTAGGTAGTTAGTAATCCAATAAATATTCATCAATTTGTGGAAGACATTCTAAAAATAATTTAGTGTTCTTAAAGATAATATGTTGATAATTTTCTGGAAAAAGAGGCAAAAACGAGTGGAATGAGAAGAGCCAATTTGGAATGTTTAGATCTTCTTTTCGAGTGCATTTGGATGAGATTTAAGAAAAACTCAAAACACATACCTGACTCAATTTTTCGTGTAGAATCCAAATCTGAAGTCGGATTGATGATTTGAATAATTTTTGGATCTGATTTTTCTGAGTATTTAAAATATGAGAATTCATGATGTTGTTTCTTTTTAATGTTGGTTCTTATCCCAAAACTTTTGTAGATCTTCGGTGATTTTTAATTGGATATTATGGGACTTAGAGAAGATCAGTAAGCCCTAGTTAAGATTTGAATTAATTTGATTGGGATTTAATTGATTAGAATTATGATAATTAAAGTTAAAGAGATTTCAGTTGCTAGATTCATCTGTTGGATTCTAATCTGTTTGTATGAGGATTAAGGGTAGTTCAAGTAGGGGAGATTTAATATAACACCTGGGTAGCCTTAGGGTTACAATTTAAACATCAATGACTGAGTTTAAGCTCATTATTGATTTCGCAAGGGCTGAGTGTAGTATAAGAGCGTAGTGGTATGGCTCCTGGATAGAGATGGGAGTTTTGAACACATTTGGTTGAAATAGGGGATGAGGTTATTTCGATCACATATTTGAAGTTGACGAACCCCCTCGATCGACAAAGTTAAGTAGTAGTGTATTGGAGGGGTTCCTTGTTTGGATTTCGCTTTGCGAGACGCTCCGCGCATGAACCTTAACGACGTCGGGAGTGGAGAAATGTTATAGGATGCGAGGATAATTAAATTATGAAGTAAAGATATGACATTTTAATACGTGGGATTTAAAGAGATATAATGCTACGTAATGGAATAATCTAAGGTTAATGTGAGTACCTTGTTGTTAGTATACTATAGGTATGATAATACCTATTTGATTGATTGATGATTTATGTGTATGACGTACCTAGCTTACTTGCTATCGGTGGGAGGTTTGCGCGTGAGGGAAGTCATATCCTGATGAATCCATGGGATCTTTGATTTGTCGCTCGATAACATAGGTCTATGAAAGACTTATCGGGGAGTTGATAAGTCCGCTGACTATGGGTACGTAGGTATGTGCGTGACCCATGGGTATGAGAACTATGTTCGCCTCCAATGATTGTGTTGTTGTTTGTGGTTCGAGGAATATTAACGAACCTTTAGTCCCTTATTCGGCGACAAGCGATATTGGGACATGATAGCAGAGTAATGCATTGCACCGCAGCTGTGACTCGGGGTGCCGTATTATATATGAATATATATATAATGGATTAAATGAATGATTGGATTTATTGTGGTTAAATCATCTACTGTGTGATAATTGTAGATAATGGTGAATAGAGAAAGATAATGGAATTAAGTTAATGAATGTTTATTCTTAAAGAATTGAAAATCTTAACTCATATTAATGAGAAATGATTCATGTTAATGAGAAACTAATCATATAAATGAGAAATGTAAATGAATAATAATGTGACGTATGGTATGGGACATACGGGGATTATGATATGGGAATGGAATTATAATATGGAGACTAGAAAAGAGGAACCATTAACTAGGAGGTTAATAGGAAATGTTAAGTGTGCACTCTAGTTGAGAGGTGAGAATAGCAAGTGAGAGTTGGATCTAACATGTACATAATAAATGCTTTATTGCACTTGTTAAATACTTGCTGTTTTAAAAATCATTTACACATTCGGGCTCTGACCCGTTTCCTTGCATATTTTCTTTTCTATTGTATCTTCTATATCAGGTGTCCAGCAACAGGGACGCCAACCTTAGCGGATTATGATAGGATATGGATTTATGGAGTTTTTCTTAGACGTCTATCTTCATTTGATTCTCAGTATTCTCTTAGTTGGGGCATGTCGCCCAAAGGATTCAGTTATCAATTTCTAATCGGAGTCAAATACTATTGTATTCGTGTCTTTTTAATACAGTTGTTATTGATGGGATTAATGTAATGATTAATACTATTTGGGAATGTTTATTCCAACTGCATTTAAATTCTTTTGTGTTATCTATTCAGTTAAGTGTTGTAGAATAAAATGTATTGTGTTATTCTTAAACTGGAAATGGATTTTGTTGAATTAAAATTTGGAAAGTTTTTTTAACACCAGCTTAATTGAGTATTGGGTGAGTTGTAAATGTTTTCGACAGTGATGCTAAGAATGAGCCAACTGTATATTCTGTTTTAATTTGGTATGGGGCTGGCCACCCGGTATTTAATTAGGCGGGGTGTTACAATAAGGTCACGTGACCTTATAATCCAAGGAATATATATATCTTGAAATTAAGGTCACGTTGGATACGCGATGTCTCAGTTTATAATTCAAGAAAATTCATTCAACCCAAGAAAATTTAGCCAAATTCATTCAACCCGAGCATTCAATAAATATGAAATAAAACTAAACAAAATAAGATTTCATTAAAAACCAAAGAATTAAAATAACTTATGATGTCAACTGATATCTCCCATATTTAAAACATTACAAACTTGTTCCCATATAAAATATTATTCATTGCGTAAACCGACAAACAAAAATATTAGCCAAATAATTTTTATTTTTTTACAATTTTTAATAGAGGCCCTTCACTGAAGTGAACATGAACATATTCATCTCCGCAACCATCATATAATGTATCAACCAATATCTGAGCCTCAACCACTACAATGGTCGATTATAGACAGGTGTTCCAATATTCATTTAAACAAGTGTTCACGTGTTAAGAACCACGATATTGGACAAGTCCCTTAAATAATATTCATCACCATAGTCACAGTGCATAGATGATGATGAACCACAAAATTTTATATGCTGAGTCACTTGGGAGGGAAATGTTACATGAGGATGCACTTGTTAGGGGAATACTTGAGGCATAGGATAGGGGAATGTTCGAGGAGTTATCTGGGAGGAAAAACCATGTTGTTTACTTAACAATTGGACCAACCCCTTTATTTTATTCATTGGTAATACCATGTTGCTTCTAACATTGCCCAGGTCCCTTATAAATTCATAAACATCCCTTTTTGTCTCGGCCTGTTCTTCCGCATGGCTCGATATGTGACTCTTTAGTGAAGAGATCTCGTCTAATAGAGTTACAATGTGCGTTATCCCACATTTCTTGTCCTCCTCGTTTTGTTCTTCCCAAGTACATTAGACAGAGCATCTGCTTCAACATGACATGGGATGCACTCGAACTAACTACTCATCATGCCTTCTATCATTTCTTGTAAGATAATACTATATTTAGGACTATGATTTTAAAATTATTTTATTATAACTTGTATATATATGAAAACTAATTTTGTCAAATTGTAAATTACCACATGTGCATGGACCATTATAAAATAACTTCGGTAAGTATGTGTCAAAGCCTCACATGAGAATTATAATATGAAACTAAAATAATATGTTACTAATTAGGGTAGAAACTAGGATTTAGGGTACATTTATTAATTTTAACTAATATTACGCATTAATTTAATTTTGTCATTCTCGATTTTATAAGTCAAAATAAATCGACTCTCACATCGTTAAATTTAGAAAATAAAATATTTAAATCCACACAAAATTTAATGTCTCTAATTTTGGCGGTTGAAATTTCCATTTCCTTAAAAATATCAATTCTAAGTTTTCAATGTACTCTTTAAGCATGGACTACAGAACAATCGAGTGCAATGATAACCCGTCAATAAGTAGACACACTAAAAATTAAAATATGAATTATCAATTTTAAGTCTTAACGTTATATTTAAGCATGAGATATCAAATAATTTAATGCAAGCATAACCCATAAAAATTACACACTTTAATTCTGAATATATGAATTAATAATTATTTCAGAAGGTTTAAAACACACTCTTGTGTCGTTTTAACTAAAAACCAAAATTTTAAATTATTTAAAACATATAAGGAATGAGAACGAAATTAAACTAATTAAATAAAACTAATCAAGCATGGAAAATTTCACCCAGTCCTAGTACATAATTTAAGCTGACATAATGATATACATAATAATATTGCAAGAATGAATACGAATTTTAATTAATGGCTCAAACTTACAAATAATTATGTCTTGTATATAATGAATTTTGACAAAATCCTCCCCACAAAAGTATAATTATTGACCCTCAAATAATCATAAACACTCTGCGAACTATTCTCTCAAACATTGTGTGTGAAACAGTGAGTCCAAGGGTCCTTTTTATAGGCTAAGAGGAAAGGTATTTGGTTTGGGTGAAAATCTTTTTAATTGGCCTAAAATTTTTGCAATCGAACACTCCACCTCCTTTGGTTTTTTAATCAAAATAAGGTACTCAATTTCCCGCCCCCGGGACTCTTATTTGTTCTGGTAGAACACTCTTGCTGAATTTTGCCCAATTAGGAGAATAAAAATTTACAATTTTTTTCGATTTCACAAATGTAAAACAACCTATCTGAAATGACCCTAAAAATTAGTTTCACGTGCTTTTCTTCAGTTGAGCATCAATCTATATCAAATTCCATCATTACCTATAAATTTTTCACTTAGAAACTTTTTTCACAAATTAGATTAAGAAAGTTATAAAACTATTGAAATGCCTATTTTTTGCTTTAAAATTATTGCTTTGAACCCAAATTTAATCATTCTTGCATTTTTTTTCTTTATTTAATAAAATGGCCCTAAGGACTTTATTAAAAAATAAAGTGGGATTAACAAAGTATAAATTTGGCTATAAGGTATACAAAATAATGCCATAATCAAATAACCTCAATCCTAAAGTCTGTTTGTCCGCGAACAAAACTAAAATAAATCTAACTCACTTCATAGGATACAAGATTTCATTTTGCATTTTCAAAAAGTCGTTAAACCCCTAAGTTGCCATAATGAATGAGTTTTTATCTCGTGAGGGTTTGCATGGAATATGCCTAAAAAATTTAAAACCATGACTGAATACAAAAGACGTAAAAGTAATATAACCATGTTTGGATGGAAACTTCATAAATAAAGTAGGAATTCACTTCTTAATCTAAACTTATCATGTGTGTGTGCACAGACAATATAATAGTTCATTTTCAAAAATTTGATCGTTATGTTTCAGTTCGATTTTATTTAAAATCTCACGAGATGCACTCTCAACCGAACACTCGAAAATTGTTTATTTTCTCTTAATAAATGAAAATAGAAAAGTAAATTTAGATGAAAAAATTTCAGATATATGTAGGAAAAAACGGAATTTTCATAATGGATGAATATAATCTTATGAACGAAAACTCGATTACATTTTGAAAAATTAAATCCCACCATGTATCCTATTCATCTTCTCTCCACACTACAACCAACTTCTCTTGATATATATTAGCACTTTCTTTGGTTGTGTTGTACACTCGATTCTTGGACAGAAAAAATCATTTTTGGATTTCAAAATTTCTGAAAATTTAGAGATTTTTCAGTATTTGGACTTTTAGGCACTTTTTTCGAACTTTCTTTTTTTCTCTTTCACTTTTTATTTTTATTTTCAAACCCACATATCTTTTCTTTTCATTTTTCATTTAATTTTCTCATTGATTCATTCTTTCTCTCCATTTTTTTCTTTTCTTTTCAACCATTATTCTCGCAAACTTCATATTTTTATCCTTTTTCCTAACGTAACTTTAGCCTTCTATTCTCAGAAAAAGGATATGAATTTTTTCATGGGATTAAAACTCCCAATTGGAGTTTGAGAGGATTTTGAGTTTTAAACAAAAGGCTTATTTTTTTCTTTTTGGCACAAATGGTCTTACAATGAAATACTATAAAAAGGTGAGTTCATGCTTAATTTCGGGTTCTCAAATAATGGCCTAATGTCATCTCTCAAGGTTACTTACTAAGACTTATAGTTCTTAAGATTCACATCTTGACATCTTTTACAGTAATAGAACAAAACAAAGATTTTTAGATAATAAACGAATTTTCACTGAAGGAAAGTTTAAATTATTTTAACTTGGATTGATTTAAAAAAAAAAGTGATGAATGACAGAAAATCTCATCGAGTTAAAATCTCCACATTTATTCATTAACGATATTAATTTTTGCCCCAATATCCCTTTTTTATCATATTATTTGGCTAATGAGAAAAAAAATTCTAAGTTAAGAAATCCATGAATTAATTCTATATTAATAAATCATTCCAAAACTCATTTGTATTCACAATATTTTTGAGTTTTTAACAACTTTTCTGATTTTCTGATTTTCTGATTTTTTTATATTTTTTTCAAAAATACCATCCTTATTCAAAACCTAAATTTTACATTGTCCTGAATTATGGGTAAAATAAAAATATGGACAAAGAAAATAAACTACATAAGTAAAAGGACAATATTACCTATGAACTTCCATTTGTTACAACTTCTAACCGAATCTCACATGGATCTCATTATTAACAAAAACTCGATACAATTAGGAGTTAATCGAATCGACAATATATAGACATTAAGGCACACAACGAATGAAGTGAGTGAAATTATGGTGATGCTCAGTTACAATATAACATAAATGCTCACACCCGAAGATAATTTAGTAATGAAATCCTAAATGAAATGTTGAGACTATGCTCTAAATTGGCCAAAACTTTAGTCACGTCCTCAATCTCATCGAAATGGTCAAATGATATATATTAGGAGCATGGTGGGAAAGAAGAGTGAGGATTGATAAAAACATGCGTTAAGAGGTGAAAACTCTCAAAATATTTTCTCAACCATATCATCACTAATAGATAAAACCTGACATGTCAGCATACTATTGAAAGGACTAGGTCCACGTTCACAGAGAAGGAATTAATCTATCCTAGCAACCCAATTTGTCTTCTCTAAATGATGAAATAAAGCCAATAATGAGTGGACTTCAATGGTGAGATTCTCATCAACCGACATAAATTCTTCTTCAAATTCTTTACGACTCATAAATAGAGGCAAATAAGGTGGCCAGTCATGTAAATCGGATGTATTACTATCTTAAATATATTTGACTTCATTGTCATTGTTTGATGATGGATTCTCCAAATTTAATACATTTAATCCTATGGTAATATTCCCAAATGATAACATCACTTTCCAACTCCTACATTGAATGACAACATCAGAAGTAGCCCAAAGGGGTCGACTAGGGATGATTGGAATTTGCATGGATGAGTTTAGTACATGTCGCGTATCTAAGACAATGAGGTCTAAAAGAAAGAAAAACTCACCTACTTTAATCAACACATCCTCTACAACACTTCCAGGTACCTTAACAAAGTGATCAACTAAGGATAAGGTCATCTTAGTGGGTTTCAAACCCACCAAACCATGTATCTCACACACAGTGTATGACAAAAGGTTCATGCTTAACCCTACATCTAAGAGAGCTTTCTTAATAATGTGTTCACCTATCGTGATAGTGATCATCAGATTCCCATGATCTTTATACTTTATGGGGTTTTTATATGAAATAACCAAGCTATCTTGTTTGGTAAGAAGCCCTTTCATTGGAATGTGGTGGGCCTTTTGAAGGTAAAAATGTCCTTCAAATATTTAGCGTAAGATGGGACTTATTGTATAGAATCAAGTAGTGGGATATTAATGCGCACTTTTTTTAACACTTCCAACATTTTATAGACTTATGCATTCTTCTTTTGAGGCACTAAATATCGGGTAAATGGATATTTACAGATGTAGGTTCCTATGAATGGATCAAAAGACTATAATGACTTGCCCCGACCATTTTCATGGTTCAATGGGGGGTCTTCTTTCTCCTCGACCTTTTTAATTTTATTTTTAATTTACTCTTGGACATTAGTGTCTACTTCCTTCGAGGACCTAAGTGTGATAATGTCTAGGACATGCTCTTAGGTTTGTGATGAACGATAAACATATTGAATGGAACATTTGGTTCTAGACATGTTAATCTTTAGGTTGGATTCGGGTTGACTCGGTAATTTCCCTTTCCCTATCCCGTTAAGTCTTTGAGCTAGTTGTCTTATTTGTACTTTGATCTCCACAATCGGCTGAGTGTTTACATGAAAAACTTATTGCATTGACTGTTAGAATTAAAGTTCATTTTAGATGATTAAGGGTAATGATTCCTCGAGAGATTTAAATTTTTTGGGCGTGGAATACATAAGAGTGGGATGAGTCTTTTAGATACTCAGGGATGTGTTACCAAAATATTTACCTACTTGGTACTGACCCTTGGATCAGGAAATATTATGGTTGTCTTCTCATCTTGAATTATAGGATTTTGAGTAAAGGTCGTACCTTGGTCTATTTTCATATACGGCATTTGCTTTCTCAGGCAAAGCCTTGTTAGCTGGGAGTGTGGGGGAAAATTTTGACCAAACGATCGAACACATCATAACGTAGACACATAGAGGTGGCTACATGTTCGATGTTCATTGGTGTAACATGGGTTCCCATTACGGGGCCATATTAGCGCTCACATCAATATTATAGTCGACTTTGTTTATGACATTGAATGGGCTCGTCCAAAATTCTTGATGGGGTTCGCAATGATGGGACTTTTTCAATTCAGCCTCTGAAAACTATAGTAATGATTGTATTCTTTTTCGTAAATCACCATTTCACTTTTATTTTGACATCGCTCGGGTGTTAAAGTCAAACGCTTCGTAGAGGATTTGGACTAAGCATTCTAACTCGATTCCATAACGTGACCATTTTTATAGCAAGTTTTTGAACTATTTTGAGTATATATAATCTGATTCTCCCTCTCGTTGACTAAATGTGTTTCAAGCATGGCGTATCGATGCCATAATTTGGTTCAGGGAGAATTTCGGAGAAACTATATACTCATTTGGTTCCATCTAGTGATGAAGTCAGTTTCAAGTGATATGAACCAACTTTTTCCCTTCTGTTTCAATGAGAATTGGAACAATTTTAGTTTAGCAACATCATCAGGTTGTTGTTGGTATTTCACCGTTCCTAACATCTCATTAAATGCTCCACGATTAGTGAGCAATAACCATACCCATAATTACGTCACCTCGGACTCAACCTTAACACGCACTTGCATGGAGATTATGACCTGTGAATAATATTAGCCCTACATTCTCTAGCCAGGGGAGATTGCTCACTCGTGCAACCTTCGACGATAGCCCTTAGAGGGGTATGTCATAATATCCATATAATTTTATTTTCTCTCACACACACACACATATATATATATACAATTGTCAGACATGTATATATTCAACAATAATTTATTTAATTATGCATATCATAATTGGCACAAAATGCATTATCATCTAATGCTCCCTTATATACTTAATTATTTAATTATCCACTGAATTAATTAATTTATATCCAAAATATAATTTCTGAACACGCAACTAAATCACTCAGCACATATCTCAATTCTTGAATTTTCAACACAATTCATTTATAAATCCTCGAGTATGATTCACCTCAAATACTCTAAATTTCACACTAAAAAATCCCAATTTTAGTCTTGTTTTAAAAAAATATAGAAAATCAGATCTAAAAATTATCCAATAACAAATTTGACTTTAAATTTGAATTCTACACGAAAAATTGAGTCGAGTATGTGTTTTGACTTTTTCTATAATGTCTTCCTATAGCACTCAAAAAGAAGACCTAAACTCTCCAAAGTCGATTTTTTTCCATCTAATTTCAACCACCTAAATCCCGATTCATATCAGAACCAATATATTAACTTCACATAAATCCCAAGAATAAACTTCCAATATTATCTAGAATTCAACCACACAAGATGATTACATGAAACTTATGCTTAATTTCCAATTAACATAAAATTTTCACAATATCACATTAAATCATTTTTTCAATTCTTCAAATTATAGAATTTTCCTATCTACATGCGATTTAAAATTTTCAGATTCCAGTCCTAAAATATCACACATATCCATCATCTATATATCTAATTTTCAGGGGAAATAAATTAATCTCTATATGCTAGATCAATAAATTTCAAATAATCCAATCATGATTTTTTTTTAAATTAATTCAACTACACACGCTCTCATATTATTAGAATTTCATTCTAAAAGTTCACCCATAATTTTTCATAATCATGTGTCAAAACCAAAATTTGCATGATCAAGTGTCAAATCCCAATTTTTCATAATCATGTGTCAAAACCCAATTGTTTTTATATAAAATCCCAATCCCAAAAATATCAGTTCCCAACAATGATATGATTAAAATTTAATACACAAATTAAGTATCAAGTTAATTACTTGCCTTGTTATTCCTAGGGTCTGAATTTGGTGAAGATAATGATACACCACCAACAACTTCCTTCCAAAATCTTCACTCCAAGAATGCTTTTGTAAAAATTCTTTAATTCTTGGATTAGAATATTGAAATTCCTTCTCGATTCTCTTCACTTTTGCTATAACTCTTACTATAATTCTCCTAACCATTGGATTTGTGAAAATAACTCTTCCCTGGGCCCTAAACCTTTCATTTTATAATATAAATCCCATTTTTGGCTTTTACTACGCCCTTAAGGAGCCCAAAAGTCACCTAAATAAGTCTCGATTAACTTAAAAAGCCCTCGAGACCCGAATACAACACCCAGATAGTCAATTGTGTTTATTTTGTCCCATTCCAGATTAATCGTACACTCGAAATTATCACCCAAGTCACAAAATAATATTTTCCCATCTCAACCTAATTTAATTTAATCACATGTGTCCCGATCGATGTAATATCGAATTTCATCACGTTTACTCACTTACGACTTAATTAAATATTATTTATTAAGAGAACAATTATTAATTCATTTCACTGTAAATTCATATTTATTTAATTTCCCATTATTTAGTAAATTATGTGTCACTCGCATAATTTAAATATCCAATCCAATTAAATATAAATATAAAACTATGGGGTAATACACGCGGCTAAACCTTTTCATAACAGTTGCGACTAAGATCACTTGGTATTATAGACAACGAATGGTTTTCATAAGAGTCAATTTGTCTTTCCGAGCAACAGCATAATCGAAATTCTTAAGAGGGGATAAATAAATCTTTTGAAAGAAAACACGTTACCATATAGTTATCTGAGTATGAAGAAGATCTTGAAGGGTTTGGGTTTAAAGTAAAAATATATTCAGACATGCAAGTATGATTGCACATTGTACCGTGACGAACATGAACTGACAGATCCATGTCATATATGCAATGAGCCAAGATATATGATTTGTGAGAGTGAAAAAGACATACGTGTAAAATCTCGTAAGAGCTCACTAGTTCCATTGACATTATTATAGTATTTACCCGTAGACATGTTTAAAAATATTTTTCATTATACCGTGGATAGTAGAAGCCATGACATGGCATGTTCGAGTCAAGATGGGTGAGAATCCCATGTGTCATCCGATTGATTCACTCATCTGGCAGCTTTCAAATGCACGAAATTATGAATTTGTAAAGGAACTACACAATGTATGTCTTCAATAAGAACCCTTTCGATAATTTAAACATTAATCGTAGTTATTGGTCAATTATTATGGCGCTGTTATTTCTCCCTCTAACATTTTACATGAGAAAATATGTCACATTATTGTCGTTATTAATATTCGGGCCAAAGTCCCGACAAATATATTGATATTTTTTAGACTCATCAATTGAAGAACTTAAAAACTTATTGGATGAAGGCGTAAGTGTGTTTGACGCTCATAAGGGTAAAGAATTCACACTTAAAGCAATGGTGTTATAAGATATCCAACACTTTCCTTCCTACAGGACCTTGTCAAGTTTCAATGTCCATGGTTATTATTGATATCCCGTATGTGGGGAGGAAAATAAACCCACTTGGATATATCATTGCGGTAAGATGAGTTATGTCTCTCATCGTAGATTTCTTCCGAACACTGACCCTTCTAAGAAATACAAATTTAACTTTTCACTTGCCGTTCGCGAGTGCATGATGGAACCTGCTTAATTTATTTGTTATCAAATCGAGGGAAAAGCGAGGGCTACGACTTCATGGAATAAGTTTGTAGGCAAACACCCTCGATTTTCAGGCCAAAAGTGTAAAGTTCAGGAGGATTTTAAAAATCCTAATATGATGAAGGCATGGTTAACACGATAAATCGTATTTGACTTATTGTATTGGAAAGATAAGAATGTAAGGCGTTAAATAGATGTGACACACATGAAGAATAATTTTGCATAACATGTTTAGGTGCTTCTCCGTAGAAAGATGGAGATAGGGCGCATCACAATCTAAAGGAGATTGAAATATAAAACACTATGGTTAAAAACTGATCATATAACACGGAGAAATTAAATTACTGTAGGAGCTTCCATATTAACTATTAATGAGAAAAATACCACCCTAGACACCTGGTTCAACTTGCAGACGCTGATGGGTTATTCTAGTAGTTTAAGAAGGTTTGTAAGATACTGAAAAAATGACCTAAAATAGTGCAAGTCTCACGACTTGCATGTTATCATCCAATTAATCCCCCTATTATTTAGGCATTGATTTTCTGAGAAAAAAAGTCTTCGCATGTCAATTATGCATATTAGTTTGTGCTTTATCTTACTGTGTTCAAAAGTGGTAGACAAGAAGCACATTGATGCTCACAAATCCACTTTAGCTGAGGCAACTTGTGTCTTGGAGAAATATTTTCATCCGTAGTTTTTTTACATCAGTGTCCGCATGCTTGTGCATTTATGTGATGAGGCGTTTTTATGTGGACCCATCAGGTATCGCTTGATATATCCTTTTGAGCACTTGATGAAAACATTTAAAGATTACGTTAAGAATACATGATATACTAAAGGGTCAATTGCTAAAGAATACATAACATCAAAATCATCATTATACACTGAAGACATATGCCGGAACAAGGGTTTAGGAGGTTCAATCCTCATGGAGAATGAGTGATCGAGGAACTTGGTGAGTTTAAGGATGAATTTCCTTTTACTAACCGTAAAGAGGCGAAAGTCACCTATCTGCAATACAAGCAAGTAGCTCTTTATGTCTTAGAATCTCAGATGAAATTAAAGATTTGAGAGAGTAAGTAACAATATATAACCTATTTTTTTTTATTTCATGTATCATTTATATTACCACCTAAACTCTATAATTTCATGAACATGTTTATGAAGTATGAGCATGAAATTGTTAGAAATAAGAAGAGAAATTGCATGATAAATAATTTTAGGGAATGGGTATCAAAAGAGGTAATTTCCACCTGTTATGGTGTGGTTACTTATATGTGTTGTAAAAAATGCCCTAATACAAATCCATTAATAAATGTAATTTTTAAAAAGAGGTGATGTCTCTTCATGGCTTGCACGGCTAGCCAAAGGTCCTAATTTTTCTATAAATGAGTATTAAAAAATTTGCATCAACGATTTTGTTTTTTTTCCCATACCCATGTGAGGAAAAACTACTGACCCAATAAATCATAATTCCAATTTCTATATTGAGTTCATGTGTGTCTGCCAAATGATACGATGCTGACCTAATGGAATTATCCAATAAATTCTAAAACTAGATTACTTTGATTTCAAAGAAGCCATCTTCTATTATGACTTGGTGAAGGTGGAGGAGAATACAAATAGTTATAAAGTTAAACTTGTTTTAGAATGTTTTATGGTAGATTTATCTAAGATAAAGATTAAAATATTGCATGGTCAATAAGCCTTTTATTTGTGCCTTTGAAATGTGAAAAATCTATTATACTCATAGCCCATAAATAGCGATAAGTAGTATGTTGTTATGCATGCACCAAAGAGTCTGACTACTCAAGATGCATTCAGCACCCAACAGAGTTCTAGTCTTCTTCTGATGACACCCCCAATTTGCAGGATCTTTAAATAGACGAATATTTAGTTTCGAACCTTTATTTTAGTATTATTTAGTTAACCCTTGTATAAACCCTATTTGTATCATATGTATTGGAATAACCTTTGTATATATTTACATTTGTGCATATTCTACTCATATTTGGTTCTTTATTTTAATATGTACATTCTGATCTATTTAAATAATCGAAAATCCAAAAAGCGGCTTATGCCGTAGTTCCCAATTTTAAGTGTTCACACAATTTTCTATATTTCTAAAAAAGGAGGCTTATACCATAATTCATAATTTAATAGGTACTTAAATATGTTGTTAATAAATCCATCGAGTGGAACCATCAACCTGCAACTTATGTTCAAATATAGGAATTTGAATGCGATGGGTGGTAGGATGCTAAAGTGATACATTACAATAAGACCAATAGTGTGAGACGGGTGTACCACTGCTATCCAAGATGCAGTAAATGGATTGGATGGACAAAATCAAGTATAATGGACGTCCACGTGGAACTATCTCCACATCGTCAATGCGTTCAACGTGTGGAAAAATTGAGTCTTTCAAAAGTGTTATACCCATAAATAATAGTAATTTTAATGTACATAGTGTTTTTCTCTATGGAAATTACGAAAAGAATGTACTAATGGTGAAAAAAATCCAATTTGTTACTGTTGGGTTGTGTGTTTATTTTATTTTGAGGCCATTTATATAGAAGTGAGATGCACTCATGTCTGAATCCATGCACAACGTCAGGTTACTATTGCAAATTCTCTTTGATGTTTTCTTAATTATTTGGAATAGTATTTAGAATGAATTGGTATTTGGAATGTTTTGTAATTCTCTATTTGACACGGTATTTGGAATGAGATGCAATGGTTTGAAATTCATTTGCTTAGGTTTGGAACTCAAATATGAACTACTTTGGGACTGAACTAATTTAAACTCAGTTGAATTATTTATTCATGTTTACAGTAGATGTGGTAAAGAATAAGGAAAATGTTATGCTCCATCCTCCCAATCCCATGGATTCAATTGAAGTAAACTCATCATCATCATCACAATCGAAAATTCCCACTAAAAAGTGCCTTAAAAATAGTCGAAGTACTAGGCGAGGCAAAAAAGAGATGACAAAGGATTTAGTTTAATATAGACATTTCGGATTTGGTTGCTTCTTTTTTATGGATTAATAGTTAGTTAATTTGTGTAGTGGTATTATTTTTTGATTTATGGATTAGTTAGTGGATTAAAAATTAATTAATTTGTGTTGAAAATTTTGATGTCTTAATATTTATATATGGAAAAATATACAGGTTTGAAAACATGTATAGATTTTTTTAGGATGAGAAAAATTAAATTTTCTTTTTTTCTTTTTTTAAACAGTCGTAACCAAAAAAAAATAATAATGTATGGTCACAGTTCAAAACCGTGAACATAGATTCATTTTTTTTTATCACAAGTTTGGTCATGGCTCAAAACCGTGACCATTAACAACATCTCCCCTTTTGTGGTCACGATATGGCACCATGATCACTGAAAAAACCATGACAATTTGGTCATAAGAGGGTCTACATCTTTTATCCATGACTACTGGGTCATGATCACAAACCGTGACTAGTCCTTTAATATTGATTTCACCAACTGGACTAAAACCTCTTATTAGGGTCGCGACTTTGGATCGTGATTTTCAAAATGTCACACTTAAAATGGTCCCGGCCCAAATTCGTGACCATGGAACGGGTTTCGGGACCATTTTTATATAGCGTAGTGATTATGTGATAGTTTACTAAGAAGATAGTCTCGTACCTTTTGAGTATAAAGACACACATTTTAGTTAGTTAAGGATTCCAGGTTTTTTAGATTTGGATATGTATTCATTCATGTAGGTGGAACTATTATTTGGGGGAGTGGGAAGAAATCATGTATTACTGATCCCACAATAGAGGCTAAAGTTACTTCTATCTCGGAGGCAACTAAAGAGGATGTATGGATCAGGAACTCCCTAAGTCACATGAGTGACGTTCCATCAGGGCGATTCGTTATTACGTTGTATTATCTTTACTGCGGGATGATTGAAAGTTCAAGATAACTAATAATCCGTTGAAGGAGTAAGCACATTGAGTGTATATTTTACCTACTTCGAGAGATCGAACTAATGAGGTAATAAGTTTTTTACCAAGGTTTTATCGAATAACAACCGGTATATCCTTCTATAATTGGGGATATAGACTTCCAAGTAGATGGACTGGAAATTAGATGCATCAACACATGACTTGAAGACTAAGTGGGAGGTTGTTGGGGTTTTATTCTTAAAACCATGTATATTTTTCATTCAATGTGTATTTGGTTCATTTTAAAATAATAATCATGCTTATGAGAACACCTTATATTTATCTTAAATATATTGTATATATGTGAGCCAAATGAACTTAGCAAGGATTATTGTGGGTTGGGTTCGACTTGATCACAAAAGATCAAAACTCCAGATCTAGTTCAAATGAACAGTTCACAACCTATTTGAGGATTTGACATCCCAACGGATAAGACCATAGTAGTTTATCTTGACTATAAGAACCAATCTGATGGTTCGAGAACTTGTATGATAGTTCAAAGAGGATTACACCAATACATTATGAATGTATCAAACGGGACAAAATGAGATTCAAGTCTAGGTGCTGGCTAGATTAGACTTGAACAATCTCATAACATTTGTAAATGGTGAATAAATTCTAACTATCGAGGATTTGAGTATCCACATAAATATTTTTTAAAATTATTTTGGGTTTGTAATTTATTGAATCTAAATATCATAAATTTAAACAATCATTATGTCCATATTTCTGAGATCATATTTCGAAGGAATCCATGTCTTGGATATATCCCGAATTGTTATATCCCCTTGATAGAGTTATAAGTTTTGATTCTACCAGTTAAACATAGCTAGTGGATTTTATAATCTGGTAGTGCGTTAAATAATTTAAGTTTAAGATTAAGGAATATATAGTATGGTAAAAATAAATTAGTAGCATATTGAGTTTCAACAAGTCTGTATTTTATGCTTTACGCGGGAAATCATATTATACACTATCCAACTTTTCACACTAGAATTTATTATTCGTGTAATACTGAGATAATTAAATTGAAGTGCAATTATAATTATTTAGTTAAGTTTAAATGGGGACTAAAATATATCGCGGGAAGTAATATAATATTTGTATATTTCTGTTGGGAAGTCAATTTATTATAACTCTTAGGTGCCTAATATAGTCCATTACCCCAATAGTATGCTCAAACTCTCTGAAAACCCTAATTGGCCTAAGACCACTTCATGTACCTATTTATATAGGTTATGGGAAGGAGTTTAAGTGATATGTGACATTTATTATGGTTAGAGAGAGAGGGGAAAACATTATTCACAACTTTGTGAAGGGGCAGGAGAGAGAGAGAGAGAGTGATTTCTCTCATATTTCAACAAGTTTTCATCTTCAAGAGTTCCTGAAAAATATTTCTACTTTAGGGGGATAATATACTTGAAGATTCAAGGCATTCATAACATTCTATAAAGTATTTGGAGTAGGAATAAAAATAACATCGTTATCCACTTCATCAAATATTTCACATCATTCAGATCACCTACAACATCCGTAAATATATCTTGATTCGAACCCAAGATTCATTCTTTGAATCCATTTATTTTTGCTTACTTTTAAAATGTGATCAATCGTAGTTCTTAAGGCAACTAATTTTTAACTACATCAATCTCCATCAATATCTTTGTACCTCCTTAAAACTTTAATGTTTCAGTATGAAGTTTGCACCCTAAAAGTTTGATATTTGGTCTCCGAAAGGTTTTTTCCAATTAAATGTGTTGTCATCCTCACAACGATAGTTTATATTCGTGATCAAAGGTAGGTATGATCCCTGACCTACTCATAATTGGTAACCCTCCTAATCAATCTTATACAATTCTAATTCCCATTTGTTAATTTTTTCCTTTTGTACGATGCTCATTGTAGATGTTAAACTCAAAAAATCGACATATAAATCTTCATTTTTTTTTGTGATGTATGGCAATCAAGTATAACCCAAATTTGTTCTCTAAACATCCAATCTCATTAAAAAACGAAACTTGATTTTTCAATGTATTACTTGTTAAGACTGATTTGTACTTGAATAAAATATTATTTTTAAAGCACCTAGCTCATTGATAAACAAACCAATTTGAATTCTAAAAAAACAATTTAACCAAACATTTAACTCTAAATATGCAAAAAATGACACAAATCTACAAACCATAAAGAAAAATTAAATCTTTATATTGACCAAAGTAACGCAAATATCTCGCATATTATTGTTGCAACACAATTCAAGTGGCTTTAGAATAACAATCAAATTTATTCCAAACATAATTCAAGTTGATTCATATTTATCTTTAGCAAACAAACTAAGAGTCTCTTCAGTGTTACTATGAGCTGGAAGAATGCGAAGAGACAAATAGTTACCATACACAATAAATGTAAAAAAAGCTTAATCGTGCAACGTTTTATAATAATGAGAAAGTGATGTAGAAACAATGAATATACACAATATGAATAAGATCCTCTAAATCTATAGGGTCCTTTCTACAATGTGAAAAAAATTTCAAGTAATCCATATATATTAAAATCAAATACATTTTTATATGGAAACGAGTGATGTGTTTCTTTCATTTCACATAGGATAGAAGTTAGGACATAGATATTTATAGTGGAGAAAAATATTATGAACATTTGGTAAGTTATTTTTTCGCCACATAAGAATCACATTGTCTTATACATCCACATGAGCAATGAAAAACATGTCTTTGCATGGGAGATGCTCTAGTAGAATTGTTAATTTAAATGAAAACAAAAGAGAATACATTAGGCAAAGTAGATGGAATTTCTCAGTAAGTGAAGTCGTACATCTCGTGTTTATTATATGTACAATTCTTCTAATAAATTTCAAAATCATATTGTGTGTATGTATGTGTATATGCAAATAATAAAACTCATATCCATACCAACGATTTAATTTACATTGTCTAGTGCCAAAAAATAATGGAAAAGGGAAATTGACTCTAAATGGGGTAAACACGAGCTAAAGTTCTGATACCAATTTGTAGGCCCCTTTTTCTTTCAAATGTGTTTTAAGGAAGACAAACCAATTATCTTTTCGAAAAAAAAAACTTTTTCCAAATTTTAAACCGCACCAAGTGTGTGAACCAATTTTAACTTAGCCAAATTTTAACTTGACTAATCCTAAACACAAATCTAGTTATTAAAGCAAGTAAAATAAAGTAAAATCACAAAAGCGACGCCGGATGTACGAGGAAACCATTTAAGGAAAAAATATCAAAACGGACCAAGACAGACAATAACTTTGATGTAGTATTGCAAAGTACAAAGATAATATTTCTCAACGACTCGATCCCCCACAAGTCTTAAAGCTTCTATGAATCTTCAACCACTCCTACATAGTTCCTGATGATGCTAAGATTCAGCACCACCAAATAAATGATGATGAGGTCAAACAGTAACAACAAGGGAAGCCATAGAGATGTATATGTGAGTAAGTGTATAGAAGGGGATGAGTATAAGAGGAATAAGACAATGATGTATAGTGGTTCAGCCAATTAGGACTATATCCACTGTGAGTGTGTGATCCACCAAGTATGGGCACTAATGGCCTTGGATACAATGCACATAAGCTCATTCTATCTCTCTCTCTACTGTGTATAAACAGAGTCTTAGATAGGGTTACCAATTATCGATCCCTTTGCAGGGTTGTAGGTGACAAGTATATATAGGTCTTGGAGGGAGTAGTGTACCCCCCAAGCATACATGGTGCATGTGAGTTATGATCTAGCAAATCCCCTGCTGACACCTGGAGGTGCCACCTGTGATTAATGATGATATAATATTCCCTCACGTGAGGGGTTGATATTGTTATACCGGTCTTCTAGGTGCCATATGACTCCCACGCACATTCTTCCATGCGCCTCCCAAATCACGCACTGTGATGACATCACCCTCGGCCTATGATATGAGGCAGAGGGCAAAGTTCCTGCTGGCAGTGAGCCTAGCCTAATTTGGGCCTCGTACTTTCGTACCCTCATAGGGTCGTCCAGGACATGATGAGGGGTCGGCCTCCTGGAGGGTCGTCTGGACATGATGAGGGGTCGGCCCCTTGGAGGGTCGTCTGGGTCATGATGATGGGTCGGCCCCTTGGAGGGTCGTCTGGACATGATTAGGGGTCGACCCCTTGGAAGATCGTCTGGACATGATGAGGGGTCGGCCCCTTGGAAGGTCGTATGGACATGATGAGGGATCGGCCCCTTGGAGGGTCGTCTGGGCCATAATGAGGGGTTGTCCTGGGCCTGAGCCCTCGTCTGGGTGGAGGACACTCTCGGCCAGGCCAAGGGTATAAATGGGCATATCAGTGCCCATATGAATCCTTCTGTGATACATGTCCACAACACTAGCATCCATGAATGCCTCGGTGTCCATCGATATAGCTTGGAAATGTCTACGAATTCCAAACACGAAGTCCTTCGCTTCTTCACTGCAAAACCCAACGATATTCGAAGTGATCAACAACTCCAAATGGTGCAAACAAATATCACTTTTGCATATGTTAATGAAATCTCAGGTCTTTGAAACTCTAAGGATGTTTTTAGTCTTTGAAAACCTTATAAAACTTGTGCAGAAAACGTACTGTATGTAAAAAAAAATTGGGGACTGCACACTTACGAAATTATGAGAGAACCATGCCTTAAATAATAAAATTAAGTCAGCACATCATTTGAACGAAATAAGCTTGCCGCTAGAACGAGATGCACATGACACTTGAACGACATACTGATCTCGCTTGAACGATATTCAAAGTCATTTGAACAACTAAAAATAAGAGTTTGTGATTTACACAACTCCAAACCATCTTTATCTCATAATAAACGAAGTTTAAATATTTTAAAACAATTTTTAATAAAAAAAACATCCTAAAAATATTTTTTGAGTCCTATAAACATTACGCATTCATACCTGAGCGATCTGGGAATGCAATGAAGACGTGAAACATGAACCAAAATATTATTACCATGATTTATCTTTGAATCTTTGTCGTAACGTCTTCAATAAATTCTATGTCATAGGTTGTGTGGGATCGTGATAATAAAAATCTATATATGACTCAAAATTATGTTTTCTTCCTCGAATAAGTGAAATACTACAATGGACTCAATTGGCAATTTGTCCTTACAAATATCCCCCTTTGACTATTCCAGGAATAAACCTAAACTGTGAAATGCCTAAGTCGGGCCATCAAGTTGTATGATGTCTAAATCCCATCCCATAAATCCCAAATCAAAAATTGAAGGACGAGACAAGTAAATGATGGTCCGACAAGCATGATCTGTTTTGAATGTGATGTAAACTTGAAATCTTGAATCTCTTAAGCATACCTACACACGTGAAATAGACAAATACCCAGTGAAGTATGGAGGTACAAATGATATAAAACATTAGGATACCAACATGAAATATTAATACCAATATCTAAAATCATTGGTTAAACATGTGAGCAAGATTGATAATATGATACAAATTTGTATAAACTAACCAATCTAATCATAAAAGCATATGATCATAAGAATTATACCAATGTGTAATGCAACAAATATATATTCTCATCAAACAAACAAACTCTCCCCCACATCACATGCATCTCTCCCCATTTTTGTCTCGAATAGGCAATAAGTGAAAAGATAAACAGATTATTAATATATCTAGAATAAGAATAACCAAAGAATCATATCTAGATAAGCATGCAATAAACAGCTAATGATGATCAAAAGATACCAAATACATAGCTCGCAAATAATAGTCACAAAAGATGGATCATCAATCTAAGCAGATGTGACTAAATGAATAATGCGGTATCGGAAAATAAGAATGAATATTCTATATTGAAAAAAAAATTGTCCTGAAATACCCAATCATTATGATATTAGCAGTAAGTCAAATCAGGTACGAAGTCAGAAAGAACAAAAAAAATCCTCAGAAAGTCGTTCGAACGACTTAGCCTTGTCGTTTGAACGACATTAGTAGGTCTCTCAAACCAACACATCAAGCAAGCTTAAAAGACGTAAAACAATGTACCCTCTCTCAAAGAAACTCATCTCGTAACCTTCACGTGACCATATTTGACAAAATTGATTCCTTGAAAAACGTGTAACTTGAACCTCGCATTAAAAGTACATCGCACGACATCAAATAGTCGCTCGAATGAGGCTTCTATCTCATTTGAACGACATGAAAAATTCTCAATTCCAGTACTAAAAAACATTAAGTTACGCCCATCGAAAAAAATTGCTAAAAAATATAACTATAAAGAGCAAATGGTAGCAAAACAAACTCAAAATAGAAAAATTACAAAAAACATGACAAAAAATGTGAGTTTCATGCCAACATAAAATCAATGTGCTCAAACATGGATATGGAGTGAATGGTTATGAACTACAACAAATGAATCACAACTCCAACACATTGAAACGGTCAAGAACCTCTAATTGATAGAAATATGTCAACAAACTTCGTTTTAGCCATATGTGGCAATTAATAAATTGAGCTAAATGAACAAAACAATCAACATACATACAAATCCATAATTTTGACGATTCTATAAACAATAGCGTAATGATGCAATGTTTCAACACTAGGATTCGTGGTGCAAACCCATTTAAATTTTTTCATCCAAACTCCCTCAAATATAAATTTCTTTGTAGAGCAATTTTTGAGGTTTCTATTCTTCTCAACTTAGAGAAATCCTATTGTCCCTATTTTGGCATATGGTTCTTTTTATTGCCTTAATTTTTTCATGGGCTCTTTTAAATGATGTCTTTCTCAACGAGTTAATTTTGTACTCTCGCACTCCTTTCCCATGAACACTCATAATTTTGTACGATCTGATACAAAGTTATCGCGCCCTGACTTAATTAAGTTAAACTCCTCCTTGTTAATTAGCGATAAATTGCCTTAAACAATAAATAATGCTTTAATTTAAATCTCTAAGGAAAAATAGCATGAGATTTTTTTTTCCAAAGGCATGTGTAGATGAAAACATAACTACATTTACATGTAACCTATAAGTACTACACAACTTTACATAACCAAGATATTTAGTTTAATATTTACACGACAAGATTCTTGATATTCAAACTATACTATATATCCGTCACTCCCCCGTTTTAAGGTCCTAACTTGGCAGTGAACTCCAACTGATAGGCGTACCTGAAACATAACACTATAGGAGTGTAAGCAACACAAGCTTAGTTAATGACCATATTCCACACATATAACTAATTCAAATCACCATTTTTATTTTCTAATGTTATAACCCAATAGGAATTGTGTGATTCTCGCAAGTCTGGACCCGCTAGTCCAATTAACTCACAGTTAATGGGGAACACCAAATCCCCTAATTAGGCCCGAGTACAACAAACCTTTAATTAGATTAACGGGGCCGCTGCATCCCATAGGACCCACCAGTCCTTAACATTAGATAAAGGACTCACTAGTCCATATCATTAAATTATATCGCTTAACATTTTTAATCATATGCATATGTTTCCTAAATACGACATCACTCCCATAAGCATTTTAACACATGTGTTTAATGAAACATTTCCATATGAACATATAAGTATCTATATTTCATAGGACACGTCACTCACCTTGGATTTGGTGCTAAGATTAATACCAAACTACTTCCTTGGTATTGTAGTATTAGTTGCTTCCCCACCTAACAAGTCAATGTCATTAGTATTTGAATACACCGATTAACATCAAACTCAGTAATACCTCACATCATTTGGTCAATCAGAAATAACTAAAGAGAAATTAAATATGGTACTTCACATTTCTATAAAACCCAATTAATTAGGGTTCTAACACAATTTACGGAATTAATTTACGAACTCGCTAGACAAAGTTATGCCCATTTTATTACAACCTTTTCCAAATCGTTTCTCAAGAAAAACAACAACACAACTTCAACTTCCTGGAATTTTCATAATTTTTATATAATATAAATTTGCATGATATTCTACCCAATATCATTAAAAATATTTAATAATAAAAAATTAATGTTTCATAAATTTTAGGGCTCATTTTCTATGTCGAGCAAAACGTCAAACACCTGGTATGCATTCTTCCTACTTTAGGGCTGATTTTAAACCAAAACTTCAAACTATCACCAAGGGTTCATTCCTTAGTATTTTTACACCATTTTCGGATATGTTATACACGTATGAGCATATGTTACTCTTCAACTTGAATCACTCAATTCCAATAACTATTCCATGATTTATGACATTTTTAGCATAACTAGATCAAAATAGAACATTAAGGCATAACTTAACATTTTCAAGCATATATAACCTTGAACTTGAGTATAATTCATGGAAACATATAATAAACATGTTTTAGCATAAATATACATCAAAATAATGAATTTTCTAAATCAAAATGCGTTACAAAAAGATGATGAAAATTTAGGACTTTAAAGCATGCATTTACGATCCTAGCTCCAGTTCTAACTTATGTTCTTAACCCATCCTTGTTCCAACACAATTCAGCAATATGGGTATCATTAAAATTTATATCCAAATCAAAAATAAAAATACATCAAGTATATAACTCATCCATGTGACCAATTTTAATAAAGATGTAATTACCTTACGAGGATTCTCGATTTATAGAAAATTTTCAAAGATTTCTTTCTTAACTTTCTTCTCTCTCTCTCTTTAGGCAAAACTTGTTATTTCTTATGAGGAAGAAGGAATACCTCTCATTTATAATCAGAAATACGTTGTATAGTGGTCCAATAGCAATAGGGGTAGTGTTAACACAAGATTGGTTGGATGAAAGCTCGAATTAGACAATTCCATTGATGACACATTTGTCGCACCTTGGTAAAATTACCGTTACTCACTATCACGGCCCCCGATTTACTCCCTATTTGTGCCTATCAGTAGATAACTTAAACATCTACAACTTTCATATTTTGTGTTTTCCAAAAATTATAAAATTAATACGCCTAATTTGGTCTCGAACAAGAAAGTAGCAATTTATCGAAAATGTTAAAACTTTCACATTTGGCGACCAAACATTGCCAATTTCGTATCAACACCCTAATTGACTTTTATAAACATAATCATGCATTAAAAATATAATTTATGATGCATTTAACCACATAACTAATAATATATTCTAAACATGGTATCCCCGATCATAAGCTCAATTAGCACCTAATGTAAACAACACGTATATCACATGAGCATGCATCCCCTAAACATGATAATTAACATGTTTAACACACATAACCAATTTATAACTTATAACTAATAACTTGTACTTAATCATGTAATTAACCTTCCTAATCATGTTTTAGGGCCTTACAATTCTACCTCTCTTATAAAAATTTCGTCCTCGAAATTTAACGCATAAGAAATTTACCAAATAGATGAGGATATTGTTTCTTCATGTTATTCTATCCTTCCCAGGTGGCATACTCCACATTCTGACTTCTCCACATCACTTTCACTAGTGAAATGGTTTTATTACGTAACACTTGCTCCTTTCAATCTACAATAGCAATGGGTTGCTCCACGTAGGTCAAGTCATCTTGAAGCTCTATCGGTTGTGAAATAAACACATGTGAAGGATCGATCACATACTTGCGTAACATGGATATATGAAAAATGTCGTGTATCCGAGATAATTCTGGCGGTAATGCCAACTTATAAGCTACAGCTCCAACTCGTTTCACTATCTCATAAGGGCTAATGTACCTGGGACTTAACTTTCCCTTCTTCCCGAATCTCATAAACCCTCTCCAAGGAGAAACACGTAGGAATACTCGATCACCTTCCTTAAATTTCAATTATTTCCATCGGTTGTCTTCATAACTTTTTTGTCTACTTTGCGACACCTTTAAGTGATTATCGATAAGATTGATCTTTTCAGTAGTCTGCTATACAATTTCTGGCCCAAGTAGTTTTCGTTCTCCTACTTAAGTCCAACACACTAGAGTTCTGCATTTTCTCCCATACAAAGCTTCATAAGGAGCCATCTCAATACTCGAATGATAGCTATTATTATAAGCAAACTCCATTAGTGGTAAGTGTTCATCCCAACTGCCCTTGAACTCCAATACACAAATTCGTAACATATCTTCGAGTGTCTGGATCGTTCTTTCTAACTTCCCATCAGTCTGAGGGTGAAAAGTTGTACTAAATTTCAATTTAGTCCCCAAAGCTTGTTGCAATCTAGGCCAAAAGTGAGAAGTGAACTTAGGATCTCGATCAGAAATAATAGAAACTGGTGCACCATGCAATCTTATAATCTTATCCACGTATATTTTGGCATATCTATCAATGGAGTAAGTAGTTTTAACAGGAAGAAAATGGGCAGACTTAGTCAATCTATCAACGACAACCCAAATAGAATCAAATCCTCGGGATGATTTTGGTAAACCTACAACAAAATCTATAGTAACATGCTCCCATTTCCACTCAGGAATAGGTAAGGACTGTAGTAGACCACTAGGCTTCTAATTCTCTGCCTTCACTTTTTGGCAAACTAGACATCTAGTAGCAAAATTTAAAATGTTGTGTTTCATTTCCGGCCACCAATAACATTGTTTTAGATCTCTATACAGTTTCGTGCTCCCTGGATGAATAGCATATAAAGAACAGCGGGCTTCCTCTAAAATTGTTCTTATTAAATCAGGCACATTAGGTACACACAAACGGTTCCCGTACATAACATTGTCATCATCACGAATAGAAAATTCATTTGCTTTACCTTTATTCATATTATCTCTAACTTTCACCAATTCTGTATCTCATGCCTATGCTTGTTTTATCCAGTCTATCAACGTGGGTCTAACATTTAAATGTGCTACTATTCCGTAAGACTCATTCAAAGTTAATTCCACCCCCATTAAAGCTAACTCTCTCAGCAGGTCAACTCGAATACAATAAATATAAGATACTATGCCTCGAGATTTTCTGCTTAAAGCATCGGCAACAACATTAGCTTTACCCGGATGGTGATGTATCATGCAATCATAATCTTTTATAAGTTCCATCCACCTTATTTGCCTTAAGTTCAAGTCTTTTTGAGTAAACAAGTATTTTAAGCTTTGATGGTCAGTAAAAATTTCACAACTAACACCATATAAGAAATGTCTCCAGATCTTTAATGCAAAAACTACTGCAGCTAACTCGAGATCATGAGTAGGGTAGTTGCGTTCATGTATCTTTAACTATCGAGAAGCAAAAGCAATTACCTTTCCATGCTTCATTAACACACAACCGAGTCCTTGATACGAAGCATCACTATAAATAACTAAACCTTATGTACCTGTTGGGATAGCCAATACTGGAGCTGATGTCAACTTACCCTTTAAATTTTCAAAGCTTTTATCACAATCGCCACTCCACACAAACTTGTTCTCCTTTCTGGTAAGCTTAGTCAATGGCAATGCAATGGAAGAAAACCCTAGTATAAACCTTCTGTAATAGCCCGCCAATCCCAAAAAGCTACATACCTCTGTCACACTAGTTGGCCTTTCCCAATTCATTATTGCTTCTACCTTCTTGGGATCAACACAAATACCATCAACAAAAATAACATGCCCTAAAAATACTACCTTGTCTAGCCAAAATTTACATTTAGAAAATTTAGCATATAACTGCTTCTCTTGCAAGGTCTATAAAATAACACGCAGGTGGTGTTCATGCTCATCCTTACTATGAGAATATATCAAAATATAATCAATGAAAACAATAACAAAAGAATCCACGTATGGGTGAAATATACGGTTCATCAAATCCATGAATACAGCTGGTGCATTTGTTAACCCAAATGGCATAATAAGGAATTCATAATGTCCATACTTGGAACGAAAAACTGTTTTAGAAATATCACAGTCTCTTACTTTTAATTGATGATATCCGGATCTGAGATCGATCTTGGAAAACACTATTGCTCCTTGCAACTGATCGAACAAGTCATCAATTCGGGGTAGTGGGTATTTGTTACGAATAGTCACCTTATTCAATTGACGATAATCGATGCAAAGTCTCATGGTTCCATCTTTCTTTTTCACAAACAATGCTGGGGCTCCCCATGGTGATACACTAGGCCTTATAAAACCACGATCTAACAAATCTTACAACTGTATCTTTAGCTCTTTTAATTATGCAGGTGCCATACGATATGGTGCAATAGATATCGGTGCGGTGCCTGGTACCAACTCAATTGCAAATTCTACCTCACGGTCTGGTGCTAACCCTAGGAGTTCTTCTGGGAAGACATCTGGAAACTCATTAACCACTGGTATATCTGATAGTTTTCCAGCCTCTTGTCTTATGTCCACCACATGGGCAAGATAACCCTCACATCCTTTCCTTAGCAGTTCATAACATTTTGGAACAGAAATCAAACATGTTGGAGTGATATTTCGTTCCCCAATAAATTTAAATTCAGGTTCACCCGGTAACTGAAACACTACCTCCTTTTTAAAGCAATCCAAACATACATGATATGAGGCTAACCAATCCATACCCAGTATTACATCAAAGTCGTGCATATCGAGGGGTAATAAGTCAACTAGTAATTCTTTTTCACCCACTCGCACCACACACTCCCTATATACCCTCTCAATAGAAACCAACCCCCCCACTGGAGTAACAATAGCTAACCCAGAATCTAATGATGATAATGGTTTATTAAGATGAAACAGATAAAGCAAAGACACAAAAGAATGTGTAGAACCATAATCTATCAACACATAAGCATCTTTATCACCAATAGGAAGTGTACCTGTGACTACGCTAGGCATAGCTTGTGCATCTTGTTGCGTCAGTGCAAACACTCTGCCATGGCCCTGGTTTTGAGACACACCTCCTCTACCTCTCCTGTGTACTTTCGATGTAGAAATCCTATCTCCTACTGTCACACTACCAATTGAAGTTGTAGCTCCCATCGCTGGACAATTCTTTCGTAAGTTCCCCGGTTGATGACAATGGAAACACAAAGGTGTCGTCTCAGCTATTGTACACTCTCTAGACATGTGCCCTTGGCCACCACATCTAAAACAAAACACGGACCTTGGTCCCCTTACAGATACATCTTCTGATAGACTCATCCCAGTCCTTCCGCCTCGAGCCTAAAATCTTCCACGTGCACTTCTATTATTTTTAAATTCTTGTCCTTTAAATACTCCTCGTGCTATGCCTTGAGATGAGGTTCCCATCTCCCATCCATATGACTTCGTACTATCATATCTAGCTTTCTTCAAATGTTCGGCTTGCATCTCTTTCATTGACTTTTCAGATACCATAGCTCTATCCACCAGATCCACATAATCTGTGATCTTCATATTAGCAACCATATTTTTTATATCTACATTCAACCCAGACTGAAACTAATCACATTTACTTTCTTCTGTCCTCATCAAATCAGGTGCAAATCTGGATAAGGATATAAACAAATTTTCATACTCTGCCACTGTTCGGTTCCCTTGTTTCAGCATGATAAATTCTTCCTCTTTCTCCTTCCTGTAAAGCCTTGGGAAGTATTTTTCAAAGAACACACTCACAAACCTTTCCCATGCAATTGGTGGAGGATTTGCTAGCACTACTCCCCCAATTTTAGTGAGTAACCTCTCTATAGCATCCCACCATAAGTTTGCATCATCCTCCAATCTAAAGGTTGCTAACAAAACCTTTTGTTCATCTCGCACTTCCATCACCTTGAATATTGTTTACATTTTTTAAATCCACCCCTCTTCCACTAACGGATCCGTAGTCCCCGTAAATGCTAGAGGACTTAACTTCATGAACCTCTCATACAATTTATCCCTATCACCGCCATGTACTCCACCTCTTGCTTCTTCCACCAGTTGTGCCACAGCACGTAATATTCTTCCCACATCATCAATAGGTTGTTGTTGCACCTCCGGTTCATCCACTTCAATATGTCTATGTCCTTGCTGACTATTAGGTCCATAGGATGCCTCACCTTCCGCTCTATCATGCGGCTCATGTGGATTCATCACTCACTGCAATATAAATAACTTAAACAAAATACAATAGCAACAGTTTAATATTAACACTTAGTCAAAATCCAAACACATAGAAAACTCACGTTCTAGTGTCCACTGCCAATCTAGACCCTCACACCCTGTCTAGAACCTAATAACCACGCTCTGATACCAAGTTATCGCGCCCTGACTTAATTAAGTTAAACTCATCCTTGTTAATTAGCGATAAATTGCCTTAAACAATAAACAATGCTTTAATTTAAATCTCTAAGGAAAAATAACATGAGATTTTTTTTTTTCCAAAGGTATGTGTAGATGAAAACATAACTACATTTACATGTAACCTATAAGTACTACACAACTTTACATAACCAAGATCTTTAGTTTAATATTTACACAACAAGATTCTTAATATTCAAACTATACTAGATATCCGGTCACTCCCCCATTTTAAGGTCCTAAATTGGCAGTGAACTCCAATTGATAGGCGTACCTGAAACATAATATTATAGGAGTGTAAGCAACACAAGCTTAGTGAATGACCATAATCCACACATATAACCAATTCAAAGCACTATGTTTATTTTCTAATGTTATAACCCAATAGGAATTTTGTGACTCTCGCAAGCCTAGACCCACCAGTCCAATTAACTCCCAATTAATGGGGAACACCAAATCCCCTAATTAGGCCCGAGTACAACAAACCTTTAAATTGGATTAACGGGGCTGCTGCATCCCGTAGTACCCACCAGTCCATAACATTAGATAAAGGACTCACTATTCCATATCATTATATAACATCGCTTAACATTTTTAATCATATGCATATGTTTCCTAAGTACGACATCACTCCCATAAGCATTTTAACACATGTGTTTAACTATACATTTCCATATGAACATATAAGTATCTATATTTCATAGGACAGGTCACTCACCTTGGATTTGGTGCTAAGATTAATACCAAACTACTTCCTTGGTATTGTAGTATTAGCTGCTTCCCCACCTAACAAGTCAATGTCATTAGTATTTAAATACACCGATTAACATCAAACCCAGTAATATCTCACATCATTTGGTCAATCAGAAATAACTAAAGAGAAATTAAATATGGTACTTCACATTTCTATAACAACCAATTAATTAGGGTTCTAACACAATTTAAGAAAGTAATTTACGAATTTGCTAGACAAAGTTATGCCCATTTTATTACATCCTTTTCCAAATCGTTTCTCAAGAAAAACAACAACACAACTTCAACTTCCTGGAATTTTCATAATTTTTATACAATATAACTTTGCATGATATTCCACCCAATATCAGTAAACATATTGAATAATACAAAATTAATGTTTCATAAATTTTAGGGCTCATTTTCTATGTCGAGCAAAATGTCAAACACCTGGTATGCATTCTTGCTACTTTAGGGCAAATTTTAAACCAAAACTTCAAACTATCACCAAGGGTTCATTCCTTGGTATTTTTATACCATTTTCGGATATGTTATACATGTATGAGTATACGTTACTCTCCAACTTGAATCACTCAATTCCAATAAGTATTCCATGATTTATGTCATTTTTAGCATAACTAGGTCAAAATAGAACATTAAGGCATAACTTAACATTTTCAAGCATATATAACCTGGAACTTGAGTATAATTATCACTCAATTCCAATAAGTATTCCATGATTTATGCCATTTTTAGCATAACTAGGTCAAAATAGAACATTAAGCATAACTTAACATTTTCAAGCATATATAACCTGGAACTTTAGTATAATTCATGGAAACATATAATAAACATGTTTTAGCAGAAATATACATCAAAATCATGAATTTTCTAAATCAAAATTCTTTACGAAAAGATGATGTAAATTTAGGACTTTAAAGCATGCATTTACGATCCTAGCTCCAGTTCTAACTTATGTTCTTAACCCATCCTTGTTCCAACACAATTCAGCAATATGGGTATCATTAAAATATATATCCAAATCAAAAATAAAAACACGTCAAGTATAGAACTCATCCATGTGACCAACTTTAATAAAGATGTAATTATCTTACGAGGATTCATCGATTTATAGAAAATTTCCAAAGATTTCTTTCTTAACTTTCTTCTCTTTCTCTCTCTTTAGGAAAAACTTGTTATTTGTTATGAGGAAGAAGACATACCTCTTATTTATAATCATAAATACGTTTTATAGTGGTCCAATAGCAATAGGGGTAGTGTTAACACATGATTGGTTGGATGAAAGCTCGAATTAGACAATTCCATTAATGACACATTTGTCCCACCTTGGTAAAGTTACTGTTACTCATTATCACGACCCCCGATTTACTCCCTCTTTGTGTCTATGAGTAGATAACTTAAACATCTACAACTTTCATATTTTGTGTTTTCCCAAAATCATAAAATTAATTAGCCTAATTTGGTCTCGAACAGGAAAGTAGCAATTTATCGAAAATCTCAAAACTTTCACATTTGGCCACCAAACATTCCCAATTTCGTATCAACACCCTAATTTACTTTTATAAACATAATCATGCATTAAAAATATAATTTATGATTCATTTAACCACATAACTAATCATATGTTCTAAACATGGTATCCCCGATCATAAGCTCAATTAGCACCTAATGTAAACAACACATATATCACATGAGCATGCATCCCCTAAACATGATAATTAACATGTTTAACACACATAACCAATTTATAACTTGTAACTAATAACTTATACTTAATCATTTAATTAACCTTCCTAATCATGTTTTAGGGCCTTACATATTCTATTTAAGCATTATCAATCCTCACGTTAAACGGTTCTTACATGCACACCTCCTCCTAAGTCTACTTATGCATAGATGACAAGATTGACATAAGAACGTCTCATAAACTCGAATATGCATGAGATGTCAAACATTCATATAAACTCGTGCATGTGTTCAAAGATGGAATAAGTACAAAGTTGAATTCAAATGCATATCAACTTCGAAACAACCCCATTAAGACAATGGTTAAGATCATTCAACACATCAATACTTATGACCAAATGTCCTAGTCACATGTATAATGAATCGATGGGGGTCCAAGAACACTAGTATGCCACATCAAACATGAATCACTCACGACACAAAAATAGATCAAAAATCTTTTTGTGTATTTCAAAAATATTTAAAACCAAAATCTTTTTATATTTTTCAAATAAGACTCAAATAAATAAAAAATATAATACAAAAGATAAACATGTATTAACACTAGCAAGATATAAAACATGATGCAAAGACTAGCGTATGCCAAACATGGTAACACAATCATCCTTTAGATTTAGCATGGGAAGCATCAAGTGTAACCAAATAAGAACGATAAGTTTAATTCATAAAGCCTCTAAGTCGGATTTCATAACCCAAGTAGGTGTGAAATTGTGCATGGGAGTTTTGGGATCCGAAATGACTTTATTACATAACTTCCTAGGAGCATTACTAAGGTCATAGAAAAACCGTCTTAGGTGAACTTTACTACTGCAAAGAGTGTAAGTGTAAACACGGCGGGAATTATTACCAAAATATCGACCTCTCCTCACGTTCCTAGTAGGTTCTCTCACACGAATGGTATTGGCATTGGGAATGGTAACAACTCTATCATCGTAGCCTATACCAAACCTGTCTCCCTTGATTTGGACAGTGCCTAACATTCTATCCAACTTCTCCGACCTAGATTCCAAATCAAACTTAACCTTACTTGAGTCTTTCAATCTCTCCTCTAACTCACTAATCCTAGACTCAAGAAAACGCCTAGACTCAAACTCTAGAATTTCCTTCTTTAAAGCCTCCATCAAATCATGAAGACTATATCACTCTTTCTTCACATATTCTACCTTCTCCCTAAGAGTCTTCTCTCGTTCCCTAAGATCCTCAATCAAAGCATCATTATTTTCTACGACACACTCATTCAATTTAGCTTGCAATTTCAAGTTTTCCTTTCTCACCTTTACCATTTTCGTATACAACTCACCAAAGGCTACTTGCAACTCTCCTACATCAATATCCTCATTCTCACTAGTTTCACCCTCACTCACTTGGGATTCACACTCAGCGGCCTCGGAAGTGTCATGCACATGATAATCTTCATGGGAAGATCTATCGTCATCGCTCACATGACATACCATGACCGCTATAAATTTACGCTCAATGGGGGAACTCTCTCCCTCTCCCGGTTCACTATCACTTGAGGTAGGTTTAGGGTACGGGACAAGGTCTAATTGCTCAATAAAATAAAATAATAAAATAAACCCTAAAAATAAAATGACATAAATAAAATAAAATGGGACAAACTAAACACACACAGTTCAGGGCAGATTTAGGTAGGTTTAGGGTAGGCTAGTGTACAGGATAAGGTCTAATTATCTCCATAATCCTCACAATTACCTTGAAATACGCGTTTGAACACCACAATGTACATTCGACCTACAAAATAGACAATAAAGTGCATAAGACCGCTATTCTCGAGAATTAACAACTAAATTACGTCTATTCGGGGTATAAAATGTACACTTTTGGGTGCTTATCAGTAGCATTATATATTATCGGCTTCTTGCCCTCCTTCTTAAGTCCAGTGCGACACTCGATAACTTTATGACCACACCCCTCACACCCAAATCACTTATTCGACTTAACCCTCTTAATATTCTCACTCTTATCCTTAGGGGTGAGATCTACCTTGTTGTTCTTAAATTTCTCAAATCTTTTATCATCTTTCGATTGCTTTTGAAACTTAAGAAATTTTTTAAACTTCTTTGCCAACAAGGCTACATCCTCAAAATCAGGACCGGAATCGTCATCCGAAACTTTAGTCTCTTCCTTCTGGGATTTTAAAGCAATACCCTTTTCTTTTTTTGGCACTTTCTTAGAGGTAAACGTATCGAGTTCATAGGTTTGTAAGTCACATACAATATCTTCAAGTTTCGTCGAATCAAGCATACCCAAGGAGATCAAAATGGTCACTTTGCATCAAACCTACTCGGTAACGACCTTAAGATTTTCTTTATGACTCGGTTGTTGGGTATCTTCGCTCCTAAGTTAAATGACTAGTTGATAATATTGGACAACCTAGAGTAAAACTCATCAAATGACTCACTCTCTAGCATCTTAATCGTCTCAAACTGTGTAGTGAGGTCTTGAAGTTTAGACGCCCTAACCGTGCTAGTACCCTCGTGAGTAAGTGCAAGAATATCCCAAGCTTCTTTCAAAGTTTGACACGTCGTGATTCTATTATACTCTTCTGGTGTGTCATGTGAGGAAATAACATGAAGACCTTTACAGTTGTAAAGGGCAAGTCTATGTTCGACTTCGATCCATGACTCAATGAGTTTTAAAGTAGTAGCCTCACTCTCTCATGTAATCGGTGGAGTCCAACTCTTTGAGACCATTAACCGCACATACTCATCAATTGATTTCAAAGCACTTCTCATTCCCATTTTCCAATAACCAAAGTTAGTGGCATAAAACACTAGAGCTCTAAAACTTTCATCATCTCCGAAATTTATTTTTAAAAACATAAGGGATCAATACAATATAAAATATTTCTATCTCTGATACCAATTTGTAAACACGAACTAAAGCTTTGATACCATTTCATAGGCCCCTTTTTCTTTCAAATTTGTTTTCATGAAGACAAACCAACTTTCTTTTTTAAAAGAAAAAACTTTTTTAAAATTTTAAACTGCACCAAGTGTGTGAACCAATTTTAACTTAGCTGAATTTTATCTTGATTAATCATAAACAAGCATCTAGTGATATAAGCAAGTAAAATAAAGTAAGCTCACAAAAGCGACCCCAGATGTACGAGAAACTCATTAAGGGAAAAAAAACTCGAACGACCCAAGCTAGACAATCACTATGATGTGATATTACTAAGTACAATGACAGACTTACTTAATGACTCGATCCCGCACAAGTCTTGAAGCTTATCTGAATCTTCAGCCATTCCTCCACAGTGCCCATGCGAATCCTTTCGGGATACATGTCCACAACACTCACGTCCATGAATACATCGATGTCTACCAGTGTAGCTTGGAAACGTCTACGAATTTTGAACACGAACTCCGTCGCTTCTTCACCACAAAACCCAATGATGTTCAGAGTGATGAACAACTCCAAATGGTGCAAACAAAGATCACTTTTTCATACATGAATGAAATCTCGGATCTTTTAAACTCTAAAGATGTTTTTAGTCTTTGAAAACCTTAGAAAACTTATGCAAAAAACGTATTATATGTAAACTATTTTCTGGACTGCACACTTACGAAATTTTGAGAGAAACATGCCTTAAATAATAAAATCCAGTCGGCACATCGTTCGAAGGAGATGCACATGTCGCTCGAACGACATTCAAAGTCGTTTGAACCACTGAAAATAAGAGTTTGTGATTTACACAACTCTAAACCATATTTATCTCAGAATAAACGAAGTTTAAATATTTTAAAATAGATTTTAATAAAAATAACATCCTAAAAATATTTTTCGAATCCCATAAACATTACGCATTCATACCTGAGCAATCTCGGAATGCAATGAAGACGTGAAACGTGCACCAAAATAATATCGGCATGATTTATTTTTTAAGCTTGGTCACAACGTCTTCAATAAACTCTATGTCATAGACTGTGTGGGATCATGACAATAAAAATCTATCTATGACTCAAAAACATGTTTTGTTCCGGAAAAAGTCAAATATTACAATGGACTCAATTGAAAATTTTGTCCTTACAAAGACTACATCGAACAATTCCCATTAATCTCATAATTAAAACGATGGCTCCAAACCATCGATTTCGGTGAGGCATTGTAATTATGGCGACTAAGCACAAAGTGGTATCTCAGATTCATGTGAGATGGTGAAGCTATAAATAGGGCTTGAGGAAGATGGTGAAAGGAGAAAGGTCACAACACGGATATTTTTGTCTATAAAAATGCAATGGATATGTCTAACAATGAATTAAAGGTCCTCTTTAACATAAATGAAAGTTCGTCCACCCTGGCTTGGTCCAGTGGTAAGGATGGGCTTCACTCTGACCATAGGTCATGAGTTCGATCCCTCCCCACGGATACCTGCCCCTGTTGGAGGGCTTCCTCAGGGCTGTGTGGTTAGGCGCACGGTCGTGGGTTCGATCCCCCGCAGGGTTTACCAGTATTTAAGCGGGGCTCGTGTGTGAGGTGGACATGCGCAGTGCCCCCCCTGTTTAGCTTGCACGAGGGAGTCCAAAGGGCTCGTTCGTGTGGAGGTTCAGGGTTATCAAAAAAAAAAAAAAAAAAAAAAAAAAAAATGTTCGTCAGACTTTAGGGTGGCAAGTCGAATTTTTATAGGTACCGATAACGTGTGTTTTAAGGGCATACACTAAAAACATAAAAATATTAAGAATATAGTATCAACATACAATTATCATGGCACAAATACTCATAAAAGTCTTTTATGCTTCCAATTTTAAAATTCAAAACATGTGTCCTAAATTTATAAAAGATTTAGTCCAAATATAATATTATCTCAATAATAAAAGTCAAAATATCCCAAACAAAAAACTGCCCTGAAAATGACGCATATTATTCACTGTTCTAAAAAACCCGCCTAGGCTCCACCTAGGCACGCCTAGGCTTGAGGCTTGGGAGAAACGCCCCGCCTTAAGATTTTGACGCCTTATGATTGGTAAAACCCTTAAGGCGTACTTTTTCTCTAAAAACAACAATGCTTTAGTGAAACGATATCGCCTTTTAAAGATTTTTTTGCAAACCGGACCATTATCTAATCCAAAATAATCAAATAGTATTTTTATTTGCAAATATTTAGACATATTTTTATGATATGTGCAATTTTAGTATTTTAATAGCCTTGTTATGTTTAAAAAATATTAAAATATATTAAAAAGCCCTAAACGCCTTTTCACGCCTTTTTACGCCAAGTCCCGCCTAGGTTTCTAAGGCTTAAGGCTTGGCCTCCACGCCTCGATCACGCCCCGCGTTTTTTAGAACCTTGATATTATTTTACATTGCCTCATCTTTTTTGTTTATTCATTTTTCGTTAAATTAATACTCAGCAATATACTTGAGCAACATCATGAGAGAGCATTAAGGATAGCTCATAAAAGGGGAGCAGTAGGAATCTTTTCGAGTTAAGAGTATAAGAGATAAGGAACCTCATTCTTAATTCTGGTAACAGAGGGTTCTTTTTTCTTGTCTCCACAACCAAGTAGAAAACTCACGGGTAGCATAAACGGTTTAACAAACTAACCTTTCACTTCCCAAAAAATTCATAACGTAAATTATTTGCAAGTGGAAGTTATCACTACAATTATTATAACACTATTGAACACAACATATCTTGAAGACTAAACCCTTAACCACCCTCGAAACAAATGTTCGTTTTTCCTAGTTTAATATAAAAAAATCAATTATTTCTTACTGCAGAATCAAGAACATGTTATCTTATATTCCCCCAAACCCAATAAGATAAATGTGAAAAAAAGAAATATGAATAAAAATTGAGATTCAAACAACTGAAACCGACCATCCATCATTTTAATGTCGGAATGGACACCCTTATGTGAAAGCCACCAGTAATATCCATCTTCTGCCTTATTGCCATTTTCAATATTCAATCATACGTTCACACAAAACATGAACACTGGTGGATACTGCATCTCATGTTTTGCAGCATGTGAAAACGAATAAATTTCTAAGTTGAGAAAGAATATACACAGGGAAGATATTTAATTTAACTCTAATCATCAAGAAAGATGAAAGGTGGGATGCACAGTAACATGCACCTCCCCTAAATTAAAATTGATTTACTTCAACTTAATTATGGCATAGATATGCTCAACCATAACTTGGTTTTATTCGTTTTTTATTTTGAAACACTGCAAAGCAAACCAACTGACGGGTCAAACATGACTCATTTATCCATGGTACTTAAGTTATTTAGTTCGGTTTTTAACAATACTAAGATGAAATAATTAAGTTATTCAAGATCAATTTATGATTGATTTAATAAAGAATGAGTCCTCTTGTAAAAGCTTTTTTCAACTAGTCTAGACCACTTAGTTTTTTTGTTTGAGGGGAAAAATAGAAAAAGGGTACTATCTAAATGTACTTTAGATACTTATATAAGTTAGGATTAATTACACCTTTCTCCCTTAAACTTTACTCACTTTTTTACTTTACCACCAAACCCTTTATTTTCGACATTTAACCACCAAAACTTCCTAAACAACTACAAGTAACTCCTTATCGTTAACATTGTTATGTTTTGGACGGAAAAGTGGGCCATGTGTCATACACATGAGAGATTTTTGTCTAAACCAATATAAAAGTTAAAAAAAAAGGAAAACTAAAGAAAAATTCATTTCAACAAATCTAAAAATCAAAAAATTATTGAAAAAGAGTTTAAAATTTTGGTAATTGGAGATAATATAGTTAAAATCGGGAAATCATGAGAATAAATAATTTACAAAAAATCTAATGAATTTTTTCAAAAATATTGTTTTTTTAATGAAACCTGAAAATAATAGAAAAACATTTCAAAATTTATACAAAAACATATAAACAAATTCTGAAAATAATATGGAAACATTTAAAAAGTAGGGAAATTATTAAAAATATATATTTCAAATTAAAAAGGTACAGAAAAATGTTAAAAATCTGAAAACTACTAAATATTTATTAAAATCAGAAAAAATAAGGAAATACGTTTAAAAAATCTGGAATGTGACAAAAAAATAAATTCAAAAAGTGAAAAGGAATATAAAAAAATAATTTTAAAAATATGAAAACAATTCATTACATATTAAAAATCATAAAATAAATTAAAATATGAAAATGACAAAAAAATAGTTAAATATATTATAAAAAAATAAAAAAAAAACTAATATGCGAAAAATACTATTTCGAAAACCTAGAAAAACTTAGGAAACCTGAAGAAAAAAAATAATCTTAACAAATCTGGAAAAAAATTAAAAAAATCTAAAAAAGGTAAAAAAAAGACAATTCAAAAATATTAGAAAAAGTTAAAAAAATATGAAAATTACTATTTCAAAACTATGAAGCAAAAAAACTATTCAAAAAATAAAGAAAAAACTGAAATGATTCTGAAAAAACAATAAAATTATATTCTGAAAATATTTTTAGAATTTTAAAAATCAAGAAAACACTAGTTAAAACTTGGGAAAAAAAAGAACAGGATGTATGAAAAAAGATTTAAAAAAAAAAAAAACTGGAATAAAACTATCACCAAATCTAGTTCATCAAAATAAATCTAAATCCAAGAAAAAAAATACAATTTACAGCACAAAAATCGTATGTGTCATCTAAACCCTAGAAGCCCAAAATCTAATATCTTCTCTAACAAACCCAATACCCATTTCAATAAACCCACTTTCAAAATAAACCTCAAATCCCAATTCCGTATCACCACACCCATCAAACATTCAAAAAAAAGTTAAATACAAATAAACTATTTCCAATTTTTTAAATCCGTGTTTGTCTGTGTGTGTGATTGTTCTTTTAAAACCGTGTGTGTGTATGATTGTTAGCGAGAAAGAGGAAGAAGATGAAGATGAAGCGATGAGAAAGAAAGTGAAGTTATGTCTTCCATGGGTCCTTTTTTTCAATTTTTTATGAGAAAGAGAGAAAAGAAGATGATGAAGAGATTAGATAAATTGAAGTCATGTCTTCCATGGCTTCCATTAGAGAGTGAGAGAGAGGAAAAATGACAAAATGAAGAGAGAGAGAAAGTGATTTTAAGTTTTAACTATGAAAATTGTAAAAGACCAAAATACCCTTTTAAAATGTCACATGCCATGCAGATGATCTACTTTTCTGTTAAAACATTAACGGTGTTAAATGAAGGAGTTACTTGTAGTCGTTTAGGAAGTTTTTGTAATACCCCGTATTTTTGTGATATTTATTTATGGGATTAATTGAATTAAATGTGTATTAATTGGAAATTAATCCGGATTAAAAATACTAGCGAGATGCGAGTTGGTATTTGATTATAGTGTGCATATATGATTATTTATGAATATTGAATTATGAAACTTGTCGTGAGATTGAAATACGGCAATTTGGAAATTTTGTTGAGACGTGTGTGACAGTCGCGCCAGGAATATATTATTATTCAAATTGAAAAAATGAATTTTATTTCTATTAACCATATGGTCATTTTGAGTGCACCAACGCATCCGTAAGGGTCGAAATAGTCAGAAAACACTAGCCGGGGGTTTAGTTTGGGTCCCGGGGCATTTTTAGGCCATACCGACAACGTATAAGGGTAGTTTGGTAATTTTGAATTTTTGGGAATTAAAACCTACGAAAATTGGGAATTAAAAGGCTGGCTTGGTAATTTCCCACTAAACCCACTAACCACATCTTAGGACTTAATGGGCTACGGGGGTTATTAGAATTGTTCCAAAATCTCCTAAGGCAAACCCTAGCCACCATTAGCACCTTGGAGAAGAAAGCTTGGAGAGAGAGAGAGAAGGAATTCTGCAGAGAGAGAGAGAGAGAGAACACTCCATCAATTCGTCATCAAAATCAGAGATACACATAAGGCAAGTGGTTTAATTTCGTTTTTACAGAGAATGTTTCTTCCATGCGTAGGAAATTGACAGAATTTCATTGTTCTTGGAATATGATAAAAACCCATTGAATTGGATGTAGAAATTTATAATTTTTATGAGAAGATTGCATGTAGAACAATGTTAGGATGATTAGTCAGTGGAAAAATACATCTTTTATACCAAAAACGGATTTAATTAAACTCTTTGATGATTTATAAACTTCTAGGGTTCATGTTTTTGAGATTGGGGGAAATATGAAGAGATTTGATAATTGAATGAGGTTAGGATGAATTAACCCCACATCATGCGTTAGTATATGGCCTAAATATGTTTAGGGATCATTATTAGCTTTGAACAATCGTTGGATTAATTTTTAGATGAGGTTAGAGGTGAAGAGAAGTTGGAAAAACGAGATTAGGAAAATCTGGGCTCGAAACTGGCCACTCGTTAGAAGACCTGCCCAGGTCGTTCGAACGAGCTTCTAACGATTTGACCTTTGAATTCTAACGAGGGTGATGTTCGTTCGATGACTTCATTCGAACGAGACCTCATTAGAAAGCCCACTTCGTTCGAACGAACTCTCGTTCGAACAGCCTCGTTCGAACGAGACTTCTAACGAGCTGACAGTTTGGGCTTTTTAGCCTGTTTGGATCCCTAGTGTCCCATAACCTTGCTTATATGAAGAGATAACACTTGCTCGTGGATTAATTGATATATTTGGGATATTTGGGATATAATGAGGAGTAAAACCTAGAAGTGTAGTTTGAACCTAAGGGGAATTATGGAGTAGGACGTGAGTGTCTATTACGATGCGAGAACATTTACGGCCTAAATTATTATATTAACCGGGAACATATAAATTGTGTAGCTTTATATGTCGGTACGAGAATGAGAAGTGTACCACCAATATATTATGGTGATTACTAAGATGTGTGCATACTTAGTATATGTATTACTTTTATGTGTATGACATACCTACCATACTTGCTATCACGGGAGGTTTATGTTCGCTTAGGGCCCTCTAATCCTTGTGTTGCCCAGATTTAGACTGGTACCTCGATGAACATAGGTCAGATAAGGACTTATTGGGATGTTAATAAGTCTGCTGATCGTGGGAGCGCAGGTATGTGCGTGACCCATGTGATGTGACTGTGTTCGCCTCCATTGTTTGTGATTGTTGTTATCTGAGAACGATTCCTGAAATATTCGGAATGCGTGATCCTTATGTACGTGATGTACCGGGATGGATAGAAGAGTATGTGTGCACCGCAACTTAGTCTCGGGGTGCTTGTATTGTATATTTATGACGTGAATAATATACACTTAATTAATGGGAACTTTCATGTTACTGTTGTGAGTATAATTATGGTAATGTTTTGAGATAACATAACGGGTTAATTGATAGTGAATTGTACTACAAATTGAGAATCTGAGTTTAAGTAAAGCCCTCTATTTATTTGATAACGCTAGAATGTAATATGGGAATCGAGTAGTAAGGGGTAGAACTTATTACGGTTTGGTTAGATATGTATGTCTTTTAGATGTGTACGGTACGTTAGGAGTGCACATGTAATCGAGAGGTGGGAATTTCATGTGAGTGCACGTCCTAACATGTATTTTTCATTTAATGTTTTAATGTTATTAAAACACTTACTGTTTTTAAAATGATTTCCACTTTCGGGCTCTGACCCATTTGCTTTCAAATCTATTTTTGTAAAAACCATTTTAGATGCCCAGCCACAAGGACACCATGCTTAGGATCCTCATTCAGGTGACGAGTTATAGCTGTTTGTGGAAGTTACAGGACTTTGGCTGTAGACGCTTCATCTATATTGACTCCATATTCAGTATTTATCAGTTGTAGGGCATGTCGCCCATTTCTTTTAGAGGCATTTCATTTATTTCAGTTATTCAGACTTTGGGCATGTAATTAATGCAGGATTCAGACTTATGTTATTATTTCATTCGTGGGATTATTGTGAGGAGTTTTTCCTCCGGACTTATTACTATTGGTTGGTTATTTCATTACTTCGTTATGGTGAATGGATTATGTTGTTCTTCCATTATTCGTTTACTGCATGTTAATCAGACTTAATTAAAATTTGGCAACTTACTTTTTAAATACTAGGTGGGTAGTAATGATTTAAATGTTTTCGACACTGATGCTATTAACTGAACCAACTTGGCATTTTGTATTGATTTAATAAAGGAGTAGCTACCCGATATTTAATTAGTCGGGGTGTCACAGGTGGTATCAGAGCATCAGGTTCTAGTGTCCTTTAGGATCTGTACGGCTTATTATGTTTCCGCTGAGCTTTCTTTGATGTAGAGCCCTATATCTTAGGAATGTTGTATTCTTTTGTATATGCTACGTTCTTCAGCTATTTTGAGTTTATAACTGCGAACTTATAAACTTCATTCTTATTTCAGATGCCTCCACGACGTGCACAACGGGTTCCCAAGGATGCAACGCCAGAACCACAGCCCGCACCAGTTCAGGGCACGATGAATGCCGCCGAGGTTGCAGCCATTGTGGCCCAGGCGGTAAATGCCGCACTAGCAGTAGTTCAGCAGGCACCACCTCATGCGCCAGTAGCCGCGCCAGTTCAGGCACATGCATTCCCGTCTGCTTGGGAACGTGTACGTGATGCTTTTCAGAAAGAACACCCTCCGGAGTTCGCAGGTAGCTCCGATGTTGTGGTTTCTAGTCAGTGGAGGAAGGATATTCAGCGGCACTTGAGGATGTACGAGTGCACTGAGGTTCAGAAGCAGATACTAGCTACCTTTAAGCTAGTGGGGTCTGCACTGCAGTGGTGGGAGTCTATTACCATCGTGGAGGAGAGAGATACTCTCACTATCCAGGAGTTTTGGGTGCGGTTCGACCGCAAATATTTTCCGTCAGCTGTTCACACGGAGATGAGGAGGAAGTTGATGAGCCTCAAGTAGGAGGGTAAGACTGTGGCCGAGTATAAGGCCGAATTCACTAATCTTCTGAACATTGTACCGGATGAGATACCGACGGAAGAGAAGAAGATACAGAAATTTACAGACGGGTTGACTTGGAGGATCCGTCAGCATTTGTTGGGAAACCTATCGTTGGCCACTTACTCTGATGTGGTTAACGCTGCACAATTACACTGCCAGGACCATCGCTTTCACATGGCTGAGGGCAAGAGGTCAGGAGAGTCCATCCAACAGGGCAGGACTGGAGGAAATGGTGCCAGTGGGGCACAATCTGTTCAGGGGCAGAGACAGGGTGACCAGGGTTCCCAGCAGGGGGATCACAAGAGGTTCAGGTCAGGAAATTTTAGGCACGGACAGGGAGGTTTTCGGCAGGGCCATCAGGGTACGAACGGCCATCAGAACCAGCATGGTCAAAATGGTCAACAACAGTTTCAGCAGGGCCAGTGGAGGAACGGTAACGGCCACCAGGGCTGGGGGCAGCAGGGACAGAGAGGGGGGAACTTCCCGGGGAAGTGTTTCATTTGTGGCAACACTGGCCATAAATGCCAGGACTGTCCTGATAGGGGCAGGGCCCCGCAGCAACAGCAAGGTGCTAGACATGAGCCACATAGGCCACTTTTTCCACCTGCTCTCCCAGCTCCAGCCCAGGTGCCAGCACTACCAGCCATTCCAGCAGTTCCTGTGCAGCAGGGGCAGTTACAGTATGGACGTGTCTATAACGTCCACCAGGCAGCAGCTCCACAGGCACCACCCGCGATTGAGGGTATGTTTCCTATCCATGGTACTATGGTTCGGGTTTTATTTGATACGGGGAAACGCATTGTTTTATAGCTACACATTTTGTGAAAGCCTTAGGGTTGTTAGCCACAGCAGAGAGCACAGTGACGTGTGTAGACTCACCATTGGGGAGTGGGTCGCTTATTTTATTTATATGCCGGGGAGTGGGGGTAGAGATTGGTAGTTTGGTATTACCTGCAGACATGTTGGTATTAGATATGCATGTGCACGATGTGATTATCGGTATGGATTGGCTCGCTGATTATAGAGCCATGATTGATTGCTTCGGTGGGAGCATTGTTTTTTCCATTCCGGGGCAAGAGATGTTTGTAGTGGCGATTCCTCGCCCAGAGGGAGGTTCGACCGCTCATTTGTACTACATAGAGGAGGATACCTCTAAGGAGGTTATGATTCCTTTATATTCGATCCCAGTTGTCAGGGAGTATTCTGATGTGTTTCAGGAGATACCAGGCCTACCCCCCAGTCGAGAGATAGACTTTGTCATAGACTTATTACAAGATACGAGACCTATAGCACGCGCACCGTACCGTATGGCTTCGGCAGAGATGCGAGAGCTACGAGATCAGATTGAGCAGTTATTGGGTCAGGGGTTTATGCGGAGGAGTACTTCGCCGTGGGGTGCCCCTGTGTTGTTCGTGAAGAAGAGAGATGGTTCACTGAGATTGTGTGTGGATTACCGAGAGTTGAATAAGGTCACGATACGGAATAAGTATCTGTTTCCTCGAATCGATGACTTATTCGACCAGTTGAGAGGATCTTCTTTCTCTTAAAGATTGATTTGAGATCGGGATACCATCAGTTGCGTATCAGGGATGAGGATGTCTCAAAGACTGCGTTCTTAACGAGATATGGTTCTTACGAGTTTCGGGTTATGCCTTTTGGTTTGACCAATGCTCCAGCTGTGTTTATGGACTTGATGAATAGGGTGTTCAGTGATTTCCTAGATCAGTTCGCCATTGTCTTCATTGATGATATTATGGTTTACTCCCAGACAGAGGAGGAGCACGCCAAGCATTTGAGGCAAGTTTTGCAGACGCTACGTCAGAACGAGCTGTATGCAAAATATGAGAAGTGCGGGTTTTGGCTGAAGGAGGTCCAGTTTTGGGGGCATATTATTTCCGACCGGGGAATATCTGTTGATCTGGGGAAAGTATCCGCGGTGAGGGAGTGGGGACAACCCACGACACCGACGGAGATCCGTAGTTTCTTGGGACTAGCAGGATACTACAGGAGGTTCATTTGGGGATTTTCGAAGATAGTGGGTCCTTTGACACATCTGCCTTGTAATGGTGTGCCATTCATCTAGAGTGATGCCTGTCAGTTGGCATTTGATGAGTTGAAAGATAAGTTGACCTCAGCACCTGTGTTAGCATTGCCGAGACCGGGAGTTGAGTATCTAGTTTACACCGATGCGTCCTTGTAAGGACTTTGAGGTGTATTACAGCAGGAGAGTCAGGCCATTGCTTATGTATCCCGTAAGCTAAAGCCTCACGAGAAGAATTACCCCACTCATGACTTGGAGTTGGCGGCAGTTGTATTTTCCCTTCATATTTGGAGACATTACCTTTTGGGGGGAGAAGTTTCGATTGTTCACGGACCACAAGTCCCTACAGTACCTATTCACGCAGAAGGAGTTGAATATGCGGCAACGGAGATGGCTTGAGTTTGTGAAGGACTATCAGTTTGATATCCAGTATCACCCGGGGAAGGCTAACGTGGTAGCAGATGCGCTGAGCCGTAGGCCAGTAGATGAAGTGGCAGGAGTATGGAAAGCAAAATGGAAGGAGTTGGGACACTAGGATGCAGTGGCCCGATCGTTCATGTCTGTGATGACCGTTACACCGCAGATTGTCACAAAGGTAGTAAGGGCACAGGCAAATGACTCGTTCTGTCAGGAGCAGTAGTTCGATTACTAGCAGAAGGAGCCGAGTCCTATACCGTTAGGTCAGACGGGGGATTACACTTCAATGGGAGATTGGTAGTTCCGGAAGGGGAGGAATTGCGGCACGAGGTGATGGCAGAGTCGCACGGCTCACGGTTCGCGGTACATCCCGGAGGGGACAAAATATACCAAGACATGAGACGACAGTATTGGTGGAGCGGGATGAAGAGAGATATTGTCGTGTTTGTTTCAAAATGCACCACTTGTCATCTAGTAAAAGTGGATCATCAGAGACCGATAGGACTTCTACAGCCATTGGAGATTCCGATGTGGATGTGGGAGAGCATATCCATGGATTTTATCACGGGGTTACCTACGTCACAGAGAGGTCACGACTCCGTTTGGGTGATTGTGGACAGGTTGACCAAAGTCGCTCATTTTCTACCCGTAAGGACAGACTACACTATGGGACAGTATGTCCAACTCTTTATTGCAGAGATAGTGAGACTTCACGGTGTACCCCTAAATATCGTGTCTGACAGAGACAAGATATTTGTTTCACGATTTTGGGAAAGTTTTCAGGAGGCCATGGGCACGGAATTGCGGTTGAGTACGGCGTATCACCCGAGCGTACAAACCAGATGTTGGAGGACATGCTACGTATGTGCATCATTGATTTTGGGGGTGGATGGGAGCAGTATCTTCCACTGGTGGAGTTGGTTTACAATAACTCCTACCAGTTCACCATTGGCATGGCTCGATTTGAGGCGTTGTACGGTAGACCTTGTCGTTCCCCAGCATGTTGGTTAGAGGTGGGGGACAACAATCTACTTGGGCCGGAAGTGATTCAGGATACTTCGGCGAGGATATAATTGATTCGGAGTCGCATTCGAGTAGCTCAGGATCGGCAGAAGAGCTATGCTGATGCGAAGAGGTTCTTCAGAGAGTTCCAAGTGGGGGACCAAGTTTTGCTCAGAGTATCTCCTATGAAGGGGATTATGCGTTTCGGGAAGAAAGGGAAGTTGGCACCGAGATATGTGGGACCATTTCCTATTATTGAGCGGATTGGACCGGTTGCGTATAGACTTAGGTTACCGGAGCATTTACATCGGATTCACGATGTGTTTCATATTTCCTCGCAAAGGAAATATCTTAGAGACGATTTGTCTCATTCTCATATTTCTTTGGAAGACATCGATCTCCATCCTGATAGCTCCTACGAGGAGGGGCCGATTGCTATTTTGGACCGAAGTGAGCGGAAACTGCGGTCAAAGATAGTTCGATTAGTACGTATTCACTGGCGACATCATAATGTCGAGGAGTCCACATGGGAACGCGAGGATGAGATGCACGAACGTTATCCAGAGTTGTTCTTACCAGGTACTTTCTAGTTCCGAATTTCGGGACGAAATTCAGTTATTAGGGGGAAGTATGTAATACCCCGTATTTTTGTGATATTTATTTATGGGATTAATTGAATTAAATGTGTATTAATTGGAAATTAATCCGGATTAAAAATACTAGCGAGATGCGAGATGGTATTTGATTATAGTGTGCATATATGATTATTTATGAATATTGAATTATGAAACTTGTCGTGAGATTGAAATATGGCAATTTGGAAATTTTGTTGAGACGCGTGTGACAGTCGTGTCAGGAATATATTATTATTCAAATTAAAAAAATGAATTTTATTTCTATTAACGGTATGGTCATTTTGAGTGCACCAACGCATCCGGAAGGGTCGAAATAGTCAGAAAACACTAGCCGGGGGTTTAGTTTGGGTCCCGGGGCATTTTTAGGCCATACCAGCAACGTATAAGGGTAGTTTGGTAATTTTGAATTTTTGGGAATTAAAACCTACGAAAATTGGGAATTAAAAAGATGACTTGGTAATTGCCCACTAAACCCACTAACCACATCTTAGGACTTAATGGGCTACGGGGGTTATTAGAATTGTTCCAAAATCTCCTAAGGCAAACCCTAGCCACCATTAGCACCTTAGAGAAGAAAGCTTGGGGAGAGAGAGAGAAGGAATTCTGCAGAGAGAGAGAGAGAGAACACTCCATCAATTCGTCATCAAAATCAGAGATACACATAAGGCAAGTGGTTTAATTTCATTTTTACAGAGAATGTTTCTTCCATGCGTAGGAAATTGACAGAATTTCATTGTTCTTGGAATATGATAAAAACCCATTGAATTGGATGTAGAAATTTATAATTTTTATGAGAAGATTGCATGTAGAACAATGTTAGGATGATTAGTCATTGGAAAAATACATCTTTTATACCAAAACGGATTTAATTAGACTCGTTGATGATTTATAAACTTCTAGGGTTCATGTTCTTGAGATTGGGGGAAATATGAAGAGATTTGATAATTGAATGAGGTTAGGATGAATTAACCCCACATCATGCGTTAGTATATGGCCTAAATATGTTTAGGGATGATTAGTAGCTTTTAACAATCATTGGATTAATTTTTAGATGAGGTTAGAGGTGAAGAGAAGTTGGAAAAATGAGATTAGGAAAATCTGGGCTCGAAACTAGCCACTCGTTAGAAGACCTGCCCAGGTCGTTCGAACGAGCTCGTTCGAACGAGCTTCTAATGAGTTAACCTTTGACTTCTAACGAGGGTGATGTTCGTTCGATGACTTCGTTCGAATGAGACCTCGTTAGAAAGCCCACTTCGTTTGAACGAACTCTCGTTCGAACAGCCTCGTTCGAACGAGACTTCTAACGAGCTGACAGTTTGGGCTTTTTAGCCTGTGTGGATCCCTAGTGTCCCATAACCTTGTTTATATGAAGAGATAACACTTCCTCGTTGATTAATTGATATATTTGGGATATAATGAGGAGTAAAACCTAGAAGTGTAGTTTGAACCTAAGGGGAATTATGGAGTAGGACGTGAGTGTCTATTACGATGCGAGAACATTTACGACCTAAATTATTATATTAACCGGGAACATATAAATTGTGTAGCTTTATATGTCGGTACGATAATGAGAAGTGTACCACCAATATATTATGGTGATTACTAAGATGTGTGCATACTTAGTATATGTATTACTTTTATGTGTATGACATACCTACCATACTTGCTATCACGGGAGCTTTACGTTCGCTTAGGGCCCTCTAATCCTTATGTTGCTCGGATTTAGACTGGTACCTCGATGAACATAGGTCAGAAAAGGACTTATTGGGATGTTAATAAGTCTGCTGATCGTGGGAGCGCAGGTATGTGCGTGACCCATGTGATGTGACTGTGTTCGCCTCCATTGTTTGTGATTGTTGTTATCTGAGAACGATTCCTGAGAGATTCGGAATGCGTGATCCTTATGTACGTGATGTACCGGGATGGATAGAAGAGTATGTGTGAATCGCAACTTAGTCTCGGGGTGCTTGTATTTTATATTTATGACGTGAATAATATACACTTAATTAATGGGAACTTTCATGTTAATGTTGTGAATATAATTATGGTAATGTTTTGAGATAACATAACGGGTTAATTGATAGTGAATTGTACTACAAATTGAGAATCTGAGTTTAAGTAAAGCCCTCTATTTATTTGATAACGCTAGAATGTAATATGGGAATCGAGTAGTAAGGGGTTGAACTTATTACGGTTTGGTTAGATTTGTATATCTTTTAGATGGGTACGGTACGTTAGGAGTGCACATGTAGTCGAGAGGTGAGAATTTCATGTGAGTGCACGTCCTAACATGTATTTTGCATTTAATGTTTTAATGTTATTAAAACACTTGCTGTTTTTAAAATGATTTCCAATTTCGGGCTCTGACCCATTTGCTTTCAAATCTATTTTTGTAAAAACCATTTTAGGTGCCCAGCCACAAGGACACCATGCTTAGGATCCTCATTCAGGTGATGAGCTGTAGCTGTTTGTGGAAGTTACAGGACTTTTCTTGTAGACGCTTCATCTATCTTGACTCCATATTTAGTATTTATCTATTGTAGGGCATGTCGCCCATTTCTTTTAGAGGCATTTCATTTATTTCAGTTATTCAGACTTCGGGCATGTAATTAATTCATGATTCAGACTTTTGTTATTATTTCATTCGTGGGATTGTTGTGAGGAGTTTTTCCTCCGGACTTATTACTATTAGTTGTTTATTTCATTACTTCGTTATGGTGAATGGATTATGTTGTTCTTCCATTATTCGTTTATTGCATGTTAATCAGACTTAATTAAAATTTGGCAACTTACTTGTTAAATACTAGGTGGTTAGTAATCATTTAAATGTTTTCGACAGTGATGCTATTAACTGAACCAACTTGGCATTTTGTATTGATTTAATAAAGGAGTAGCTACCCGGTATTTAATTAGTCGGGGTGTCACAGTTTTGAGGGTTAAATGCCAAAATGAAAAATCGGTTGTAAAGTGAATAACAGAATAAAGTTCAGGAGGAAAAGTGTAAATAACCCTATAACTTATGAACACCTTCTCAAAATTAGCATCCTATTTACAATATCAATACATATTACTAGCGAAATTAGTAAATACTTCACAAAATTCTCCAACTTGTAAAATCCAAATTTACTTTAAAAATATATAGATTTTTAACATTCATATTTTCATTGTCATCAAGGTGCCAAAGGGACGAAATGAAAATGGTAAGGTTAGATAAGATTATTTGAATTCGAATGATGAGCAAGAGCTTAATTGCTAACAAATCTTTAATGTGTGTTAGACATTGAAGCCCTCCAAACACTCTCGCAGCAACTTTTATAATTGTCCATGATAAAAATATAAATAAATAGGTCCAAAATGTTTTGAACACTAACATGACCAAGAAACTAAAAGTTCATATATGACTTTTTGCATGCAAAATAGATTGTGAAGAAAGAAATTGAATGTTATCATAATAAAACTAGACAATCAAATAATTTATAAAGGACATATAATGGCTAGTCTCTCTCTCTCTCTCTCTCTCTCTCTCTCTCTCTCACACACACACACACACACACACACACATAAATTTTGTTTATTGCAATGTCAATGAGTTTTTTTTATTATCATTAAAAAAAAAATTCTATACATCAAATACAATCTTTCCAGACTAAATTTATTTCTCATCATTAGAATTGATGTCAAAGGGTCCCTTATACAACATGTTTTAACTCAAAAAAGTCAACCTCTAAAGAATATACCAAATCGATCTACAATGTATGAGCCATTTGGATCTTTCTTTTTTTGGTTATAGATCTACTAAAAAACAAGCAACTAAACTTCTCTCTCTAATTTCATCCCATCTTGGTCCGCATTCAGTATCCTTATCAACTCTTTATGAGGTTCATCGACTTCCTTTTACACTTCATATTGCTGACGCGACTAAGAATGTGTCTCAGAAGTGCGTACTCTCTAGGCTCAAGTGCAAGCCTATCACTCAAGTAATAATCCAATAAGTCGGGTATCAATCCTCAGGGAAATAGGACAATGGAATTGTAACGACGTTGGACAGACGAAGGAAACCCAACTTTGACTTCAAAGAAAAAAGAAGAGATGATTTGGATTGTGAAACATCTACAACTAGATGCAATTATGAAAATGATTAACTAATGAACTAAAGAATGAATATAATGCAGTTACTTTAAATTACCTAAAATACTGATGGTGATTAAACTAAAACTTGCACTATATGACGAGAAAAATAGGTCGAAAATACAATCCATCAACCCTAGTGTATTGATGGGATAAAACTAATCGTAAATTTAAGTGATTAATTAGACACAAACTTTAGTACTCCCAAACATTACGTATATGAGGTTCAAGCCCGCACCATACGGAATCAGAGGATGAGTAAAGCGCTAACGCGCGATGGCAACACTCGCATTGCATTCTAAAGCATCCTGGTTACCTTGAAGCAAACAGGATCCAAAGATCTACAATGGTTGTGATGCTACACAATACGGTCCTAATAAATCATTAAATTTAGAGGACTAATTTTATATACATGCAAATACCACATCAGGTTGAGTTCACGAATCCCGACATTTAAAAATTTAGCCTACTGTGATGAAATTAATGAAAATGATTGTTGAATTGCAGGAAATCATGATTAAACTAAGGGAGAATTGAAGAATGATGTAGAAGGAAGATTAGACAGAAGAAAATAATCAACTAACTTACCAAAGCACTAAAAGCATCAACTAAAATTACTTGTAATCACATAAATCTGAACAAACTTCAATCTTGGAATTAAAATTGCAATAAATCTTCAAACTAGGGTTTTGTAGCAACTTTCTCTCTCTAACTACCTCTAAAAGTTTTAACTTAAAAAGGAAAAAATAGATGAATTTTCCACCCCCAAAATGATAAGAAATCGGGTTTAAATACCCTACAAGACTCCAAGAGTTTTAGCTTAACCAGGACTCTCCATTGGAGGAAGATTAAAAAAACAAAACTGCGATAGTCGGACCGGTCATGTCCTCCTTCGGTTCGGTTTGGCTTGGATCCGAATCGGTTATTTTCTTTTCTTCCCGGATCGGTCCTATCTTTCTTTGACTTTTTCTTCTATCTTTGACTGGTCATAACATTCACACCGGGACTCCGATTGAGGTATCGTTTCTTCCTATGTACTTGTAAACTTGATATCTTCAACTTTTATTTAGATGCCTCATCCGAATTCTGGGTGAAAATTATAACTTTTCCCTTTTGAATTTCCTTCTTTTCTTTCTCTATTCTTCAAGTTTCTTTCCTTCTTTAGTGACATCAAATACCTGTAAAATTAGTACGAAATGCCAAAAACTCGTGGTACTCGTTAGAATAATTCAGTAGCAAGATTATGAGATAAAATCAAATCGATTACGTTGTTCGAGGTGATAAAAGTAATTAAATTAAAGGGATAAATTTAGAATAATTTATGCCTAAACAAATCCCCCTAACATAGAACTTTGCGCGTGCCGAGAATTTAAAAGAATCCCAGCAAAGCTCAACTCTTGAAAATCATTTTATTGGGATAGAATACCTTTTTCGCGGGTAAAAAATTGTATTTAGTGTTTGCAACAAGACTTTAAACCCCTAGGTTACCCTAGTAGGACGAGTGGTGTCTCATGATGGTTTGCTGTGAATATACCCACAAAATTTGACTCAAAGAAACTTCAAAATACGTAAAAATTGTATAATTCAAACTTTCCCAGAAAATAACAATCATCAAGTCATGTTCAAGAGTCTCAAATCATAGTGCGTGTGTTCGAAGATGGAAAATTTAACTGCGGATTTCCACCGATTGACCATTACGTTACCTATATGAAAATTCGCTTTGATTTCAAAATCTCACATGATGCTCTCACAAATGAATTACTCGAAATGTGGCTATTTTCTCTCGATATTCGTGATTTATAAGAGTAAATGTAGTGGAACTAAGTTCATGCACATAAGTAGAAAGACGGAAATTTTATAGTGATTGGATCTCATCAACGGAATACGGTTTTGAAACACGGGAACATTGCCTCTTATACATATGCTTTATCTCTTTCATTATCTTTTTCTTTTTAACTCTCCACGCGGTAACTAATTTCGTAATTTGGACTCGATTAGGAATTTTTCGAGTTACAAGTATATTGGGTAAAATGAAAATGGTAGGGAAGGTTGGAATTGGAAAATTCATTTATGATGTCCATTTGTGCTTTTTCCGGGCGATTGCTCATTTTTTTCTTCTTTTCTATTTTTTTACGCTTTTCTTTCCTTGCTATTTTTGTTGAGCATATATATTTTTTCTCTTGCCCCTTTTTATGCACTTTTCGGAATTTATTTGATTAATTTTTCCATTTTTCACAATTCCGGACTATTTGGGTTTTTCGGGTTATCAAACGAAAAGGAAAAAAATTATTAGGCTCAAATTGGGTTGCAAATGGATGAATTTTTCATGAATTTTTCTGGCCAATATTTTTTTTTGGTGACAAACGAGGGCCTACTTCATTGTCCAAAATACTAATTGCATTACCATATGCGTTTCGAGATGAATTTAATTTAGAGATTTCTTCGGTACGTTCTTTAAGGCAATATCACACACATTTCTCAAAACCGATCAAAATAAAAGGATTGAGATCCTCGACAACTTTCTAGACGCTGAAAAGGACTTTGAGTTAATAATTAACTCGGATTGATTTATAATTTTCACTAAGATGAAAGGCTCGAATCTCACTGGGGTTATTAATCTCCACATGTATTCGTTAAGTCGTCTATGTTCGCTCAATTTCCATCTTTGGTCAATTTTGACTTTGTGTATTTTGAATTGTATAACTTGAGACTTTAAACCGACTTTTAATGATATTTTCAAAAAATTTGAATTCCAAATTTTATTTATTTTGAACAAAAAAATATTTTTGGATTTTTCAATATTTTATGATTTTTTTTGAAATTTCTGGGCATTTTTTAAAATTTGTGAAGTTTTAGAAATACGCACTTGTCACCCCCCTAACTCAGACTTTTGCATTGTCCTCGAGCAAAAAGGACTAAAATCTAAATAAGGTAAAATAAGAAGTGCGATAAATAAAATAAATAAATATTTAAAATGCATAAAGACACTAAATGACACTAATACATGACTCAATAATACAATAAAAATCACCCCATACGCGTCGGGGGTGCGACGACCTCTCATCTCTCCAAAAACTCATTCGACCCCATGAAACGGGGTTCAATGCTCTCCTCGTCTCTCCCTTCTTCATATCGTAAACCAATAATCGAAACAAGTTGGGACCTCACCCATAGATAAAGGACAAATCGGGAGACTCGTCGTGACTAAATGGAAAGGGATCCTCGTGATGCAAACTCAATGCAAGGTCTGCATGCATCGACTCGGAGGGAACACCTAAGTTTCTTTTAATTTTTTGAACGCATGGGTTAGGCTTTAAGTTGTACGAAACACAAATTTTCTCATCAATAGCCTTTGGGACCTCTAGTGGAATGGGTGTATGGTCACAAATAAGGAATTCCTCGATTTTATCTTTGCATTCGCTTTCTTCTAAGTGACTACAAGAGCCTAATAGGGATTGGACTTCAATAGTATGGCTCTCATCCAACGGACCGAATTCTTTTCAAATTCTTCCATGCTCATGTCCCCTAGATCTCTCTCTCGAGTAGTGCCTACGTCCTCCCTTACTTGATCGATCTCTAACTCCACTATTTGTCTCTCTTCTAACCCCTCTCTCTCTTTCTCTCTCAATCGCGGTATCTACACCCATCTCTCCTGCCTTTCTCTCATCGTCACAACTACCACTATTACTTGATGAAATAAGGCACACCCCTAACGGCTCTCTCTTATGGGACCCCTCATTCTCGTGGCTCGACACTAAGCAAGACCCTAGGGCATTTCCACAATAATTTTCCTCAAAGTACTCCTCTACGATCTCGTCGATTAGGCTCACCACGTGAAGATCATCTTCTTCCCTCGTATGTTGGGCTATATGGAATATGTTAGTCTCTAAGGTCATGTTCCCAAAAGTGAGTTACATCTACCCATTTCGTGTATTGATAATTGCGTTAGCCGTAGCTAAGAATGGGCGCCCAAGAATGATGGGAACATGATTGCTCGAGGCGAAAGAGGGTTTCATGTCCTAAATGACAAAATCTATCGGAAAGTAGAAAGTGTCAACTTGAACAATCACGTCCTCAATTATACCTCTTGGGATCTTCACGATTCGATCCGGTAACTGGAGAGTGATGTTTGTGGGCTTGAGGTCGCCCAGATCAAGTTTCTTATAGATGGCATAAGGGAGGATGTTGACACTTGCTCCTAAGTCAAGTAAGGCTTTTTTAATTTTATTTTCTCTAATGATGCAGGAAATGGTGGGTGCACCGAGATCTTTGAATTTTGGTGGGAGATTATTGAGTATAATGGAGCTCACGTTCTATGCTAGAAATAAATTTTTCTTTACCTTCATCTTTCTCTTTACTATTAACAAGTCTTTGATGACTTTTGCATAAGCTGGAATCTGCTTAATGGCATCGACGAAAGGTAAATTGATCTTTACTTGCTTTAGCACGTCTAGAACTTCATCACAGGGGTTCCCTTTATGGGAAGGAACCAGCCTTTGAGGAAACGGTGTCGTGATGGAGGGTTTCACTACTACTTCGGGATTACTAGTGTCATCTTTATCACTCTCTTTCAAGGAGACATCTTCGGCCTCTTTCGTGCCGGGCGAAATCTCCTTGTCTTTAGTTGTGTCGTGTGGGAGAGGCGATAAATCAATGACTATCCCACTACGAAGAGTGGTCACAACTTGACAGTGCTCCTGATGTTCTGTAGAGGTGGAGCTAACACTAGTTTGACCTTGGGTAGGTCTTTGGCCCTGGGCAGGAAACTTTCCCTTCTATTGGATACTCCATGATGATTGCATTTTTGAAATATTTGCATTTATGTCGCTGATCATGCGATCATATCTAGCATTGGCTGCATTCTGGTTATTTATAAATTAGTTTATCGTATCCTCGAGACTTCTCCATGGTGGAGGGATATATGCTCCTTGAGGTGGTGGTGCTTTCACATGTCCTTGCATGTGTGGAGCTTGTTGAAAGTGTTGTGGTGGAGGAGGGACAGCATGTGAATTAGGATTCATCGCAGCATGTTGTTGCCCATAGTTAAAACCAGGATGGTTTTTCCATCAAGGGTTGTAAGAATTCTCGTGCGGTGCACCGAAATTACCCTTAAATCCTCCTATACAATTGACTTGCTCTTGAAGAATCACTTTGTAGGGGAGTATAGTCGGGCATTCCTCAGTTGAATGACCCACCTCACAAATCTCACACACCTTCTCGATGGGGTTGGGATGGATCCATTTGGTCCTCTTCCATATACCTCACGTAGGTCTCGTAACCCTTTCTCGAGTACATAGAGTCGACTGTTCGTCATATAATTCTTTTCTACGTGAAATACGACGGATGCCGATGGAGTGGTGGTCACTTGGTGATTTCGATTTTGAGCATTATGGTCAGATATATCCCATGATTGGATAGTCTTGGCGACATACCTCAGGTGAAGCTCAACATCGTTGGCGTCCAATTCGACAAATGGACCATCGCACATGGTTTCAACGAGTTGCTTGGAATTAATGTTCAGCCCATTGCGGATGAAGGAAATGATTTACAGTTTATCAGATCCACGATGGGGGCATGAAGTAACTAACTCATTGAAATGCTCGTAGCATCGATCGAATGACTCATTTTCTAATTATCGAAAAGTTTGAATTTGAGCCTTGATGGAGTTCATTCGATGTGGAGGAAAGAATTTCTTAAGAAATTTAGATTGCAACTCATTCGAGGATGCAATCGAGCTTGGAGGTAAAGACCATGGCCAGGTCTTAGCTTTATCTCTTAGAGATAATGGGAAGAGTTTGAGGCGGATTACCTCTTGTGTGCAAGTTTGATCATTGAGGGTTTCACACACATCCTCAAATTCCCTGATGTGGAGCTATGGCTCTTCAGAATCCATCCCATGGCAGTGGGGGAGCATCTGGATCATCCCATTTTTAAAATGAAATTTCCCTGCATTATACGTGAGTATAATGCATCCCAGAGTGACAGTACGCTCGGGATATAAGATTTATCTCAAAGGGTGGCATGGGACCTCTTCCTCACCGGAAGCTGCACTACCATGTTGCGACATGTCTCTCTCTCTTAACGACTCGGTATCCTCACTTGGTATGCTTGGGGCGTGCTCTGAAGTGTGTCCTAGGAGGGAAAATGGAGTGTTATTTGCGATTGAGTGTGACGGTGTGGGAGGTGGAACACGGAATTATGGAGCATTAGGAGTGTGAGGGCTATTAGGATCGTACTCAACTATTAGATTTTCTTGAATGTGGATTGGAGAATTATGGGGAGTTGGGGTGAGTTCAGAATTTTGTATTAATGGGCTTATGAGAGATGATGATGAATATTTTTGTGCTTTTTCAAATTTTTATATGTTTTTGGATTTTTGAAAATTTTTGGTCAAAGTTTGAGTTGACTTGATCTAATCCTAAGTCTACCTAGTTCCCCAGCAACGGGGCCAAAAACTTGACGCGACTAAGAATGTGTATCAGAAGTGCGTACTCTCTAGGCTCAAGTGCAAGCCTGTCACTCAAGTAATAATCTGATAAGTCGGGTATCGATCCTCAGGGAAATAGGACAATGGAATTGTAACGACGTTAGACAGATGAAGGAAACCTAACTTTGACTTTAAACAAAAAAGAAGAGATGATTTTGATTGTGAAACAGCTACAACTAGATGCAATTATGAAAATGATTAGGTAATGAACTAAAGAATGAATACAATGCAATTACTTTAAATTACCTGAAATACTGATGATGATTAAACTAAAACTTGCACTATATGATGAGAAAAATAGGTCGAAAATACAATCCCTCAACCCTAGTGTATTGATGGGATAAAACTAATCGTAAATTTAAGTGATTAATTAGACCCAGACTTTAGTACTCCCAAGCATTACATATATGAGGTTCAAGACCTCACCATACGAAATCAGAGGACGAGTAAAGCGGTAATGCGCGATGGCAACAGTGGCATTGCATTCTAAAGTATCCCGGTTACCTTGAAGCAAACGAGATCCAAAGATCTACAATGGTTGTGATGCTACACAATACGGTCCTAATAAATCAGTAAATTTAGAGGACTAATTTTATAGACATGCAACTACCACATCATATTGAGTTCATGCATCCCAACCTTTAAAAAATTAGCCTACCATGATGAAATTAATGAAAATGATTGTTGAATTGTAGGAAATCGTGATTAGACTAAGGCAGAAATGAAGAATGATGTAGAAGGAATATTACACGGAAGAAAGTAATCAACTAACTTAGAAAAGCACTAAAAGCATCAGCTAAAATTACTTGTAATCACAAAAATCTGAACAAACTTCAATCTTGGAATTAAAATTGCAATAAATCTTCAAACTTGGGTTTTGTTGAAACTTTCTCTCTCTAACTACCTCTAAAAGTTTTAACTGAAAAGGGAAAAATTAGATGAATTTTCTAACCCCAAAATCATAATAAATCTGGTTTATATACCCTACAAGACTCCAAGAGTTTTAGCTTAACCAGGACTCTCCATTATAGGAAGAGTAAAAAACAAAACTGCGATAGTCAGACCAGTCCTGTCCTCCTTCGTATCGGTTTGGATTGGATCCGAATCGGGTCTTTTCTTTTATTCCCGGATCGATTCTTTTCTTTTCTTCCCGGATCGGGCCTATCTTTTTTTAACTTTTTCATCTATCTTTGACTGCTCATAACTTTCACACAGAGACTCCGATTGAGGTACCGTTTCTTCCTATGTACTTGTAAACTTGATATATTTAACTTTTCTTAGATGCCTCATCTGAATTATGGGTAAAAATTACAACTTTTCCCTTTTGACTTTCCTTCTTTTCTTTCTCTATTCTTTCGGTTTCTTTCCTTCTTTAGTGACATCAAATACCTGTAAAATTAGTACGAAATACCAGAAACTCGGGGTATTCGTTAGAATAAGTCAGTAGCAAAGATTATGAGATAAAATCAAATCGATTACGTTATTCGAGGTGCTAAAAGTAACTAAATCAAAGGGATAAATTTAAAAGAATTTATGCCTAATCACTTGCGTAGCACCAATCCTTGTCATGTCATCTACACATTTATTACCCTTGTGCATTGTGTGAATCATCTTTGCATCTAATTTCATCCTAAGCACAATGCAATCATCAATTAGAGTTTTCAACGAGTGTTCATTTGCATAATCTTTTGTTATCAATATGACGATAATTATGGAATCTATTTTGATAGTCGTGTTATTTCATCCCCTTTTCTTGCACAATTTGAGCTTGTTGTAAAATCCATTTAACTCTACTTCAATACTTGTTGAATGGTCACCACTTTTAATATAAAGATCGTTATCCACTCCCCATGGTTATTTAAATAACCTAATAGTTCATGCTAACATCTATTAGGTAATTAAAACCCTTTTAACTCTTTGATATAAAATCTATTAAAGTTTATAAATTAAAACACTCATGCACACTAATAAGAAAGAGGTGGTGATGCTTTATTTAAAAATACCCGTTAAGAATGAGATGAGAAAAAGTGGAAAGAACACAATATTTGTTCTCGAAGAAACCACCGAAATGGAAAACCCCGTGTCCTTTAGTCCCATGATAACTCACACACCCAAATTCACTATTACCAATGTTTAAGTACATATTACAGCAATACCAGTGTAAATGAAATAGTTTGGCCAATACAAACCAGTACACCAAGGTACAAACTAAATAACCCTTCAACAATCTGAATATAACTAAACAACCTAGGTAGTGGGAACTTGGAACACACACAAAGCTACACACTTATCACTAGAGTCCCTATGAAGTTGTACACAACACAAATGAATAATAAATTTGAGATTGAATTAATCAGTACATAAAAACGAATGAATAACTATCAAGTCATAAGACACATGCAAGGTCATTCTTAATATTTAATATTCATGTAATGATTAATCCTAAAAATAATTCAGTTGATGTAAATGTCCACAAACAAATTAAGAAACAAAATAATAGAAATTTCGTCTTACATAACAGATAATAAAATAATAACCTTAATCCAGTTTTAAATATAAAACTATTTAATCTGGTTTAAAGAAAATTAAACAGATCTAAAAGAACTTAAAAAATTTTGGTAGAGAAAAACACACACTCAAAGTATATATCCAAAATGAATTGTTTCAACTTTGAACTCAACAAAGATTCAACAAAAAGTTTATATAAAGAAAAATGTTTTGTTAGTTTTAAAAAATAACAACAAAGTCAGTATATATAAAACAGATCTGATCATAAACAGGGACAAAAAAAACTACTATGTTTAAACAAAATGTTGGATCAAAATTGTTATTCAAAATAGATATAACAAGCCACCTTTAAATCTTGAGAAATCAGTCTAATTTTTTATTTTATTTAAAAAGAAATGAGTTATAAAAATAGATCTAAATCAAACGGCCAACAAACCATAAAAAATGACAATTATTTTTCAATAGAAAAAGTCATTTGTTCTGTTAACAGATCTTAAAGAACTAAGCAAATCTAAAGTAGCCAAATCAGATCTAAGATAAGAAGCAAAATAATGAATCTAAGAATAAATAAACAGATCTAAAGTAGCCGAATCAATCAATAAGAGTTTTTAGATCTAACCAATAAAACAAAGTTCCCAAAAGTTATATCTGAACCAACAACCTAAATAGGATATATCTATATAATAAAGTAGGAAACGTATATATGTCATAAGAGACAACCATGATGTTATCTAGATGAATTATTCATGTACTTCCTATTTTTCCCTCTATTTTTTGATTCCCCCCCTTTCGACACGCTCCAATTTATCTCCCCTCTATATTAAAATTCAAAATTGAGGGTAAGTTTGTAAACTAATCTTAACAGAGCGCAAGTCTCGAGACACTCAATATTTCTCCTCTCTTTGAAACCCATCAAATATGTGTGTTTGTAACCTAACCAATCAAATCTATTTGTTTCTTAAAAGCCCTACTCTTACTGTTCCCATTTCAAAAGATGCATCTATTTCTCTCTTTATCTATTCCTTTCTCAAGCCCACTTTTCAACCCTCTCAAACCCCATTTTAATGGTTGCCATCAGTGCAAGAGAGGGAGGAGTTTGACGACCTCAACGGTACCTACGGTTTGATTTTTGTTTTTGTATATATGATTTTTTGACTTATATTTATTCGAAGTCAACTTTTCTGGCTTATTTTTTTTTATTGCGACCAGAAATGGTGGAGGTTCATATCATGTTGGTTTTAGATAAAAAAAAGGTTCAGATCATCTATGTTTATTTATTTATCTGAAATAAAAAAATGATTTTTTTAATATCTTTTAGGAAGTTACGGAGCCCTACTTTTATACTGAGGAGTTTTATGTGTATGATTTTGTTTATCTGGACTCACGACGAAGTTAATGAAATTGTTTTGTATCTAAATTATGAACATCTGAGATGCCTGATACTTTCCAGAAGTGTTGTCTGTAGTTTGTAGTCTATCAAGCTCTTCACTGTAATGACCGAGTAATGATTAGCGTCAAAGCTGTTGTAAAGTTTATACCCATTTTTAACTCTTGCAGGCTACTAATAGAGGGGAAAACTTAACTATCCTATCTGACAAGGCTGAAACGCTGCGTGATTCGGTAGGTCTTCAAATTATTCTGATATGCAATGCTCGGGGGCACATGTTAAACATCCCAATCATGCTATTTCGTGTTCTTTCTTTAATTCTTTTGATTTTTACTTTTAAATGCTATATAATGGTTGTGGGCAATTGTATTAACAGAGGCCCTTTTTACTCGATTTATATGACCTTTTGATTTTGGGGATTATTTCTACTATACATACATGTTCATAATGTTTGATATATGAATATTTCTACACTACTAGGGTGTTAACATCGGGGTAGTACATGAAGCTCATTTTCTCATTTACGGGTTTTCCTCTCATTGGGTGAACATGTGATTAAGTCAGGTGTTGGTTTTTTGGGAGAAAATATGGTATAGTTTTTAATAGGGCTATTTGACTTTTTATTTTAAAAAAAACTATTTTAATAGAATATAATCTTTTTTATAAATTAAAAGGAAAGGTATTGCTAAAAAACATTGTGAACGGGGAAATTTAATCTCAAAGCGTGTTTTGGCTCAAGACGTGTAATTTCACCATTTTTTTTATATAAATACAATTTATGTGTAATTTTTGCCTCAAGAGATGTTTTGCCTCAAGACATGTTTAATTTCATCATGTTTTGCCTCGAGACATGTGTAAAAATAACAAAAACACCGTGAACGGGAAAATTTCATCATTTTTGTTATGTAAATACAATTTATTTGTGATTTAATCCTTTCTTGATGTGTTTTTCATACTATCGCACTAACATTTTGTCTTTCCAATTTATTTTTTAACTAAAATGCCGACAACTCAAAACTACAAGGGAGTTTATTTTTAAGGAATGAAATTTTGTAATGGAAGAAAAGCTAAATTTGTGAAGTCATTTGGTTGTGGCGCTAATTATAATCCGCGATGGATTAAGTTCTTTTTAATTATTTATATGATGTCTATCATGAAGTCATAATATATTAATTGGTATTTGTTTTCATTAAATAGGGTAAATTGTCCTATAAACAAAGGGAACTTTACTCGATTTTTTGTTTAATTATTAGGTTTTGCACATGACATTTATTATAATATTGTTAAATAGGTGACGTATAAGTCACTATTTTTGTTATTGAAGTGTCTTTTATACCTTAAATAGGTGGATCGTCATATAAACGGATGAATTTATGTCCATTTTTTTAAATTAAACTTATTTGTATTGAATTAAATAAAGTTGACGGTTATTTTTTGTTACTATGTTAGTTTTCCCCAAATGTCATCGTGATTTTATAAAGAAGTTTGCTTCGTTCAATGAATTTGAACATTTCGAATATTGTATGATTGGTTGTTACCCCTTAACCATGGTGGATAGTCCAATATTCAAATAGACTCTCCATTTTTTTTAGAATTGACACTTTGTTAATTTGAGGCACAATGTGAATTCAACTGATGAATTTAGATTATTTGAACGTTGTTGGACTGTTTATTAGTTGTGAAGAGGGGTGGTTAGTCATATAAACAAAGGAGATTATGACCATTTTTTTAAAAATTACATTTTGTTTTCTTGACAAATGAAATTTTTGCCTTCTTACTTTGAAATTTTTTGCCATTTTGCGATTGTACCCTAGTGTGTATATATATATATAAGAGAAGAGTTAAAAAAATTACCCACTGAAGTTTAAACAAGCCGAAGTAAGTGTCCAGGTTTTGAACAAAAAAAAACACACGGTGCAAACCAGCACTAGTTGAGGATCCTTATTCAAAACTGAGTTAGAAAATCGAGCAGCACAAAGATCTGAACATAGATCCGATAAACCCAATAGCTTTGGTGTCTCAAAGCACCAACCAACAACCAAAGCTTCAACGAAAGTTATAGACCCAAACTCCAACTAAAACAGCAGACATTAAATCACCAAAGGAACCCAAATCTCACAATGGAAAAACTTCAAAGCTCCAACATGTCAAAAATGGTCTGAACCCTACACTCTCAAATATTATAAAGAAAATATGATGGTGTGGAGAGGTAAAACAAACACCCAAGATCTCAGAAAATATTAGAGGCAGATTGTGAGAAGTAGAGAGAAAAAAATGAGCGAAATGTTTGGCAGCTTCTCAAGAGAGAAATGAGATAGAAAACCCTCATCTCAAAACACACTCCCGCGAACATATATACAACCTCACATAGACAGCATGGTTTAATCAAAATACCCAAGACCAAAAAGGGTAATAAAGACATTAACTAAGGACTATTGAGGTTGAAACTAAAAGCTAAATTTAAAAGGGTACATGCGTCAAAACCCAAAGCTAGAGCAAGAGTATAAAGGTAAACACATGGCGGACAATATGGAACTCGAGATATCAGATATCAGAGATATCAATCTCTAAATCCATAAACCACACAGCCTTAAAAACCAACGGCACCGACAAAACCCACTAATCCAATTTGAAATTGCTGCCATTTTAATTTTGTGTTAAATGATAAATAATTAAACAAAAGTTATGTTTAATTACCAAGATTTATTTAACAGTTAAGAATATTTAAACCTCATAAAAAATTATTTAAAATTCCAAAAATAGAATAAAAGTAATAAATAAAAATATAAAAATTATTTAAAGTAAAAGTTCATGAAAAAACTATTAAAGATTAAAATCACATAAAAGGTATTTTAAATATATATAGAGATATTAACACTCATATATAAGAGTATTAAAATACTTAGAAAAAAAATACAAGTAAAATTGTATTTTACCTAAAACAATTCCTATACTACACAAAAATTATTTTTTATCAAAAATAGTTTATATATTAACTCAATATAGAAAAATATAATTTAAGGTACATAAAAAATAGATTTTAATAATAAAAGAATGCAGGAGCATATAGAGAAAATGTTTGTCTCAAAATTGAGCCAACACAAGAAAAATGAGATTTTCAGTTATTACCCACCAAGACATTGAACTTCCTTCCCCTTGATATGTTGTCCCACGTCAAGGAAAAAGGCTAGCCTTTCATTAAAATTTCAGAATTTCTCACTAGTTTCCTTTGGGAGCAAATGTAGTTGAAATTTATTTGTCCAACCTATTAATCCCAAAGGAAATTATGTGAGGTGGTATATCATATCCTCAAAGAAATATGCATTTTGAGCTTTCCAAATATTCCAAAGGGTAGATAAGAAAGTGACAACAATTTTACTTTACTATTAAGTATAACAAGAATACCCAAAATTGTAACACACTAACTCATTAGAATAAAATGACATACATGTTTTCCATTGGTGGCATGGAATGGCAAATAATCACATTACCTTGGCCTTAGTTAATTTTCTAAATAAACGTTCAAGATTTTCCATTACCACAAATATCACAACTCTCATTCTATGGTTATTAGTGAGGAGTTTATCATGAAAAATCAGGCAAAGAAAAGTGAAAAAATAGGCACCTTATGATCCCAAAGTTCTTTCGATGGAAGGTGATATAAAGAGGATTATAATATTCCATCAAAAGATCATGGTATAACTTGATGGAGACTCTTCCCGAGGAAGAAATGTCCAAGATAGGCTTATTTGAGTTAGTTAGGAAGGCGGATGAAAGTCATACTCCTCCTGATCTTAGGGGTTGAGGTAGCTAGGCAACTCTCTAAGATCCTAATTTCCACCCTTACTAATAAAACTAGTTGACTGTGGTGACTACCTCACTATTGAAGCCAAGAAGGGGGAGTTACCATACTGCCAATCTTTATAAGAATTAATATTATAACACTTATCGTCCACTTCGTCCCCCTCCAAACACCTTATCTTGTTTTATAATTACTTAACTAAATATTGGGAGGCACTTATTTTATATGCCAAACCCTTGGATAACAACTAGATTTATATTTACATTACATAATGAAAGACTAAATTGGATCTTTCTTAGTCATAAGGTCTCATCCAACTTTGAATGGCCTTATTATACACATCACAAGATTTAATCCAAGTGCACCCATATTTTTAACCTTTATAAATTATCTCATTTGATAATATGAAATTTTCGTCCTCAAAGAAAATCCTATTAATTTGCTCATGTTTTTTTTATGACCCTCTTAGGCCATAGGGTGGTTTTCATGAAAGAGTTTGAAATGGTTGTTATGATGGATTAGATATATAAGAATATGTGTATACTTAAAGTGCGATATATGATTAGATTATCTAAATTCCTTGACAATATATTCATTGAATCTGTGACATCCTGCCTAATAAAATACCGGGTGATCAGTCATATACCAAATTAAAATACGAATCCCAGCTGGTTCATCCTTAGCATCATTGTCGAAAATATTTTTTAAACTTACTAACCACCTAGTATTCCAAAAAGCTGGTGCCAAATTTATCTTTTAATGAAACAACCAATAACATGCGAAAATATAATATGAGTCACACACCACGACTGAATTAAATCAACTAAATAAATAATAAACTACATGCCGAATAAACCATCGGTCACCAAAGTAAATAGTCCAATACAAACATCCAACCCTGAATAAATAAATCTGAAAACTGTACTGAAAACTCTGGGTGACAAGACCGAAGTAAAAGTGAAGCTGATAAATGATTCCCACTCTAGGAATGAATGAATGATGCATCCAATCCAAGCTCCTGTTAGCATCCACATGTGCCGCAGCTCTGTGTCCCTGGAATAGAATATCAAGTCTGGTGTCCCTGTGGCTGGACACCTAAAAGGTTTCGAAAATAATTATAGTAAGGGTTAGAACCCAAAACATTTTGAAAATATTTAGCAAGTGAATTAACTGCAGTAATTAAAAATATATGAATGCGCTTCATATTTAAGTTACTGTCGCACTCTCCTTAGGAGACACTCACCCCTCCACAAATGTGCACACCTAACGGTTTCCTCAACCCCACCGAGTTGTACTACCCCGTCCAATTAGTCCAAGTATAATCTCCCCTTGCCATTCTACTCTAAATCGATAATTTTTATTAATGGGTTATAAGTTATCTCACCAATTAACGTAGTTAATTTTTTTAAATAATATCATATAACTGTGACACAAGTTATATAAAACAAGTACATCACACACCGTATTATAACCTGCATATAATATTTACAACCATTATATACGTACCTTTTCTACAACATCCACACATATATCATATGTATATCCATCCCTCCGAGTATACCCTTGTCGGATTATTCCCTCTAAAGTTCTTTATCACTAGGCATGCTCACATAACCTAGTTACCCAAGTAGGAATCACTCACCAACCTGGCTCAAAATATAAACGTAGTGGGGGCGGTCATATTCCTTCTCTGAAAGTGAGATAAACCCCTCACCCATATATCGGACGCAATGAACTGGGGATATACTCGCCCTACTCCTCAAGCTAGGGGATGCACCCACTTCACGCAACCTCCCTTGATAGAACTACAATAAATAACTTAAATAAATATCTAGTCCCTGATATTTAATAGCACACAAAAAGTACACAAACACATATATACTATCACCACATCGTATAAATATATAAAATATAAATCCCAGCTTTACCGTGTACTAAAACCCATCACACTAGCTTGTATATTCCCGAGTCTATGGTCCGACTCAAATTAATTAATTTTCTCTTTAATTAATTTATTACCTTCCCGAGTCTACAGTCCAACTCTAATTTAATTAATTTCTGATTGATAAATTTATTACTTTTTTCGAGTCTTCAGTCCGACTTTAATTTAATTAATTTACACATTAATTAATTTTAATACTTGGTGTCACCCAACCAATACACCCAACCTCGCTCACTTGGCCCGTACCATCGTTAATACCTGATTATATTTTCTTTTCGCCCCATAATTAATTAATTACACCTCAATTCCTTTAATAATGTAGTGCCACTCAACTACAATACCCGAACATTTTTCCTTCGGTCCAACATCAATACCTACGAATTATTTTCCAAAATTTATTCATCTCGTGACATACAATTGTCACCCTCCTAAACCCAATTATATCCCCTTATAATTGCTAAGGAATATGTGCTACATATGCATTTATCACTAAATAAGGAGTAGGGAAAAAATATAAAATTGATTTCCCTTTTACATATTAAACAAGTCGATCTGCCAAAAATCTGAGACCATCGATCGATCGATCCCTTGGGTCGACCAATCGATCGAACAGGTCCCTTTCCTCTCCGCTGTTCTGTTCATCCGTTAACGAACCCTCAATATTTAATTTTCATTCCAAACCTTTACCCAATCATAACCAACATTACCTCCACATAAAAAAAGGGTCTAAACATCCTTGAGACCTTAATTTATCATCAAATTTATCTATGACGGTGGGTATATCCGATTTGGGTTTTTCACTCGGGTCTCATTTTTACCGAATTCGATACCTCATCATTCTCTGTTAATTTAATCACTAATACACAATTCAATCTTAATAGTCCCAAATCATAACTTAACATCCTTTGAGTAATTAAATCTATCCATTACTCTACATTCAGAAAAACCCAATTTTAATTATGGTTACACACCCAAAACGAATTTTCATATACACATACTATAATATGAATTGGTTATCACCTATTTGAAGAATCATAACAGTTAACCACATGCCTGTAATTTTTTGTAGAGTCTGATCCATTGGTGTAGAGAAAGTGTTGATGAAGAACACCCCAATTAGTCCCTTAATTTGACTCCAAAAGAACCCCAATTGGCTCTTGATTAGCTTCCTTTGTTTCTCTCTCAAACCCTAGGTTTAGAATTTTCTAACTGGCGTTCAACTAGTCCCTCAATTAGATTTAAAACCCATAATGCCATTTTTGGCCACATGGGACTAATTAAAATGGCCCAAATCACCCCGTGTGGGCCCGACTATGCCCAAAGATGACCCGAGACCCTATTAATACCCACGGGTACTCTTTTCTGACTATATCGACCCATCCGGACTCAACCGCACACTCAGAATTGTAATCCTAAATACTTTATAACCTTCTCCAATTTTGGCCTCAAAATGCGACACACAAAATTTCAAACAATTTAACTTAAAGTCGCCAAATATAAATAATTCTTCCCACTCAAATAAATTCTCCAAATTATAAATTTAAGTTTCTCCAATTTATATATTTTTATATTTTCCAAAAATAATTAAATATTAAATCCTCAAAATTGTGGAGTGTTACATACTCCCCCCCTTACAAAGGAATTTCGTCCTCGAAATTACGATAAGCCTAGTGCTCCAAGACTCGAATAACACTCCCTATACATGTGCCTCTAAGATCGCTACATCTATCTCTCCCGCTTCTAACTAAGAGTTACATAAATATGCATTTTAATTAACTAGGGCGTCCATACACCCTTACCCGTGCTTAACCGCAAAAAAGTTACCCTAATTAACCAGGGTGCCCATACACCCTGTCCTCATGCTTAACCACACGAAAGTTACCCAACTATGCTAGTCGTAACCCGTAATATAACTTCCAACCCGTATTCATATCACATATATGAATAACAACCGGGGTACCCAACCCATGTACTAACGACCAAACATCTCCCCACTTCCAACGTTGCGCTAAGTTTCATTTGTGGGATGTCTCGCAAGAGAAATCAAAACAACGACGCCCCCTCCCGATACACTACTACCTAAAAATGTCGGTCGTTGAGATCTGTTAGACCTTCAGTCCATAGCACATACCCCCAAATACTTTTCTCTTAACACAAAAGCATACACGCCTAATCTTATGCTACAAAAGACAACATAAATTACCGCACCCTTTCTATCACTAGTTCTTGCGCAAAATAAATCCCGAGCTATCTCTCCCCACTCAAAAATAAATTTAACCACCCTGATTCACTTCAGTAGACACCCCTACTTACCGGGATAAAATATTAGAACACAAGACTTCATTATGTGTCTTCATCGCACCACACAATATAACATATATACATGCATATATATTGGCTAGACGCCCTCTCAGGTGATCCGAAAAAAAAATCATCCATACCCTGGTGTCGCGAACACCAAAACTTACCCTCACTATCCACAATAGTTCAAATCCATCCCTATCTTGGAAAGAAAAAAAATCATCTACCCTATTCCCATAATTCTCGAAAGTAGTAACTCCTCGCATAATGCCAATCCCCTCTCTATGTACACCCCCACTCTCTTGTGATTAACACCAAAGAAATCAACTACCCCACAGAAATATATATATATATATATATATATATATGTAATATGGCTGCTATAGCCAGCGCACCCACCAAATTTGACTTACCCGCGAACTCTAGTGAAAATAATTCTTATATTGTGACACTCTCACTATCACTTAAAACATACCCCATGCCCATAGGATAAAAAGATAATTACCTCCATACTCTAGCTACAATGGCTGATCCTCGGGTTCCTGAGAAGCTTCTCCCTGCCCAAACGCACCCATGACTTGATGTAGTGGTTGTACATCCAGGACCTCATCCTATAGTTGACCCCTTCCTCACTTAGGACAATCTCTCTTCACGTGTCCTGCTTCCCCACAAACTAAGCACCTCTTAATAAATTCACCCTGCCACTGATCCCTTCCTTGCTGGCCTTCTCGGAAGTCCTGGTTATCCCGTCGATAGCCTCCATACCTAAATCTCTTGGACGAATTCCCCTGCTGAAAATCCTGCCCCTGATGTCCCCATGTCTGCTGCTGGGATATCCCACAGGTACTGTTCCCTACCTCTTTATCCGACTAACTGGGTTCCACTCCCCTCTTGCTTCCTTTTATGTGGAAGCGATATTCCTGGCAGTGCAGGAGTTCTGCATTTACGACGTCCGTATAAGATACTAATGCGGGATTACCAATCAAATATTGCAGGATCCTCCAGACTAACCCATCCATATACCTCGACTTCTTTCTTTCTTTGTTTCTTACCTCATTCGGTACAAAACTTTCTAAACGAGTGAATTCTTCCTCATAATCAGCCACTAAACGGTCCCCCTGAGTCACCTCATTGAATTTTCTCCTCATTTCAGCCTCGATTGCTGGCGAGAAATACTGGCAGTCGAACCGAACCCAAAACTCTGCAATAGTTAATGTATCCCTTTCCTCAACTGTGGTGATCGACTCCCACCACTTTAGTGATGTTCCCACTAACCTAAAAGTGCCTAACATTTGCTTCTGCGCCTCATTGTAATCTACCATGCATAGGTGATGCTAAATATCTCTCTTCCGCTGACACGTTAGCACCACATCTGAACCCCCTCAAAAATCTGGTGGGTGGCCTTTCTGAAATACCTCTCGTACTTGCTGCCACTCCGACGGCCCCGGGTGGGCCTGAACATCCGGTACAACTAATGCCTATGGTTGATCACGTGGAAAGTACCTTGCCATTACGATCATCATCTCTTGAACTGCATGTGCCATTAATTCAGTTACAGTTGAAATCATCTCTGGCAGTTGCTACGGTAACTCTGGCTCCTTATGAGCCTCCCTAGTCTCATTTCCCCCTGCTACCCTAGCTTCTCTCTCTCTCATGGGCGACATCTGAAATGAGAATCGAATTGTATGAGTTCACTATCAAATATAAAACAATTGGTAGAAGAACGTAAATGCGCATATGTATAAGAATACGACAATCAAATTATAGGGCTCTACATCAAAGGACGCTAAGCTGAAACGTGAAAATCCGCACAAATCCTAAGGACACTAGAACCCGATTCTCTGATACCATCTGTGACACCCTGCCTAATAAAATAATGGATGATTAGTCATATACCAAATTAAAATAGGAATCCCAGCTGGTTCATCCTTAGCATCATTGTCGAAAATATTTTTAAAACTTACTAACCACCTAGTATTCCAAAAAGCTGGTGCCAAATTTATGTAACAACCCTCGATTCTGGGAGGCTCATTTTATACTAATTTTACCGCATAAGGTAATTATATAAAATGTGGGGACTGGAGTAAATATTAATTTAATGAATTGAAAGTTAATATTTACTAGATTGATGCATATTTACTGCATGTGAAAGTAAATAACATCAGGTTGCATGTCTGTACTGTCATGTATTTTAAATGGCCTTTTTAGTTTAAATGATATTGGAACTCGAAATAATTTATAAAATTTCCGGATGCCAGTTTAGAGGGTGTAGTTAGTCTCGGAAGGTGCGAGACAGTCAAAATAAGTGCCATATTGTATTTTTGTGTTTCGGGCACTTTTACCTGGTTTTAGCTTATATGCGTATTTTCGAGTCATTTTAATGTGGTATTAACCATTTAAGTTGGGAGTTTTAACCTAAGCCACGATTCTAGTCTTCTAAAATCCCTTATTTTTCCCCATTTTATGTCTTGAACATAGAGAGAGAGAGACAAAGAGAGAAAGAAGAAGAAGAGAAATGGAGAAATGAGAGAGAGATTGAAGATGGAGGATTTGGGATTGCTTCTTCTCCAAATAAATCTGAGATATCAACCCTAAGGCAAGTTTTCTACTTGCTAATATGTGATTTAAGATGCATAGATTGTATGATAATTGTGTATTTCCATTTATGGTTTAAATGTAGAATTTGTGGGGTTTAAACCCTAGTCTTGATTTATGTTGAAGAAATTGTGGGTTTTGATGGTTAATAATCATGTAGATTAGTTTGGGGTAGATTTTTGTTGTTGGATGTGTATGAAAAGGAAGAGATTTGAGGTTTGGAGGATTTAGGGTTCATAACCCTTCGTAGCCATTTTTGGCAGATTTGCAGGTCCGAATCGATTCGGCCCTTTGGGCGAATCGATTCGCTAGGGGAAATTGGCAGGTCTGCATAACCCGAATCGATTCGGGTTAAGACCGAATCGATTCGGCCAATTGCAGAAGGTTGGTTTAGTTGTTCGAACCGATTCGCTTTCTGGGCGAATCGATTCGTTTTCCTGCTGTTTTTGAGTTAAATTTATAACTCAATTTTAATTCTTTTCTTTAAATATAGGGATTAGGAACCTTCTTGAATGAAGTAAACTTAGAGTCCTAGAGTGTGAGATAAGTTAGTTGTGTTCCCTACATTAGGAACGGGTTATGTGGGGACTTTTCCGGGGTTAGGCCTATTAATGATAGGGCATTCTTTCCTTCTAGTTAATTATTATAAAACTAGGAGATGTAGTGTTATGTTCGGGAGACCTTAGAAGCTTAATTAAGCTATACTAGTTTTTGAGGATTTATATTACCACCCCAAAAGAATGTTGGAAGATTTTAAAAGTTCGATTGAGCTATGTTAACCTTGGTGGTTCATAATAGTACCGTAAAGGTGAGTTTGGAGAATAAATTGTAAGTCATTTCATTCCTTCGAAAGATGATAACCTTGGGGTTTTAAAATAACCTCCTAAAATGCTTGGAGATGATGAAGAGTTTATTTACTCCTCTGAGGTTATAGTGTTGATATAATTTATTGTATGGCTCCGGATAATAAGTTCTATCTGTTACTAGAAGTAAATAATAACGGTTTCGAATGAAATGAAACATATACGTGGAATGGAAATGAAATGGAAATGGTATTGATATTTGTAAATGATAATTTACTTAATCATGAAACCGGTAAATAATGGTTTACTTGATTTTGATATGATAAATAAAATGGTTTAAACACACCTCTCTAAATGACATCATAAGGGAAGTCCGCACGTGAGGTGAAGCCCCCTGGCTAATGAATGCAGGGTGGATATAGTCCTAGGCCATGGGAGCGCTTATTGTTGTATATTTTTCTGCGATGGGTAGGAGATTCCGGGTGTGGTCTTGACTACCCCGCACGCTCATGGCCGCTTCCCGACGTCTTGCGATATAGGTGCCCAGGTTGTCTAATGATAGGCCCTGGAAGATGATGGTCATTTAGGGGCGCGCACAGTGGGGAAACCCGGACGGGCGGTCTTAGAATACGTTATATGTATATAATATAACAGTTCATAATCAAGTGGGACTTGATGTATTTGATATGCCATATAGAGCATGATGGAGTGCCACAAAGAGCACATGTAAATGCCACAAAGAGCATTTGAAAATGATTATTTTCCTGATAAGGAAAGGATTTTTACAAAAGGTAAAATTGAGATAAAATCTCCTTAAAGAGTAAAAGATTGTGATTATATATATATACTTCCTGCTAAGGAAAGATATATGAAATTATTGGCACCTTTGGTGAAGTCTTTAGTTTAATGCTTCTTATTTTTGTTCCTGCTTAGCTTATGTCTTAAATTGTATAGGTTGCTTCTTATTTCTCTTTCTTCATGATTTATTACATAACTGTCATACTCTTTATTCATCTGGTAATCATATAGAACCGGGCCCTGACCTGGTTACTTTTCTTGTTGCATATTCATCTTGTCTCTGCTCAGGTACTCTGCCGTAAGGATGCCTGATTTGAATTCCGATTCCGATGTTTTCGACGAGCCGTGATGCATTGCGGGTATTACGGGATACATTTGGTATAGACGTTTTCACTTTTTATTCTAGTTAAGGTCAAGTCTTTTATTCGGGCGAGAGGCCCAAGCTTTTGTAAATGTCTAATTTAATGTAATAAGTAACTTATCGTACTTGTGTATTTGGTGTATCAGTTTAGTGACCGGTTACATATTCGGTCTTTTTATGGTATTCTTGTTATATTATTTATTTATGTCTTGGGGTTTCCCTTATCTTTCAGGAATTGGGTTGTTTGTTTTCATTTAATTACTTTCAAATCAAAATTTTTGGCAACCCGTTTTCTGAAATATTGGGTGGTTATCCTGGATACTCTATATTTTTATTATGATGCTGAGAATGATTCCATCCATGATTCCGTTATATTGGAGTATTGGGCTGGCCACCCCTTATTTTGGTGAGCGGGTTGTCACAATATATCTTTTAATGAAACAACCAATAACATGCGAAAATATAATATGAGTCATACACCACGACTGAATTAAATCAACTGAATAAATAATAAACTACATGACTAATAAACCATCGGTCACCAAAGTAAATAGTCCAATACAACAATCTAACCCTGAATAAATAAATCTGGAAACTGTACTGAGAAGTCTGGGCGACAAGCCCGAAGTAAAACTAAAATTGATAAATGATTCCTACTCTAGGAAGGAATGAACGATGCGTTTAATCCAAGCTCATGTTAGCATCCACAAGTACCGCAGCTCCGTGTCCCTGGAATAGAATATCAAGTCTGGCGTTCCTATGGATGGACACCTAAAAGGAACCCAAAACATATTGAAAATATTTAGCAAGTGAATTAACTGCAGTAATTAAAAATATATGAATGCGCTTTATATTTAAGTTAGTGTCGCACTCTCTTGAGGACATACTCACCCCTCCACTAATTTACACACCTAACGATTTCCTTAACCCCACCTAGTTATACTACACCATCCAACTAGTCTTGGTATAATCTACCCTTTTCATTCTACTCTAAACCGAGAATTATTATTAATGGGTTATAAGTTATCTCAACAATTAACCTAGTTAGTTTCTTTTAAATAATATCATATAGCTATAACACAAGTTATATAAAACAAATACATCACACACCGTATTATTACCCGCATATAATATTTACTACCATTATATACGTACCTTTTCTACAATATCCACAGATATATCATATGTATATCCATCCCTCTGAGTATACCCTCGTCGGATTATTCCTTCGAAAGTGCTATCTCACTATGTGTGCTCACATAACCTAGTTACCCAAGTCAGAATCGCTCACCAACCTAGCTCAAAATATAAACGCGGTGGGGGCGATCATATTCCTTCCCTGAAAGTATGATAAACCCGGGGCTATACTAGCCCTACTCCTCAAGCTAGGTGATTCACCCACTTCACGCAACCTCCCTTGATAGCACTAGAGTATATAACTTAAATAAATATCTAGTCCCTGGTATTTAATAGCACTCATAAAGTACACACATACATATATACTATCACCACACCGTATATATATATATATATATATATATATATATATATAAATATATATATATATATATATATATATATATATATATATATACTGTCTTTATCGTGTACTAAAACCTGTCACAGTAGCCTGTATATTCCGAAGTCTACGGTCTGACTCAAATTAATTAATTTTCTCTTTAATTAATTTATTACCTTCCCGAGTCTACAATCCAACTCTAATTTAATTAATTTATCATTAATAAATTTATTATTTTTCCCGAGTCTTCGGCCTGACTCTAATTCAATTAATTTACACATCAATTAATTTTAATACTTGGCGTTGCCTAACCAATATACCCGGACTCACTCACTTGGCCCCTAACATCGTTGATACCCGATTCTATTTTTTTTCGCCCCATAATTAATTAATTACACCTAAATTCCTTTGATAATGTAGTGCCACTCAACTACAATACCCGAATAATTCTTCCCACTCAAAAAAAATCTCCAAATTATAAATTTAGGTTTTTCCAATTTAAATATTTTTATATTTCCCAAAACTAATTAAATATTAAATCCTCAAAATTACGGGGTGTTATAGAATCTTTGTCCAAGAAGTCTCCAAAAACCTTCATCAACTCCATCTTGAATTATTCATGAAACTAACTAAAGTTGGACCACTTAGGAAAAGGTATAATCTGACTATAGGACTTATAATCACTTCCATAGTTAAATATTTTCATGTAAAGAAAAATACTTTTGTAAAAGAACATGGTAGATGTTTTTGTGGAATGGTAAACACGTGATATAATCTATTATTCTCGTAAATATATATATATATATATATATATATATATATATATATATATATATATATATATATATTTTAGGGAAATCATTTTTAGGATATTTTAAATATGTGTGTCACTTAGATGAATGTAACATCGTTCGGTGTTTTGCTAAAAAATATTTTCAAACTTTAAGAAGGAAAACTGGACATTTTCTTAATGTCCTTTGGTACAACCTGTTAATTTCGGGATCAGTACAACAAAGATGTGCTTTACTGCAATGAAAACTCATCAATTGTCAAACTTGGTCCGAGTATAAAATGATTATTTTTTACCTCGACCTATATCACCTCAGGTTCACTCCAACGAAGCTTAAGTTTATTGCAACAAACATGTAGCAAATGGACTGGTACATTTTGAAAATATCAGTTATTGGGAGATCTTTGCATAAGAACTCATTGGAAACTATTTCAAGGATAGATCTTTGGTTTGTCATCCCTAGACATGGGCCTTGGAGATTTTTGAGTTATAAGTCAATCTAATGTATCCCGTTTTGTGTGTTTTTCAAGGGATCATTTTAGGTTTGACCCCCATTTAATTTTTTGTATTCAGTCAAACCCACACCATTTGACTTTCTTATCCTTCGGCCCCATTTTTAACAAAACCATTAAGTCAATGCTCAAAGTGTTAGCCACCTAAAAAAATATTTATTTTTTGAAAAAATATTTCTTTTATGCCCTCAAATTTGAAAAATATTATCGATTACACTTTGTAATTTTTAAGTTATGTTATATATATATATAACGTAGTGTAATATCCCATATTTTTCTGCCATTTATTTATTTTTATTAATTCGTAGAAGAAATTAATAATGAGAATTAATTATTACTTGCAATAATTAGTAATAACTATTGAATATTTAGATGATGATTAATTGTGCATAATTTGTGACGTATTTATGTTTTGCATATTAAGTAATTAATTTCTGTCGCGTGTTATTATTAATTAATGGGTGTAATTAATTATGTTGGACTATATGCGATTACACGTAAAATTATTAATTGCTGATTTTGTGAGGTATAACTAGTTAGAACGGACTCTAGAGTGATAAGGATACCAGACTATGCATTTTTATCGCCTTAACTTGGTTCTGAGGGTAGTTATACCCTTACTCTAAGTTTTGGATTATTCTAGAGAGTATTTTGGATCCATTTAGTGGCCAAAAAATAAGCCTAGTCTGGAGGTGTGGAAATTAGAGTGTTTAATATGATTAAAAAACTTTAATTAGTCATTTATCATTAGAACAAAAGTCTTAGCATCTGTAAGCCTTGTAGGAGAAGCAACGAAAGCTTGGAGAGGAGAAAGTACAACGATTTACACCAAATTCCACAATTCTTCAATTTTAAGGATAGAAATATCTTGAAATTCATCCTTAAATATGTAACTTATTTTCCTTTTATTACTCAAATATTAGAATAATATTAGGATATGATTTAATAGTTCTTAGTCTTGTTATGAGTATAGATTTATTATAAGTATATTAAATTTGCCTCTGTATTGGAGACTTTTACATTTAATAAAAAAACTATGAAATTAAATGTATTTAAGGGTTAAGTATGCTGTAGAAATCATGTGTTTGGATTTATTCTTATTAAATAGTAGAATAAAAATGTGAATTTAAGATTTTAGATCTAAATTCATAGCCTATTTGATTCACTTGCACATTAACAACGAACTAGGTTTTAAATGGAGATATGTTGAATTAAGCCTTGTTTTTATCATCTAATTCCCTGTTAGTTATTAGAAATCAATTAGGATCACATACCCATGATTAGGTTTAGCTTTAAGATTGTTAGGAACATTGATTTGAAGATTTTAGGACCATTAATTTACGTTTTAGGACAAGTTTGCGTTTTAGGGACAAAGATGGGATTTGCATTATTCTCGTTCGAACGAGATCCAATATCTCTTTTGAATGATCCATTTTTCTGTTAAAAAATGAGTTGTATATGATCATTTGAATGTCGTTTGGAGAGTCATTTGAACGGGTTTTGCTAAAAAAATAGAATCTGACTTTTTAATTAAGGGGAGTCATTCCGGGTTGATTTCGAGTGGTTAGATTATTATTTACTGGGAAGGATGATCCATGTTTTTAGTAATGAAGAAATTGTAGTATGTTGTCCTCAATTAAGATCTAGAATAGTGAACCTTAATTAATATTACAATCCAATGACAGAGGATTGGGGAAATTTGGTCAGATGCACGAGCAGAGCATTATCCTATAGATGCATGCGTATATTGTGTGGGGTGTTTTTTTTGTGTGTGTGTGTGTGTCTCTCTCTCTCTCTCTCTCTCTCTCTCTCTCTATATATATATATATATATATATATATATATATATATATATATATATATATATATATATATATATATATATATGTGTGTGTGTGTGTGTGTGTGTGTGTGTGTGTGTGTGTGTGTGTGTGTGAATCTAATGTGAAAAAACCATGTTATTGGTGAATCTATCGAATGGGGGTTGTGTTGGACAATGCGACCATGTAACGTATTCCTATATATTGACGCGAGATGTCGATCATGAATTATATTCAGATAATTCATTTAGTCGGTTTCGACTTTGTTATGAGAGAGATCAATGATCTCTCCATCGGTGGACTCCTAGTATCCAGCTATTCGAGAGTGTCATTGCATATGGATCCCCATTCTCATATGTGTGTATTGTTTTAGTTTTAGTTTGTTAGGTGAGGTACTCCCACAGACATACCGATGGAAACATGAAAATGTTCCTAAAGTTTGTTGCCTTTATATGATTAAAATTGTGACTTTAAATAGTGAACTATCTTATTCTAGTGATAAACATATTTTAATTGAATTCTATGCCACTTTTAGTGTGTTTGTGAGAAGAAATTAATAAACAAGAATTAATAATTAGTTGAGAAAATTGGTAATTAATAATTTCATGTTTAGATGATAATTAAATGTTCATGTTATGTGCTTTTCATGTCCCGCATATTACCTATTAGACGCAAAATAATTAATTAGTGATTTTATTTTACGTCGCGAGGGGTAGGAATACCCTTAGGATGAGTTTTTGGGCTATTCTAGGTAGTCTTCTAGGCTGATTTAGTGGACCGAAATTAGGCCTCCTTTAGAGGTGTGAGAATAAGAGTTTTTAATGAAATTAAGACTATTTTTTTAGTGTTAATAAATCCCCCAAAAATGAACCTCTAGTGGTCATATTACCTTTGAATAACTAGAGAAGACTCAAAGAGGAGGAAGGCAAAGGATGCAAATGGAAGTTCTCTCTTGCAATATCATGTCATAGTTTGTAAGTGATTTAAAATTCATGTTTTACCTTAATGGTTTGAAATTAGAACTCATATTTAGGATTCAATTTTTTACATCTTAATCATATTACTATTTTGGGATAATTGGGATTAGTAACTAATTAACCTTGTATTGAATGTTTATGTTTTCGAAACAGAAACTATAAATTAATAATTAATCTTAATTAAACCCATGTTATAACTCATGATTTAGGGTTTAATCTCGTTTTTAAGATAAATACACTTATTAAATTGAATATGGATTACGATATACCTTTACATTATTGTTTTTGGATGATTATAATGATTAAAAGTCATTAGAATTATGTACACAAGTTAAAATTTTATTTTATTATTGTTGGGTTGCAATTTTAGATCTTTAAAACTCATTAATGGAGGATTTATGGATTCATTTGTGTTCTGGGAATGAAGAGGGCATTCTGCGTTAGTATCGTTCAAATGAATTGTTAGTATCATTCAAAGGATATTACTAGTTTTATTCGAACAAGTTATTTTCTGAGATCGAATGAGGGACGAATTTCATTCAAACGGGCCTTGGGATGTCGTTCGAACAATATTTAGGCAGTTTTGGGAATTTTTTCGATGGATATTCGAGTGATCAGACCTTTGTTTGGGTATAAGATGAACAATATGGCGGTAGTTAGGTTTCTTGTATTATAAGCATATAGACTTATAGATCATTATAACATCAGTAAAAGATGAAAATTTTAAATATTAATTGATCTCACAATTCGACATTTTGGGATTGGGTGATTTGGAGCGAGGAGATATCCTATTGGTAGTTACATATATTGTGTGTTGAATATAGATGTACTAGAAAAATTCCCATGCCAAAAGTCACAGAGAAAAAATTACAAATTATTGAATCATGTATACTTTAAGTGAAAAAAGGTCTTCTTATAACTCAAATAAGTGTAATCAATTTATAAAACTTAAGCAGAGGTTCCAATTTTTATAGGACTATCCACCCTATCTAAGAAATAAAAAATTACCCAACAGTAAAAATACTAATAGGGTGTCTTGAAAATAAACTAAAAATAGTAGAATAGTGTATCAAAAATAGTGGTTTAAAAGTTACGGTGAAAAACTCACATGTTAAATCCAAAATATCTTTTTAAGCATATTTAGTAAAGTTGGGAGAAGAAAAATACATATTTAGTAAACTGTTCAAAGTGAACTATTAATAAGAATATACCTTCTTGAAGGAAAATTTAATTAAATATATAAATCAAAGTGTTTTCAGATTTTAATGAAATACTATTTTTTTTTGTAAATTCGAATGACATAATAGTATGAATAGAAATATTCCTAAATAATTCGAGAGTCATACCTGAGAACAAAAACAATGAATTACTAGCAGTGTTACAAATAAGATTTGCAATGAAAACCCAACATAAATTTTGAGATGAACACTAAAAATCTCTAAAGTAGTTATAGGCCATCCTGGTAAAGTTTAATTATAGAATAAAAAAATACTTCGAACTTACGCTTTTGGTTAGTGCCTATTGAAAAATCACGCATATGGGACAAATGAGATAGTAATTGTAAATTAAAACTACTATGTTACTAACAAAAATAATTTAAACTAAACATTTATAAAATAGATAGTCAAACTAAAATAAAATCCCTAAACAAATAGCTACGCAGTAGGCACCAATAAAAATTGTGCGAGAATTTTAAACAATGATTAAAACCCAAAGCAATGTACAATATTAAAAAATTTCCTAAGAAAAATTCCTTGAACAAAAATTATCACAGGCGTATGCTTGGCTACACATATTACAAACACCAAGCACACTCGATGTCGTGGGTCTAAACACACCCCATTAGAATTTTAAAGAAATTGCAAAAAAAATAAAAATAAATGAAGAGTGCTAAATGTTAAAAGTAAAAATAAATAAACTAAGCTGTCTCAAACCATAAAGACAATAAAAAAAACTAAGATCATTTCTATTTGTAAAAACTCTTTCATCAATAATGAGATTAGTTTTCTAAAAAACTTTGTGTTGGTGGCCTGAACCGCGAATGATGTACCCCATTCATTTCTCCGTTCTTATATCCAAGAACACTCTTTTGCACCACTGGTAGATGGTCCTGCGGCCACAATATCAAAAAACATGAAAAACAATGTAAAAAATAATGGGATGTTTCAATCGTGCCTTTAATAAAATAGATGCAACAAAAAACATGAACTTCAAGTGGAGCATGTCTAGAAGATAATTCATTGGATTTCATGCATTCATATATTACCACAAATACACATTAACACACTTGATATGTTAGTGTGTAATTCTCAAAAGCACCACAATAATTTTTACATATTCGAAACTTAGACATAAGCTCCAACCTGAACAATTATGCCAATAGTGCCTTCTTCCTTTTATCATAAGGTATGAGATATTTTGTACTATATAGTAATCCCCTTTCTATTTGATCAAATTGAAAATTCCATTAACTCCTTCACTTGCAAAACAAAAATGAGGAAAATTAATGGTCATTTATAAGTTTATGAATTTTAATAAAAAAAATAAACATCAGAACAAATACACTATAAATAATAATTTAGAACAAAATCTATGTTGCACTAAAGAGTCACTATAACAAAATTTGTACTATTCGATAGTAAAATTATGTTTGAAAATTGATAACTATAAACCAATAAGGTACAACTATAATGAGTTAAGACACATTATTTCCACCAAATGGAACACAAAAAATTAATAAAAGTTAGCCACGCCAAAATTTACAGGAAAAACTAATTTCAAATTTCCATCTTATTTACAATAAAAATAATAACTTTAAAACCAGCTATCACTTTTATTTTTGCACACCATATGAAAGACATGGAATTGTAAATATTCAAGACTCTTCATTTGGTCATCAGATAATCACAATCATTTTCACAACTTTGCACACCTAAAAGTGCGATTTGAACAAAATATGACCAACACTAAATTTAAGAAGAATTGTGACAACAAATGAATTAAAAGGTAGAAGGCTATATGGATTCTTTATTACCTCAGTTTTAGAAACCGCTTATAGTCATGCAACCTTAAAAAAAATAGAATATTGTCAATGTACCAAGTATTTTCCAATGTAACCAAACTCTGGATATTAAAAACAATCCACTCCTATAAAATTTTAACTAGAAAACCACTAAAAACATATAAAAGTAACACATCTAAACAATTCTTTATAATGATAAACAATAATTTAAAATAAGAACTCAAGTCCACTCCAATACATGATATTAAGGGGATAAAATGGTTGTTAGATAAAAAAAAATTATATGTGAAAGTGGATAGTCAAAGTCTAAAATTAAAAAAAAAAGGGAAATGTTAAAATATGAAAATGTAATACATTCTAATGAAATTCGAAAATAACAATATCAAACAAAAAGATTCTCATTTGAAGACTAAATAAAATATTAACTTATTTTTCAAAAGACTAAATAAAACATCCATCCTATTGTGCTTAAGTAGACTAAGGTACTGTCCAAAAAGAGAATTTACCCAGGCCTACATTTTTGGGTCCTTAAACCTTAGTCAACTTAGGAGGAATTAAGGATGAAGGCTTTGGTTATTACTTTAGTCTTTTTAGAGTCATTAGTCCTTTGACTATTTACTCTAGCCAAGGATGAATTCCTTGAAACTCTTATTGTGTCGTTTAAGACATTGGAAACTTAGGCAGCCTATTATAGAAGCCTTATAACTCGTTTTGGGTTCTCAGACCTTAGATTGAACCTAGAGCCAAGGATGAAGCCTTATAACCCACTTTAGGTCCTAGGCCTTAGGTTATGGCTGAAGCAATTGATTGAAGCCTTGTAACTCATATTGGGTCCTTAGACATTAAGTTAAACCTGGAGCCAAGGATTGAAGACTTGTAACTCATATTAAACACCGTATTGAGACATCATAGGCTGTAAAAAGTTCTTTTCATTTTATTTCAGTAGTAGAGTACGTCATTGGAAGACTTTGTCGAGATTGTCCACATTCCAAGGGTGAGGAAGTTCATATCCATCCATGTTCGTGATATAATAATAACCGAGCCTAGATATTTTGGCCACTACATAAAATCCTTCCAACTTGGGTTCAACTTTCCCTCACTTAGATTTACGGTGGCTATGGTGACCTCTCTTAAGACCACGTCCCCCACTTTGAATTCTTTGTGGTGAACTTTTGTATTAAAATAGGAGGCCTCCCTTTGCTTGTAACTAGACATTCATAGAGGTGTAGCTTCTAGCCAATCTTCCAGCTCATCAAGGACCTTCTAAGACCCTCATCATTAGCCTCTGTGTAACACTTAGCCACCCTATGTGTTTGTATCTGAACCTCAGTTGGAATAACTGCCTCAGTGCCAAAGGTTAAGGGGAATGGAGTTTCCCACATTGGACCTCTAACCATGGATTTATAAGCTTATAAGCTGCTAGGAAATTCCTCAGTCCACATACCTTTTAGCTTTATCCAACCTCATCTTTAAACTCTGAAAGATAGTTCAGTTGGTCACTTTGACTTGGATGTTTGCTTGAGGATGGCATGGAGATGATTAATGGTTGCTTATCCTAAAGAACTTTCAAAATTCTCTGAAGGCATGCTCGTTAAACTATTGTACATTGTTAGAGATGATTATTCTAGGAATCCAATCGGATTGATGATTTTTTTGTTGGTCTTTTCTCTGTGATGGTGGGTAAGGTTGTAATACCCCATATTTTCAATAATTTTTTGAAGTTGGGATTAAGTAAATTAAAATGGGAAATTTACATGATATTAATTCGAATTAAAATAAATATTAAATAGAGAGACACGGGTTAATATTTATTTATATGAATTATATTTAAAATTAATTTGTGAATGAGTAATAAATTAGTAAGAATGAAATATGACTATCTTGAGTGAGAAATACGACAATTACGACAATTTAGTCGGGACGCGCGTGTGAGTTGTGTCGAGACATAAATTTATGAGATAAAATATGATTTAATTATGGGTCATCCAAATGGTAATTTCGAGTGCGCTGGTGCATCTGGAAGGGTCAAAGTAGTCAGAAAGTGTACTCGAGGGTTTGAATTGGGTCCCGGGGCATTTTAGGCCAAACTAGCACCTCGAAAGGGTATTTTTATCTTTCGACTTTTATAAGTTAAAGTCCAACGAAATTCCTAAGGTTATATCAGCATGTGTGTTAATGGTGTTAGGGTTAGCATTATAAAATCAGAGAGAGGCCATTAGAGGCGGAAAGTGAAGGATTTCAAGGCTTCCCACAACATTTTTGCACCACCACTACCACCACCACCAGAGTTTAGATTGGAAGGTGAGGAAGACAAATCCACCACTTTTTGCAGAAATCAGACCTATAAACTCCAGGCAAGTGTTTATCTTGCAAAACTTTGAGTGCATATACTATCTATGTTAGCGTAAGAATGAATATTTCATGAATAAATGGTTTTTGAATTTAAATTGGAAATGAAATTCATGATCTTGGGTAGGATTTGCAAACAAATTGAATCCTTATGTGAATAGAAAGAAAAATCAGAATATATGAGATGATAATGATAGAAGAAATCTGGGTTCTTGATTGAAAGAAATGAAGAACATGAGAAACTAGGGTTTTATGTACATATTAAGTTTTGATTTGTTCTTGAATTGAATTCGAGAAGATTAAATGTGTTTTAATGTTCAAATTTCTCCGTACAACTATAATAAATTATTGGTCAAGATGGTTGGAAGTTTGAAGACGTTTAATGGAGTTTTGAAGAAGTTTTCATGGTGAAAAATAGTAACTGCATAAGGAAGTAGAGACCTATACAGTTTCGAATCAATTCAGCTCCTTAGCGGAATTGATTTGGCTCCTTAGCCGAATTGATTCAGCTAGTGAATCGATTCGGGTCAAGGTCGAATCAATTTGGTTTGCCCAGACTATTGAAATTTCCCTTATTTAAGCCTAGAACTTGGGAATAAATTTTGAGGAGACTTTTTGGACATTTTTAGATGTTAATTAGGGATATTGTAGTTTTAGTAAGTATACAATAGGGTTGAAGTTACCCCAATTGTGGAGAATTAAGGCTAGGGATTATTGGGCGTAATTTTATATTTAATGAATTCACGAGAATTAAAACGGATCACGTGAGATAGTTGTAAGGAATAATTGAAACCCATAGAGTAGTGAAAAATATTCGGGACTATATGATGAGAAATATAATGCTAAATTGATAATATGAATAATATTCGAGAGTTATATATTGTGTACATGATATATTATAGGTTGCACGTATACCTATGCTATATATATATATATATATATATATATATATATATATATATATATATATATATATATAGGTTGTGTGCATACCTATTGTGTGACTTATTATGTGTGTGAACATACCTACGCTACCTACTATCACGGGAGATTTCGTGTCGTGGACAGTCTCATTCTAATGAGTCCATTAGGGGGATTTTAGACTTGTGCCTCAGAACATTTAATTTAGTATTGAGCACTACTTGTGTGTCTGATGGTGTGATTTGTCATTTAGGTGCATTAGGTGTATACATAGCCCAAAGGCTTAGAATTATGTTCGCCTCCAAATTATGTGAATCGTAAATCTATGGTTAAAGATTGATTCCAAACCAGAAGCTTTTACTTAGTACATGATGTATCAGGACTCGATAGCAGCATAGGCACGCATCGCGGGTCTCCACTGAGGGATGTCATATTCTTATATATTACAAGTATGGTGTATGTATAAATATATATGTGATTCATTCTACTATGTGTGCTTTAGTAGATAAGATAGATAGTGATATATAAAGTAATCTAAGTATGTGGAAACTTATACTTAATTGGTGGTTTTTAATGGATAAAGGGATTTTGGAAATTCGATAACGTATTATATTGGCAAAACGGGTGGGCACAACAAGTTAGTATGCACGAAAAGAATTATTTCAAACTAGTTAGGCGAGGTAGCGTAACTTGGTTGGTTTATAAGAATACGTTGGGTGTGCATAATAGTTGAGAGGTGTGGATACCAATTGAGGGCACGTGAAGTTAACATGTATACAATATCTGCTCTTATTGCATTTTAAATACTTTTAAATTGTTTTCTTGGGCTTTATCCTGTTTCAAATCTATTTTCATAAAAAACTTTTAGGTGCTCGGCCACAGGGACGTCAAGCTTAGGAGTCCATTCTTATTTGACGTGATACCGTTATTGTGGACCTTGAATTACCTCGGTAGTAGATGCTTACACTTTTATCAGTTCCTTGTTATCAATTAGTTATCTTAATCAGGCATGTTTCCCACCTTTAGCTAGTGGTTATTTCAAAAATACCGTACTTTTATTTTATTTTTGAGCTATTGGATTTAATTTTATTTATGGACTATTGTATGTGGACTTCAGTCTGGAGTATTTATTCTATTCACATTTATTTATTCAACTATTTTATTATTTTATGTTTTTCACTAGAATGGTGAATGTGGTTTATTAGTTTAAATTATTGCATGTTAATAAAAATATTAAAATTTTGACACCAGGCCATTAGGATATCAGTAATGTAATTGTGTTTCGACAGTGATGCTAAGAATGAAGCCATTAATGATTCCTATTTAATTTAATAATGGAGTGATCACCCAGGATTAGAATAGATGGGGTGTCAGAAAGGCTTAGCCTTATTCCCCTTTTCTGAACTAATCAATCTCCATAATGAAAAATTTATTTTGGCCTTTGTTGAGAGGCAGGGACCCAACTAAATCCACTCCCCATCGAGCAAAAGGACATGGACTTAGCATTGAAGCCATTTTATTTATTGGCTAATTTGTAATTAAGGAAGATCCTGACACTTATCAAAGCGCTGAACTAGATCTTTTGCTTTTTTTTCCCAAGGTAGGCCAGAAGTATCCTTTCCTCGAAACCTTGTAGACTAAATGCCAAAAGTAACCTTACCTCAAAAACTTATATACTAAGGTATTGGGCTTATGTAAGACCCATAGACACCTTCATGGATGTCTTTAAGGGCGTAACTTCTGTTAGGATGAAGCATCATTGAGGTGATGAGAAAAATCCATTCTTGAACCGGATCCCATTCTCTAGATTGTATCTAAGAGCTAGGGAATTAATTCATTTATCTTGAAGCTTGTTATTGGGTAAGACTCCATCTATGAGATAAGTCTTAATGGATGTGGTTTAGTCCAAGACTTGAACATCCTTTGTGATGTTAATTTAGAGTTCGGTGATGCTTCGATGATCCAAAGTGACAACTAATACATGATGATCTTGTAATACCCCGTATTTTTATGCTATATTAATTTGGGGATTCATTAAAGTTAATGTGAATGAATTATTTAATAAAAATCCGGAAATTAATTATGTTATAATTATTAATGTGACGAGAGTTAGTAATTATGGGAAACTTGTTGAATATTACTAATGAGCAAAGTAATATATTATATTGGTTATATTGAATGTCATGAGTGAGTTAAATGACAATTTCGGAAATTTAAGTCGGAACGTGCTCGTGTCGCGTCGGGACTAAATTTTGATAAACAAAAAGTGAATATTTTATAAGTTGCCCGTATGGTCGTTTTGAGTGCGCCAACGTATTCGGAAGGGTAGAGATAGTCACAAAAGTGTACCCGGGGGTGTAGTTTGGGTCTCGGGGAGTTTTTAGGCCTAATTAGTAACCCGGGAGGACATTTTGGTCATTTTACATTTATGGGTAATTAAACCCACGAAAATTAGAGGGACTATATCTGATATTGAGTTTTTCACCTAGGGTTAGAATTCCCAAAACCTAGAACGACCATTGAAGAACAGAGGAGAGAGCTATCAAGCAATTTCAAGGCACAAAACTCAACGGTTTGCGCCGCCGCCACCACCGACGCGTAGATTAGGAGACGAGGAACGCAACCATACCAAAATCAGCCGTAAATTAGAATACCAAAAATCCCAGGCAAGTGTTTATCTTGCTATTTTCGTTGGTGCAATTTCCATATTAGTTTAGGAATGATTAGGGATGAAATATATGGAAGAAAACCCAAATTGTGATAGGAATTTGCATGTAGTAAAGACTTAAATCTTATTCTGGAAGTCTCTTGTGATGTAGACAGATAACCCATGAAATTTTGGTGTAAATAAGAAGGAAATTCTGGGATAAAACAGATTAGAAACACGAGTTAGAGATTTTTAGGGTTCTTGAGTTTTAAATGAATTATGGCATGATTAATCCATGTTTAGTGATGTAAATTGACATGTTTTACGTTAAAAATACCTGATATGATGATATAAGGTTAGTAGTATCAATTCTGGGGCAATTGGGATTAGAAAATATGGAATTGGTGTAAGTTTGGAGATGAAACCCGTAACTGCAATTCTGCAGATTTCGCAGACTTGCTTGATCGATCGATCTATCGAGCCCAGAGCTTCGATCGATCGAAGGTTCGATCGATCGAGCCCCAGACCTCGATCGATCGACCCCTCCTGGCAGACTCCTATGTCCCCTATTAAATGAGTTAAATTTAATTTATCATGAAATAATTCTTGGGCATCCTTAATATAATGTTTTGGGAGATAGGGGAGACCAGTAGGTTATATGAATGAATTTTGGAGATACTTAATGTGGACTAAGAATTACATTTTCGGATAATTACTTATAAATCGATTAATTTATGTATTGAAGGGTAAGGTGCGTAGGAGAGTTACATTGGAACATAATAAGGACACCTACTGAATTTTATACATGTGAGGATAGAGTTCACGAGTGTCGCGAAATGAGTTGGAGAAACCCTTCGAGTTAAGGTTAGTGACGAACCCTTATAAGAATACTTAATGTGAAAATTAAGGATAAATATTGTAATTATGGGTGATGAGAGAAACCTATATGGATATATTAATAAGTGGTATATTTATATGGTTGTGTATGCATATATTATATACGTGTGAAAAAAAACGTACCCGCACTACTTGCTATCCCTGAGGTTACCGCGCTGGGACAGTTTTATCTCGATGGGACCTTTATGGGGGATATTGACTTGTACCCTAGAAGATAGATATCCTTGGTACAGGCTATCGGACCGATAGTTCAGACGGTCCTAAGAGACGTGAGGGTATGCACTGACCTCTTAGAGACTTGGAATCTATACTTCGCCTCAAATCTTGTTTGTGTATATATGTTAATACAGTTCGAGAGTGATTCCGAACTTGTATATCCCTTAGTGTGAGCGATACAGGGATTGGATAGCAGAGTATGCCTGCACCATAGTTTGTATGTTGGTGCTGTTAGAATGTATATATTATACGAGTGCTTAATATATATATCTGAAATTTGGGAAATTTAAACTGTTACAGTGATATGGTATGTGAGAAATAATTCTGGACTATAAATCGGAAATACTTATTTAAAAAGTATAATATGACACTGGGAAACTTTATAAATTAATGAAGCTAAAACGAGAGTTGTGCTACTAATTGGAAGTATTTTTTTAAACAATGATATTGTTTGGTTTTACAATCTTATGAGTAATTTGAGATAAGCTAAATTGTTGGGAAGGTTAGTGAGATAGGTGTGCACATTAGAAGAGAGGTGAGAATTTCTCAAGGGAGTGTCGCACTAATATGTTGTTGCATTGGCCTGTATCAATTTAAATACTTGCTAAACAATTTTTAAATCATATACACTATCGGACTCTGACCCATTTTTCTCTCTCCCTCTCTCTTGTATATATATGTATGTATTACAGGTGCCCAGCCACAGGGGCGTCTTGCTTAGGATCTCTTGGAAGGAACGCGCTGCAGCTTAGGTGGGAGTTGCAGGTCTCTTGATTAGACGACTTCGTTCATTCGGATCCATTCTTAGTACTTTCATTTAGTTGGGCATGTGTAGCTCCTTCCATTATTCCGTTGTTATTGGACATTTGTATTTCAGTTATTTCCAGTATTGTTACTATGGGATTTATTCAGTTTGGATGCGTGACTTTAGATTTCGTATGTTGACATTCGATTGACGAATGTATTGAATTAATTGGACTAAGTTGCAGAATTTAAATGTGGTATGATTCTTACTTATTGAATGTGGTTAAATAAATAAATAAATAATTTTTCTTTAAATAAAATTTGGAAAGTTATGTATGAAAATGGTTTTGACACTTAGCTTAATTATTTAGGGTGTTAAATTGGAAAATTTATTTTTCCCCACAGTGATGCTGAGAATGAACCAACTGTTTACCTTGATTTAATTTAATAAAGGTGTGATCGCCCGGTATTTAATTAGGCGGGGTGTCACAGGTGGTATCAGAGCATCAGGTTGTAGTGTCCATAGGATCTGTACGGCTTATTTCGCTTTCAGCTTAACGTTATTGCTATAGAGCCCTATCTTTAGGATTGTTGTACTCTTGCTTTTACATTTAAGTCTTCAGCTATTTGTGATTTGATAATGACTATAGACTAATAAACTTCTTCACATTTCAGATGCCTCCGAGACGTGCTCCGAAGGATAGGTGTGCCCAGGCCGAACAGCCAGCAGTTCCGACACAAGGCACAATGAATGCAAATGAAGTAGCCGCCATTGTTGCTCAGGTGGTGAATGCCGCACTAGCGGTGGTTCAGCAGGCTCCACCCCAGGTTCAGGCAGTGGAGCCAGTACCAGCACAACTTCCATCTGCATGGGAGAGGGTTCGGGATGCTTTTCAGAAAACGCATCCCCCTGAGTTCTCTGGTAGCTCCGATATTGTCACAGTTAGCCAATGGAAGAAGGACATCTAGCGGCATCTCCGTATGTATGAGTGCACCGACGTGCAGAAGCAGTTATTGGCTTCCTTTAAGCTGGTGGGGGCCGCTTTGCAGTGGTGGGAGTCCACTACCACTTTGGAGGAGAGGGACATGATCCCTATTCAGTCATTTTGGGAGCGGTTTGACCGCAAGTACTTTCCACCCGCCGTGCAGACTGAGATGAGGCAGAGATTACTGAATCTGAAGCAGGAGAGTCTTACCGTAACGGAGTATGAGGAGGAGTTCACGAGGCTTCTCACCATTGTGCCTGATGAGGCACCTACTGAGAGCAAGAAGATTATGTTGTTTGTCGACGGGTTAGCTTGAAGGATCCGTCAGCACCTTTTTGGGAATTTATCCCTGAGTACTTTCACTGATGTACTCAATGCCGCGTTGCTACATTGCCAGGATCACCGCTTCCATCTTCAGGGAAGCAAGAGAGCAGGAGAGTCCATCCAGCAGGGCAGGGCCGGGGGTAATAGTGCCAGTGGGGCACCATCTCATGGACAGACTCGTCAGCATGAGCAGAGTTCCCATCAGGGGGACCCTGCTAAGCGATTCCGTTCAGGTGATTCTAGGCAGGGATATGGGGGCTATAGGCAGGGCCAGCCTAATCAGCAGGGCCAACACCGACAGTAGGGACAGCAGCAGGGCCAACAGTGTGCTGATCAGGGCCAACATGGCCAGTGGCGGGGAGGCAACGGCCATCAGGGCCGTGGTCAGCAGGGACAGAGGGGAGGTAATTTCAGAGGCCGATGTTTTGGGTGTGGTAAGCACGACCATAGGCGCTAGGACTGTCTAGAGGGAGAGAGGGCCCCACAGCAGCAGGGTGCCCGTAATGAGCCACAGAGGCCACTATTTCCACCTGCCCTCCCAGCTCCAGCCCAGGTGCCAACCCTACCAGCCATTCCAGAAGCTCCAGTGAAGTAGGGGCAATTAGAGTATGGACGTGTCTATAATGTCCACCAGGCAGCAGCTCCACAGGCATCACCCGCGATTGAGGGTATGTTTCCTATCCATGGTACTATGGGTCGAGTTTTGTTTGATACGGGGGCAACGCATTGTTTTATAGCTACGCATTTTGCGAAGGCCTTAGGGTTGTTAGCCACAGCAGAGAGCACAGTGACATGTGTAGACTCACCACTGGGGAGTGGGTCCCTTATTTTCTTTATATGCCAGGGAGTGGGGGTAGAGATTGGTAGCTTGGTATTACCTGCAGACATGTTAGTTTTAGACATGCTCAAGCATGATGTGATTATTGGTATGGATTGGCTCGCAGCTTATAGAGCCATGATTGATTACTTCGGTGGGAGCATTGTTTTTGACATTCCAGGCAAGAGATGTTTGTAGTGACGATGCCTCGCCCAGAGGGGGGTTCGACCGCTCATTTGTATTACATAGAGGAGGATACCTCTAAGGAGGTTGTGATTCCCTTAGAATCATTCCCAGTTGTCAGGGAGTATTCTGATGTGTTTCGGGAGATACCAGGCCTACCCCCAGTCGAGAGATAGACTTTGTCATAGATTTATTGCCAGATACGAGACCTATAGCACGCGCACCGTACCGTATGGCTCCGGCAGAGATGCGAGAGCTACGAGATCAGATAGAGCAGCTGTTAGGTCAGGGCTTCATTCGTAGGAGTACCTCACCTTGGGGCGCTCCAGTCTTGTTTGTGAAGGAGAGAGATGGTTCACTGAGATTGTCTGTGGACTATCAGGAGCTGAACAAGGTCACGATACGGAATAAGTATCCGTTGCCTCGAATCGATGATCTGTTCGACCAGTTGAGGGGAGCAACTTTATTTTCAAAGATAGATCTGAGGTCGGGGTACCATCAGTTACGTATTAGAGAGCAGGATGTTTCAAAGACTGCCTTCTTGACGAGATATGGGTCCTATGAGTTCAGGGTGATGACGTTCAGACTCACAAATGCTCCAGCCATTTTCATGGACTTGATGAACCAAGTATTCAGAGAGTTCTTGGATCAGTTTGTCATCGTCTTCATAGATGACATCTTGATATATTCACACTCCGAGGAGGAGCATGCCGAGCACTTGAGGCAGGTTCTTCAGACTCTACGAGAGCATCAGTTGTATGCTAAGTATGAGAAGTGTGGATTCTGGTTGCGAGAGGTACAATTCTTGGGCATGTTGTTTCTCAGCAGGGGATAGCAGTTGACCCGAGTAAAGTATCAGCGGTGAGGGAGTGGGGACAACCCATGACACCGACGGAAGTGCGTAGTTTCTTGGGATTAGTCGTATACTACAGGAGATTCATTCGAGGATTCTCCAAAATAGCGGGTCCATTGACGAATCTGACTTGCAAGGGGGTACCATATGTTTGGGATGACGCTTGTCAGTTGGCTTTCGACGATCTGAAAGACAAGCTTACTTCAGCGCCAGTCCTTGTGTTACCGAAGCCGGGTGTGGAGTACCTGGTTTACACCGATGCATCCTTACGGGGACTTGGGGGAGTACTTCAGCAGGAAGAGAAGGCTATAGCTTTTGCCTCCCGCAAGCTTAAGACGCATGAGAAGAATTACCCCACCCACGACCTGTAGTTAGCAGCGGTCGTCTTTGCATTAAGGATATGGAGGCACTATTTGTTGGGAGAGAAATTCCGTTTGTTCACAGACCACAAGTCGTTGCAGTACCTGTTCACTCAGCGAGAGCTGAATATGCGTCAGCGCAGATGGCTAGAGTTTGTAAAGGACTATCAGTTCGACATACAGTATTATCCGGGAAAGGCCAACGTAGTTACTGATGCGTTGAGTCGTAGACCGGTAGACGAAGTAGCAGACGTCTGAAAAGCAAAGTGGAAGGAGTTGGGTCACCAGGACGCAGTAGCACGTTCTTTCATATCCGTGATGTCTGTCACACCCGAGATTATTACGAGGGTGATACAGACACAGACCACAGACCCGTTTTGCCAGGAGCAGATTGTGCAACTTCTAGACGAGGGCGCTGAGTCCTATTCTGTTAGTTCCGATGGAGGTTTGCGGTTTAATGGGAGGTTGGTAGTTCCTGAAGGGGATGAATTATGTCATGCAGTGATGACCCAATCTCACGGGTCCCAATTTGCAGAACATCTTGGAGGAGATAATATGTACCAGGATATGAGGAGGCAATACTGGTGGAGTGGGATGAAGAAGGATATTGCTGAGTTCATGTCCAAGTGTTCTACCTGCCAGCTGGTGAAGGTGGACCATCAGAAACCGTCAGGATTGCCTCAGCCATTGGAAGTACCCGCGTGGAAGTGGGAGAGTATTTCCATGGATTTTATTACAGGGTTGCCTACATCACAGCGGGGCCACGATTCTATCTGGGTGATAGTATACCGTTTGACCAAGGTGGATCATTTTCTACCGGTGCGGACAGACTATACCACGGGTTAGTATGCTCAGTTATTCATTACTGAGGTTGTCAGATTACATGGGGTGCCCCTGAATATTATGTCAGATAGAGACAAGATTTTCGTGTCACGTTTTTGGGAAAGCTTTCAGGAGGCTATGGGTACTGAGTTGAGGTTGAGTTCATCTTATAACCCACAGACAGATGGACAGACAGAGCGTACTAATCATATGTTAGAGGATATGCTACGCATGTGTGTTCTTGATTTTAGAGGAGGTTGGGAGCCACATCTTCCACTGGTAGAGTTTGCTTATAATAACTCTTATCAGTTTACGATTGGTATGGCTCCATTTGAGGCTTTGTATGGAAGGCCTTGTCGTTCCCCAGCTTGTTGGCTCGAAGTGGGGGATAACAAGTTTCTAGGACCAGAGGTGATTCAGGAGACTTCCGCGAGGATTGAGATGATCAGGAGTCACATTCGGATAGCCCAGGACAGGCAGAAGAGCTATGTCGATGCAAAACGGTTCTTCCGGGAGTTTAGTGTGGGGGACCAAGTGTTATTGCGTGTATCTCCTATAAAGGGAGTGATGATGTTCGGGAAGAAGGGGAAGTTGTCTCCGAGGTACGTGGGACCATTTCCCATCATCGAGAGGATTGGGCCGGTTTCATACAGGTTGGGACTGCCAGAACATTTACATCGCATCCACGATGTATTCCACATCTCGTCGTTGAGATGATATCTTTGGGATGATATGTCCCATACTCACATTGCGATAGATGAGATCGACTTACAGTCTAATAGCTCTTACGAGGAGAGACCGATGGCTATCCTAGACTATAGTGAGAGGAGATTGAGGTCGAAGATAGTTCCACTTGTGCGGGTCCAGTGGGAGCATCATAATGTGGAGGAATCCACTTGGGAGCGCTAGGCAGATATGCGCGAGAGATATCCAGAGTTGTTTTTACCAGGTATGCCTTATTTTCCGAATTTCGGGACGAAATTCCGTTATTAGGGGGGAAGTATGTAATACCCCATATTTTTATGCTATATTAATTTGGGGATTTATTAAAGTTAATGTGAATGAATTATTTAATAAAAATTCAGAAATTAATTATGTTATAATTATTAACGTGACGAGAGTTAATAATTATGGGAAACTTGTTGAATATTACTAATGAGCAAATTAATATATTATATTGGTTATATTGAATGTCATGAGTGAGTTAAATGAAAATTTCGGAAATTTAAGTTGGAACGTGCTCGTGTCGCGCCGGGACTAAATTTTGATAAATAAAAAGTGTATATTTTATAAGTTGTCTGTATGGTCATTTTGAGTGTGCCAACGCGTCCGGAAGGGTTGAGATAGTCAGAAAAGTGTACCCGGGGGTGTAGTTTGGGTCTCGGGGCGTTTTTAGGCCTAATTAGTAACCCGGGAGGGCATTTTGGTCATTTTACATTTATGGGTAATTAAACCCACGAAAATTAGAGGGACTATATCTGATATTGAGTTTGTCACCTAGGGATAGAATTCCAAAAACCTAGAACGGCCATTGAAGAAGAGAGGAGAGAGCTCTCAAGCAATTTTAAGGCCCAAAACTCAACGGTTTGCGCCGCCGCCACCACCGACACGTAGATCGCGAGACGAGGAACGCAACCATACCAAAATTAGCCCTAAATCAGAATACCAAAAATCCCAGGCAAGTGTTTATCTTGCTATTTTCGTTGGTGCAATTTCCATATTAGTTTAGGAATGATTAGGGATGAAATATATGGAAGAAAACCCAAATTGTGATAGGAATTTGCATGTAGTAAAGACTTAAATCTTATTCTGGAAGTCTCTTGTGATGTAGACAGATAACCCACAAAATTTTGGTGTAAATAAGAAGGAAATTCTGGGATAAAACAGATTAGAAACATGAGTTAGAGATTTTTAGGGTTCTTGAGTTTTAAATGAATTATGGCATGATTAATCCATGTTTAGTGATGTAAATTGACATGTTTTACGTTAAAATAACCTGATATGATGATATAAGATTAGTGGTATCAATTCTGGGGCGATTGGGATTAGAAAATATGGAATTGGTGTAAGTTTGGAGATGAAACCCGTAACTGCAGTTCTGCAGATTTCGCAGACCTGCTTGATCGATCGATCGAGCCCAGATCTTCGATCGATCGAAGGTTCGATCGATCGAGCCCCAGACCTTGATCGATCGACCCCTCCTGGAAGACTCCTATTTCCCCTGTTAAATGAGTTAAATTTAATTTATCATGATATAATTCTTGGGAATCCTTAATATAATGTTTTGGGAGATAGGGGAGACCAGTAGGTTATACGAATGAATTTTAGAGATACTTAATATGGACTAAGAATTACATTTTGGGATAATTACTTATAAATCGATTAATTTATGTCTTGAAGGGTAAGGTGCGTAAGAGAGTTACGTTGGAACATAATAAGGACACCTACTGAATTTTATACATGTGAGGATAGAGTTCACAAGTGTCGCGAAATGAGTTGGAGAAACCCTTCGAGTTCATGTTAGTGACGAACCCTTATAAGAATACTTAATGTGAAAATTAAGGATAAATATTATAATTATGGGTGATGAGAGAAACCTATATGGATATATTAATAAGTGGTATATTCATATGGTTGTGTATGCATATATTATATACGTGTGAAAAAAAACGTACCCGCGCTACTTGCTATCCCTGAGGTTACCGCGCGGGGACAGTTTTATCTCGATGGGACCTTTATGGGGGATATTGACTTGTACCCTAGAAGATAGATATCCTTGGTACAGGCTATCAGACCGATAGTTCAGACGGTCCTAAGAGACGTGAGGGTATGCACTGACCTCTTAGAGACTTGGAATCTATACTTCGCCTCAAATCTTGTTTGTGTATATATGTTGATACAGTTCGAGAGTGATTCTGAACTTGTATATCCCTTAGTGTGAGCGATACGGGGATTGGATAGCAGAGTATGGCTGCACCATAGTTTGTATGTTGGTGCTGTTAGAATGTATATATCATACGAGTGCTTAATATATATATCTGAAATTTTGTAAATTTAAACTGTTGCGGTGATATGGTATGTGAGAAATAATTGTGGACTATAAATCGGAAATACTTATTTAAAAAGTATAATATGACACTGGGAAACTTTATAAATTAATGAAGCTAAAACGAGAGTTGTGCTACTAATTGGAAGTATTTTTTTAAACAATGATATTGTTTGGTTTTACAATCTTATGAGTAATTTGAGATAAGCTAAATTATTGGGAAGGTTAGTGCGATAGGTGTGCACATTAGAAGAGAGGTGAGAATTTCTCAAGGGAGTGTCGCACTAATATGTTATTGCATTGTCCTGTATCAATTTAAATACTTGCTAAACAATTTTTAAATCATATACACTATCGGGCTCTGACCCGTTTTTCTCTCTCCCTCTCTCTTGTATATATATGTATGTATTACAGGTGCCCAGCCACAGGGGCGTCTTGCTTAGGATCTCTTGGAAGGAACGCGCTGCAGCTTAGGTGGGAGTTGTAGGTCTCTTGATTAGATGACTTCGTTTATTCGGATCCACTCTTAGTACTTTCATTTAGTTGGGCATGTGTAGATCCTTCCATTATTCCGTTGTTATTGGACATTTGTATTTCAGTTATTTCCAGTATTGTTACTATGGGATTTATTCAGTTTGGATGTGTGACTTTAGATTTCGTATGTTGACATTCGATTAACGAATGTATTGAATTAATTGGACTAAGTTGCAGAATTTAAATGTGGTATGATTCTTACTTATTGAATGTGGTTAAATAAATAAATAAATAATTTTTCTTTAAATAAAATTTGGAAAGTTATGTATGAAAATGGTTTTGACACTTAGCTTAATTATTTAGGGTGTTAAATTGGAAAATTTATTTTTCTCGATAGTGATGCTGAGAATGAACCAACTGTTTACCTTGATTTATTTTAATAAAGGAGTGATCGCCCGGTATTTAATTAGGCGGGGTGTCACAGATCTACCTCATCTAAAGAGGCCACTGGTGCAAGATGGTCATCATCAAAGTTCTTTGCCTAGAAAACTCTTCCAATGCCGAACTTTGGGATTGCCTATATAAGGTCCTTTGTAATTTTCAAGTAACTTTCCATTCTATCACCTTTGGCCTCATGGACCTCTATGACTTTATTGACTACCAACTAAGAGTCATTGATAGGCTCCACCAGCTATACTTTAAAATAAATGGTCATGCCTTGGCCCATCATTAAGGCTTCATAATCTAAATCATTATTAGAGACTTTTAATTGAAAACGAAGGGCAAGAGAAATTATACCTCCTGTTGGGATAACTAGATAAAGTCCAGCTCCGTTGGTGAGCTATTGGAATAACCATCTAAATGCAAGACCCATGTTGGATATCTCAGGTATAGTTCTTGGAACAATGGACGCTTGGTCCCCTTAATCAATATGGCTTATATTCTTAAGTTTTTCATCCATTTACTCTAGGTTATTGAACTCCACAATGACGCCATCTAAGGTATAACCTTTGATGGAACTCTGCGGCTAGTACATGATGTGAAATTCCCCCAACTCCATTAACCACGTGACAAGACGTCCAGACGTATCATGCATGTGTAGGATCTATTATAGGGGTTGAATGCACATAATCACGATGGTACGTGATTGAAAGTAAGTCCTAACATGTCTGGTTAAGTTAAGGAGGCAGAAAATGAGTTTTTTTATCCTCCAATACTTGCTCTTAGTCCCTTGCAAATATCGACTGACATATTAAAGTGCGTATTAAATCCCAAAATCGTCTCGGATGAAGGTTAAGCTGAAAATGTATGGAGAAACATTAAAGTCCTCCCTAATAATGGTTTAGGATAATAGAAGTGGAGACCCCAAGTATTATTTCTAGACTTACAAGGCTTCCTCAACCTTTGGAGTCACTTTGAAGTCCTTCTTCATTATTTTAAGTAAAGGAAAGTACTTGCTCGTGCCCATGGAGATAAATTAATTCAGGGTGTTAACTATCCACCTAAGGCTTTGACCTCTTTAACTATTCTTGTAGAACATTGAGGCTCTGTACATATTCCTGGGCTTCTAGACCTTTGACCAGCATATCATCAATTAGACTTCAATGTATTTTCTAAAGAGGTCGTTAAAGACGAGGTTTACCACTCTTTGATAAGTTGCACACACATTTTGTAGCATAAAAGTCATAACTTTATAATATGAGGTATATTTATCCATGATAAATGAGGTCTTCTCTTCGTCAATTAGAGCCATTCTAATTTGGTTGTACTCAGACTAGGAATCCATGATGCAAAGGAGTTCATGACCAAAATTTAAGTCTATAAAAGTCTCAATGAGAGGCAGAGGGTAGAAATATTTTGGGCAGGTCTTGTTGAGGTCAGTGAAGTAAACACACATCTACCATCTTTGTTGGCTTTGGGAACCAATACAACATTTGAGAGTCATCATGAGTATTGTACTTCTCTGATGAAATTTTTTCGAAGTTTATCAACCTCCTAAATTGTAGGGGTGTTTTTATAAAACTGAAGAATCTTTTCTTCTAGCAGATAGGAACGTTGTTTGGGTTCACACTGAGGTGGTGGATTGTTACCACGAAGTTGACTCGAAAATGTCTAAATGACTCTAGGAAAAAAAATCTTTTTTTCTTTTAATAAATGGGTGATATTCTATCTAAAGAAGTATCTTAGACCAACCTTAATTTATACAACCTTGGTAGAGTCCTTTACATCAATGCACAAATTGACCAGGTCTATAGTCAACTTATCTCAATATTTTTCTTCGTCTCATGGATCCACAATGTTCACTTTCATTATTTATACGCCCAACATTTCCAGTGGGAGGTCAAGCATCTCTGGTGGAGGAGGCAAAACCTCTATGGGCATTTTAGCTCTTCTTTGTAAACTTTTTGGGACCTCAGGCAAGCTTTATGAGTCTTAATTATCTTTTTTCTCTCTTGTGGAAGTGTTCTAATGCTCCCTGGCTTCTTTTAGTCCCAAATACTTCTCCCGCACACATGGGGGTTAGGAACCTCATTATCATCCTCTAAGTTGACACAACAATTTCTAAATCATTGAGCGAAGGGCTACCCAAGATTACATTGGAGGTTAAGGGTAGGCCAACCACTAGGAATTTGTTCTGAATAGTAGTGCAGCAGTCTATTGAACTAATTGTGAGGGGGAGAGTGACATACCCCATAGAATAGGTTCATTTACCATTAAACGCAATAAAAGTAGTGGTGATTGGATGCATGTGTTTTGTGCTGAGGGTCATGGACTTTAAATCATTTAAGAACAAGATATCAGCTAAGCTCTCGGTATCGACCAATACCCTCTTCATATTGGCATTACCTATGATCATCGTGATAACTGGAGGGTTTTACTAAGGGAGGTGGACTCTCGTGAGGTCTATTTCTTGAAAGACAATCATAGGAACTCCCTTTGGGGACTAGTTCTAGTGATATGCACATGTTGACCTACACCCTTCAAGCTAGATGCTTCTTAGGTGAGCTTTCTTGGCCGTAGAAGAAGGTTCACACTGAAAAAACCTCCATACATGGTATTCGCATCAACGAGTGATACATCATATTTATTTTTATTTTGTTGTTGAATTGACGTTTACCTGAATCTTTTTGCACAAACTCCTTTTGATAAGCCATGTTGATTACCCCTTCAAGGGATTCTTTGGGTTTAAATAAGTCATTAGTGTTGTGTATATGGTCTCTGTAAAACCTATAATACTTATACTTGTCCCTTATGCCCTACATATCCCTCATGGGATTTGGCAAAACTAGGATTTTATGAGTTTCTCCTAGTGTGAAGACATCTTACATAGTGGCGGTGAGCAGGATATAGTGTTTGGCCTTAGGAGGTCCATTCTTCTTACCTTTGTTCTTCCACTTCTAGGCGTTAGCTGCCTCAAGGGATTCTCTAAGGCGATAGAAGACACCTTTTCTATTTACTTATTGCGGTGAGGCTAGCATTCACGTATTCTTGAGCTCTTTCAAGAAGGATATATATATATATATATATATATATATATATATATAGAGAGAGACACACACACACACACACACGCACAGGGGCAGTTCTCTTAAAATAGAAAGAGAAGTGAAATAAAGTTTAGGCAGGTCAAATTTAGCTGTGCATTTGAAAGATTTTAAATAATTTGTATATTTACGCCTATTTTTAACAATTTTTTTCCAATAAATCATATTTACCCTCAACTTTATAAACATATTTTTTTTCAAATCTTAGGTGGGGCACCTCCCCCCCCCCCCCCCCCCCCCCCAACATGTGTGTAGCTCCACCATTGGCCAAGAAAAAAGTTTAATGGAATAATAATAATTTGGCTTGTAAATTTTAATTATTTATAATGTATGAAGCATGGATATTTATAATACGATGCTTTAATGTTCTTACCATACTTTAAAGTAATTTAAAATTTTTATGTTATTTATCAAGTTTTAATTTGGTCTTTGTTTAGTTTAGGGCTTAGATTAGTTAATATTTTGATTTTATTTAGTTGTTGTTTAGGGTTTCATTTGAATTTATTTTTATTTGGGGTTTGGCAACTTGAGGTAATGTGTTACGATAATTTTTAAATCTCATATTTAAATTCGATTAAAATTTATGTATATGATTTATGAGTGTATAGTTGCCTAAATTTTATTGGGAGTTTTACGGTTGAGTTTTTTTACTAGAGTTTTTAAATGCTATGCCTTAATACAATACAAATTGGAAACTCATGTACCTCATCAACACATGCGTGTTTACTAATAATTTATCTTTCCATGAGAAGAATCACGATCAAATCACCGATTATTTCTCTCACTTTATTTCATATTCAAATCAAAGATGGTTAAGAAATAGGTGATTAGGGCTCTTCAATTCATACATTGATCAACGTCATTACATATTTACTCCGTGCAAATGTATTTTATCTTATGTTTATATATTTTTTCATACTTTTTACTTTTTCAATCTTAAATTTATCAATCAATATCTTTCATTTTTGCTTGAATTTTTACTCAAATGGAAAGTGCCAAATTACACACGCGATTCCATGGTATATTATGTGTATTTTGTTATGTATTTCATGTACTATTTTTTGTGTTATTAGGTTTATACCACTAATTTCCCTATATTGTGTTTATTTTTTGTTCTTAGTGTAACACCCCATATTTCTAAGTATTTAGAATTTGATAGATTCAATGATTTTTAGAATTTCACGTGTGCCGTAATTTAGTAGAATTAATTATTACGTGTTGATTAAAATATAAATCGGGATAGGTGATGATTAATATTTATGGATTACAATTACTAAATGAATAGTGATTTGTTATTTTACGTTATAACGAGTAATAGTAATGTGATTGTGTTAGGTCTTAATCGGGAGTCTAGTGTAGATTATATTAGGCTGAGATGAGAAATCATGGTAGGGTGACTTGGATGGTGACTTTGAGGTCACGATTGGTTCCTAATGGGTTGAAATAGTCAAAATAATGTACCTGGGAGTGCCAATTGGGTCCCAGGCGATTTTAGACCAAACTGGCACCAAATATGGGTGTTTCGGTGATTCGAGAGTTTGTGGTAAATGGAACTCCAATAATTGAAGATGTATATCAGCTCATCGGAGTGGGAGGATAGGGTTATAATAACTTAGAGAGATAGGAGGCTGGCCATTGGAGAGGACGAGGAGAAGGAAACTAGACCATCCCGCATAGTTTTTCACTACGAGCATTGCCGGAATCGAGATCGGAGAAAGGGAAGAGCAACCCCATCATCAGTTAACGAAATCATAACTACTTGACCAAGGCCAGTGTTTATCTTGAAATTTATTTAAGCATGTTATATACCCATATAGTGTAGTATTTGAATTCTTGATTAAAGAATGTTCTTGGAGACTAGATGAATAGAACTCACGATTTGGGGTAGGATTGCATGTAGAGTGAATCCATATGTGTAGATAATTTGAAATCATAATATGCATGATTATGGACGTGAAAGAAATCTGGAAAAATAAAGGTTTATGCATGAAGAACATTAAGACTAGGGTTTTACAAGTTATGGAGATTAAATTTATTTATGATTAGTTTTCTAGAAGATTTGATGATATAATCATGTTAGAAGTTATCCCTATACGTATACTTGATGATTGGTAATGTTGTATGGGAGTTTGGGAAGGTTTCATGGAGTTTGGGTTTAATTTTTATTGTCGAAAATGTAAGAGTTAAAGGACGAAGACAAATAGTGGAATTTTGAATCGATTCATCCCAGGGAGAAAATCGATTTGGCTTCTTCACCGAATCGATTCGGTTACCCAGATTTCAGCAGTTTCTTTTGTTTATTCTTGAATTTGAGAATCATTAGTTAGGAGACTATTGGGTTGTTATTTAAACGATAGGCAAGGACCTATTGAATTTCAGTAGACTATGGTAAGGTTTGGGTTTAGCCAAATGAGAGAATTTAAGCTCGGGACCTTTTGGGCATAATGTGTAGATGAAGGAATTTCGAGAATCGAAATGGGTTACGGAGAGCGTGAGTAAACCCAGGTTCAAAACCAGTAGGATAGAGATATTATCTACTGATATCAAGTAAGGGGTAACTCGGAACCTTTTTGTAGAGAACAATACTCGAAAATATACAGTAAGAGGTTGAAAAGGGTAAATTGATGGTACGCTGGGATTCGAGAGATATGTACTACGTACAGGATATATATATGGGTGGTGTGTATACCTATATTGGGAACACTTTTAGATTGTGTGTATACCTATGTTGGATATATATATATATATATATATATATATATATATATATATATATATATATATATATATAAGTTGTGTGAATACCTATTATGTGGTTTGCTATGTGTGTGAACATAGCTGTGTTGTCTACTATCACGGGATGTTTCGCGCAGAGTGTGATCCCACCTTGGTGATTCTAGTGAGGTCTGCATTTGTGTCCCAGAACATAGAACTTAGTGAGGCTCACTATGTGCTGTGAATTAGTGGGGCTAGCAGGTCATTTGGGTATGTAATTTATGTTCACAGTTCAAAGGCTTAGAACTATGTTCGCCTCCATTGTGTGTTTTTTGATTGAGATTTCGAGGAGACAATCAGAGGCGGTAGTCCTTGATTGACACGATAGGTACATGGACTTGATTGCAAAGTATGCTAGCATTACGAGGGGCCACTCCGGGAAGGCTATAGTTGTATATATTATATGTGCGACATATATATATATATATATACACACACACACACACGCACACACACAAGTGTTACTTATCTACTTATGTGAGATAATAGAACTTATAGATTGGCTATATCTAAAAGTAATGTAAGAGTGATGAACCATAATTAATGGTGTTATTAATGCGTGATTATTCTACTTTTGTAATAGTAGGTGTGACACCCCGCCTATTTTAATCACGGGTGATCAGTCCTTTATCAAAATAACCAAGAATTTCATTTGGTCCATTCTTAGCATCACTGTCGAATAAAAATTTAACTACTAACCATCTATGTTAAATTAAGTTGGTGTCAAATTTTATCTTTTAATTAATGAACAACATGCTAAACTAAAATAAATTAACCAAACCATCCATGCAATAAATAGTCTGAGAAATCACACGACAACAAGTTAAATAAATAAGACTGAATAAACCATCAGCTCCAAAAACAAATAATCCAACCACAATCTGAAGTAAATAAAACACCAATATAGATAAGTTTGATAAGTGAATTCAAGAACTAAATAGTCTAAAGGGTCAACACGTACAAATGAAATACTATAGAAACTCCTATCTATAAGTGAATAAACTAAAGCGTCTAAAGTTACTCTTGCAAGCCTCCATAAGTGCTTTGGCTATGCATCCCTAAATAGAATCATCATGATGGGAGTCCCTGTGGCTGGACACCTAAAAGGTTTTGAAAATATTTTGACATGGGTCAGAGATTAAGAAAACAGTTTGAAAATATTTTGAAAGTTTTTAAATTATAGTTTAAATCAGTTATGAGATACACATGTACAGGTGTATCTAATAACTAGCCTATCCCGGGAGGCTAATAAGAAAGACCATTAATATAAATGTACTACTGTTCCTATCCCAATTATGGCCTTTCCATTTATGTGTCCGATCCATTTTTAGATGATAACCCCTACTCCCACCCCCAAACCAATTATTACAAAATGTCCAGCACTGTGTAGGCCATTTAAATCTGAAAATGCTATAGATTCCCACAATAAGGCTAAGCACAGTGATGGAAAAAGCTCTAGATTCCCATAATAAGGCTAACCACGGTGCTAGAAAGTATGTTTTGTATGTGTATTCAGTTATTTACTTTCCTAGATTTGAATGTTTTTGTTAATGTGCTCGTGTTCTTTTTGTGTAGGTTGAAATTTGACAAAGAATGTGCATACGATGTTCTCCGCAATAATGGATAAGAAGGTTACCCAAAGCTTATTTGGTAAAGAGGGAGATTAATGTCCGAAGATTAGAGTTTGCAGGCCCAGGCAAGTTATAACTTAAGGAGTACTTCTAGTACATCTAAAAAATGAAGCTCATCAACTGGAATATAATGAAGCTCTAAAAAATGAAGCTCAGTATATTTAATGTGTTTGTTTGTGGATACAACTCAAGTTTCCAATAAAGACAACTGACTTGAAGAAAAGGATAGAAAGCCTCATTGACAGGGAATACCTAGAGAGAGATAAGAACGACCCTCAAATATACAATTACTTGGCGAAAAGAAACCACCGAATCTTTTATCGCTTCATGTCAGAGTATGTACAGGAACCCATAACTTTAATTTCATTTTCAATTATAAATATAACAAATTTGATGTCAATTTGATAATTTTATGGAACATGGACTCAAATTAATTTTCCTAGAAGTGGGATCCCCAGTTGGTAGAAATTGAGGCCACATAAACTCTCTTACACAACACTCTATTATTGTTGTCCTAGGAGGCCTCATTTAGTGTGGAACTCTTCTACTAGGAGGAGAAGTGTGGGATTCATCTACTTTTGGAGCAAGATGACTCTCACACCAAGGTTGAATGAACACCCTGGCAAGATTTTCTTTGAACTTTTAAGGCAACCACCTTTATATTATTTGTTATGTTTCTTATTGGGTAGAAGAATGATAATGATGATATAAGATGTTAGTAAACTCATATTGGTAAATTGTTGTTACTGATGATAAAGCTCTGGATGAATTTTTATGGGAGGCTGGGTTGCAAACTTTGATGCTTAATGTTTATGATCTTAAATGTTTTCTTTATTGGAATGTAATTAGGTCTGCCGAAGACGGAAATGGCACCTTCAAGTGGGACGGAGTTACCAGGATCTCTCATATTCACCCCTTTATGCAACACAGAAACTTCAGATTCTAGAATTGGGGGTTCAGATGCTTCATATGAATCTGCTGGTAACACTGTCATCTTTGACTGTGAAAAGCAGGAACCTTTAACTAAGATAAGCTCTCCAAATCATAGCTTATCTGTTGGTTGTACCGAGTGGATATCACTAGTTTGGGTTAATGGAACTTCCCCTATGGATATGAATAGACTCTTTAAGAACAGTGCTTCATCTTATAGCCTCGCTGACTTTAAAGAATGTGAATTCAAGATACCCAATTGTAGTGCTACATTTAGTTTTCCTGCTGGAGATGCTAATCATCTTTCAGATATTCGAGGGTCATAAGATTCTAATAACCTGTCGGCTGAAGTTGAATTTCAGTTCAGGCGTCTGAGAGTGGGTACGTGTTCCAATTTTATGTCAAATGTCTCTTTATAGTACTTGAGTATTGACATCTCAGTACCAAGTGCACCTTTTTTGGGGAACTTTAATGTGGAAATAACTGCCTTTTCCCCTTTTCTTACAACTTTTCAGATTTGTCTCTCAACCAACGGATGGAAAATTCTGAGATGAATCACGTAACATATTTTGACTCATGTGAAGATAGTATTAAAACCTTGGGAGAACCTTATATGGAGGAAACTTTTGTAATGGATGTGGTTTTATCTTCTCAAAGTGCATCTCATATTTCTAGTCTTTTTGAATTTCCTTGCATTTTGTATGAATCTGATGATCAATTCTCAGCTATGCTATATTGCACTAGTACTGAGGAATTGTATGTATAAAGTTGGTATGTATAAGGATACACTACAAAAAAAATTAGCTTTTGAGACGGTGGCCTAATAGTCCCAAAATATTGTTTATCCGTCTCAAATACTTTTTGGGATGGTATTTGGGAGGGCTAGGGGATCTTTTTTATAGGGGGTCATAACTACTTTTTGTGACGCCATAGCCGTCTCAAAAGAGGTTTTTGAGACGGGAAGAAATCCGTCTAAAAAGCTCATCATTTTATATGACCCTTTTGAGACGGCAGGAGAGCTGTCTCAAAAGAATGTTTTTGAGACTGGAATTAATCCGTCTCAAAAGGTTACTACTTTACAAAACCTTTTTGGGACGGCAAGATAGCCGTCTTTAATATATTTTTTGGACAGTATTAACCATCCAAAAAGAGGTTAAGGGATCTTAAAATTTTTGTCCTAATATATTAGGGACAATAAAATATATCGCTAAAGTTTAATATGGAATTGAATTAAATTTGAGACAATTTATTAAAACATCATTGAATGATCAAAAAATATAACACATAAGATAATTTTCAACCAACATAACGAATCATTTTCATTCAACAATAATTAGAGTACCTACCATCATCTCTAAATATTCATCAAAACAAAAATAATAACACTAAGTTAATATTCGAATTGACAACAAAAATACATTAAATTCTTATACTTCAAAACGCGAAAAGATTCTATCAAAGTAATACCGCAATCTTAAAGCATACGACCTCCTAAAATTACTGATTAGCATTGCATGTTCTACAAAAGTTGCCACCTGCAAAAAAAAAAGTTTCAGTTACATCAAAATTAATATTCCACTCATCAACAATACAAGGTGCAATGAATCAATATACTATATTCTCATCACAAACAATATAAATTATAAACGACGATATCTTTTTAATAAATATCTAACTATTATTTTTTTTTAAATTCGACAGAGCCTCCTTTATTTATTCATGAAAACTACAGGTACCCAACCTATTTTAAACATTAAAATTGATTCTAAGAATACTATATACCAACAAATTTGCAAATTCTCACCACCACCATAACGAATTTTCACCACCACCATAGCAAATTTTCACCACCACCATTCAAAATTTAATATTAAAAGAAAGAATTTTCTACTTGAAAATCTCTCAATATATATAAATAATAATATGTATGAACTATTTGGAGCTCGAACGACTTTTTACATGCAAAGAAATAATACCTTCTCCACAAGTGGACTTTGTGTTAATGATTTTGAGAACCTTGGTGGGCATTCTGACAGGTCCTTAACTCTCACTTTCTTGTCATTGGTACCACAAACCAAATCCGTGCACACTGTCATTTATCATCCATTTATCAAAGAACAAATTAGTTGGTGTATAAAACAAATTTACAACTTATTAATTTACATACATTATTAATAGCATAAACAAAATTCAAGAATCATCAAGAGAGGAATAACCGTTTCATTAAAAGTGAAGTGCTCTAATTATTAGTAAACAAATTGAAACTACAGTTCTACTGGAAGAAATAATAATAAATGAGAAATCAAAACAGACCATTTTTAGCTCACCAAGATAAATTAAAACCACAAACTGATAATTATTTAAAATATGCAATAAAAGCTCATGTGTTATGGATAAAGCCAATTTTTGTTCCCAATTATTGCACATCACTATACTATTCTTAAACGATCGATGTTAAAATAATAAGAAAACAATGAATTGACAACATTTAAGTAATGAGAAACAACTTTTGTCAAGATCATGTGACTTGATCGATTTTTTTTCTTCCTATTTTACTACGCATATATGTAAGTTTCTTAGTCAATTTAGACATATTTGAAGAAAAATGGTTGATTATTTTGATCACTTACAATCATTATGTATAAAAATGCATCTAATACATGATAGTTGCTCGATTTTAAAATTAGAAAAGTATAACCATTGACAATAAAAATCAAAATGTCAGCAACTTTGACATACACAAACAAGCATTAACCCAAACAATCACTCTTCAACTAAAATTCAAAGATCTTAAACACATAAGGTTTGTTATAGCCTCCACATTCATACACCTACATTATAGTTTTTTGCTCAAAACAGATCCATGTGAAATGTGTCAGAGTATTTAAGTTTGAGAAAAAAATGGTAGAGACCCTGTTGTTCACTGTGCTCTGGCAGCTATCTCAAGCGAGCGAAGCATGAATAAACATGATACCCTTCCATCTGATATACCAGGAAATGTAGTCACTAAAATCTTTTAGGGACATGGAATACAGTTTAGAGCTCAAAATGAGTTCAAGTAAAAAAGAAATTCAAAAGTAGTGAAGGAGAAATTCAAATCACCCCAAGAAAATCTAAAATTTTAGGATAAATGTAAAGTTATGTGAAAAGGAAATAATAATGAAGAAAATCCATTTGATCAGCCCTACATGTTAGTGTTGTGACAGAGACTGAGAGTAGGACTTCAATTACAGTTGGGACTTCCAACAGATTGGATCAAGACGTCATTAAAACGCCAGTTATAAAAGGAAGATATACCTCCTCGAATAGAAGGTTTAGTTTTATCCTTTGTAGGATGGCCAGAAGTTTGAGTTTCACGGAGGTTGCTGTTGTTCCACAATTTAGCTCTATATATACTATAGTGAAGTCTGAACCGGTGGATTTAGGAGAATCAGCTTGTTTATATCATGGTAGAAGTGACAAGGCAGCTGTTGGTTTGAATCTACAGCTTGAGAGAGTCCAGTTTCACACAAGGAATCAGAAATGTGTTAAAATTCATAAAATATACCGAAAGGTGTCTAAATATACACCTCAAATGTAATATCTTTTCGAGCGTCAACATCATTTTGTCAAGATTCTACCATGGGACTGTAAATATGCACCAATTTTATATCAGTAGTAACATGGCCTTGTATACGAAGTTGTAGGCGGGAGTGTTTTATATGCTTCTCCTCTCCCACATAGTCTGTTCTCACCCAACTCCAAGAATCTCACATGGACGAAGCCCCTCAGCCATCTCAAACTAATGTTCTACGTGACGATCATTAACTAGGTGGAGTATTACTTGATGAAATTATTATTTGATCAAGGAAGGGTTTGTTCCTTTTGAAGTCATCGCAAATTTTAGGAAACTGAAGAAGCTCACCCTGGACAGGTCATTAATAGTAGCTTCACTAAGAGAATCTTCTCTTCTTGTATTAATTTCAGACGAAAAAAAGGTAAAGTGATTTTATCCTCTTCCATTCACTGAGGTGAAGGATCCGAAGGCATGCACAGTGTTAGTAGATAATCTACCCGAGGATCATTTAAAAGAGAACATTCAAAGAATATTTGGCGAAGCTGGAAATATCAAGAATATTTGCATCCACGACCCGAACGTTATAAGGGAGCTAAGAAAATGCACAATTGCGGAGAAGCTCCTAAGTGGTAAGCTACATGCTCGTGGAGTATGAGACTGCTGGAAAAGCTATTACTACTTTAAGAGATAAAAAATATTGAAGATATGGCATGCGGGTCAAGCTTCTCAAGCGCATGGCTAAACATGGAGAGGCAAAAAAGGGTGGGAATGGATCGGATTTTGAGAAGAATAGCATCATTAAATTCTTTGATTCAACCAGGGCAGAGGAAGACCAGGTCTTAAGTGAGCCTTGTGATGATACACTTGATGAATGTAATGGTGAGCATTTAGCGAAGGAGAAAAATGGGAACAACAATCGAAACCGAGGACGAGCAAGGAGATAGAAATATCGTGGTTCTAATAGACATAAAAAATAAAATTAAAATTAAAATTAGACCTGGATAACTTGCTCTAAACTTGTCGGTGAGAACTCAAAACTACCTCTCGCCCCAAGAGTGCCTGATGGAACCCGAGGTTTTACAATGGGGCATGGTCATCCTATGGCTTCTGATCGAAATTAGAATTTCTTACACCCACTGCCAGATTTTGAAAATTTTAAGGTGCATCCTTCTACAAATGTTTGTGGTTTTTGTGAAAATGATTGGCATTTGAGCTAAACACATCTACATTATCCCAATTACTATATTGAAATGGCCTACTTTTGTGGTGTTGTAAGTAATGTCGGAATAAACATTATAGGTTTGGTCGTGTATGATAAAAAAATGTCACATGGATCAGTGGTTCATTCATTGTCGGGCTCTTAAAAAATTCATATATTCGTAAAAAAAACAACAACTAAACATTATCAGTAATAGCCATGCCTTCTTGCTAAAAAGTTAAACAAGAATAAATGAAACAAATAAAAAAGCATATATGCCCAACAATCTATGCCCCTGTATAAAATATTTACATCATACAAATATGTGACTTTCTTATAGACAATCTTTCAATGAAGATATAAAACTATTAACGTTCAGTGTTCTCATTATGCAGGGCTATCGTTATATCTCCGTTTTCCTTCAATTTTGTATGGATGTTTTTGTAAATGGACTAACATGCGGTGTTCTTGCTTTTTCATGATGCAAGGTTGCATTGATACTTTTCATCTCCTTAACAGAAACAATTAGGAATTCATTTCGACCATATTTTACTGATTTACAATCTCTTCTAGTAAAGTTCATTTCGACCATACTTTTCAGCTTCTTAACCGAAACAATTAGGAATTCTATTTTGTCAACAGGGCTATTGGGTCTTTTCTAGAGTTCACTCACGATAAGGATGAAGTGGTGAGTTCATTTTACAATTCTAGTGCTTCTGTTACTTCCAGTTGTTAAGATAACAGAACCATTTTTACTGTTCAACTAGTCTGACTCTGCATTACTTCTATCAGAAAGCATGCCTATGATGTGTCTATAGTAATGAACACATCATTTATGGAAAACAAAAATGGGGCACCTCCAGTTCGTGGGAAATAGCAAACAGATGATAAGAACCTTTTAAGAATTAATCTATAAAAGAGTCATTAATAAAGGTGTAGAAAATTCTGATTTCTATGAAATCGCATCTTCTTTTATCAGAGCCAACTTTGTTCAATATGAAAGAGAGAATGAAAGAGTGAATGAGAGAAAAGTTGGAGGAGAAGAGAAGATAGAGAGAAAAAGGAGAAGTGAATTTTGTTGAAAGAGCAAGTGATGCACATGTGAGGCTTTGAAAAATGACTTGCCAATTTTCAAATGACAAGTCATTGATAATCAGGGGTAATTTTATGTTGGGAAGTCATCATCCTTATTTTTTCTCTGTACCGAACAGTGGGAAAATTCTGTAAAAAAAATTTCCTGAAACAAATGAATCTACTCTGCTTATATCAGACCACATAGCTATGTTTTCTCAAGAAGAGTAAGGAGACTTTATTCTAAGCAATAACACTAATACTATTCGGCATTTATTCCGAACCTATTATTTATACAAATTTGGAAGTGTAAAGCACTAATTTTTTGATCTCTTTCCACATTATCTCACACTTTGTGCGAGTGTCATTGATAGAAAGTGGAGAGAAAATGGCGAGCAACATAGGAATGATGGACAATGCATAATTCGTTAGGAGGAATGAGATTCTGTCATGGATCAATGCTAGGATTCACCTAAATCTATCTCATGTTGAGGAGGTTGCATCTGTTGTTGTGCAGTGTCAGATAATGGACATGACATATCCAGGAGTTATTCCAATGCACAAGGTGAACTTTGATGCAAAGACAGAATATGATATGATCCAAAATTACAAAGTGTTGCAGGAAGTATTTAATCAACTCAAAATTGATAAGCACGTTGAAGTTAACACGTTTGTTAAGGGTCCACCATTAGATTAAAATTTATTTTTACAATGGCTGATACGTTATCGCAATTCTATAAATGGCGACATCATGAATGAGAACTATAATCCTGTGAAGCGCCGAAGTAAGGTGGGTAAGGAACGATATTCCAAGGGTTTTGGTAAGAACTCAAAGCCACTACAAGCAAACAAGTCTCATAATACTATCTCGGGGGATAGATTAAGCATTAATAAGATCTCTCGGACCAAGCAAGAAAAAATAGGTGTAGTAGCAGTCGCGGCTAATTTTTCAGGTGAAATTCAGGCTTTGTCCAAGGAGATTACAGATCTGCTGGTGGTGTTAACCAGATATTTGTTGTTATTATATCATAACTCTGAAAAGTTTTGGTATTTGGATATGTAATGACTTAAAAGATTGTTGATTGGATAGTGCAGAATTTAGTACGATTGGATCTTGGTAGCTAAATAGGCTATGACTAGCTGAATACGGTCATTACCCCGTGCCTATTTTGTGAACACAACATTTATACCACATACTTCTTATATGGTGTTGATTATGTGGAAGTAGACTTGTTAAATAAGATCCTTAAACTATTATGGTTTCTATATTATCCAAATGAATGGAAAGAATTTGAGTTTAGTGAAAGTCGAAGTTGATATTGAAAGTCGAAGTTGATTGAGTGAAGCGTAAGTCTCATTCAACTACCAATTAACCTCCAAAATATCTGATGAGTAATAAATTTAAAATTATGGTAGAGAACAAAGTTTTTATATTGAATTTATATGAGTAACCAAAATACATCCCATACCCCTTTCCCTCCCAATCAAACCCTAGTTTGACCCACCCCCAGGCTATTCCAGCATCAGGCAAAGCCTCGTCAGAGCTATGGTGTATCGGAAGCTTTGCCATTTTGCAAACAATAACCCCCGTTTCTCACCTAAAGCCTATCGAACAAGCCATAACTCCCCTTCCAACTCAAGCTCAACCCCACCCGATCTACCCATGACCCACAAACCATACATCGTGGGTTATTAAAATCGACCTTTTGTCTATTACTTTCCGCTTCCAAATAATCTCAATATGTGTTCATAATTTCAACTCGTGTGTCTTTTTACTTGCGGACAGTTAGGACCTATTACTTGTTATTGTCCATATTGAGTATATGTTGTTAAAGGCACGCCTAGGCTCAGCATGAGTGCCCTGCCGCACTCTGTCTCGGTTCCTTTAATATGGCGTGCGCCTTGTGCGCTTAGGGTCCAGGCTCAAAACGCGACTCAGGCGCGCCTTAATGAATTTTTTTAATAACGCCCCTAATACAAGAATGGATGAATTTATATGCTTATTTTACATATTTTCCAATGGAATAAAGAAGATTAGATGATTCCCCACCCCAAAACTGAGCAAAGTAAGTCCTTGAGATTCCTAGGGTAACTTTATGTTTCTCAAAAGAAACAAACAAAATTTAACTCCAATAATGTTACATCTTAGAACAATTTATATGTTGATTTTCATTTTTTCTTTTCACACAAGAGTATTTATTATTTCAATATTTCAATATATTATCTTTTAATTGATTATTGGATAGTCAAATAGTTACATAAATTTGATATTTACACACACACACACACACACACACACACACACACACATATATATATATATATATATATATATATATATATATATATATATATATATATATATATATATTCATATGGTGGTATAAATTCTATCTCTTTTTGACTTGTCTCTTCAGTACCATGTATAATAATAATAATTTATGCTATATATTTCTACTTTTAGATCACGAATGATCTTATTATTAATAAATATACAACTTCTGCATGTTCTATAAACATTGTGCCTAACTTCGCTCGGGCACGCGCCTCGCCCTGCGCCTAGGCTCCACAGGGACCTTGGCTCCTTGGTGCGCCTTTCGCCTCTGTAAACTATACGTCTGCAGAACATTGACAAATCTCCACCACCCACTTCTACTTCAGCCAATCACTGGTATTCTGAAATTACTTTGGGAATATGAAGTGGTAGATCCCTTATACCCTCATTGATATCAACTCTCGTCTTTAGTTGTGGGAGTTGAGCTTGCATTGTGACATGAAAATTGGTGTTGACGTCTAACGGGTGTGTAGTTAGGTTAATTGGGGACCATTTTGGGGTTTCGCAACATCATTTCTCTTACCTATAAAAGATAGTTCGAGTCTTTTAGACCCAAGTGTTCAACTTATTTAAAGAATGAGAGTTTCTTCCTAAGGTGAAGGTTTTGAGTGAGAAGCGAGGTATTTTACCTTTCACCTATGGGTATTTCTCAAAAGATGGAGGTAGGGTGAGTGTATAATTGTTTCATATACTCACAATGTGTTTTATATGTATTGTGTGAGGGTTTTTCTCACCGGGTTACATAAAGAGTGGTACTAATGAGTACATAAGGAACACTTCGAAAAACACTTATAAGTATGAGACTGAGAGGGTTCTAGATTTAGAAATTTGAATCAATTTAACAAAGAGTTGGTGTATAGTGGTTATCCGAAATTTTGGTGGAATGTAAGGGTATGTGTCTTGGAATAATTTGCTATTATACTTGAAACTTGCGCATATATAGTGGAATCAAGTCTCTATGAGGATGTAGCCATTTGCTGAAGCACGTATATTTTTTTGTGCTTGTTTTTATTCTCTCTTGTTTTACATCTTTATTGTTCCCGTTTATTATTATCCACGGGGCCATGGTTGATAGAAATTTGTACAACAAATTGGTGTAGGGACACAACAACAAATTCAATTAATCTTAAGAAATACAACCAGAGTTGCCTACATTTTTCCCACTAATTATCTAACTCCCAAAAAATATGTCGACTACAACAGAATTAGTAACAAATTTACATACCCTTCACAGTTTCAACATTATTGATGAGACCCACAAATTAATTAAATTCAAAATGATTATTAATAAACACATTTTGTTAAATTAGGATAAAAATTCACTAAAAAATAGTGTGTCAATTCGTTTACTGAGTCACGTGGAAAACCCCACACCGCACCCCACCCCACACACATACACATACAATTTCTCCACTGAAAAATTCTATTTAATGTTTATTCCAACAAATTTTGAAAATTAATTTTTAGTCCACATAGTGACATTAGTCTATGAGGGACTAAATAGAATTCTTGAACATACTTAACTCAACAATTGAGCCTTTTTTTCCAATTATTTGGGGATCCTATTTTTCTATTTTTTGAGAAAACCTTGGACTAAAAAATAAATGATGGAATTTATGCTAAATGCCTCTTATCTTAATCACATAAAATATATGCGCTACACTACAACACAATTTGTAACAAATTTACATACCCTTCACAATATCAACATTATCAATGAGCCCACAAAAGAAGAAGTTCAAAAATGTTATCTTTAAAGGAAATGTAAAATTTGGATGAAAAGGATTTAATTTACCTGGTGAGACAATTGAAATTGAAGAGTTTCTCATATCCACAGCTACTGTCAAAATTCCCATGAAGCTCCCAACAATTTTCTAACTATAAATTATCCAAAAAAATTAAAACTTGAGGTAAATAAACCCATTAACAATGTGATTTTTTCTTTAAACATAGCATTGAAAAATAAATAATTAATATACAAAATGTGTGTGTTTGTGTGGGTGGGTGGGGAGAGTGAGTGAGAGAGAGTGAGAGAGAGTGTGAGAGAGAGAGAGAGAGAGAGAGAGAGAGAGAGAGAGAGAGAGAGAGAGAGATAGTGAATACCTGAGGCGTAGATGAGTCAGGGGTTTGGCCGCCTGCTAGGTTTGTGTAGGTTGGGTCAATGAGGTTTGATCGATGGGGGTAAATTGTTTAGGGCTGTGTTCCATCTCTTTTGCTTCTTTTTTGGGGGTTGAGTGTTTTGGGCCGGACATGAAAATTTTTAATGGTGGGAACTTAATTTTCTAGCGTTCTTATTTGATATATCTTTTGAGACGGTAAATATTTTACGGTCCCATTTGATTTACTTTATAAGACGGAAATTATTATCCAACTCGAAAAGTGAACTCTTTTGAGACGACTATAATTAGCAGTCTCAAAAAATAATAGTTTTTGGTACGGCTAATTATACCCGTCTAAAAAAGAATGTTTTAAAGACGGTATTTTGTCTGTCTAAAAAAATTGGGTCTAAAAAGTAACTTTTTTTTGTAGTGATATGTATTTATGTATAGCATAGTAGAGTGACATATTTATCATCATATTCATATCTCAAGGTATACAGTATTGTTTGCAAGCAGCTTCCATGAAGGCTCCTTTTTACACAGTACCACTATATATGCTTGAGTTTCGGCCATTTCGGTTCTTTAATATCATTAAATAGTTCACATAGACAGATGGCCCAAATAATTTTTTTTATTTGTTCAACTTTGTCGGAGGCTTTGATTAAGTTAACTGGCTGAGTGGTGCCAAGTAAGAATACAAGACCCTCTGGTTTTCATAAAATACTTGAGTTTGTGTATGTTATGCTTGCAATTTTCAAGGATTTTGTGTTAAAATTATTACTTGATTCTTTGGCTACATAATAGGGATTTAAGTTGATTCTTTGGGTAAGTAACCTACGTACTGTTTCACTTCATCTTGGTTAAAAAATTATTATTTTCACCATGCCATCGGCACGGGCACACCTGTGCCACAAATTTCACTAGTGTTGTCAGAACTTAATTTCTCTATAATTTTGCCTACTCAATTTTCAAGCACCATCCAGTTATTCTGCAATTATATAAAATGCTTGTTGGTTGTGTCTTAAAATAAACTTATATTACTTTATACTTTTTTTGTTGCCAAGTGGTAGGCAGCTTCGGGGACTAAAGATGGTTCGAGTGGTTCCCCAGCAATCGATTGGCAAGGCAGGGCTATTGCTTTGAATGCTGACAGCAAGTCATCAGGTGCTTCTACTTTTTTCTTACCTCTAGAACGAGTGAGTAAATATTCAGTTATTCAGTTATGCAATTTCTATTGCGTACTTTTCGTACCTTAAGAGAAATGGAATACATTCTTTGTTATTCAGCTTCTCATTTTCGGATGATTTGGTTTGCTAGTTAGTAAACCTAAACCCATAGATGAATATTTTTCGAATGAGCAACTTTTTGCCACCTCTTCTTTTCCCTGGTTTGCGGATATAGTGAACTATCTTGTCACGGGAGTCGTCCCTCCCGATTGGACACCGCAAGATAAGAAGAGGTTCATCACTTGGTTGCGCATATTTTTCTATGATGATCCATTTCTTTTTAAATATTATGTCGATCATATCATGCGACGTTGTGTACCGGATGACGAAATCCCAAAAGTCATCCAATTTTGTCATTCAGAAGCATGTGGAGGCCACATTCTCGTGAAAAAGACAGCCGCTAAAATTCTTCAATACGGTTTGTATTGGCCCATAATATTCTGGGATGTGAGCAATTTTTGCAAATATTGTAATAAGTGTCAAAGGATGGGAGCGAGTACCCGAAAAGACATGATGCCATTAACCCCGATACTCATTATTGAGATCTTTGACTGCTGGGGTATTGACTTCATGGGCCCTTTTCCCCCATCTTTTGGTTTCCTATACATCCTTGTCGCGGTAGACTACGTTTCTAAATGGGTGGAAGCTATAGCTACCAAGACTAATGACGATAAAGTGGTGACAAAATTCCAACAAGAACACATACTTTCTCGCTTAGGTGCTCCGAAAGCGATAATTAGTGATAATGGCACGCACTTTTACAATAGGCCACTCAAGAAGCTCATGAGAAAGTATGGCGTTATTCACAAGGTTGGATCGACCTATCACCCACAAATGAATGGACATGCCGAATTGGAAAATTGTGAAATTAATCACATACTAGAGAAAACCGTCAATCCCGATCGGAAAGATTGGTTCCTTTTATTGAATGATTCGCTATGGGCCTACCGTACCCTATATAAGAACCCACTCGGAATGTCCCCATTCCACTTTGTGTATGTCAAGAATTGACATCTTCTCGTTGAGTTGGAGCACAAATCATATTGGGCCATTACGAGATTAAATTATGATATGGATAGAGACGGTGAAGCTCGCAAGCTGCAACTGAATGAGTCAGAGGAGATACGCAATGATGCATATGAGAATGCCAATATTTCAAAAGTCCGGATGAAACTAGCACATGATAAGATTATTCAACAAAAGGAGTTTCAACGGGGATAAAAGGTACTCCTCTATAACTCCTAGCTTCACCTATTTCTGGGTAAATTGAGGTCCCGATGGACTGGTCCATATGTTGTGAGAAGCGTATTCCCCCACAGAGCAGTAGAGTTAGAAGATACAAAAGGAGGGAACACGTTCAAAGTCAATGGACAATTCCTAAAACTATATGTTGAGGCTTAAGTAGAAGAAATCGACACCATCTGGTTGTGAGACCCCGTTTACGGGGTAAAATGAGCTTGAGTTGAGAGGTTGTCGCACCCCCGACGCATATGGGGTGAATTCTTGTGTATAGTAGTTGAGTGTCGATAGATTAGCTTGAGTTCATAGGTAGGTTACGTGACGTGCACCAACAAGCACTTCATGAGGGCATATAGAAATCGAAGTGGGAAAGTAAGTGAGAAAGTTTCCAGAAATTCGAGGGTGTGGGATTCTAGTGGAGGAGTCTAGAAAGACGGTTCTACCTGAGATGGAACCGAACAGAATCCCATGACCGGATCGGTTCGAATTTGATATATCACAAAATAAAAAAATAGAACCGAACCGAATCTCCCCTGAATAAGATCGGTTCGGGTTCTGCGATTTTGGTTCTTCCTGAGGTAAACATTCCTCCCCCCTATCCCCTCCTTTCACTCCATTCATTCCCCTCTTTCCCTCCAAACATCAATTCCCTTTTTCCCTCCAAATTCCTTCCCCCCATCCCTCCGCACCACCTATAAAACCCACCTCTCCCTTACCATTTGCCTCACACCTCCACTCTATCCTCCCTCTCTACAACCCTATCTTTCCCATTCCCAATATTCCCCGATCTTTCCATAGAAAATCCCGCTCTTCCCCCAAAATATATGTCGACCGATATTTTGGCCAACGGTAATGGGGAATACCTCTCCCATATGGAGTGCGTATGGTGTGAAAAAATTTCATCCAGTCCCGCCAACTGCACATTGAGTGCATCGTCAATTGGGACGAGATTCCCCGCTCAGTCACCAATATTTTCAGTAGGAGGGGGTGGTTTCAATACCTCCTAGAATCCCACAATGTAGTGTGGGCGGACGAAGTCCGATCTTTCTAGGGCTCTCTCATCCGAACGGGCCAGTTCGAGTGCCAATACGTTGTCGACAGCCGCCCCATCCCGCTTTCCTTGGCCATTCTCGCTCGTAAACTTGCTACCAAGGGTGTCCCCCACCCGAAAATATATGACTACCTAGCTAATGCCCCCACCATTCCAAAATAGCAATGCATCGACCGTCTCGCATCCAACGATATTTGGGAAAGGGGTACCTTCCTCATCGGCCGCCTAAATGATAAGGCGCGCATCACCTTCTATCTAGTGTGCGCCAACTTGCATCAAACCACAAATGACTCGGCGATGCGCCCTCGCCAAGCGACCCTTGTGTACCACCTTTTCGACCCAAACTTCACCCTCAATATGGCCCGCATGCTTTATTTTGATATTCTTTACGCAGTCTGGGAGCAAAAAGGTGCGGTTCCCCTTCCATATGCACACCTGATAACGTCCCTCCATGTCGACGCTGGTATCCAGTGACTTCATGCTTTCCCATGCCTCCTGGAACCCATTGGGAAGGTGTCACGCACTCGGAGTGCCCAGTAAAGGGCTACCCTTAGAGAATCCCGGGAGGTGGTTAATTTAGAGGCCGAGGAGGAGATCCATGTTGAAGAGGTCGCGGCTGAGGACGTCAAGATGGGAGGGGCTGAAGATGAAGAATACAACGAGGATGATGACTCGGACTTTGAGTCCCCCGGGTGCGGATTTTGATAGGCGCCTTGCAGCGGTGGAATCCTATTTTGACGGGTTCATCACCCAAAACAATAGAGACCAAACGGCCTATCAAAGGGATTAAGACGCCTACCGAAGGGACACGAGCATGATGCATTAACTCCAAGCCCATCTATACGAGCTCAACTTTGGTGGACCGCCCCCAACTTTCTTCTATGATCCATATCATCCCAACACACCCGATCCCTCAAATCAGCCTCCCCAATGAAGCCCTTGTCTATTTTTTTTGCTGTTTATGTGTTGTGGCGGTTGTTTAAACATTGTTGGTTGTGTGTTCTACCAACCTTTGTAACACAGCTGTTTAGTTTCTATAAAATTTTTGCATTTATGTCTCATTTGTTTGTTTTATTTTCTCGCGCTTTTAATTCGCTTTGAGTTAGATTTTAGTCCATTTTTCTTGTGTAAAATGTAAAAGTCTAAGTTAGGGGGGTCACAAGTGCGTCTTTCTAAAATTTCATAAATTTTCAAAAATGCCCAGAAATTTCAAAAAAATCATCAAATCTGGAAAAATCCAAACATATTTTTTTCAAAATAAATAAAAATTAGGATTCAAATTTTTTCAAAAATATCATTAAAAGTCGATTTAAAGTCTCAAATTGTAAAATATAATACACAAAGCCAAAATTGACCAAAGATGGAAATTGAGCGAACGTAGACGACTTAACGAATAAATGTAGAGATTAACAACCCCGGTGAGATTCGAGCCTTTCATTATTATGAAATTTATAAATCAATCCGAGTTAATTGTTAACTCAAAAGTTCTTTTCAGTATCAAATAAGTCATCGAGGATCTCAATCCTTTCACTTTGACCGGTTATGGAAAATGTGGGTGATATTGCCTTGAAAAAAGTGCCAAAATATATCTCTAACTTAATTCATTTTGAAACGCATATGGTAACGCAATTAGTATTTGGACAATGAAGTGGGCCCTCGTTTGTCACCCAAAAACATTGGCCAAAAAAAGTAGAGAAAAATTATCCCTTTTGTAAACCCAAATTGAGCCGAAGAAATTTTTCCCTTTCCTTTGACAGCCCAAAAAGACCCCAAATGGCCCGGAATTATGAAAACTGATAACCCCAGAAATTAAGTCCGGAAAGTGCTGAAAAGGGGCAAGAAAAAAAGATAGCTATGCTCAGCAAAATTAGCAAGAAAAGAGAAGCGTGAAAAATAAAAAAAAATCGACAAATCAAAAGACCAAATGAGCGAAAGCCCAGAAAAGCGTTAATGGACAGTATATGAAAACTCTCCAATTCGAAATTTCCTAAACCTATTTCCTTGTACGCATTACACCTTAAACCCAAGAAAGACCTAACCGAGTCCAAATTGCAAAATTAGTTATCGCGTGGTGAGCTAAAACACAAAAAGATAATAAAAGAGATTAAAGGTGTGAATTAGAGGCGATGTTCCCATTTCCTTATAACCGTAATCAGATGATGCTATATATTTACCATAAAATTTTGTCTTTCTATTTGTGTGCGTGAACTTGGTTCCAATGTATTTACTCTTACAAATCACGCACACCGCGAGAACTAGACACATTTTAGAGTGATTGGTTTAAGAGAGAACCCAGTGAGAATTTGAATCAAAACGAATTTTTGGATAAGTAACGTAATGGTCAACCGGTGGAAATTCGCAGTTAAATTTCTGGCTTCGCACACACGCACTATGACTTGAGACTCTTGAACATGAATTGATGATGACAATTTTCTGGAAAAGTTTGAATTATACAATTTTTGATTATTTTGAATTTTCTTTAAATCGAATTTTAAGGGTATATTCACTACAAACCCTCACGAGACACCACTCATCCTACTAGGGTAACCTCGGGGTTTAATGGCTTATTGCATACGCTAAATGCAATCGGTTGCCCGCGAAAAAGGTATCCTATCCCAATAAAGTATTTGAAGGTTCCTTAACTTATACTCTTCTGCTTTTACATTGCTTGGGACGCGCAAAGTTTAAAGTTAGGGGGTTTGATTAGGCATAAATTCTTCACATTTATCCCCTTAATTTCGGTATTTTTTTGATCCCGTGCATTGTAAATAGCTTGAATTTATCTTATATTTATGCTACTAACCCTTTTTGGCAAGTATTTCGTATTTTGTATATCTCTTATGTGTTTTACAGGTATTTCATGCAAGTTAGTGCCAAAGAGAACTCAAAACAATGAAAGAAACCAAGCAGCAGAGAGTTGAAGGGAATTTTCACAATTTTTTTACCTTAGTCCGGAGGTGGGGCCAAGTGAAAAGTTAAAGAGCTTTCAATTACAAGAACACTAAAAAAATGGCACCTCAATCCGACCTACGGTGAAGAAATTATGGTATTTGAAGTTGAGAGGAATGAAGAAAAAAAGCTGTTACACCCAAACCGAACCGAAACTAAGAAAAAGAACCGGTTCGCCCATTTGTCACGCATCAGATCCGTTACAAAATTAGTCATGCTTTCTAAGGGTGACAAATTTCCAGATACGAGGTTTTTATTTTATCCTTATAGTTTTGTGTTTTGGGGACTCTTCTAAACGACCTATAGTCTATATATTTAGTCATTAGGATTATTTTTATTCATATTTCATTTATGTAAAAGATCCTAATCAAGTAAGAAAATCTAGGAGAAGAATTTACATATTTTTCACGTTTAATTCAAGAGCTTTTCCAATTTTTCTTCAACCTTTGATTTCTTCTTACATGTTCTTGTTCTTCAATCTTGGTAACTTTTATTTCTAGCACTTTTATTATTATTTCTCATGTTTAATCTCTCTTTCCAAGAAATTATGAGTTCATGCAACATAGATAACATAGTTCTCATTAATTTCACTATGTTAGGCTCATATTTTAAAGGTTGGGGTGCATGAACCCCACCCGATGTAATTCATGATAGTTGAAATAGAAGTTGGAATTAAAACCTTAGATGAATTATATCGTAGTTCATATGATACTACTTTAATTCAACCTTTGCTTACATACTGTGCGTGCTACGATCCCTCATATGTGTAATACTTAGGAGTGTTAAAGTTCGGGTTTTAATGTGTCCTTTGCTTACATACTGTGCGGGCTACGATCCCTCATATACGTAATACTTAGGAGCATTAAAAATCGGATTCATTAAAAGTTGTAATTCTGAATCTAGTATCCTATGAAGTGAATTACTAGGGTGTGGGGGATTGTAACCCAACCTATTGTTCTCATTTCATTGTTAAAGTTTTACTCAAATCGTCATTAGTCTTTAGTTAATTCGAGTAATTGCATTTCATTTATTCATAATTTAATTAATTAATCATTTTCAAAATTGCATCTAGTTGCAGTTATTTCACAATCCAAATCACCTTTTCCTTATTTTTATAGTCAATTTAGGGTTAACAGTCTTACCTTTGTCGTCACGTTCACTCATCCTAGTTCCGTGAGGATTTTATACCCAGACTAGCCAATATACTCCACAATAGTGTAGTTAAAGTGTAGGTTTTTGTATTGCGGTTGGAAGCTAATAACAACGACTAGCATATTTACACGGACGCTTGGTTTCCTCCTGGATCAAGTATTATACCTGTTGTTGGTCCAGATTGCCTCCACCCAGTTGGCCTCTCAAATTGTTCCCTTGGTCCTGACTTCCCTGAGGAACCTGCTACTGTTGAGGACCTTATTTTCCCTGCCCGCAGCCTCCATTAGGTCTATAGTCCCCAGATTGAAACCTCTTATCCTGATTTCCCTTTCGGGAGTCCTGACCCTAATGTCTGACTGATTGTTTCTGCTGTTGTGGTACTCCACTAAAACCGCTTCCCCAACCTTGATCGGCTAGCTAGGAGCACCTCCTCTCTTTATTCCCTTCAGATGGAAGTGATGGCCCTAGCAGCGTAAAAGTTCATCACTGATGACATCCGTATAAGTCATAAATGTGGAATTTCCAATCAAATGCTGCCTGATCCTCCATGCTAAAACCTTTATAAATTTTGGCTTCTTCCTTTCTCTACTGTTCACTTCGTCCGATATGAAATTATCCAAATGAGTGAGCTCCTACTTATACTCATCTACTGATCGATCTCCTTGAGTCACCTCACTGTATTTCTATCTCAACAGCTGGAAAAAAGTGTTTGCAGTCAAATCCCACTCAAAACTCAGCAATGGAAATCTTGTCCCTCTCCTCCAGGGTGGTAACTGACTCCCACTACTGTAACACCGCTCCAACAAGCCTAAAGGAGAATACCATCTTCTTCTTCACATCGCTATACTCCACCATACGCAGGTGGTGCTAAATATCTTTATTTCATTGGCTTGGCCCCAAAGAAAAATTTGTTAATGAATAGCTCGGCCAATTGATTGAAGATGGAAATTTGCCCCTGAGGACGGCTGTTGTACAAAATTTGAGCAGGACTAGTAATTGTTTCGGAGAATTCCCTACACCTTATCTCATTGGGCACGATATATATGTCAACTACTGCCTAATACTGCTTGATATAAAGGACATGGTCAATCTTTCTATCATATTTTGTTGTAACCACAGGAGCCTTAAAATTTGAAGGTGTGGAAAAATCCAAAATAGCTTGTATTAAAGGAGATCCTTTCCCAAAGTTTCTTTGCAAAAGGTTCTTACCTTTAGACATTTCTCCAAATCTATCCTCCAAGTGATGGATGGAACCCTTCCTTGAATTATTACTAGCATCAGATATGTGTGTTACAACATTTTCATTCCCACCAATTATTTATGCTGAACTTTCTTCCTGTGATTATAGATCGGTGAGGGTAGTTCATCGGTCATCTGATCCAGATTGGGGTGAGCCTTCCCATTGATCGGTTGGTCATCGAGTATTCCTCAACAATGCCCTGGGAACATTTATGTTTCCCTTGGCTCCCAAATGATTAAAAGGAGATGCCCCGCTATTGCTTTCTAAGGCACTCAATCTTTCATGAGTAAAATACTGATCATCATAGGGTTTCGATGTTTTGAGAGAAGAACTTGCTCTTGGAGATAAGAGGAATCTCTAGTAGTCTTGTATTGGCTATGTCTACTGCTTCTTAGAGGCAAAGGTGGCATATTTTCATGAGAAGATAAGGAAGGTGACCTGGGTTGTAGGGTTTGCGCTAATTGCCTCATGGTATCCTGTATAGCCTCTTGCCCTCTAGGGAGACAAGCCAGAATTGCAGTCAAATCATTAGGCATTGGTGGATCAGAAGGAACCGATAGGATGCCATCATTCCTAGAACTTGATTCAGGAATATCAGTCATATTGAATAAGTGAATGAGTGAAAAAGTTTAGAACACGTTCCCACAGACGGCGCCAATCTGTTAAAGCAAAAAATTAGACTATATCTAATTATTTGATAGCAGATAAATAAGTAAATAAGAGACACAAAAGATTTTTAAAGTGGTCCGGCTAAACTGATAAGCCTACGTCCACTGGTGCATAGTTCCTTCTGTTTGTTCATTTGTCTCTTGTTTTCATCCCCGTGGATGTAGGGATTACATGGATTCCCTGAGGGTGTACCAGAATCGTAATATTAAAGTATGGAATACCTTTATAGCATATGCATTTACATCTATACAATGTTCATAATGTATACAACTATTGGCATTTTATTACCCCTATTGGTCGATCTTCCTGATGTTGGTCGAGCCTCTTTTGTATATCGGTTGGCATTCTACACTGTCAGTCGGCATTCTTGGACTCATTCTGACAATTATGCCTTGCTGACTATGACTAATGCCATGACAGATAACACATGTCTATTTCTGATTGGTCCATATAATAGGATAATTTTTGGTATCAATAGAAGCCCCCAATGTTTCATGCTTGAGGTTTTTACAATAGTATTGAACATTTAGCTCTTAAGCTTGCTCGGGCAATAATTTCGAGTCTTTCTCGGCTACCGACTTCCTATACTTGTAAAGTTAATGATTTTATTATCACCTTATAATGTGTATGTCATTTTCCTAATTATCTATATTTATAACAAATCTTTTTTAGGCAAATGTGTCTTTTCTGACTTTAGCTACCAACAATTCAATCGACGCTTATTTTAATCATTATCTTCACCAGTTTCGAGGCAACCTATAAAAGTCGGGAAAATCCATGATTGTCTCTTACCTCAACATTTTCTTAGTTTGTTGTTGTTATCACTTTGAGCTTTATGTGTGATTTTTCCCCTTGTTCTTCAGTTCTTGTTGAATCCTTAAATTCTTGTAAGAATCTTCTCTCTTCCCTTTTTCTTCTTCTTCGAATATGTTTTTTTCCGTAACCTCTTTAGAATTCTTCTTATCTGAATATGGTTTTTTCTGTAACCTCTTTAGAAGAATTTAGAAATGAATGGAATATCCCTTCGTGGGTAGAGTTGGAACTTCCTAGTCTTCAAACTGATCTTCTTTCTTTGCCTGGGAGCCATTGGTTACCTTCGATTTTCATTATTGAGTATGGGTTTACTTTTTCCCCAAATCCATATTATCTTGAATTATATCAGCACTTTGATGTCGTTCCTGCCAGAATAGCCCCAACACTTAGAGAGTGGTTAATGGGGTTTATAGGTTAAACCATCTCCACGGGACCAGTATAGGTATCCCATAAATTCTGTTTTATTACAAATGGGTCACAAGTGACACCACATACTATTTAAAAACTAGGGCTGTAAACACAACTTCAGTTGTTAATCTTCCTGACTCAAATATATATTACTTTGATCATGGAGTAATTGTCAAAAATTGGTAACATGCTCCCATGACTGGAAATGTTGAGTACTAGGGTCCTAGGTGCCCACCAAATGGCAATGCGATAGGTTGCATTTATTTATCTATTTTTCTTTGCAAATTCTGCGAAATGCTAATACTAATGTTTACCTTGAATATTTTGATTGTAGTTGATCGAAAAAGAAAGTGTCCCAAAGATAGTGATGTCAACCTTAGAGATTTGAAGTTCATCTGGGGCATTTACCAGATAATTAGGGAGGAACATACCAAATCATCTTCATACCTATTGTAATATCAGAATACCATTACTTCTTTAGTTGCTCGCCCCACTAGTGTTGTGCTTTCACCCCTGATTGATCTTAACCAAGATCCCATCTCCACATCCTTAGCCACTGCATTTGGCAGTGGTGAACTTATCATTGCTTCCCCCTCATCTCTATAATAAAATTTACCTCTTGCTGCTACTATGGGGAAGATGAAGTTTCTTAACATTTTGGGCGATATTACTGCTAGTGGTTTCTCCAAGCATGCTGCTGATGGGGACAAGAACAAAGAGGATGCTAGGAAAAAGCACCCAGCTAATAAGGAGGATACTGGGAAGAAGTCCCCAAGTTAGAAAGTTGATGAAGTCCATCTCAAGCGATTGAAAAGAGGGCTCCCTTCTAGGCTAGCAGAAGAGTCTTCAATCAACACCGACCAACCAATAAAAGTTGGTTGATTTATCTACTTATGGCTCACTAGTGGCCCTTGGATAAACTAATAAAGTCTGGTACATTTCGAGACCACAGGAGTGCTGCTTCTACACTTCCCCGATCAAAAATTTCTGAAAGGGCTTCTCAAAGCATGGCTATGGTAAATACTATCATCTCTTCTTCTTTTTACTTATATCTTTGATACTCTTTACACTGACTTGCTCTGTTTTCTTATTGTAGTTCTTGGTCGACTTCAATAACATGTTGGAGAAGGACGATGCTCTGCATTCTTCTTCAACTAAGGTTGATGAGGCCTTCGACGAGTTAAAGAAGTCATTGCTTGATTCCCAACAAGAATTAGCTAATGAGGACAAGAAGTGGGAGTCCAAAATAAAGACTGCTGAATAGGACGCTGCGGCTGCTCGGGGGCAGATTACTAATTTATAAAAAAAATTATATACTGAAAAAGCCAAGGTTGTTACAGAGAAGGCTAAAAGAGCCAAGGCCACGGAATCTACCTTCAACAAGGGTTGGGATAAGGCCATTGGAGATGATTCTATACAAATTGAATTTACAAAGAAAAAATGCTTCAAGGATGGATGGTCGACAGCCTTAATGGAGGTCGACACTCCCCAAGAATCTGAACTAATCATCAGACATGACTCAAGATCTCCTCCTAACATGGATGAGGAGATTAAAGATGGCGGGGGATCAAGTGAATCCAATTTTGCATTAGAATCTACCGACCAACACTAAACTGTTATTGTTGACTCCTCTGCTCCTCCAACTGGTGATCACCCTACCTTGCCTGCTCCTGCTTCCAATCCTGCTGGGTCTATTTCAGATATGAAGAAGGTGTAGACCAATTTCCTGAGCATTTTTTTATTTTATTTTCTTCTGCAGTTGTAATCTTTCCTTTCTTTTATACTGATGTACTTGTACTCAATAGTTTATTAAAAAAAAGAAATTTTACTTCTCATTTGCATGTCTTTTCTCCATATTTCACATACTGTTATTGATTGGAAACTTTTCTTGCTCTTAGTAGTTCATGGATAAACTAGACCTATTCTCAACAACTGACACCGAGCTACTTCAGAGATGCAATGAACTCTTCAAAGCTGGTCACCTATCTTTGATCAAGGAAGATCTATCAAAGTTGCTCGGGGAAGATGTTTCAGATCAAGTGAAGGAAGCCAACCTTTATCTGAAATTCCTCTTTGATCGGGCAGTGGCGAACAACGTGGCATACTATGAAATGATTGAGGAACTGTAAAAGAATCGTAAGGAAGCCAAGTCCCTTTTCCATGTTGACTACAAATAAAAATACCAGGCTTTAACCGAAGGCTGGGGTTTTGAGCAGAAACTGGAGAAATATGCTTCCCATTTCAGAAAATAAGAGTTTTTGGTCAATAGTGAAGTGAAAGAAGCTAGGGCTATTTCTTAGTTGCTGGAGGAGGAGAACAATTATTTGAGGGATGAGTTGAACGCCTTGAAGACTTCCTCTTCTACTGCTGCTACTATTGATGAAGGGTTTTCATTCTTAGATCCTAAAAATTCTAAGTTAAGGGAAGAAGTGGAGGCACTGAAAAAGACCAAGTTTGCTTCCTCTTCCAGAGTAAGAACTAAACATGGCCGAGATACTACAAATGAGGCAAGGTCATAGCAGACTCTTGCAAATCAAGCTTCTCAATTGATAGCCAAAAATAAAGCCCTTACTGAAATGTCCCAGAAGCTTCAAACACAATCCCATAAACTTGTTAATCGGTTTACTCAGTTACAATCCAAAGATGGGGTTCTGAAGAAGTTGCAACACCAGGTCAATAGATTAACCTTCCAATTCCACAAGCAGCCTAGGGAAATTTGGATTGAGGGGTATAATGATGTTTTAAAGCATTTTGATGAGCAGTTTAAATGGAGGTTATAAACGGGGCTGGACCAATTGTCTGACGGTATTGAAGGTGGAGAAAATCAGTCCTTTCTATAAATGTTATGATCCGGGGTTGTTGTACCTTGAAGATACTACTTTTAAGTTAGATGTTGATTGGATTCCTGTCAGCACAATTCCCTAATGCCTGATTTCTAAGTATTTAAGGGACTGTAGCCTTCACAATGAGCTGGAAATTGTTCGTCCTCCACATCTGTTAGATCGACTAAGCAACAGCAATAGAGGGATTCTTAAAGATTTCAACTTTATCAATTCTCCTTACACCCTAGAGGATCCTCTAGCTAGTATGGAGCCAATTTCTAAGGCTGAGGAAAAACGTCCCTTAGAGTAACTTTTTTTCTAATTCTATTATGAAGAAAATCATATAATGATCATTAAATGAATGAAATATATTTGATCAACTTATCTCGTAGATCTTTGAATGTGATAATCTTTTTTTTTCGTTAGTTCTATTGACACCCTTAAGAGTCAATTACCAATTAATAGATAGGTTTTACTAGTATACTTAGATTAAAATCTGAATTTATAACTAGTTACCCATGTATCTCCATAGGTTCTACTAATATACATAAATTTTTAGGTTTTTGGAACTAGTTACCCATGTATCTCCATAGAACTAGTTACCAGTGGCGTGACGAAGCGTTTGTGGAATATGTGTCTACATTTCTCTTGAGGAATCTTCACAACATTCTTCGTTCACTTTTCCCAATAGGATAATGATCTTGTTGTATCCTTATCTTTGTTGATCAAGTTTCTTGAGGACTTAATATCCCGCTGTACTTGGGTTTTTATCTACTTCTAGTCAAGTTATGTTTATACCGAGCAACTTCTTTCCTGTGCCGACTAACATTCGATATCAGTAATAAATTATGTGGTTATTGCAAAGGACCTATTATGGGTTCTAACCAACAGTGTGGTGCAACTTTTGATTTTTTTTTTGGCAACTTTATATTGTAGTGCATAGCACCAGTACTTCCAAAAAATCAAAAATAGAAAGGGAAGGAATCATCATTTTATTAATACTGAAAATTGATATTGAACTGAGTACAATTAATTACATCATTGGTAATACTTCCTAAGGTGCTCGACATGCCATGGATTCTGGAATTCTTCTCCCTCTAAAGCCTCAATTCTGTAGGTTCTAGGTCGAACAACTGTTGAAATACGGTATGGCCCATGCCCGTTGGCCTCAAGTTTGTTGTTCATCTAGATAACCTTTTTTAGCACATAATCTCCCTCCTTTAGGTTGGTCGGCTTCATTCATGTATTTCATAAACGTGTTGTTCATTATATTCAAATATAATTTTTGCATTAGAACGCTTACAGGTTAGTTAAAGTTTAAAACTCTATGGAATGGAAGGCCCAATTCAACAGGTATTACGACTTTGAACCCAAATGCAAGCATGTATGGGGATTCTCCAGTTGTAGTCCTTGGGGTTGTTCGGTATACCCACATAACCAAATGTAACTCATTGATCCAATTTCCCTTGGCATCATCAAATTTTTTTTTCAACCCTTTGAGCAGAGTTATATTTGTAACTTCACTTTGCCCATTACTCTGAGGATAACCTGAAGCAAAATGTAGCTTTTGGATATTGGTTTGAGCATAGTAGGTGGAAAATTCATCATTGTCAAATTGTGTTCCATGGTCGATGATAAAGGAATAGGGAAACCCATATCTAAAAATGATATTCTTCTAAATGAATTAGTAGACCTTCCCATAAGGCATGTCTATCAATGGTTCTGCCTCAACCCACTTTGTAAAGTAGTCCACAACAATAACCAAGTACTTAAATCTTCCTCTGGTGGTCGGTAATGGCCCGACCAGGTCCACACCCTATCTGGTAAATGGGCAAGGTGAAGTGGTTGGGGTTAGAGCATCCTGTGGAGTTTTGCGAATGCTTGACTATCTTTGGAACTTGTCCCATTTTCAGGAAAAGGCTGCACAATCTGCTGGCATTGTAGGCCAGTAGTATCCATGTGCACTGATTCACTACAGCAGTGTTCTTACTGCTATGTGGGCTCCATAAGATCCTTTATGTAATTCCGGAATCAAGTCTGAAACCTCTTATTTCTGATCACAATGTTGCAGGTTAACTGTCAACCCTCTCATGCACAAGATTCCTTTATCTAACACATATCTGGCGGCTATATACTTCAATTTTTTGGCTTCAATCATATTTGCTGGAAGAGTTATTTCCTCAATATATTCTTTAATGGGATCCATCCAAGATGGCCCCATGTCTACTGTAATAAAATTAATCACCAAATCTTCATCTATACTCCTATTTGCCAAAATCTCAATAGGAATAGGTTGTCGGATCTCGACTCTTATTGCTGAAGCTAGTCCAATAAGTGCATCTTCTCGGGCATTTTCCACCCTTGGAATTATGTTGATTCGAACAACGGGTAATTTTGCTATTACCTCCAACTCTTTGGACATGTATATGGTCGTCAATTCTCCTTTATCACCATATAAGTTTAATATTTGATTTACTTATATCTGAGAGTCACTGTGTGCCACAACTTGCTCGGCATTCAGTGATTGGGCTAAATTTAAACCCACAGCAAGAGCTCCGTACTCCGCTTCATTATTTGAGGCCTGGAACTAGAATTGCAAAGTATATTCAATATCTATCCCATCAGGAGTGTTAAGTATTATACCTGCTCCAGTGCCAGTTGCACAAGATGACCCATCAACATACAGGTTCCATATTGGGAAATTGTCATCAAACGCTTGGTGTGTGAAACTTCCATAATGGAATGTTTTTCTCCTTGCTTCCTTGTACTTTTTGGACATAGCATATATTTGGGAAGAGGAATCTGGTAGTTTGGCAGCGGTTTGTTCTGATTTTTTCGAGAGATGAAAGTGCATCAAAATTTTAATCGTCGTGAGCTACTTTTGAACTATTTCCTTCTATTTTTTGTTCGGCCTGCTTGTTTTGTTGCTCGAGAACCTCAGGGTAAATGAATTCAGCTATAAAATCCGCTACTGCTTTGCCTTTTAGAGAAGACCTTGGTTCATAACTGAAATCATACTCCCCAAGTTCTACTGTCCAGTACATTAATCTGCCAGACTTCTCTAGTTTGTGTAAAGCCTGCCTCAAAGGCATATCAGTGTATACTATTATCGTATGGGCTTGAAAGTAAGGCTTCATTAGTTTGGATGCCTCAATCAATGCCCGTGCCAACTTCTCCAGGCGAGGGTACCTAATATTTTCTCCTCAAAAAGTTTTACTAGTGTACTAGACAGGTTATTGAACTCCATTGTCTTCTCTGATCAAGGCAAAACTTACGGCTGATTTAAAAATAGAAAAGTACAAGTACAATCTTTGTCGCAGAATTAGTCGGGAGAGTAGTGTAGGTGACCCCAACTATTGAAAAGTTTGTTCACACTAGTCATTCCATTCAAACCTCTCTCTCAATACTTTAAATAATGGTAGGCACCTATCAGTAGTTCGGGACACAAATCTTCTCAGAGATGCTACATGCCCAGTTAGCCTTTGTACATCCTTTTTGTAGGAAGGGGACTGCATTTCAATCAATGTCTTGATTTTGTCTGCATTTTCTTCAATTCCCCTCTAGTTTACTATATACCCGAGGAACATCCCTTCTCGTACCCCAAACACGTACTTGGTCGGGTTTAATATCATCTGGTGCTTCACCAGTTGGTCGAAATCCTGACTGAGGTCAGAAATATGATCAGGCGCTTTCTTGCTCTTTGTCATCATATCATCTACGTATACTTCCATATTTTTTCCTATTTGTTCCTCAAAGACTTTGTTCACCAACCTCTGGTACGTAGCACCTGCATTTTTTTAAGCCAAATGGCATCACATTATAACAGTAAGTTCCTCAGGCAGTAATGAAAGGAGTCATCTCTCTATCTTTAGGTTTTATTTTGATCTGATTATAACTAGAATAAGCATCCATGAAGCTTAACAATTTAAGTCCATAAGTGGCGTCAACAAGCTAATCAATTTGGGGCAAAGGAAAATGATCCTTTGGGAATTCTTTATTCAAATCTGTGAAGTCTACACACATTATCCACTTATTATTATTCTTTTTTACCATAACTACATTGGCTAATCAATCTGGGTACTTTACTTTATCAATGAAAGTTACTTTTTTAAGCTTTTTAACTTCCTCTCATATGGCTTAGTCCTTCTCGGGGCTGAACAATCTTTGCCTCTACATTACAAGTTTGACTTATTTATTGACGTTAAGCTCATGGAAAAGAAAATTGGTATCAATCCATGGAATATCTTCATGACTCCATGGGAACACATGCTTTCTCTGTCTAAGGAAATTTACTAGTTACTGTTTAAGAATAGGATCCAGTGTTGTTCCTATTTGAGTGGTGCATTCTGGCTTGTCATCATCCAACACAATGCTTTATGTTGCCTCTATTATCTGCCCCTTCACCAATTATGTTTCCTCCCTTGGATCTAAGGTTTCAGCCTCAGATTCTTCATCAGGTTTAGAGGTGTCCACTTGGTAAGTGGTGGTTTTCTTCTTTATTTCTTCTATATCGTCCTGCTCGACAAATGAGTAGTAGAATTCCTGAGCTACTTTTTGGTCTCCCTTTACAATGCCTACTCCAAAGTTAGTCAGAAATTTCAAACATTGATGGACTGTAGATGGCATGGTTTCGAACTTCTACAACCCTACTCTTCCAATAATCATGTTATAGGCCGAATGAACATTTTTGTCCATTACAAAGAAATGTATCATCTCTGTTCGGTTGGCAGGACAAGTGACGATCAACACCTTCACCTTAATTATTCATAAAGGGAATACTTTCTCACCAAAAAATCCTATAAAAGGTCTGTGGTAGGGATCTAATTGGCTAAGGTTAAAATCAAGACTTTCAAAGAAAGGATAAAACATAATATCAGTCGAGCTACCATTATGAACTAGTACTCCGGAAATAATGATATCCTGCATTTGAACTTTGATTACTAGAGGATCATTGTGGGGATACAAAACTCCTGAGAGGTCATTTTTAGAGATGCCGATCACCAACTTATCTTTATTGACCTTCCTAGGCTGATCTTTTTCAGCTATATTGATCATCTCTATATAATAACAAATGTGTTCCTCACTGAGGTAGTCCTTCCTTTCAGTAGTATGATTTCCTCTTCCCGCATCTCCACCAGTAATTATTTGACAATCAAAAGACCCAAAGATGAGCATGAATACCTCACGTTCTGGTTGCCCAAGATTTTTGGGTAAGTATGGATCATTCTACTGATCATCTTCATGGGTCCTCTTTTTCTTGTCTCTGGGCTTGCAAGGTAATTTTGACCTTTATCGAGCTCCTTTGTTATTTAGTCGATCAACAAACTGGTTAAATTTACCTCTTTGGATGTCAATTTTAATTTCATTCGGGAGAGCAATTAAAAGATTTTTTGTGTTACTGTGGTCTCTATCAAATTTACAGTATTTAGATTTATCCCTTTTGATAGGGGAGCTCCTGAAATTCTCAAGCAAACGTACATGTTTGTTATGCTTAATCTCCTCCAAAACATGGTGAATACCCATTGTTAATGGAGTGTGATTGTTTTACTTCTTGATCCGGTCTATAATCCCTTTTTGTTTTGATTCCCTATGCTCATTGGAATATGTGTGCTCCTTTTTGTCATATTTACTTTCACCTTTTTTCCCCGAGATCCACTTAGCTGCTAGTGCCTCCTCTACATTCACCATCCTGGATGACTTTTCCATTAACTCTAACATTATCTTTGGAGGGATCTTTAGCAAGAGTTTAGTAGAGTTTCTCAAGGAGCAACCCACTCATAAGAGATGTTATAGCAGTCTTCTCCTCATAATCCACAACCTACAACTTCTCTTTGTTGAAACAAGTGATGTAGTCTCTAGTACTTTCTCCTTCCTTTTGTTTCACACTGAGCATATGAGCTACCATTTTTACTGAATTAGTCCGAACCAAAAGTTGCTAATGAATATCTCGACCAGTTGATTGAAGCTGTAAATTTTCCCCCGAAGAAGGCTGTTGTACCAAATTTGAGATGGACAGGGAAATGTTTTAGAGAATGCTCTGTACCTCATCTTATCAAGGATGACATATATGTCAGTTGCTTCTTGATAATACTCTATAAAAACGAGTGGGCCAGTCTTTCCATCATATTTGGGTCTAACCACAGGAGCCTTAAACTTTGAAGGTGTGGGAAAATCCATAATAGCTTGTATGAAAGGAGATCCTTTCATAAAAGATTCTTTGCAGAGGGTTCCTAACTTTATTCATTTCTCCCAATATATCCTCCAAGCGCTGGATGGAACCCTTCCATGCATTGTTACAAGCATCAGATCTTTTTGTTACAACTTTTTCATTCCTACCAATTATTTGTGCTGAACTTTCTTCTTGTGATTGTTGCTCGGTATGTCCAGTTCGTCAAGGATCTGATCTAGATTGGGCTGAGCCTTCCCCTTAATCGGTTGGTCGGCGATTATTCCTTGACAATGCCCTGGGAACATTTTTATTGCCCTTGGGTCTCAAACGGTTAAAAGGAGATGCCCAGCTAAGCCTTTCAAAGGCACTCAATCTTTCAGGAGTAAAAGACTTATCATCATAGGTCTCTGATGTTCTGAGAGAAGAACTTGCTCCTCGGAGATAAGAGGTATCTCTAGTATTCCTCGATTAGCTATGTCTACTGCTTCTTGGAGGCGGAGGTGGAATATTTCCTCAAGCAGGCAAGGAAGGTGACATGGATTGTAGGGTCTGCATTAATTGCCTCATGGTATCCTGCATAGCCTCATGTCCTCTAGCGCGACTAGCCAGAATTCTAGTCAAATCATTGGACGTTGGTGGAGTAGAAGGAACAGGCGGGATGCCAATATTCCTGGCACTTGATTTAGGAATATTAGTCATGTTGAATAAGTGAATGAGTGAAAACGTTTAGAAAAAGTTCCAACAGATGGCGCCAATCTGTTGATGCAAAAAACAAGACTATATCTTATTATTTGATCACAGATAAATAAGTAAATAAGAGACACAAAAGATTTTTAAAGTGGTTCGGTTAAAGGGAAAAGCCTACGTCCACTGTTGTATATTTCCTTGTGTTTGTTCAGTTGTCTCTTGTTTTCATCCCCCCTGGATGTAGGGATTATAATGTATTTAGAGCTATTAAGGGTGTACCGGATTCAGAATATTAAAGGATGGAATGCCGTTATAACATAGGCATTTACATTTGTATAATGTTCATAATGTATACGACTATTAGTGTTTTATTGTCCTTATTAGTCGATCTTCCTGGTGTTGGTCGGGCTTCTTTTGTATTCTGGTCGGCATTCTACACTGTTGGTCGGCATTCTTGGACTCATTCTGATAAATGGGCCTTGCTTACTAGGACTAATGCCAAGACGGATAACACATGTCTATTTCTGATTGGTCAATGTAATAGGATAATTTTTGGTACTAACAGAACCTATGGACACTAGAACTTGATGCTCTGATACCATTGGTAACACCCTTCCTATTTTAATCACGGGTGATCACTCCTTTATCAAAATAACTACGAATCTCATTTGGTTCATTTGTAGCATTATTGTCGAAAAAATTTTGTAATTACTAACCACCTATGTTAAATTAAGTTGGTGTGAAATTTTATCTTTCATTCAATGAACAACAGGCGAAACTACAATAAATTAACCAAACCATTCACGCAATAAATAGTCTGAACAACCACACGATAGATATTTAAATAAATAAGACCAAATAAACTATAGGTTCCAAAAACAAATCATCTAACCACAATCTAAAGTAAAAAAAATGCAATATGAATAAAGTTTGATAAATGAAGTGAAGAACCAAGTAGTCTATAGGGGCAACACGCCCAAATGAAATACTATAGAAACTCCTATCTAAAAGTCAATAGACTGAAATGTCTAAAGGAACTCCTGTAAGCCTCCACAGGTGCTGCAGCTACGCAAACCTGAATAGAATCATCAAGTTGGGCGTCCCTGTGGCTAGACACCTAACAAGTTTTGATAATATTTTGACATGGGTCAGAGCCCAAGAAAACAGTTTGATTTTTTTTCAAGTGTTTAAATCACTGTTTAAATCGTTTATTGGATACACATGTTAGTTCCACGTACACTCCATTGAGATCCTCACATCTCAAGTTATGTTCATTCCTAACGTACCCTATCTAGATATGCTACCCATACCAACTAAATAACATATCTAAATAACTTCAATAGGTCTATCTATCTCTTCTGACATGCTACCACAATATCAATTATATATTACCCGCATGTTATTATTGAATCATTTCTTTTAAATTTCTCAACTTTTTTACGTTTAGGTACACACAATCTATCAGTTCTACTATCATACATAAGTAGATATATCGCACTTGTATATATTTAACATACATATAATATATGCAACTATAGCATCCCTGGAATGGCCCCTAGTGATGCTGGCATACTCTTATGTCAAGTCCACGTGCCTCTCGTATTAAATCGAGGACTATTGGTTCGGCATGTCTCCTTGAACCCAAAATCAATCGGCACACACACTAGAGGCGAACATGGTTCTAAGCCTTTGGGATACGCACATACCTAACGTATCCAAACGACATGTCGGTCCCACTAATACACAACATATAGTGAGACGCCCTAAGTTTAACGTTCTGGGGAACACATCCAAAACTCACTAGAATAGTCAAGGTGGGATCGCCCGCTGAATGGAAACCTCCTGATAGTAGGCAACGTTGGTGTGTTCACACACATAATTAAATCACAACAATAGGTATTTTAACAACCTATATACACATTTTATTCAGTAGGTATACACCTAACCTATCACATATAAATCCGTACTTAATATATAACTCTCATATACTCAACGTACTAATTATAACCCTTTTTCATATAATCTTGAATATCACTCTCTACTCGAAGGGTCCTAGTTAATCCTTAGTTAATATCAATACTTAATACATCTCTATCCTACTGGTATTTTTCTTAGATTACCATTTACCCTTCTTGTAACCTGGTTTATACATTTTTAATACACGGCACAGTCGGTGGACTCTTATCAGTCTATGTCTCAAACCTTGCACTTATTACGACTAAGCCATCCTCAACTATGTGTCTACTGACCTCTCCTTTTTTTTTAAAAAAAAAGAAGAGGAAAACTCCCCGAGATATATAAATAAATATTTAAAAATTGCCTTTCTCCGGGGGTTTACAAAGAACTACATGAAATAGAGAAATTAGAAATAAATTATCGAAGAAATCTAGGAAAAGATCATTATTAAGTCCTTTTTAATCGTTAAAAGATCATTACTAAGATTTCCGGTAAATCGAAGTAAAGAAAACTTTGCAATTAAACCAAATTCCAAATTTTTATCAACAGTCGATTGATCGAAGGATTTGATCGCTCAACATTCATGGGTCGATCAATCGAACCTGGGTTTGACAGCTTCGTCCCAGTAGCATTTTTCTCCATGTTTAACACCTCGAACCTTCATAGATCTTTCCCAAAACCCCAAGAAACATAACCAAACATCACTTACATGTTTAGGGATGATTTCCAATGTAAATAACACACCAAATCTCAATTAAATCTATCCAAGAACTGATTAAACCTCAAAACTCACAAAACCCCTACTTTATGTGTTCTTCATGCATAATCATCCATTTACCCAGATTTCTCCCATTTCAGTTATCACATATAATCTGTTTTCATGTCCTCTACATATGTGGATTCATTCTACATGCAATCCTACCCAGAATATGAGTTATATTCATCAAACTCCTTTGAACATCATAAATTTTAATTAAATTAAAGACCCCACACTACATGGGTATTATACCTCATAAAATCATGCAAGATAAACACTTGATTTATTAAGAATATTTGATTTCATTTTTGTAAGTGATGAAAGTGTTCCTCCTTTGCTTCCAATCAGGATTTCGGTGATAACTTTGAAGAAAAGGATGTTGCACCTCTAAGAATTCTCTTTTCCTCATCTCTAATGGCCTCTTCTCTCTTATCCTTTGATTCTTAGGGTTTGAGATACATTACGTTGCTTCCCCAAATGACTAACCTGAGGTTTTAAATCCTAATTCCCAAAATTAGGCTATCGGCCCAAGCCCAAGTGACCCGAACACTCCCGTGTGGGCTCGATTATGACTAAAAAGTCCTGGGTACCCTATTCCAACTATCTCGACCCATTCAGAATAAAATGTGACCTGAAAATCGCCATTCGGGTCACTCTACAATAAAGTCCTATCCCAACCACAATTAGTTACACGCGACTCCCGATTGAGATATAATGATGCCATGCCACTATCACTTGCTAGGATGTAAAATAATCATTTACTATTTACTTATTAATCTTATTCCTCAAATATTAACCATTATTCCTCTAGATTAATATTTTTAATTCACACATAATAATTAATTCAATTAAATTGCGGCACACGTGTAATTTAAAAATACTCGAATTAATAAAGATAAATGCTAAAAAATACGGGGTGTTATAATAGGTAGATAGATAAAGCATATCTAAAAGTGATTTTAGTACGGGAAACCTAATCAAAATGATTTGATAATAATATGCGGGAAATATTAGTTATTAGTAGTAAGGTAACATATTGTATGGGTAGTACGGGTGGAGTTGAACCTTTTGTGGTTAGTTAGATATGGATGTCTAGTTAGGTTGGGTAGCATAGCTAGGTAGGGCACGTTAGGTGTGTAAATTAGATGAGGAGTGAGGAATTGAATGGAGTGTACGTGAAATGAACATGTATATCTAATAACTATATTTAAATAATGATTCAAATAATTGCTAAATATTTTCAAATTATAAATTCTCGGGCTCTGACCCATATCAATTTTATTATTATATTTTGCCAAAATATTTTATGTGTCTAACCATAGAGACGCCAAGCTTGATGACTCTTTCCAAGGATAAGTAGCTGCAACATTGTGACAACTTGTAAGACTTTGTGTAGAAGCTCCAGTTATTCATTCCTAAATAGGATTTCATTTCAGTATTTCATTAGGGCATGTTTCCCCATCAAATTATTCAGTATTTCAGTTATTCAGTATAAGACTTCGTTTTATTTACTTTAAATTTTTATTTGCAGTTTGTTTTGGAATCGATGGTTTATTCGGTATTATTCTATTCAGTTATTTATCATGTGATGTTTTATATTCTACTATTGTGTGGATGGTTTGATTATTTTTAATTCTCTTGTTGTTGTGTGGTTAATTAAAGAAAATATTTTGACAACAGCTTAATTTGACATAGGCGGTTAGTAATTTAAAAAAAATCGCCAGTGATGTTAAGAATGAACCAGTTGAGATTCTTATTTGTTTTAATGAATGACTGATTACCCTTGGTTAAAATAGGCGGGTTGTCACACTTAGGTTTATCGCTCCTCTCACCTGTTTGTTCTTGTATTCTTTGTCTTTTATTGTTGTTTCCCCTAAAGTTGGGTTGTTTAACAAAGTAAAGAATTCTTGAGGTTATTGTGTATTGCATGTACCATTTTTTGTGATCTTAGGTTTATATAACTTATGTCCCTATAGTTTGTGTATATTGTGTTCTTAGGTTTATATCTCCTATCACCTATTTATTCTTGTTTTCTGTGGCTTTTGTTATTTTTCTCATAAAGTTGGGCTAACTACCAAAGTAAAAGACATGATTGTCTGCTTTGTGTTATATTTCATATTCATATATGCATATATGGTTAAGGTCCGCGTTAGCGCATAATTTAAGAATTCTAATTGTTTATTATTTTTGGTTGTGTGTTATTTGGTTGTTGTTGTATATGTGTCTATATTGATGTCCATATACTATGTTTTATCATTTTGAGTATATGTACATTGTTTTGTGATGTCTATAATTAGTATAATTGTTTAGGAATAAACCATGAAGTAGTTTTAACTAAAAAAAATAATTGGAAGCACCTTTTGTAAGGGCAAATTTTCGATCGAGTCTATTTCTAATGTTGTCTTAGTTCTAGACAAAACTAATTGAGTCATAGGATAGTAGTTCGTTATATCCTTTCAAGCCTATGATTTTGACATAGCAGCCAAGCCTATAGTGAAGATATCATCATTGCTAGTTCATGTGCCAAGTTTATATGTCATCAACATTTCTCTATTTCCAAGGTCTCTGAAGATATGAATGCTTTAATATATATAGGGACTTGAAATTTTATTGGGTGATATATATTTTTGTACTAAATTTATGTTGAAAATGTTTTTTTGTTATTTTTTAAGAAAAATAATTTTTTATTTTTTTGTTTGAAGGTCGTTTGAACGTCCTCATTCGAATGATATTTTCAGGTCGTTCGAACGAGATTTCCAATGAGATTTTTATCTTTTTTTCTCGTTAGAAGTTTTGTTAGGATGAGATGTATAATGACATTTTTCACTGCATTTTCGTTAGTAATCTCGTTAGTAAACTCGTTTGAACAATGTTAAAGTGGTGGTCTCTTAAATAAGTTCTGATACTAATTTATGGATGCTATGCGGAATTGATTAAATCGAATTCGCAAATTCCATTTATAAAATTATTTAGTTAGAGTCAATTTTTAAACCAATATAACTCAGCCATAAAATATATATCTATGTGGGTAAAATCAAACCATCATAAATAATTGCTGACACATAGATTTCAGGAAAAACCCAAAAGGGAAAACCTTTTTATTTCACAGTGTAAAATAAATCGCAACATACATACACAATTAAATCTAAAATGAATATCACTTAGATACTCACATAGACACGCAACCTAGACTCAGCAATGGATCAACTGTAGTAGCCTACAATAACACGCAGTCCTGAATCAGGAAGGAACACCCACGAGTACTCCCAAATGACACGTTGTCATCAACAGTAGAATTATCTTCTCTACAAGAGAAACTTTACCAAAGATGTATCTTGGGTTCCAAAATAATTCACTAAACTATTGGGATTTTTGTGAATTGTAAAAACGAAGGTTTAAAACCTAAATTCAAGAAGACAAAAGTATTATGCTATTTTGACTTTTTTTTAGAATGAAAAATGTTAGGTCTTCTTAAAAAACAATAACTCATTTAACACGCTTTATATTAAAAAATTGATTCGACAGATCGCTCGAACAAAGTAGCAATATTGCTCAAATGAGGACACGTGTCGCTTAAACGATTTTGCATGACATCCTTATGTCATTTGAACAACATACTGATGTCATTTGAACGACGTCAGTGATAAGCACCCAAAACAGTATATTTTATACTCCGAATAGACGCACTTTAGTTGCTAATTCTCGGCAATATGGGTCTTATGTGCTTAAATGTTTATCTTGTAGGTCAAACGTCCATTTGCGATGTCAAAAGCTATATATTGTGGCAAAAGCGCGTTTTATGGAGCTAAATACCCAATCCCTTGTCCCGTATCCCAGCCCACCCTAAACCGTCCCTAAACCTACCTAAACCCTGTGTGTGTTTTGTTTGTCCCTTTTTAATTTTTGTTAGATTTTTATTTTGTGTCGTTTTATTAGGTTCTATTTTAGATTTATTTAGAATTTCTAGGATTTATTTTCTATTTTTTTATTTAGTATAATTTTATTTTTATTTTTATTTTATTAGTTTTTATTTTATTTTATCTTATTTTCTTAAGATTAATTTTTAGGGTTTTAGTTTTATATATTATTTTTTTTAGATCTTTAGTTTCTATATTTTTATTAGGTTGTTAGTTTTATTTCTTTTATTTTCTTTTATTTTAGTTTTACTTTATAAATTCGAAGTTTTATTTTTAGTTTTTACTAATTTTATTTTTTAGGATTTTAATTATTTTCATTATTTTAATTGGGTCCAAACACACAAATTATCCCATATACCCCCATACACACAAACACCTCACCTATCCACACCATTCTTACCCTACACCTCACACACACAATCCTTCCCAACCCATCTTCAACCTCCCACCTCTTTCTCTCTCCTCACCTCCATAACCCAAAATCGCAACAAAAGCTAAACCACCTTATACCTCCACAACAAGAATAATTAACACATTTAATTGATAAAGTGGAGGTTAAGTTTCATTCCTTGAATATTTCTCAAATTTAAGTTCATCTCAATTATTATTACTTAGTTCTTATTTGGCACACAAGTTAGTTTGTCAATTTCATCTCTTATATTAGTTTAGAGTTAATTCACCTCACCTCACCTACTTCTTTTAATATTTAAATAACATAAAAAAAAAAGGAATCAAGTGAATTATATTCATAATCCTCTCATGTTTAGCTTGTTCACACCGTAGATTAGGATTGACATTTTTACTTACCACTCTAAACTTGAGTTTGATATATATTTGTAGGTAATTGAGGTTTTGATTGCAGAGATTTTTTTCAAACAATGACACACGAAAAGCAAATAATCACTCGGCATCAAAATTTTCTTTGCCTCGACACTTAGAAAAAATTCCATTTAAAGAAGAGCAATGCCTCAACTGATTAAAAACTGTTTTAGAAAAATTTCCCAACGCTTAGGAAAATGATCCCAATATTTTAAATGAACCGTAAAGGGACATAAAAATGACCTTACCAAAATTAATCTAGCAATGGCTTTTATATTGAAAAACGTTGATATTCAGATCTGTCTTACCAAAATTAATCCCGCAGAGGCTTTTCTGTTGAAGAATGTTGATATTCATATCAGTCTCGATGCATGATTGGTCTTGAATAAATCTTCGACGGTTGTAGCAGTATACTACATATACTAATGTAAACCAGTTCTAAGAAAATATGTCCTTATAAATCTCTCCTTATGTCTATGTCGGTACAATCTAAAAACATCTGAATTATCAAATCAAGTGTCCTATAGAAATCTAACACCCTCCCATGATCCCAAAACTAAAAAGGTACTAAAAATGCAAGTCTAAAATTTTCTTTGAAATCTTTAAATCTTCTTTATCATCATCAGGGTGTGCAAAACACGATCTTCAATTTTTGTACCTACACACATGAGATAAGAAAAAATACCTTGTTTCTCCCCCTTTTTATTTGTCCGAAATAGACAAGGAAAAGAATAAAAAAAGGTTGGAGTGTCACGACAAGCAAAGAAAACAAATCAACTATGATCGTCAAGGTTATCAAGTATATATCCTTGAAAGCATTTACCAGCTTTTTTTTTTATTTTTCAATTTTTCATAAAAAATGCAAAAAAAAAATTACAAAAATCATACACCATGAATTTACACTAAGATCACCAAATCTTGGAAACGAAATGAATGGGCGCTAGGAAAATCAATGCAATAAAACGTAATATATGTGTACGATGAATACGTATACTCCTAACGAATGAACTCAAAATTGTCCTTAGGTGTCAAAATATGAATTTACATGACATCGACTCAATCTAATCGATATGTCAAAGTCAAAAATGATTTCCACATCAATAACGTCTAAACTATGTAACACTTTTTCAAGACTTTGTCAGGAAGTGCAAAACCGTTGATTACTTTTCCATTTGAACACCTTTATAAATAATAATGCATTTATTTTTTCTTGAGGTGATAAATTTTTCTCTCCTTGGAGAAATCCTATTAGCCCCTTATTTTGGCATATTTATCATTTTATTTCTTATAAAATGTTTTTTGGCTCTTTTCAAACAATGTCTTTCACGAAGAGTTAATTTTGTACTCTTGCAGCCCTTTCCTGTCTTCACTCATCATTTTTTCAAATTTAAACAAATTCTAGTTTCATTGTCGTGTTTTATCGCATTTGGTTCATTTTAAATACATGATTGAGATGGAAACACTTCAACCAACATGTGATAGACAAGTACAATAATAGAAAACATCCGTGCAAGTGTGCATTAATGGAGACTAAGAGTCAAACGTGTAGGTGGTAATCTCAAATTACATCTTAATGACTCCAAACATTATAAAGCACAAAAATGAAATGATGACGCATATCAAAATACTATCAAATAGTAACATGGATATGGAATGAAATTGTGACTCAGGCATCCTAAATGTCAATCCATAAATGGTGTATACAAAATACAATGTTCTTTTTGTCTTTTTCAAAAAAAAATTATTAAAATAAAATCTTTTTGTCTTTTCAAATTTTCTCAAAAAAATAGAAAATCTTTTTTTATTTTTCCAAAAATTATCAAAAACAAAAATCTTATACAGAAAGTACACGTGTCATAATACTAACAAGAATATATCATGAAACATAACTAGCATATGATAAACACACTATGAAAGTAATCATCGATATGAAATAACATGTGATGCATCATGTGTCGGCATGTGAGACTCAACCAATCTAATACTTAGAGTCTGCAAAAGTGATTTCCTAACCCAAATTGGTGTGTACCTAACTCGAGGGGTTATGGGAACCAACGGGACACTATCCTTAAACTTCTTAGGAACGCTTCCAAGATCAAAACAAAAACGCCTAAGGTGACATTTCCTACCACAATGTGAACATGTGAAAACTTCAGGAAAGTTACCTATGGGTTGACCTTTTCTAACATCCATGGATGTGGTTGACCCTCTAAAATAACAATAGTCATGGTTTTAACAATCGATGCGTGAGAATGAGATGAGCCATTACCATCAATATTTTTTACTCAATCAAAGATTAGACTCTTACAATTTTAGGAACTCCTTCTTCATATATTCAATCATTCCTATAAGGTTATCACACTCTCCCTCAATAAATGCAAACTTTTCCCTAAGAGTCTTCTCACGTGCCTTAAAATAAACAATCAAAATACTATCCTCTTTGGCACAAACACAAATCCTAGAATATTTAAAGTCCTCCAATTATTTTTCTAAAGATAGGACTATAACAACACGTCCTTTTGGAGACCATTAAATTCCATAATTGGATAAAAATTGGAATTTGGGGAATTTTCCTAAATAGTAATTTTTGTGATTTTCGAAGGATGTTGTGATTATTTTCGGGACTATATAGGTCAAAATATTTTAATTATATGTCGCTGATTGAGAAAAGCGACACAAGGTAAGATTTTTAATTGGAAAACCCGCATTTATTTATTTTGGGTTGGAATAGTGATTTGCGGTCAAGTACCTCGGATGGAAATTTCGACTGAGCCACGAGTCTCGGAATGTCCGAGATAGTCGGAAAAGAGTGTCCGATTGTCGAAATTGAGTTCCGGGTAATTTAGAGGTAAAACTAACTCGTAATTGGGTAAACGAGTCGTTTTTTGGTTTTAAGGGTTAAAACCCTTTTCTTCCTATATAAAGATGGGGAGATGGAAAGAAAAGAGAAAGAAAGAAAGAAAAGAGAGAGAAAAGAGGGGAGAAAAGGGATATTCGGGCCAAACTCCGCCGGATTCAACTCGAGGTCGTCGGATTTTATCCACGAGGCAAGTGTTTACTTGCTTTATTTACTTTTGTGCATTAATCTCATATCATAGTTGGTAAAAATATGATTTTGGGGTTAGAACCCCTAAAATAAATTGGGTAAAAGTTGATTATGAGTTTACACATTGATGTAGTGTAAACTCTTAATGATTTTTAGTATCAAAACCATGTTAATGGAGTATAAAATGGGTTTAAAGGTTAAGTTGGGGGTTTTATGGTTTTAGGGTTTAAAACTAAGAGAAATGATCTAATACCCCAAAATAATTGATGTGTTAGTTGTAAAACATAGATTAGATGTTTATTGAGTTGTTGGGTGAGGTTAGAAACAACAAAAATTCAGAAAAATGGAGTTTGGGATGTTGGAAGAGATAATGAATAGTAACCCGTAACCTTTGGGGTCATTTTCGACCAAGAAGATAAATGATTTAGCTTTCGGACAAAACACAAAAGTTGTATATCTTTTCGATACGGTCACGTGGCGCAGACCGCGTATTTTTTTTATTTTTCTACGATTTGATATGATTTTTACAAGATGACAGCTCCGGGTTGAAATTATCAACTCGAAAATCAAATCGGGAATTGGAAAAATTACGGTTAGAATTAATGTCGTAGATGTTCAGGATAATTTTTGGGGTAGTTTAGAAACCCCAAAAATGAATTTGGGTTGTTGGATAAGGGACTTAAGGATTTTAATTTTGGGAGACCTGGTGTGACCGGTCGACCGCACCCCTATGGCCGGTCGACCGCGTCAAGGAGAAAGGGCCTACTGCTTTGTTTCGTAGGCTTATTTACAACTCACGATCGACCGGGGGTCTAGGGCCGGTCGATCGGTGCCTTGTTTTCAGCCCAAGATTTTGGAGATTATTATTATTTCTCCTCTTTGAGATTAAGTTTAAGGGCCTTCTAAATTAAAGTATATTAGAGGGTTATGTCCTAAGAAACTTGTGGATTTGGGAGTATATATATATATATATATGTATGTATATTCACTTAGAGTGAATTAGTATAGGTGGGAATATCCAATAAATCCTTAAGAGATGATTAAGGTTATTATTATTTGTCGAAGTAAGAAAATACTTTGGGTTTAGTATCATGCTTATATGAAAGCATGATTATGATTCCTTGAGAGAATCCTTGGGATTAGTGGTCATTGCTAGATGTTATAGGCCACTATGGCTGTTTATATATATTCTAGGAAGAATATATAGGATATGTATATACTGTGTGATTTAGGTATATATATATGTTATGATGGAAACGATTTTGAAAATATAAAAATGAATATTTTCAAAATGGAATGAGAAATGTATTTCATAATTAATAAATTATGGATTGTACACACCTCCCTAAATCGCTATCATAAGAGAAGTTGCGCGCGTTGTGGTGAAGCCTTCCTGGCTGTTGAGCAGGTTGGATATAGTCCCTAGGCCATATGGGCATTTGTATTACTGCGCTGGTTAAGGGATTTCGGGTGTGGTCCTGACTTTCCCGCAAGCAATATGGTCGCTTCCCGACGTTGGTAGGTTCTCAGGTTGTCTTGTATAGATAGGCCCTGGAAGATGATAGCCATTTAGGGGCGCGTCCAGTGGGGAAACCCGGAGGGGCGGTCTTAGATTTTTTGAAGCAATTCATGATAATGGATTGGCTTCAATTTACATTTCCTGAGTATAAAAAGGGAAATGGGATAAAGGTTTGGCTTCGGTAACACTCCCGAATGGAAGAAGGGATGTGGAAGCATGATTTGATCAAAGCATTTTCATGATAATGGAAATGGCTTTGGGTACATTTCCTGAGTATAAAAAGGGAAATGGGATGACATATAAAGGAAAAGCATTTTTATGATAATAAAATTGGCTTTTAAAAGGTATATGATTTGTTAAAGCAATTCATGATAATGAGTTGGCTTTTATATTTACATTTCCTGAGTATAAAAAAGGGAAATGGGAAATTTTTAGAAAAATAAAGGTAGTGATAAATACTTTGTATATGAATCCTCAGTCCAGGAGATAGATCCGGATGGTTATGGTAAAATATGAATATGTATGTATAAATGGATGAATCGAGTGCCTAGGGTCTAATGGATCCCGACGATCGACCTTGCCGCATAGTAGTGTATCGGGGGGTTCCTTGTTTGGATTTCGCTTTGCGAGACACCCCACGCACGAATATGGCAGTGTGTTGAGACTGAGGAGAAGTTTAATCCTTAGTGCTCTTATATTATAAATGTTTATGGTATATATATATATATATATATATATATATATATATATATATATATATATATATATATATTTAAATATATCTTTCTATACTGAGGGACTGGCGGATCTCGACGATCGACCGTGCCGCATAATAGTGTATCGGGAGGGTTCCTTGTTTGGATTTCGCTTTGTGAGACACCCCATGCACGAACATGGCACAGCGTTGAGACTGGGGTGAAGTTTAGCCTTTAGTGCATTGCTTGGACTATCTAGGATTGATAGTGGGTTTGGGATAGACTAGTTTAGCAGGATAGCCTGACTATGATTTCTAGAGGGATGAGCTAGGAGTGCACTGTTAGTGGAGAGGTGAGGGGTATCTCATGGGAGTGCGATACCAATTTAAATATGAGATAAAACTATTTTTCTAAAAATAAAGCATTTATGCACTTGCAAAATATTTCCAAAATTCGGGCTCTGACCCGTCTATCTAATCTCCTTTCTTTCGATATATTATATATATATATAGGTGTCCAGACACAGGGATGCCTGGATGGAAATTCTTTCGAGTCAGACGTCAGCTGCAGCAGCTGTGGATGCATACAGGTTTTTGATAGCCGCTTCCATCGTTGTACTCTAGATAGGAGGTACTGTATAAACATTCGAGCCAATGGCTCAACTGCATTTACTTATTCTTTCGGTACAGCATTTCATATGGTTGTATATTTTGACCGAGTGTTCGGTTATTTTATTTCATTTCAGTTTCATTCACGCATTAAATTGTAGATGTTTTATTTATTATCGTTAAAAAGAGTAGTAAGGTTAAAATTTTGACACCGACCTAATAGGTTATTAGTAATTAAATCTATTTTTCGACAGTGATGCTAAGAATGATCCATATGAGACTCCTGTTTTAATTTATATTGGAGTGATCGCCCGGTATCTTATTAGGCGGGTTGTCACAAGGACTCTTTCATCACTCTCCTTTTTGGAGAATGTTAAGGTATTACAGTCATGGTCCAAGAAAATAAATTTCTCACGATAAAAATCACTTTGATTTTGAACCGTTTGCAAAATATCCATAGCGGATTTAAAATGACAATTTTCTTTTTTCAAACTTTAATTCTTTTTGCAAACGTCAAATTCAAACTATTTTGATCGTCAAAACTACGATTTGTTCCATTAAAGAGGGGCATCTGATTGCATAAGCTTTCATTCAAAAACATTGTGAAATTTTAAAATTTTCATTTAAAAAAAAATCAATATCACAAAATTTTCCGAAAAAAGGAATTCATAAGAAATTAGTGAAACCTGCTCCGATACCAATCTGTTAAAGTGGTAATCGCTTAAATAAGCTCTGATACCAATTTGGGGATGCTATGTGATATTTATGAAATCGAATTCACAAATTCTAATTGTAAAATTATTTAATTAGGGTTAATTTTTAAACCAATATAATCCATCCCTAATACATTCATCTATTATGTAAAATCAAACCATCATAAATAATTGATGACGCACAGATTTAAAAAAAAAACTCAAAAGGGAAAACATTTTTATTCCACTATGTAAAATAAATCGTAACTTACACACACAACAAAATCTTCAATGAATATCACGGACATACTCACATAAACACGTAGCCTACAGTCCGCAATAGATTAATTACAGCAACTCACAAGAACACGCAGTCTTGAATCAACAAAGGACACCCACGAATACTCCCAAATGACACGCAGTCGTCAATCGTATATTTATCCTCTCTACAAAAGAAACTTTTCCAAATATATATCTCAGGTTTCAAAACAATTCACAAAACCATTGGGATTTTTGTAAATTGAAAAACAAAGCTTTGAACCCTAAATTGAAGAAGACAAAAGTATTCTGTTGTTTTGCATTTTTTGCAGAATGAAAAACGTCAAGTCTTGTAAATAAACACTGACGCATTTAAAATGCCTTACATAAAAAAAATTGAGTCGGCAGATCGTTCAAATGAAGTACTAAAGTCGCTCAAACGAGGACACATGTCGCTCGAACGACTTCTCCTGACAAACTTATGTCATTCGAATGACATACTGATGTCATTTGAATGACGTCAGTGTCAAAATTTTCTTTGCCTCAACACTTAGAAAAAATTCCATTTAATGAAAATCAATGCCTCAACTGATTAAAAACAGTTTAAGAAAAAAATTTCAACACTTAGACAAATTATCATAATATTTTAAATGAACCGTAAAGGTACTATAACACAACCTTACCTAAATTAATCTCGCATAGGCTTTTCTATTGAAGAAGTTGATATTTGGATCCATCTCAACAAAATTAATCTCGCATAGGCTTTTCTCTTGAAGAACATTGATATTCCAATATGTTTCAATACATGATTCGTCTTGAATACATCTTGATGGTTTTAGCGGTATACAACATATAACAATGTAAACCATGACTAATAAAATATGTCCTTACAAACCATGTTGTTCGAACGACATTCAAAATCCATTCGAATGACCTGGCAGTTTTTGCAAAATTTTGTCAATTTTCTTTTTAAACTGCCCCCTTCCAACTAAGTTTTTACCACTTTTAATATGTGCGGGAACAATCTTTTTATGGAGAATTTTCCATACATTCTAAGTTCTCTTGAGAGAGAAAAAAAACTTTATAAAAAAATCTCCTTGGTGTTCGTTAATAAAATGATTTAATATATAGAACAAAACCAAGTTTTTACATCCATTGTTTGTTTTTATCCAATTCCTAAATAAATATTTTCTTTGAGATCACCATTGTTGGCACCGGGTACTTTTCTCACCCCAAAAAGAGAAAGTTTCCTACGGAGGAGTCCGTTCTTGTGAAGATTCATGTTTTTTATACGTTAGAATGGCCTTCGTATGTTTTCACGATTGCTTAGTCCCATCGATGGATTCTGAGACTGTGGTGGATTCCAAAGTTGTTGACTAGGTGGAGATTGAAGAACAAAGAAGCGTCAAGGCTTGAAAGGTGAGCCGATGAAGTAAGTCTTTTATCGTGTCTTATGTAAAACCATACCTAGTGAACTTGTGGCTAAACCGCCCGAGGTTTTTTTTGTTGAGGGTTTTCCTCATACATAGCGGCGTTGTGTGTTGTGATTTATTTTTATCTTACTAAATCACATAGATGCTTGTGTAGGATTAAAAAGATAAGAAAATTAGTTTAATCAGAACATTAGTGTAATTTTGGAGCTAAATTAAGTTTGGGTAATTTTAGTTTAATTCAAGTCCAGGTATTTAATTTGAGAATATTCATTATTTATTTGTTTAGCATCTTTAGAACTTGAGTTAAATTAATTTTGTTTAAGTGGAAATCTAATTATTTGTTTAGTTTAATTTAATTTCACTTTGATTTTGAAAGAAATTAAAATTTGGTTAATTTTTATAAGAAGTTTAAAATTTGGATATTTGGTATCAGAGAGGGAACGCTAAATGATTGTGTTAAGATCCTTTGTTTAATTGTCTTTTAAAAACGAAAAATTTACTTTTTGCAAAATTTCCTGTTTTTTGATATCTTATTAGAAAGTACTTGACTCCTCACTTATTATATCTTATTAGAAATTTCTTACATGTTTACATACACTAGATGTGCCTCTTATTATATTTTATCTAGTTGTATGTTTGTTTGTCATTTTCTAGTCTTTTCTTCATCATATATGTGTTGCTAGAATTAGGACATGTATATCTTTTTTATTTTATCTTTTTTATTTTTTTGGTTTTATTAAAAAATACAAAAATATTTTGTTTGTCTTTGGAGTTAAATTTTTGTTGTTTGTTTGCTTAAAATTGTGAAAAACTCAAAAATATTTTTTTGTGCATTTTAGCTTTACACATTTTTTGTGGCATATTCTTGTGTTTGAATCCAATATCATCCCCGATTATATATGGCTAGAACTTTTAGTTAAGATTTTCAATCCTTAAAGTGTTCTTTATCATGCATGCATGGAGTAGTTGGACTTTGGATTGCTTAATGGATTCTCTTTTTATATACCTCGATTCACACATGCATAAGCTCATTTGATCATTAACTTCACATGTATATTTAAGATAAGTGATATATTATCCTATCAATTTAGTCATCTACATGTTGCTATGACTATGGAGGATTGTGCATGCAATAACCATTGCCCGGATGTAAGAAATAGAAAAATATTTATCTGGTGTAGTTGTTTATCAATGGAATCTGGCTACGAAAGACAAAATTACTTTGCATGTATAGCAACCATTGAAATATGGAAAAAAAATGTGGCATTGTTAAAATTATCCAAGGCCAAAGTAGTTGAGTTTGATATGAACATTCAAAAAGAAAAGAAAATAATCATTATGTGTGAGGATTTTTGGATGGATATATAAACAGGCTTGCACAATGGCAATGTATCCTAGTTATGCTCTTTCTATCATGAGTCTATTGGTTTGTAGAATCATAAAAATTCTAGGCTTATGCCCATTGTGTATGATTGTTCCTTGAGTTCAATTTATCTTGTAATGTGAGGCTATATTTAAGTTTGATAAAGTTTTTCATTCAAATTGGAACTCCGTGAACGTGATTAAGTGATTGGGTCTTAAATTTTTTATTGCTAGTTCACACCCCTTCACCACCGTTTACCACATATTATTTAGACACATTTTTTGCCATATGAGTGTGGAACACTTAATGTATTTTGTGTCATGTGTGGTGTTTACACCTATGTATATGTGCGTGTGTGTTATTGGTATCTTTTGTGTATATATATACGATATTTATTTTATTTTTAAGTCTTTGCCTTTCTATCTAGTCCATGTATGATTCATGTTTAAATATATATTCTTCTTGTTACGATTGATATATGTTGCTTATATTAGATTATTCTATTTGGTATCGTTTTTCTATCGCATCATAGTTGGTATGTATTATTCTTTCTGTTGGATTAGTTTCGTCTCATTCCATGTGCTTTATTATTCTTTTTACGTTATTCACCATTGCAAAATATACTTGTTTTTACATTATTCCTATCCTTTGTTTCATTTAGGGGGAGTATTTGATTTAATTGCCGAGAAATAGGTTATTTAAGGTAGGTGGTTAATCTTGTTATATTCCGAACAAAAAGGGGGAGGGAATGGGAATCTAAACCGTTGTAATATGGGAGATCTATCTTAGGGGGAGACGTGGCTTGCTGTAGAGGGGGGATGTCGGGAGGGGGGTGGTAGGACATAGGTGGAATATTTAATTATTTTATTTTTCTTCTTATATTTCTATTTCAGTTTTCTTCTTTTTTTTTTTCATTTTCTTTTCTCCTTTTTTTTTTTATTTTTTCTCTAATCTTTTAAAGGGGCAAAGCATTTCATCCCATGTGTCTTGTCAAGTGTCTGTATTTTTTATTTTGGGTGGGTTTGTGTCTTTTTTAGAAGAGCTTTACGGCCCATAAGATTTTTTTTATTTTAAGTTTTGTCACAGAATAGCCAGTTGTCCATGAGCCCGGTTACAAGTTTAGCCATAGCTTTGCATATGTTGCAAACCCAACTTTTCCAGGCTCGTATCCCGTCTGGCATTTCATTTTGCATTTAGTAAAATTTAATACAAGTGAGAACATAATAATAATAATAATCATGCTGAGACCCGTCTTCCAAAAAGATTGTTTCCTTTTTTATAAAAAAATCCAAAAACATTGTTTCCTTTCTTTATAAAAAAATCCAAGAACATTTCTCTCTTCTTTATCAAAAATCCAAAAATATTTTTTCCTTCGATCTCAAAAGAGGAAAAAAAAAAGCGTTAAAAATATTTTCCTCCTTTTTCGTAAAATAAATTCCATTTTACGCCTTCTCAGGTTGATCGCACTCCCTTGGCCTGGCTCCTTATTGGCTTCGATCTTCAGTCAAATCACCCCGGAGCTTCGTCCGTTCCCCTACTACTTCTTTCGAGTCCGGAATCCATCCATTTTCCATGGAGAACGCAGATCAAGTACTAGTTGTACAACCCGATCTGACGGTACTCTTAGCTCAGCTCGTGTCCAAGATCGACAACCTTCAGACTGATGACCAAGAGATGCAATGAAACTAGGCTCCTGTTCCCCAAGTCCCGAGGCCCCATTCCCTCATGCTATGGGTTCACCCGAGCCTTCTGGGTTCCCGAAAAATATCAGCATGCTCCACGTACCCCTCTTGTTAATGGGTCGCCACCTGCCCAGCTTCCTATATCAAACCTTGCCTAGCCCGGGGCTAGCTTGCATGTGATCGTTGATCCGAAAGAGGAATAATTGAACAAGGTCAAAGACGATCTCAACATGCTAACTAAAAAGTTTGACTAAATCCGAATCTCCGGAAATTAAATGGACTACACCCACATGTCTCCTTATCCTAAGAAAAGGATACCCGAGAACTTCAAGATGCCGAATTTTCAGAAATTCGAAGGAAGTGGACCACCAATTCTCCATCTTCATAGTTATCATCGTGCAATAACTCTCTTAAGGGCTTCTAAAGAAGTGATGGACATATTATTTCAGCAAACTTTGAAGGATAGCACCCTCTGGTGGTTTTTGTCTCTCGAGGAGTCCAGAATCTGTAGCTGGGAGGATGTAGTCCAAGAATTCATTTCGCAATATAAATATAACGAAGAACTTGAGGTCACCTACCGTGATTTAGAGATGCTCAAATAGAATTCTGGGGAATCAATCAGTAACTTCATAACCCGATGGAGGGAAAAGGAAGCCACTATGACCAATCGGCCATCCGAGGAAGAACAAGCCAACATAGTGATGAAAAAAAATGTTCCCCATGTTCGAGCAAGCATATGAGGACAATACTATCCCCACTTCCGAGATCTTAGAGAAGTAGGAGTAGAAATCGAGGAAGGTCTTGCTAAAATATAAATTGAACCAAAGAAAGTGTCCGGACAATTCACCCTCAGAAAATATGACAAACCGGCCAATGCTGCAGTCTCAACCATCAACAACATCTCTCAACCGACCACTTTGTGGGCACTAGAGAGCCTCCCTATCCCAGTACGAAAGGAATACACCGATATCCAAGCTCCCCTCTCTAAAGTTTATCAATCCATGTTAAACTGAAACCTTATCAAACCCTTGGACCCCGTCCATTGCCAAACCCACTTCCGAGAAACTTCAAGATAGAGGCACTTTGTGCCTTTCACCAAACTGCTGGCCATACCATTGACAAATGCTTTTACCTCTAAAACATAATTCAAGGTCTAATTGACCAGGGTACCATTGCCCCACCAGCCAATCCTAAACTAAATACTACTCATAACCCACTCCCAAATCATACCAATGTTATCTTCTTAGAAATGAACCCATAATTTGATCCCTCAACTCAAATCACATCCATACACTCTCTAAAACCTCTCTAAACTTGCCCATATTTCCTCCTACACCCTATTAACCTCGTTGATCAGTCACTGTCACTCCTTAACAGAGCATGCATCATTGTCCGTACCCATTTCAAAAATAGAAGTATGGAATTATCAAAAGCGTTAAACCAACTCCTAGAGTTCGGGCTAAAATTTCCCTCACATATAATCATTGATTGCCAACGGTTTAGTACACTGTTCTTGGAAGAACAAAAATGGCCCCGAGAGTCCAAAAATTGGGTGGTACTAACCGATAAAGTTAGCCTAGATGATGTTTTCCAGATCATGGCAGGATTATTCAGGAAAAACAACAACATCTACAGTATGATAGAGTTATTTAATACTGTGAAGTTACAAGGACGCCTGGTCCCTTCACCCTTATATATCCCCACAGAATGGGAAGACCTGTATGAAGAAGCCACTGAAGTTCTGGAATGCACGGAATTTTCATGGAAAGACATAATTGTTTCCACTGGATGGGTGGGAGAATTTGAAAATTCAAGTGAAGAGCAAGCTTTAGAGAAAACTGGCCTGGTAGCCGACATGTGTGGGATGATATCATTTGAAGAACTCCTTGAAGAAATAAATAAGATGGAAGAAAAAAATGAGATTGACAATGAGACAAGGTTCATATTCTTCCATTCTTCAATAAATCACATGACCAGATCAGGAAGGCATTACCAGATCCCAAGCTCACTACCCACGAATGACAAGGGGAAGGGCGTTGAAAATCTTCCTATACCAAAGATGACCCTCGAGGTGAACAACATCCTCGATTAACTGAAGAAAACTCAAGCTAACATCACTCTATGGGGGCTTTTCATGTCTTCTCAGCTAAACAGAAATGCTTTGATCAAGTTGCTCACTCGACCCACAGTTCTTCCATCTACTACACTAGAAGAAATGGTAAATCTAGTTGGATCCCTGACCTCTACCCGAATGTTATCCTTTTTTGAAGAAGAAACCCCCAAAATTGGGTCAAACCACAATCATGCACTCAACATCTTCCTCGAAGTCATGGGGAAGATCGTACCACTCTCTCTTGTCGATAATGGGTCCACCTTGAATGTATGCCCATTAAGAACCTTCAAATGCTTAGGACTAAAGGAAAGTAACCTCGCTCCAACCTCCACTGTTATACGTGCCTACGATAATACCCATCAGGAGGTGATGGAATCCATAAAACTTGTAATAGAGGTTGGCCTTATAAACTCGATCATTGAATTTCAAGTTATTTACATCCCAGCTTATTTTAACCTATTTTTCAGACGACCTTGGCTTCATAATATCAAGGGTGTGTCTTCCTCACTCCATTAGAAATTGAAGTTCTTCGTCGATGGATGAGTCATCACCATTTTGGGCGACGAAGACAATGCCGATGGTGCAAGTACCAGAAATCCAATCCTTGAGATACAACACGGGTCAAATGATATGCTTCTATTCGGATTCTGAGTTGAACCACTCCTATTACCGATAGGGGAATATTTTGAAAAAAGGGTTTGTCTAGAGTATGACCCTCATGGCAACGATAATGTGATTCAGATGTTCAGAAATATGCATTTCATGCCCGGACTGAGGCTAGGACAAAGACAGCAAGGGATACTTGAGCCCATTGAACTGAAGAAAGCTCTCCCTCCTTGTGATTTGGGGTATCAACCATCACAACAAGAGCTCAAAATGATACACCGGTCTTAACCAAAAAGAATATTAGACTGCATCCAGACTATCCCAAATGACTCCTTGAATGGACGATTCATCAAAGAGGGTGAGTACTTACCCTTTTACGAATTTCTCAAACCATAGTATGACCATACAGATAAGAAGATATAGCCCTAAATGGAGATCTTTTTCCAAGATAGCTACATATGGGCCGAAAGTTCCCAACACCATGTACAACCCCTCATCGGAGATACCGAAGAGACTTGAGGAAAGTGACTTCGAGGACTCGTTCAACTTACAAACAATGGGGCTAACACTCTATATGGTTCATTCAAGAACTATATCACTCGATCCATCCCATATGATTAAAGATGCTGATACACCTCTCCTCAACTAGCATGTTGGGCCGGTTATACCTGTTGAAATCCCACCTAACCCAAATGTTTACCCCCATTTCTTCTTATGTTGTCTATCCTCGCTCAAATGTAATCGAGACCTCCATTGATGAGGTTCTCAATGTTGTTTTTCCTATCAATGAAATAAACAAAGATTTTTAATATCTTGTTGTGCCTTACATTAATTGTTTAGACTATAATCAAACTTTTGATGATGATGATTTTGCAAATGAACAATTATTAACTGATCTAAATAAGGTTAATAAAAAATAACATAACCGCGTTCAAGTTAATGAAGAAGAGACTGTTATTATCAACCTCAGTTCTAGTAGCCAACTGCGCGAGATTAGGATAAGGGCTACCCTTGACGAGCATGAGCGCGCACAACTCAAAGAATTATTGAAGGAATTCGTGGACTTCTCATGGTCCTATGACGATATGCCCGACATTGATCCTGAAATTCCTCAGCATGAGATCCCCACTCTTCCAGATGCAACCGAGGGCTGCGTGTCATTGCTGAGGGAGTCTCTACGAAGTTTTATGGCTACGTGCCATTGAGGAGTGCTGCGGTTCTTCCTTTGCTGATTGGATTACGGTCTATGTGGGTTCGCTGCATGTGGATTCATTGCTAACGACACCGACCGACGCCTGCGGGTATTCGTGTGTCACTGTATTCATTGCAATCAATGTAAGTTTCGATTTACTTATTATAACGAAATAAAAGGTTTTACCCTACGGGGATTTTTCCTGAAATTTGTGTCACATGCTTTACTTATTTATGGGTTGACACACGCACACACATAGATGCATGTTTAGGGGCTAATTTATTTGATTTGAAGGTAGACTCTAATTAAATCAGGTTTAATTGGAATCTTGTGAATTAATTTAATCAATTATAACACACCCTTTGCTTGCACATGATTCTTCTCTTGTCATACCATATAGATGATTACGTCCGCATGTTTGTCATACGCTAGTTTTTGATTCATGATATGTATGTTTGCTAGCGTTGTGACATGTACTTTTTGTATAAATTTTTGCTTTTGAAATTTTTTTAAAAATACAAAAAGATTTTATTTTTATAAAATTTTTGAAAAATCGAAAAAGATTTTTGTATTTTGTTTGCAGCGTTTATGGATGAACACTTAGGATGACCGAGTCACAGCATCATTCCATTATATTCATGTGACCATTTGATAGTGCTTTGAGACAATAGGTCAATTCATCATTGTGCTTTATAATGTTTGGAGTCATTAAGATGTAATTATGTGTTATTTACTACATGTTTGACTCATGATTTCCTTTATTGCACACGTGCATGGATTTGTTTGATTATTGTGATGTCTTATAACATGTTGGTTGGGTGTTTTCACTTCAATCCTGTCCTTAAAACGAACCAAGAGCGATAATTTTTATAAAGAAAGTTGTGCATATAAGAACCATTTTGTGAGTTTGTGTGCTTTATTTAAAACGAGGAAGGGTTGCGAAAGGTTAATTTTGCCTTTGCGAATACTAAGCCACCGTTAAATTGGACCTAAAAATGGAGGAATTTTATTATCCGGGGTCCAAATATGTTTAAAGGAGCCCGAAAAAATTTAAAGGCAATAAAAAGAAATTCATGCCAAATATGGGCCATTTGGGTTTTTGCACCAATTCTCCAAAGTTTGAGAATTTAGTTTAACACCTCTAAAACGAAAATATATATGAGGGAGTTTGGTTGGAAATTTTATAACAGGTTCGCACGTCCTTGAAATTCTCGAAAATGCGTTACATAGTTTTGGACGTTATTGGGGTGGAAATCATTTTGACTTTGATTTGTTGATTTGCATAAGACAATGTCATCTAAATTCAATAATTTTTACACCTAAGGTTTCTTTTGATGTCCATTCATTAGGAGTACACGTATACATCGTGTACATATGATTGATTGAGTTGACTTACCTATCGAATGTGTTCACACCCATTCATTCCATATTCATGACTTGGTTGTTTGAGTTTAAATCTATGGTGTGACTTTTGTATCATGTTTTACATATTTTTCAAATCAGTATCTTATTTTTGTGCGAAAAATTTGAAAAATCAAAAATAGTTTGTGAAGATTTTTTTTGCATCTCTTTGCAAGAGCACGTTTGCCATTTAATTGATGACTTATTTCGAATACCATGACACCCCGACTTTTCTTATTTCATTTCTTCTTCTCATTTGTCTATTTGTGGACATCATAAAAAGGGGGAGAAATAATTACCTAGTATGGGGGAGTTTTGAGTTTTTGAGATTTGACTTATGCTTTTATCATAAATTGGTATATATGTTTATCTCATTTCAAACTCGATACGTCACTTGGTATTTTTTTTATCTCATGTGTGTAGGTACTACATCGATGATCATATGTTACACACCTTGATGAGAAAATATTTGAGATTCCTAAAGATTTGAAGAACAAATGATGAAGACTTATTCATTTGTATCTTTCCAGTTTTGGGTTCATGGGAGGGTAGATTTGTATCGACAATTTTGTTATTTGATAATTCGGATTTTTTATGTATGTACCGGCATAGACATAGGGGGAGATTTGTAAGGACATTTTTCTCATGTCCAACATGTTACATTTATGTATGGCGTACGCCGCTATATTTGGCACGTCACCTCACGATCTCACATGACGGCCTCTATCCGAATTTTGAAAATCAAGCATTAATCATCTGCATCATGTGTCCCACATTTGCCTCAATGACCTCACGTTCCACGCTTTTAGGGACTACATGCAAGTTGTACGCAAGGAAAGTCAAAACAGCAAAAGAAGGCACGATATGGAAGTTCAAGGGAATTTTGGTAATTGCATAGCCACCGTTCGGAGGATCGGTCAACTAAAAAGTTTAAGAGCACACCGCGATGAAGATACGGGAAGAAACGACACCTCAATCTGAGCTACGGTGAAGAAGTTTTGGCCCTTTGAAAATGGAGAGAATTCCTCGAAAAATACTTGGGAAAATGCTAAGTGTTTAAGTTCCCAAACCAGCGAATTTCTGCGAACCGAGGGCCAAATCAGTTCGGGGGGTCGAACCGGTTCACGGTACACCCAAACTGATTCGGGGTACCTGTCCGCTGGCAGAGTTTCATATTTTTAAAACTCTTTTGTGGTTTCCCTATATAAACCAACTTCGGGGGAGTTGTTTTGCAAGACTTGCATAGACGAATTTGAGAGTCCTATCACCTCAAGTCTTCATATTTTTGAGTTTCCAAACTCATGTTTTGATTCACATATCATTTTCATATCTTTGTGAATCCTTTTTGAAACCCAAGAACACAACTTTGTTTTTTGTTCATCTTTGTGGGGAGATCTCTACAACCGAGGGTTGTGTGACATTACTGAGGGAGTCTCTACGAAGTTTTATGGCTGCGTGCCTTTGAGGAGTGATACAGTTCTTCCTTTGCTGATTATATTGTGGTCCATGTGGGTTCGCTGCGTGTGGATTCATTGCTGACGACACCGACCGACGCATGCGGGTATTCGTGTGTCACTGTATTTCATTGCAATCCGTGTAAGTTGCGATTTACTTATTATAATGAAATAAAAGGTTTAGCCCTGCGGGGATTTTTCCTAAAATTTGTGTCGCATGCTTTACTTATTTGTGGGTTGACACACGCACACACATAGATGCATGTTTAGGGGCTAATTTATTTGATTTAAAAGTAGACTCTAATTAAATCATGTTTAATTGGAATCTTGCGAATTAATTTAATCAATTATCACACACCGAACCTATTCGATTTCTCAGCTTGATTTTTTATGTTTTATACACTGTTTTGATTCACAAAAAATTCCCAATCATTTATGTGAATCCTCTAAACCCAAGAAAATTGTTCTACTCATTGATGCGAGGGAAACCGAGTGTTCGTGTAGGGACACTATCGTTGATTTCGGCTCCCGCTCGACATGCAAAAGAATAAACCTAATATACAGCTACACTTGACAAGCAAGTAGAGCGGTAAGTCGGGTATCGAGAATCCACAGGGAGTTATTAAATTTCAGATGTTAATTGTTTAATTACTTCAGGAATAAAAGTGTAAAAGGTAATAGGTGGTTATGGTGACAAAAGAAAAGAGAAGTTAATGCTAAAATAAAGGAAAGCGAGGATCGGGATCGCATTCTACCAAATGGATCGAAACAACTACTAACTAGAGTTAAGGCTCGAAAGCAATCTAATCGAGCATTTCCAATTGAGCATAAACATCACACAATAAGGAATTTAAGCCAAAGTTGCGAGATTAAACATTTAACTGAAAAATGGTCGCACGCGGATTAAATTCGGATTGTCGCTATAAACTCTAACGTTGCGTGACAAAGAAAGATAAACGCTTAACAATCCAACTTTGATACGCGCGGTTTCAATTAAACGCGATTTTGCACTAAACCTAGTTTTCGGAGCTCGGGGCCCGAAAATGGCGGAAATGAAATCCCGACCCTATTTATCTAAGGGTGCATGGTGAGTTAAACTAAATTATGCTAATTAGACTAAGAAAGCAAGAATTAAAGCTTGTAAACTAGTTAGAAAGCATTGAAACTAAATTACAAGGCAAAAGGAGAAGAAGAACAAACTATATAAATGGAGAGGAGGTGAATAGTTCAATCTTACAAACCCATGGGTTGTCAATCCAAGAAGAAGAAGAAAGGAAATCTCCACACCAAACCCTAACTAAACTATCTAATCTGAATCTCTAAGTAAATATGAGTCCATCTTTTATTACAACCAAAAACAACTTATATAGTAAGTTGTAAGAAAAGAAAATATCTGCAGGGGAAAATAGGGGATCGATCGATCGACCTCTGGTGTCGATCGATCGACAGTGTGATTCGTGGCAAAAATAATAAGGGTCGATCGATCGATCGAACAGGGGCAGCCTGCAATTCTCCCTGTTTTGGCATACAATCCAACATCGCTCCAATCGCCGTAACTTTGTCGTTATGCATCGGAATCGCGCACCGTTCACGGCCACGCGAAGCTAGCGAAGAGAGCTACAACTTCCGTGTAGATGTCGGGCCAGGTGCCCAAGCTGTCAAAAGACTAAAATGCCCTTGCGCATGCGGTTGTGTACGGAAATCGAGCGAAACGCATCCGGACTTCACACTTAGCATCCAAATACCTACAAAAGCTCAATTAACCCCTGAAAAACATGTTATCATAGAAATCCGAGGGTTGTCCGGTTAACGAGCATAAATATAGGGAATAAGATACCCGAGGGGGCTAATAACGCGTAGGTTAACGGGTGAAATACGCAATATTTCCGCCGTATCACACCCCCTAACTTACACATTGCTAGTCCCTAGCAATGAAATAAGATGCAACAAGAAGAACAAGTAAACCAACACAGGAGAGAGTACAAAAGTATGGTATAAAAGCAATAAAAAGATAAGGCCACTTTCGCGGGCGATTCGATTGCATTTAGCGTATGCAATAAGCCGTTAAACCCCTAGGTTACCCTAGTGGACGAGTGTCGTCTCGTGAGGGTTTTCAGTGATGGAACCCACAAACATCATAAAGTTTCCTCAAAATATGCCCAATCAAGTAAGACAAACTCATCAGTGCGAACAAGATTTCAACATGTTATTAGCATAGCAAACGAATTCGCATGAGAAGTCCGTAGTTATTAACATTATCGAATGCACCTCAATGAATTGAAACTCTAACATGTGGGAGGGGAGTGAGCATATGCAAGGTATGATTTGGCGAAAAACTTAAATAATTCGGATACTAAACATCAAAGTATGCATACATTCAATCCTCACGGGCATTACGCTCAACAAATAAATTCACTATGAAAAGGGAGGTAATACACGGGACATGCGGGCATAAAGAGTAAATGTAAATGGAAACTAGGCCACGCACATGTCACAAATGAAGAACGCTATATATAAAAGGAAAAACTGTAATCTCAATGAAAGGATACCGCACACTAAAAGAGGCGAAATGCATTTTCACAGATTATTAACACTATTTAAACATTTGAATTACATCTACTTAAGATCACATAGGACTTGTAATAGGGTTGTAATGTATGGCTAGGTTAAGGTACGAAATGAAAGGGAGGTATATAAGGATTCAAAGTGTTTGGGGATGAAACTCAGAATAATGGAGAAATGTGGGCAATAACAAAAGTTGGACAAGAATGTCCAAACGAGCATAGATATAACAATCGAGAGAGTAATCAAAGCTTATTGAAACACTACAAACAATATTTACAACTTTCTCTTTATTTTTCTTTTCTTCCTTTTTCTCACTTTTTCTTTTGTTTTCTTTGCTTTTTGCTTTCTCTTTTTCACTACTTTCTTTTCTGACACTTCTTACTCTTTTCATACTCAAATTGCAACCACACAACAATAATAACATTCAATTCCAAGCAACAATCCAAACAAGGGTATGTAAGGTAATATATATGGTATAAAACTCCAATTTGGAGTTGGTTATGGGATTTTGGGTAATGAAAAGAAAGGCTAGTATATAGGCTCAAGTGGGTTGACTAGGGAACATATAAAGGTGAGGTCAAGGTCATATGGGTGATATATCAAAGAGGGCCTATGATCATTTCACAAAGTATACGCAATTCGCGAGTTAAAACAACATAAGAAAATCATGCTCAAGTAACACATTTCAATGATGAACTCGATTAATGAACGGTCAATGAAAGAATAAAGAGATTACCAACGACTGTAACGTTTTCAAAGAGAAAAGAATAGTATATACACTCACAAATGAAGATAAGTCTCTAATCTCACTCGGTGTAAGTATATACAATGCAGCGAAAGCATACCGAGTTATAAAAATCTTAAGCCAATTCAATATAACAAGAATGGTGCATATGTTCACGGATAAAGTTTAATTCATGAAGTTATTCATAATATTAATGATTTAGGGACTAGAATCTAATAACTTCTAAAATCGAGAACATGCATAGTTGAATTGTCTATTTGATCGGGCAATTATTGAAATTTATCACTGGAAACAGGGCAAAATGCCCAACAAAGGAGAAAAAAGAAAGAAAATATTTTTGAAAATTTTCAAATTTTTAACAAAAACATGCTTTGTAACTAAATTGTAATCCAATCCAAGGACTAAACAGCAAAATGGATAGACTATCCTACACCCCCTAACTTAAATGTTGCATTGTCCCCAATGCGTCCATTAAAGAACACAACACAAAGCTAGGAAAAGAATGATATTACCCACACGTGGAGCGATCTCCATAAGTACAAGTCCAAATGAAGCTGCAAAACAAGTTAGTACAAAGCATATGAAGAATATGTACCGATGTATCAAGTGAAGAGAATCTATGTCACAAGTCACAATAATATAGAGGGGCTGAAGTGCAAATACTAGATAAATTGATGGTGAACTTTTTGATTTTATAAAATGGAAGGTCACACACATCAAAATCCAATAAACAACCACAAACTACATTTTCATTTCTCATTTCATAAGTTCAATACAAAATAACTTAATACATTACAACTTCTGAAATAAAAGAAATACAAATAAAAATAAAAAATAAAAAATAAAAAATACAACATACTATCCGATCCCAAAATACAAAAATGAAACCCAGCACAACAACAGCCTAGTGGCCAGAACCACTAGGATCGGAGGGGTCCTGAAAATGAGGAGGCACTGGTGCGTCGGAATCACTGCGCTGCAGATAAAGATCTCTCATCATCCGCTGCATCATCCGGTACTCCTGTCTACTCTGTGCCCTGGCCTGCCTCTGCACTGACCACTCCTGCCGCTCCTCGGCCTGAAACTGCTCCTGATGAGCCTACTGCTGAGCCCACTGCTGCCGCTGATCGGCCTGCAACTGGTCCAGGCGCGACTCCCAAGTCGCCCACCTGAGCTGGGTCTCCTCCCAACGCTGGTCCTGCACTGCCTGGTATGCCGCAAAGCGGGCATCGTCCTCTGTGTGTGGCACGCCAGAACCCTCACCAGTCTCCATCTCTCTAATCTCATCCTCCTCGGCCATATCGTCAGCAACCTCTGCCCTCTGCCTCTTCGTCGCCGGTTGCCCCCACTCGTGCCTGAGCATCTTAGTAATGTTGGCCTTTGCTAGAAGCCCGAGTGGATCGTGTTTGCGGTCGGCGATTAACTCCGGGCAACCGTGAGAAATACAAATCTTAGTGATGAGGGCAGGAAAAGGGAGGGAAAATGTCTTGGCTCTCTCCTTGGCCGTAGCGCACATCATATCCAGAAATATGTTGGGCAAACTGATATTGCCCAAATTATTAATCAGCGCGTAGATAAATGCGGCGTGCTTGTGACGCACCTCAGATCGGTTGCTCGTCACCATAAAGGAGTGGACATTGATGTAGTGAAGTAGCCTCGGTAGGTCCTCCATTGCAGCCGAACGAAAAGCCATTCTTTTCCATTCTTCACCCGGTGCAAGGCTCTCTATCAATGTCGTCAACCCAAAAACATCCCCATCGGTTAAACTGACAGCATTCTCGGGGTTCGGTACATTCATGAAGGCGGCCAAATCTTATAAGCGGAAAGGTACCCTCACCCCTCGAACCATGGCCTCGAAAGTGGTCGGCCCGTCACCTTTCACCACCACTAATGTCGCATAAAAGATTCTGACCAATTCTTCATTGATGCGCCCATTAGTGGCGAGAAAAGTCTCCCATCCCTGGCGCCTCAGAATAACACGCGCCTCACTCGGCAAATCCTCAAGCTTCCAAGCAAGATTGTAGGCCAACGGCCTCTGAGCAGTCTCAAAATAGGCCTGAAACCATTCCTGTTCCTTCTTGCAACGGAAACCCTCGAAACCCAGGGTGGGCACGCACACAGTGGAATTATATTTCTTCAATTGTGCCATTTCAACCTACAAAACAAGAATTAAGCAATACAAAAAAATTGTAAGTGCAATTAATGGTTAGTTTAGTGTACGAGTTGAAATGGGGTGCGAGTGCGCAAAACCGAGGTAACAAAGTGCAACATTGTGCTAAAATATGTCGGAGTACGACAATGAGTAAAAATCACCCAAGTGTGCGCCAAAAAATGCATTGAAAACTATTTTGGGCATTTTGGCGAACACTTGGCGTGCGCAATGTGCGTCAAGGGTGAGAAATGTGCCAATGAACCAACAAAACCACCCCACTCATGAACAACCAACAATGCAGCAATCAAAACATGTTCATGAGTGGATTTATAACAAGAATAAAGCATAAATTCAGTTAGAACAAATCGAAATCAGGGGATTCACCAACATTCCCAACAAGTGTCAAACTAGGGTTTAAACAATATAATTTGTGACACAATCCTAACAACAACTATAAATTCAAGTAAAACAAATTAGTATTATACCTGGATATGTAGAAATTGGAAGAAAAATGAAGAATGTGGTGAGGAGAAATATTAGGGCACGAAATTCGTATAGAGAGGAGAAGAGAGAAATAAGAAGAAAGGGGAAAATAAAGAGAGAATTCGGCTTAAACCTGGTCGATCGATCGATCGACTCCCAAGGGTCGATCGATCGACCAAGCAGGAAAAAGCCCACTGCTTTGGCTGTTTAAAGTGGGGGGGAAATGCAATTTGGGAACAATTAAGGGGTCTAAAATCAAAATAACTTTAAATATAGTATATATATATATACACACATAAAAATATGAAATAAAAATAGAAAAATATAAATAAAAATAAAAAATAAAATAAATACACATAGGCCTAAATATACACACCAAAAAGGCCTAGGCTAAAGAAAATAAAAAAAATAAAAATGAAAGAAAATAAAAATATGTACACGAGCAACGCACACGCATAATCACGACAACAAATGAAAAATAAAATAAAACAAATGCAAATGCGTGAGGATGCGAGTGTGAAAAATAATGTTTTTGTGATTTTCGTTAGTTTTCTTAATAAAAGTGTGTGCCGGGGCGCATATCTCCGCAAATTCAAGTCCGTTGAACCTACAAAAGAGTTAGAACCAAGCATGCAAAAAGAAATAAAAAGAGATTAGCTAATTACACTAGGCTAAAATCAAGAAAAACAAAAATAAAGAAGTTAGTATATACAACCTACACTTGGGATGTGCAATTAACTATATACCAAAAGTTTGAACTTTTGAGGGTCCATCCAAAACACGATTTGACTTTGGAGGATCGACGGTGGACCCTCCCGAGCATGCATGCCTCCCGGAAAATAGGAATTCCGTTTGAACAACGGAAGGCATGTGGGCGGTGAAAGAAATAAACCATCGCCAATTTGAAATTCTAGGCGGACGATGGGGGATTTGGATAACAAGGGGGAAAAGTACACTTGAGGTCCAAGAAAAATCGATTCATCTCCCAAAGGTTTTTCAAATGAAATGGGAGATGGTGCACACATCGGGATAACATCCATCGAAAACAAGTCCGGTAAAGAGTCCTCGTCGGCAAAAAGTGTAGAAGTTTTAATTTCTACCGACTCAAAGGAATCAACCGGTAATTCTAATGGTTCGATCACGGAAAACGAATATGGTGATGAAACAAATTCAATCTCAATCGACTCATCGTCGGAAGGAGATTGAATTTCGAGGGAGAGAGATGCACACTCGATGAGAAATTCTTTGAAAAATTGAGGTGAAACACAAGTTTCCAACTCCTCGTTGTTTTGTGGAAAAGAATTAATCTCATCGCAAAGTTCACCAAGTCTCATTCCAGCATCATTTAAGCTTTCCAAACCTTGGGAGTAATAAAGAAAAGTTTCTTCCAAAGTAGGCTTCCTCGGCTCAAGAGCCTCGGACTCCTCATTTGTTTGAAACTCATCTTCGAAAGTAATGAGATGAAAATCGTCATTGGATTCGAATAATGAATCCAACTCAAGCTCCCAATGACGATTTTCATTTCGATAAATGTTTTCAAGTCTTTCACCTTCAAGAAAATCTTGAAAACTATCCCCAAAGTATGAATCATTAGAATAACCGTAATTACTATAAAAGAAAGACATGGTTACCTCGTTGTTGAAAGATGGAGAATCCAAGAAAGAAAGTGAGCAACCGCGAATGAAAGTTTCTTAGCGCTCAAAGTATGCAAATCCTGCAAGAAAGGTTAAAAGAAAGAATACAAATAGAAAAAGGAAAAGTACTACGAAATCATAAAACAATTACTATCTAAAACAACAATTCCCCGGCAACGGCGCCAATTTGATGCGAGGGAAACCGAGTGTTCGTGTAGGGACACTATCGTTGATTTCGGCTCCCGCTCGACATGCAAAAGAATAAACCTAATATACAGCTACACTTGACAAGCAAGTAGAGCGGTAAGTCGGGTATCGAGAATCCACAGGGAGTTATTAAATTTCAGATGTTAATTGTTTAATTACTTCAGGAATAAAAGTGTAAAAGGTAATAGGTGGTTATGGCGACAAAAGAAAAGAGAAGTTAATGCTAAAATAAAGGAAAGCGAGGATCGGGATCGTATTCTACCAAACGGATCGAAACAACTACTAACTAGAGTTAAGGCTCGAAAGCAATCTAATCGAGCATTTCCAATTGAGCATAAACATCACACAATAAGGAATTTAAGCCAAAGTTGCGAGATTAAACATTTAACTGAAAAATGGTCGCACGCGGATTAAATTCGGATTGTCGCTATAAACTCTAACGTTGCGTGACAAAGAAAGATAAACGCTTAACAATCCAACTTTGATACGCGCGGTTTCAATTAAACGCGATTTTGCACTAAACCTAGTTTTCGGAGCTCGGGGCCCGAAAATGGCGGAAATGAAATCCCGACCCTATTTATCTAAGGGTGCATGGTGAGTTAAAATAAATTATGCTAATTAGACTAAGAAAGCAAGAATTAAAGCATGTAAACTAGTTAGAAAGCATTGAAACTAAATTACAAGGCAAGAGGAGAAGAAGAACAAACTATATAAATGGAGAGGAGGTGAATAGTTCAATCTTACAAACCCATGGGTTGTCAATCCAAGAAGAAGAAGAAAGGAAATCTCCACACCAAACCCTAACTAAACTATCTAATCTGAATCTCTAAGTAAATATGAGTCCATCTTTTATTACAACCAAAAACAACTTATATAGTAAGTTGTAAGAAAAGAAAATATCTGCAGGGGAAAACAGGGGATCGATCGATCGACCTCTGGTGTCGATCGATCGACAGTGTAATTCGTGGCAAAAATAATAAGGGTCGATCGATCGACCCTTATGGTCGATCGATCGATCGAACAGGGGCAGCCTACAATTCTCCCCGTTTTGGCATACAATCCAACGTCGCTCCAATCGCCGTAACTTTGTCGTTATGCATCGGAATCGCGCACCGTTCGCGGCCACGCGAAGCTAGCGAAGAGAGATACAACTTCCGTGTAGATGTCGGGACAGGTGCCCAAGCTGTCAAAAGACTAAAATGCCCTTGCGCATGCGGTTGTGTACGGAAATCGAGCGAAACGCATCCGGACTTCACACTTAGCATCCAAATACCTACAAAAGCTCAATTAACCCCTGCAAAACATGTTATCATAGAAATCCGAGGGTTGTCCGGTTAACGAGCATAAATATAGGGAATAAGATGCCCGAGGGGGCTAATAACGCTTAGGTTAACGGGTGAAATACGCAATATTTCCGCCGTATCACTCATCTAGAGTTATTGTGGAGAAGAAGAAGGTTGATTTTCCACTGCTGATCTTGGAGTTCTTGCTGGACCACTTGCTGACAACACTGAACCGACACCTGCAGGTATTTTGTGTGTCACCGTATTTCATTCTAATCCATGTAAGTTGAGATTTACAAATTATAGTGAAATAAAAAGGTTTTGCCCCTTTGGGGGATTTTTCTTCAAATTGTGACTGTTTTGCATGTTCGATTTATTCCATTTATCCGTCAAAATTATTTGCAAGATTTAAGACTTCTTTGGGCTAAAATTTGAATTTAATTAAATAAGTTAGACATTGATTTCTGGCGCACTCTCAACCTGCTTTTATGAAAAAATTTCATTGGGCAAAGCTTTAACATTTTTGGGACTGGAATATAAAGTTTGAAGATGTCGTTCAAACGACATAGAGACTTCGTTCGAATGAAAAGTCCAACTCATTCGAAGTTTGCTTCAAACGACGCATTTTTTAAGGCGATAATCTTGTTAGATATGGTCGTTAGATGGTCGATAGAAAGATGCTTTAAATGACAACCTATTGTTTCAGGTCATTTCTGAACTTGTATAAACGACTTGCCACTATCATTCAAATGACATGGCTTAGTTGTTCGAACGACCTGCCTTGGTTTTTTATCCCTATTTTTGCTTTTGTACCTACTGAATATATATGATTGCTTCATTCTGTTTTGGTACTTTTGGGTTCATTTGGATAGTTTGCATGCAATTTATATTGTTGATTCATGTGTTCATTATTACACTACATTGATTCTTTTAGTCACATTATTGCTTAGATTGATGATTTTATTCATTGCACTTTTTACTGGCTACGATTTGGTCATCTGATTATTTTTTGCTGGCATTTTCATGTTTATTTAGATATGCTTCATTGGTTATTTCATTCTAGATATTTTGTGATTTGTTTATCTTTTTCACTTATTGTCTTCGAGACAAAGAGGGTGAGTGATGTATGTGGTGTAGGGGGAGTAGTTTTTTGTAAATTGATATCATTCTTGTGATCATATGCTTTCATGCTTATATATCGATATTAATTAGTTTGCAAAAATTGGTATATTATATAACAAATTGGTATCATAGTTTACACATATGCTTAACAAAATTATTTGTTTTACATATTGGCATTTTTCATATCTCATTTGTTCCTCCATACTTCATTGGGTATTTTATATATTTTATGTGTGTAGGTATTCTTCAATGAGTCGACATTTCAAGACTACATCACATTCAAACATGTCATGCTTGCCGGACCTGCATATACTAGTCCTTGTCCTGTATTTTTTTTATTTTGACTTTTATTGGATGAGATTTAGGTTTCATATGACTTGATGGCCCGGCTTAGGCATTGCACTATTTGGGTTTTGTCCCGGAATAGTCGAAGAGGGAGATTTGTAAGGACAAAATTTCCAATTAAGTTTATTTGTAAGTATTTGACTTATTCCCAGAACAAAATTTGTTTTCAGTCATAGATATATTTTATAATGTCATGATTCGCATAAAGTATATCGCGTGTTTGATTAGAAGTCGTAGCTGCCCAGCTTAAAAGATAATAGCATGTTGGGTTTTATTGGTCAAGGTTTCACGTCTTCATTGCATTTCGATCTCTTAGGTATGAATGCGAAATGTTAATAAGACTCGAAAAATGTTATCAAGGATGGATATTTTATTTATAAATGTTTTAAATTGTTTTTAAAAGATTTTATCTTCGTTTATTCTGAAATAATTACAGTTTAGAGTCTTATAAAACCACGTCTTTATTTTGGTGGTTCAAACGACATTTGATATCGTCTTAATGACATCACACAGTAGTTAGAACTACATGTGTAAGTCCATAGAATGACATATCGACTTAAAATGTTTATTTAAAGAATTGTAGTCTCAGAATTTTGTAATAGGAGTGCAGAACCAGTATACAGTTTATCAGTTTCGTTTATAGGCACAAAAGTTTTCTAAGGTTTCCAAAGTTAAAAACCATCCTTAGAGTTTTCAAGAACCAATATTTCATATTCAATTGCTATAGAGATCTTGTTGGACGATCAGAGTTTGTTTGTCCCCTTGAATAATTGATCGTTAGGTTTTTCGGCCATGAAACGATGTAGTTCGTGTTCCAAATCCGTAGACGGTTTGCTAAGCTACATCAATGGACACCGAGGCATTCATGGATGCGTATGTTATGGATATGTATCATAAAAGGACTGCTACCTTGACACTGTGGAGGGTGGTTAAAGAGAAGAAGTTAGTCAAGGCTTATGGGGATCGAGTCATTGTATAAGTCTATCTATCTTCCTTTGTAAACTCCGCATCATAGTGATTGTCTGGCTTGGGCCGTATGAGGTTTTTTCCTTTCGTGGTTTTCTCATACATAAGGCACTGTGAACTTATTTATTTTACTTGATTTAATCACCTAGATTCATGTTTAGGATTAAACAAGATAAAATTGGGTTTAAATGAAATTGGTTCACAAACTTGGTGCGCATAAAATTTGGAAAAAGTTTTTTAAAGAAAGTTGATTTTGACATCCTTAAAGCACATTTAAAGAAAAATGGTCCTACAATTATGCATATGCTATATTAGGTGGAGAGTTCAAGAAAATTATGGATGAAGTAAGGAAGGATTGGGAGTGGTTGTGGGACAGTTCTTGGATAATTTGCCTCCAAAAAACTGGTTTTGAGCATTTTTCCATGGGAATGCTATAGTTACATGGCACCCAGTGTTACTGAGTCATTTAATTCCTGGATCTCATAAGGAAGGCATCTCCCTATCAGGCATATTATTCATAAATCGAGGGTAAAGATCATGAACTTCAATAAAGAAAGGAAGGTTGAAGCTGAAAGGTGGACAACAAAGTAGAGTCCTAATTTTTGCAAGGTGTTGATGGAATCTTGCAACAAGGGTCGATATTGTAATATTATCCACTTAAATGAGTTTGTATTTGAAGTGCATTCAGAACAGAGGGCTACCGTTGATATAGCTAATTGGGTTTGTTCATGCAAGCGGTGGAAGATTCGGTGTTTCTCCTGTTCTCACACTATATCCGTGATATGGAGGGAAAGTGGTAAGATTTATGACTATATAGAGGGATACTATAAAGATTTATTTTAAAAAAGACCATACTTACTTCCTATAATTCCTATCCATGATCTAGCACTGAACATTACCATCCCTGAAGATACAAAAATATTTCTTCTAAAGACAAAGAGACAAATATGCAAGCTAAAAAAAATAAGAGAACCAAGTTAATGAGAAAAGTTAAATGCTTGAGGTGTAAGAAAGTGGGTCATTATAAGAAACATGTAGGGCACCAATTTGAATATGCAATTTCTAGATTTTTCAAGTCATTCATTGGGACAGTTGATTGATTTGATTGAAATGAGGTCATTAAAATTGGTTTACTGTTAATGAGTAAATACGCGTACTTTGTATTGCAATGCATGTACTTTAAATGTTTGTGTTTTTTGATAAGAGTACCTAGAATTTTGACGTGTGTACATTGTTTTAAGCTTCCTTTGGTTGGTGTTCCATGTATGGTTATGCCTTGCTATAACAGCATCATTTGAAGAAAAATATATAAAAAAAATCTTATTACATAAAATTCGATACAAAACTAATCATTGATTGTACAAAAACTTTAGGAGTGGTTATAATATGTTTTTTAACGCACTGTAACATTTTGGTCCGAAAAACTATGGTTTTAATTTACGACTTTTCATTATCTTAAAATGAAATTATCAAAACCAAAATAAGCTAATCTTTGTGGTTGCGCTTGGTTTAGGAATTTCAAAAACAAATTTATCAAAATTATTGTACTGAAATAAATTACCAAAATTACCATCTTTAAATACCGATTTAAAAGGCCCGAAGTAACAAATTAATATTATACACATAAATTTATACCATAATTTAGAATCATTTAACACAATTGTTAGTAAAAAAGTGATCCAAAGAGATAGTTTTATTTCTTATATGAAAACTCCTTGTAAATTAATTTGGAAATTGTAACATAGAAAACACGAATAAAAATGAAAAGAAAACAAAAATATAGATATCTAAACTGAAATTGAGTAAAATTGTACCATATGGTTTATTATTTGAAAGCGTGTCATAGAAACAAAAAACTAAAATTAATTGAACAGAACATACCGAAAAATATTGGTATGATATTTGTATATACCAAATACCAACCAAACTGAACAATAATGACCCTAATAATTTTTTATTGAAAGTGATTGCATTTTGAGTGATTTACTGTTAATGATTGAATCCTTACTTTTGTTGTGAGTCACATTAACTTTTGTTTTGAGTTGCGTTTAACTAGTGTTTTGATGCATGTACTTTTATTATGAGCATTTTGTGTATACTGTTGTAATGCATTTATCTAGTGCTTTGATGCGTGTGCTTTTTTTATGAGATGTGTGAACTTTTGTCTCTCTCTCCTTTCATTTGTAATCCTTGTATGGTTATGGTCCACGCCAGCGGTACCGTTCCATGAACATTACAATCCGATGTATACCTTGTGTGGTTACTTTTTTCTCAGTGGCAATGTTCAATGAATATTACAATTTATATCGTAGTTTGGAGTTGTTTATATTGTACCTATAAATTTGGAAAATAATTTGGACTCATTTGTTAGAATTATTAATACTAAAAGTGATCCAAATCACTAGTTTTATTTCTTGCATAAAAGCTCTTTCTAAATTCCTATGGAAATTAAAATACAAAAAAGACCCAAATAAAAATGTAAAAATCCAGAACTAAGGATACTCAAACCGAATAGAATTTATCGCAAGATTTGTTGCTGATAAGGGTTTTCTGAAAACCAACGATTGAAATGACCAAAACTGAACATACGACAAAAAAAATTGTATGGTATTGGTCTAAGCCAAATACCGACCAAATCGATCGATAAGCACCCCTATAATTGTTTGTATTGAAAGTGATTGAATGTGTACACTTTTTTTGTGAGCTGCAGGAACTTATGTTCTAAGCTATGTGTACCTAGTGTTTTGATGCATGTACTTTTATTATGAGGTACACGTACCTAGTGTTTTGATGTGTGTACTTTCATTAAGATCTGCGTGTACTTTTGTCTCTCCCCTTTCATTTCTATTCCCTGTATGGTTATGGTTCACGGCTGCGGCACTATTCCATGAATATTAAAATTTATATCATAATTTGGACTCACTTATCACAATTATTAACGCTAAAAGTGATCCAAAGTGGCAGTTTTATTTCTTATATGAAAACTCTTCGTAAGTTCATTTAGAAATTGAAAATAAAAAATCTGAATAAAAATGTAAAAATCTAAAACTAAAGATACCGAAATTGAATCCAGATAAAATTATACTGCATTCTTTGTTATTGGTACGTGTTTTCTAGAAACCAAAAACTAAAATTATCAAAACCGAAGATGTCAAAAAAATGTTAGGGATTGTTTGGTGCATTCCATGGAATATATTTCCATGGTAAAATTTTCCATAGACAAATGTTGTTTTTCTCACATTAGAATAGCAAAAACCAAATGAGGTAAACAAGTTTTTTAGGTAAAACTTGTTAATAACACATTTTTGAAATAATTTTTTTATAACATTTTCTTAAAAGAGTTTTTAAAAGCATTGAAACAGTTTTTAAAACAGTTTTGAATTTTTTTTTAAAAAAAACTGTGGTGACAAAAATCACAACACAAATAATAATGAAAGAAAACAACCACCAAGAAAATAGGAACAGTAAACAACCGCAATCAAAACACAAGAATTTACGTGGTTCTGTAACTTGCCTACGTCCACGGAGATGTCTACTATTTTTCTTGTTAAGTAACTCTCGAGATAGTTTTTGCTATATGCCCCTATGCCCCGGTCCAAGGGTATAATATATATTCAGTTGAGAGAGAGAGAGTGGTGGTAACCAACACGTTAACCCAGTATCCCTTGAATATTTCATCTAAAAGTTTTGGGGATGGACTCGGTCATATCCTTTTACTTTAATCTTCATTCAGGACTCATAACTTGGCCTGAGCGCCTTTTATTATTCACTTGGGCTTGGCCAGCTACTTTTATGGGTCTGGTTGACAAAAGGGTACCCACAATTGTCCCTAAAAATTTTGGGGCAACAATTTGGGCTCACAAGTTTTAAATGACATATCTGGTCTTTCTCTGATGGCACTGTTGTTATTTTTAGAATTGATAGGGGCAAGAATCGCCATTTTGCAGTAAATTTAGGTCGCAAATCTTCTTCGACTATCGTGAACTATCATTGAGGGTTTAAAACTGAAGTGTTGGACGATTCACTTCGTCACTTCAACTTCTTGCTTTCTCTTACTTCCAATCCATCTTTTGGTCTCAAGTTTCCTCTTGCTTTCAACTTGTTCTTCATCGTTCAAAATCTATTTCTTTCGCCTCGTACTCATTCACCCGTGGTTTCTCATCGTCTCAATATTGGTGTTTGCATTGTAAGTCCTCAGTCCTTTTCTATTTTTGCACTTCTTTCCTTTGTACTGTAGATAGGGTTTGTTCATGGAAAATAGATAACAAGTCTTTAACTGAAGAAAATGATACAATATCCCCAAATGATTATATATTGAGTGTTCCCCTGTTCCTCATAAGGTTCGGGACATTAAGGATGGAAACTAGATTCACGTTCTTTTGTTATCTCAAGGGGGTTTAACCTTTCCCCCGAATCGTCTGTTCTTGCACTGCTTCCAATATTTTGATATAGTCCCTACCCAATGCTCTTAAAATGTCTGGAAGATCATTAATGGTGTTCATAGGATAAACCAGCTTTATGGCACTAACTTAGGATTGGTTGAAATTTTTTTTTATTATACCTTCTCTCGCATGAGTTCTGGTCTTCTGTATTTGAAAGAGAGGAGTCTTGACAGCGTATTAGTAGTGAACCTACTTGATTCCTACTAGTCTGAAGGGTTTATTGCTAGGAGTTGGAAATTCCCTCCCCAAGTATGGGGAGAAAGGTGTAGGGGACCTCGAATACCTACGTATAGGGAGGAGTATATAGGTTATTGTCCAACCTAGTTACTTATTGATTGTTGCTCTATTGTGTTCTTCCTTTGATATCTTCTTTACTTTTTTAGCTAAGTCTAAAAATTAAGAACATATTATTCATGAGACCCATGCTGCTAAGTTGATCAAATCTTGGAAGATAAGGGATTCCATTGTAGAAGATGAGCATCCCAGGTTGGCTGCCTTCTTATTGGAATACAAGAACATTACCACCACCTTCATCGCCCATCCAGTTGACTCCATTCCCCCCATCGAGCTATACACGACGAGGAGGAGAGCAACTCAAAGTCTGGTGTTTCTGTAAGTGACAGAGGTGGTAGTGGTGAGTCAAAATCCAGTGAGGAGGGATTTAATGAGGAACAATCTGGTGGAGAGAGGTCCAACGAGGCAGGTTCTAGTTCAGGAGGTTTTAGGTCAGAGAGTTCTAGAGAGTAAGACATGTCTCCCCTAGAAGAAAAAACCTTATCCGTGATGATGATGACAATGATGTCATGTTGTTCAATAGGATAAAAACACAGAAGCCAAGGTCTGGGGATACTTCTAGTGGGTCCTATAAAATAGCTCATGAGAAAGATCTGAAAAGGAAGAGGAATGAAGAAGAGGAGAGAGAGAGAGAGAGAGAGAGAGAGAGAGAGAGAGAGAGAGAGAGAGGAGAAATAGATGAAGAGAGAATAGGAAAAGAAGAAGAAGAAGAAGAAGAAGAAGAAGAAAGAAGAAGAGGAGAAGAGGAGAGAAGAAGAGAGGATGAAGAAAGCACATGCTTCTCTTATGCCTGTGGGTATCCCAACTGAGGGGGCCTTTGTGGCTCTAACCCCTCAGCTCGCTCTCGTGATGCTTGATAGAGCAGTGCTGACGGCGGACGACGAGAGGTCTTTAAAGATGGGACTAGATCAGTTATCCCTAAAGGAAGATCGGGGGCTTGCTTTGGTAAGGCCATTTCCTCTTTTTCTCTGTCTCTTGTAATTTCTTCATACTGTTTGACTCATATTTGTTTCTTCCTGTAGTTTTGTTTTACGACACCATCCTCAGTCTCAAACCCAATGAGATAGCGAGGAGGAACTCTGAGCTCGAGGAGAGCCTGAAGACTACCCAGGAGGCCCAAAATTCCTCCGAGAAGGCTCTCACAGAGGCTGGGGCTTTTTTTGCCAAGGAAATGGTTGGGGCGTCTAAGGAGCGGAAGGTACTCCATGAGGCCTACGAGTTGGTCGTGACGAGAAAACTAGCCATCACAGATAAAAATAAAGGTCTTATTGAGAAGATGAAGAGCCTGGAGATAGAGGTGGCCAACATTAGAGAGAGTGGCTATAATGAAGGCTGTTAGGCAACTTATGAAGATATCAAAAAGCAAATCGACTACATTAGTCGGGAAAACTTCAAGAAAGGATAGGATCGATCCTTAGTTGCTGCTGGAGTTGCTTTGGACTCATCTCTATTTGGCAAGTACAATCCTGATCCCAAGACAATCATTGATGAATAAGTCCCTGTTGTTCGGACTACTATGGAGTTTACTGCTCCTGATGTCCCTGCTGGTGACCATGGAGTTAATCTTACCCTCGGTGAGGGAGGTGTACCTGGGGCTAAGACGAGCGAGGATTCTGCAAATAAGGGGAAGGAGCCATCCCCCACCGAGCAAATTGAAGTCGCCTAGTAGACTTCTAAGACTTTTTCCATTACTTATGTATTTTTTGTTCTTTGTTTTTGTCATTCCATGTACCTATATGTAGGGGTGGCCATAGGCCCGAGGCCCGCCAAGCCCGCCCAACCCGCCCAATAAAAAAATAGGGCTTGGGTAAGGTAAATAGGCCCGCAAAGCGGGCTTGGCAAAATTTTATAGGCCCGATTTGTTTTCGGGCGGGCTTGGGCATGAGTTCTTAAGCCCGATGAGGCTCGGCCCGGCCCGAGGCCCGAAATATATATATATATATATATATATGTGTGTGTGTGTGTGTGTGTGTGTGTGTGTGTGTGTGTGTTGGGGAGGGGGGGACTTCTATAAATATAAAAACGTATACCAAGTCTTTTCATGTAAAGTGAGAGACTTTATATATGGACTTTGTAATATATGGAGTTTAAAACAGATTTTTAATTAAAAAAATTGGTCTTTAAATAAAAAAAATAGGTATTTTAATATAAAAAAAATCTTTTAATTAACATAATAGGGCCCGATCGGGCGGGCCTGGGTAAAGAGATTTCAAATCTAGGCGGGCTTGGGATTACATAATAAGGCCCGATCTAGGGCCGAGCGGGCTTGGGATAACACTTAATTTTTCAAGCCCGGCCCGAGCCCGAGCCCGACCGGGCCTGCCCAGGCCCGGCCCACGGCCACCCCTACCAGGCTGTATGTGGCTATACAGGTAGGGGTGGCCGTGGGCCGAGCCTGGGCAGGCCCAGTCGGGCTCGGGCGGGGCTTGAAAAATTAAGTGTTATCCCAAGCCCGCTCGGGCCTAGATCGGGCCTTATTATGTAATCCCAAGCCCGCCCAGATTTGAAATCTCTTTACCCCGGCCCGCCCGATCGGGCCCTATTATGTTAATTAAAAGATTTTTTTTTAAATTAAAATACCTATTTTTTTATTTAAAGACCAATTTTTTTTATTAAAAATCTATTTTAAACTCCATATATTACAAAGTCCATATATAAAGTCTCTCACTTTACATGAAAAGACTTGGTATACGTTTTTATATTTATATAAGTCCCCCCTCCCCAACACACACACACACACACACACACACACACACACACACACACACATATATATATATATATATATATATATATATTTCGGGCCTCAGGCCGGGCCGGGCCTCATCGGGCTTAAGAACTCATGCCCAAGCCCGCCCGAAAACAAATCGGGTCTATAAAATTTTTGCCAAGCCCGCTTTGCGGGACTATTTACCTTACCCAAGCCCTATTTTTTTATTGGGCGGGTTGAGCGGGCTTGGCGGGCCTCGGGCCTATGGCCACCCCTAGTGGCTAGTGCAATTTTTTAATGAAATTAAGGAATTTTGTTTTCATATTCACTGATAAACCTGTCATTTGTGTTCCATGTCTTGTAATTTGTCGATGTTGATGATTACATTTCTTCCACCTCTCGCCTAGGCCAAATCCTTAGTTCGAATGTAAGCGACCAAGTTGGCCGAGCATTTGTCAAGATTTAAAAATCCCTTAGGGCAAGGAACCAGGACTATAAATATCAGTCTGAACTAGTCGCTAGGTTAAAGCATAGGTTTATAGATATGGAGAAGGTTGGTGCCTCAGTTCAAGAAGAGATGGATGCTCTAAAGGCTAAAATATTGGACACATCTGAGATCAATCAGGTTGGGGAGGTTCTGCAGCAGGAAAATGACGCCTTACGGAGGGAAATTGTGCTCCTTAAGGAAAATTCCGCAAGAAGTGAACCCCGAGTTATTAAAGGTTCCTCATTATCATCCACGCGGTAAGCTAGGGGAGATGGCGGTATTTTCGAGAGGGAGATTACCGAGCTTAAGGAGGACGTTCGGCGATCATATATAATCACTGTCGAACTACAAAGAGACATTACAAATTTATGGCATTTATTTAGAAAGGGACATTAATAGGTGTGGGATGATATTTATGATCAAGGATGGATAGATACTCCCATCAAGCAGAACATAAGGGAGGAGATGGCCTTTGTTAGAGGGTGGATAAGTTCCCTCAGGGAGTTGACGGTCCCCCAAAATTCTCCCTTGTGGTATAGGCATGATATCACTCCCCCAATCTTAGAGCCGAATCCCTTTCGAAGGGATGATTGTTGGATCCCCATTGATGATATTCCAAGGCAGTTGTTGGATCCGAACTCGAAAGAGGCTGTGGAGAGATTTGCCTCTCACCCTGATGATGGTCGGAGAGCTTGAGTAGCGGACTACCTTGCCCAGCAACCTGGATCCTCTTAGGGTTGATTTATTTCATTACCATTGTACATGTAACTATGTAATTCTTAGTATGAACTAAAATATTTAAGTTTTGGGTATAGGCTGACTAAACATGTGTTGCTTGCTTTTGACTTATTGATAAACTCTAGTTATTTTGGGCACTCCCCCCGACTAAATGTTATTTAGAGTTTAGATTCAATTGAGTATTTACCCACTCCAGTATTCTTTAGCCATACCATTCCTCCCACTTTACCTTTTAGGTCGAGTCATCACACTACTTTAGGCCTAAGTAGGGCAATGGCGAGAATACACCTAATTGATGGGCGATCCACCCGAGTAGGATTTTGGAGCCAAACTACGTTGGGGATCAACTTGGGTTGTTCGTATTGCCTAAGGATCCTCTATAGGTCTTTATTTGTTACCGGAGAAACCTAGGAAGCCAATTGTGTTTTGGAACAAAGGCATAAGGAAGAGGGTTATTACCTGTTGACCCTTCTAGTTATACTTTGAATAAGTTAAGCTAGGATAGTCCTAACCACTATGTTGCAATCATAAGAGGCTAATTGAAATGATCCTTCGATTGAAGTAAGCTAGCCAACTCACTGTAATCCAAGAATTCTATTATACTCATAAAAAGAGTGAAGCGTGTAACTTGGAAAGGGTGCATATAACAAAATACATTTGAGACATCCAATACATATAGAATGACAGGGACAATCGAGTTTTATTAATCAAAGTCATAAACAAAGAACAACATTAGTTTGTAAAATAAAAATTTGCCTAAACTAATGGTGCATGGATAGAGAAATCTAGAAGTAGAATTTCTTCAGGTTAAACTCATTACAAGACCTTAGTATCTCGATGCCCTCTAGCGTTTCCAAGTGGTAAGTTCCTTGTAAGTCATCCCTTACGACCTTGAAAGGTCCTTCCTAGTTTGGTCCCATTTTGCCATCTGAGAGTTTTACAACACTACTAAGGACTTTCCTGAGTACATAGTCCCCAACTTGAAATTTCCTGGGATTAACTTTCCGATTGTAATGTTTGGCTAGTTGTTGCTGATAAGAAGCTAGTTTACCTAGATCCAATTCTCATCGTTCGTCGGCTAAGTCAAGTTTAGTAATTAATGCTTCATCATTGTGGCCTTGATCGACCAACGTGGACCTAATGGTAGGGAAACCATCTTCTCATAGAATAACTTCTTCCATTCCATATGTGAGTGAAAATGGTGTTGCCCCAGTTGCTCTCCCTGGGGTGGTGCGATAATCCCAAAGGATGTAGGGCAATTCGTTCGCTGAAGCTCCTTTGGCCCATTCCAGGCATTTATTTAGTCCATCGATCACTATTTTCTTGGAAGCCTTAGCTTGACCATTCCTCTGTGGATACGCTACAGAGATGAAGTAATGACTGATTCCATGATCATTGCAAAAACTTTGGAAGGGGCCACTCTTGAACTGGGCCTCATTGTCAGTAATGATTGTTCTGGGTATGCCAATGTGAGTAATGATGTTTCTCCATATGAACCTCATTATGTTCGCTCCCCTGATGTTCTCCAGTGGTTATGCCTTTATCCACTTAGTGAAGTAGTCTATGGTGACCAACAGATACTTACAGCTGCCTTCCGTAATAGGTAGAGGACCTACGATATCTAAACCCCACTAGGCGAAGTGCCATGAGATTGTTAGTGACTTTAGGTCGCTGACACGCTGGTGGACCATGGGTGAGTATTTTTGGCATTCCTTGCATTTTCGAATGTAGACTTTAGCATCCTTCTGCTTGTAAGGCCACCAATGCCATTCCTTCATTACTCGAAAGGCTAGCGACCTTCCTCTTGTGTAACTTTCATAAAATCCCTCACGAAGTTCATGTAGATCTTGCTCGACATCTTATGGATGAACGCACTAAAGGTAGGTCCCGGTGAAGGATCTCTTATATAATTTCCCATCAGGAGTTAAGTGAAAGCGATCAGCTTTTACTCTTATCTAATGAGCCGACCTCTTTTCACTTGGAAGTATATCACTTCATAAGTAATGGGGTCCATCCAGCTCAGAGCCTTTTTAATGTGGAGAACTTGATCTGGATTTAGTGGCTCAGTATTTTGATTAATGTTGGACTGTTCGAGGAAATCTATTTGGATCGTTCTGCTAAAGTCAGAGTCTATTGCTGAACTTGTAGCAACTAGAGGGTTATTTTGTTTTCTAGGGAACTATTGGACACCCACTTCCTTCAAAACGGTGAGATAAGCTACCATACTTTCATCCTTTACATTAAAATCACCGTTTATCTGGTTGGATACTAGTTGAGAGTTCCCGAAAACTTGAGGGTGCCTTGTCCCTAGAAGTTGTACTTTGCGTAGTCCAAAGATCAACGCCTCGTATTCTGCCTCGTTATTGGAGGCATCAAATCTAAGTCTGATTCCCTACTCGAGCACTGTATTTTTAGGTGTCACTAGTATAATACCTAGTACTTCCCTCATTGAGTTGGAGGATCCATCAATGCATAAGGTCCAAACACTTGGTTCCTATAAGTATTCCCTTGATCGTCTTGTTTCTAGATTATCACAGGGCTATTCTCCTGGGAACTCAGCGATGAAATTGGCTAGGATTTTCCTCTTGACGATTGTTCTTGGTTGAAAGTTAATATCAAGCCTTCCAAGCTCAACCGACCACTTCGACGGTCGTTCAGAGAGGTCTGTTTTACTCAGAATAGCCTTGAGGGGGTGCGAAGTAACCATGAAGATGGAGCAGGCCTCAAAATAATGCTTTGGTTTCCTTGAGGCTATCATTAGTGCGTAAGCGAGCTTCTCCAATGACAGGTACCGCTGCTTGGCTTCCAAAAGGCTCTTGCTTACATAGTAGACTGGATGCTAGATCCACTCTCTCTTACATACCAAGGCAAAGCTCACAACATAGTCGAATAATTCAAGGTGAAGATATAAATGATCATTCTCTCTAGGAATCACAAGAAAATGGGGCATGCTGAGATAGGCCTTGAGTTCTTTTTAAGGACGCTGATCAATCCTCATTCCATGTCATGCCCTTATTTCTTTTTAACAACTGAAAGAACGACTGATACCGCTTTAAAGACTTAGAAATGAACCGATTGAGCGTGGCGAGTATTATTGTGAGCTTCTATACACCTCTCACTATTTGAGGGGGTTAAACTTTGTTGCTGGCATCAATCTGGTCGGGATTAACCTCTATTTCTCTCTTGCTGACCAAGTATCTAAAGAATTTTTATGACTGGACATCGAAAGAACACTTACTTGCGTTGAGTTTCATTTGGTATTTCCTTAATATTTCGAAAGTCCTTACGAGGTCAGAGAGGTGATCATCATTGAGCTTTCTCTTGATGAGCATTTCATCGATATATACCTCTATAGTATCCCCCATTTGATCTTTAAACATCTTTACAACTAGCTGTTGATAGGTCGCTCCTACATTCTTAAGGTCGAAAGGCATAACTGTATAACAATACAAACCAATAATGGTTATGAAGGAGGTCTTATCTTGATTCGGCACATGAAGGAGGATTTGGTGGTATCGAGAGTACGCATTTAAAAAGATCATCCTCTCATGTGCTACTATAGCATCGACCAGTTGATCAATCTTCGAAAGGAGGAAACTATCTTTGGCGCAAGCCCTGTTGAGGTCGGTGAAGTCGATACAAACTCTCCACTTTCCATTGCTCTTTGGAACAACTACTTGGTTGGATAACCATTTAAGGAACTTAATCTCCCGTATGGAACCTGCATCCAGTAGCTTCTCGACCCTAGCTCTACTGCTTTAGCTTTCTTTGAGGTTGTTCAGTGAGCCTTCTGTGTGACTGGATTAAAGGTTGGGTCCACATGGAATTGATGACAAGTAATTCTGGGATCAATTCTAGGCAGCTCGTAGGACTCCCATGTAAAAACATCCAAGTTGCTCCAGAGAAGGGTGACTAGTTATTTCTTCTCGCGATCGGTCGGGGAGATACTAATAAAAAAATTCTTTAAGGTTAAGCTACTCCCAGTTGATGCTTCTTCCAGGTCTTCAATGTCCCTCTCAGAGGGAAGGATATTGGCTTCCTTCACTCTCGATCGATCGTATCTTAGCTGCTATTTGGAGGGCACCATCCCCTCTTGGGCCTCTTCCTTGATTTTTTAATCTTCCACTTTCTTCTCCTATTTGGGGCATATGTCCATGAAGAAACACTTCCTTATCATAGCCTGGTCTCCATATATCTCAACAACTCCTCGATCAGTTACAAAATTCAACTTCTGATGATAAGTCGATGGAACGACCTTCATTGCATAGAGCCATCCCCTACAAGGATGGCTTGGTACGATGATTCGATATCAACAATAAGAAACTAAATTATTTTTTAGATGTTTCCTGCCCTGACTGGCAAGATGATCTATCCCAAAAGAATTGTGATATTTATCGCGAAGCTGACGAACGGAACAGTGGCTTCCTTGAGGTCAGCTATGCTCAGCTTTAACTTTATAAATAATTATAGGTACATTACTTTGGATGAGCTTCCTTGGTCGATAAGCATGATTTCAATGTCCTAATTATCTATCCTGAGTGTAATGACCAGTGCGTCATGATGAGTGGTTCTCACCCCCACCAAATCTTCATATGTGAACACAGTATGCTTATTATAATCGATGTCTTCCGATCATCGATGCTTCCCTGAATGGGTCTTGCCTGTGTCAATCTGAAAGGACTCCATGACTACAGTAAGATTCTTAACTTCCATCCAAGATGCATTTACTTGAATTTATTTGAGGTCTGATGCCCCATGTATCACTGTGAATTCGTGGCCGATATCATCCTCGAAGATATTATCGGTCCTCTACTCGTCGTTTGTTGTTGCCTTATCTATCCTCTTCTCCACAAACTCATTAAGGTGCTCGACTTGGGTCAAATCCTCGAGGTGAGACTTGAGGGTATTACAATTATCAATCTTATGATCTCCCTCCTTGTGGAACATTCACCTTAGTGCGTTATTCCATTTGGAAGGGTCGCCTCCCATCTTCTTCGTCCACTTAAAAAATGGATCATTTTTTATCTTTGTAAGAATCTTGTATATCATCTCCTTGAAGACTGTGCTTACAACCCGAAATGCCTTCGAGGCATCATTTTTGTTCCAATTCTTGGAGATATTTTTGCCTACATTCTTGTTCCCTTTCTTATATGGTTCATATTTCTCGGGTACTTTTCCATCATTTGCATGACTATTATCCCCTTCATTAAGATGGGTCACATCCTCGACTTTGGTATATTTTTCCATACGAGCTATCAAGTTATTGATGTTTATGGCATCCTTTTTAGTTAAGGACTGGTGCAGGAGGCAAGATCTAGGCAAACCGATTATGAAGGATGCTATAGAGAACTGCTACGAGCAATCCTTGACTTCGTTGAACACTTCCAAGTACCTCTTCATATACTCTCTGAGGTTCTCTTATGGCTTTTTCTTCATAGTGAGCTAAGCATCCATCCTTTTCAAATGGGAGTTGCTTGTTATGAAGAACGCTGTAAATAGCTCGGCCAGAGACATAAAATTTTGGATAGACCTACGAGGTAGCTTCTGGAACCATTTTTGGGCCACCTCGTGTAAGATCGAAGGAAATATTCGACACATAAGCGCATTTTTATTTCTCCACAGGGTCATGGCTTACCTGTATTACCTGACATGGTCGATGGGGTCAGTCTTCCCAACGTAAATCTTGAACCGGGGAATCGAGAACTTCTTCGGGGCTTCTTCTTGTTATCGCCCTTGAAAAAGGGAACTTCATCTAAGTTTTGAGAGCTAACCTGGCTATCTCCCTTGTAGATCTGGAACCACGATGAGCTTAGTGCTAGTCCATCTCTCTCCGAACCAAAATTTATATATCATCATTCTGCCTACAAGGACTCATGTACCAACGAGTTGGTTGCAATCCTTTAGAATGGTCACCACCTGACTTGTGTCTCTCAGTTCTTTCTAAGCCACGTCCTAGGATCCTTCCTCGGCTAAGAGACTTGCTCGCCTGAGGGATAGGAGTCTGGTTATGGCATCGCCTTGTGTTTCGATGGAGTTATCTCTCCAGTCTTTCCAGTCGCCTTTTGTGGTGACCATTCTCATTCTCCTATTGGAGAGTGCCCTCCTCCTACTCTTGGAGTCTGGCCTTGTAGGCATCAATTAACCTAGAAATTTATGTGGACCTAGGTGGCCCTTGACTTTTATGGCCAGCCCCAATCCTAGTGGCGGTAGATGATCCTGGTCCCGCGCGTCCCTCTCGGGAGCGCTTCGGCTGGCATCGCTGATGAGGTGAAAAATGTAGAGATATGGAGTCACCAGTCTATTTTACTCAAAATAGACAAAATAAAAGGGAGCCATCCCAGAGGACATCATCCAAAGACATACTGATACATACGAAACAAAAATGATTCGAAAAGGGTTCGGAGACTAAGTTACGAAATGGGAAGGTGTTAGGAACCCATTCCGCCCTTACAGTCTCTCATGGGTTGTTGCTATTTTCCATTATTTCCCCGTGATATATGTGCATGTGTATACGTAGTGGAGATAGGAATCATCGACTTGTATCATGGGAGAGATAAATCGAGTCGTCCATATGAATGTTCTTATAAGTAATATTAGAAAAATAGGATTTACGCGATTATCTTAATGTTGATCGTTATAATGGAACGATAACGCATATGGAATAATATGCCACTAAGCATAAATATACGTATATGTGAATATATAGAATCTAAGGGAGTTAAGTTTAAAGAACATAGAAAAAATCAAATAAAAAGTAGGAAAAGGACTCGAGTCATGGGTTTTACCTCGAGACGCCTACGTAGCCTATAGAGGCATCAAAGTCCACGTAGTTCGTATGCAAATGAGGGGTGGGATTTATCCCATAAATCCAATCGGGGACTTCTCTTGTGTGTGTGTGTGTGTGTGTGTGTGTGTGTGTGTCTGTAAAAAAGTGTTTTAATTATGAGAAAAGTGTGAGAATTCTCGTTTGGAATTTATGAGCAAGTCCTATTTTTCTTATTTTTTGGGATTTATTTATATGAAAATAAGAGATGTGCAATAAAACTAGATAAAACCTATATTAGGATATGTGAGATGAGAAAATAAAAGTGCTAAGTAATAAAACAAGTTAATGCGAATTTAGGGGAATGTAAAGAGAGAGTTGAGAAAGTTGGACCTTTTTGAAGATCTTGAGCTCAATCTTGGATGTTGGAGAGCAGCCCTTGCACTTGGGTGATGATGGAGGGTACTTAATTCACCAAATTTGATGAAAAAGGTGATGAAAGGTGAAGGTTGGAAAGGGATTTGGATGTGGAAATCATGCAAACTTCGAGAGGGGTTCTCTGAGCTTACTGAGAGTAATGGATCTCTGATCTTCTCTCCCCTTGAATGAGGTGAGGCCCTCCTTTTTATATTCCCAGGGCATTAATGATCGGCATAGCCCTGGTCCTGCCAATCGAAAGGTGTGATTAGGCACACTGCCGATAGGTAGGGTCTAGAACCTGCCGTTTGGCAGTCTCTTTCAGGTTCCTTCAGAAAATAGATCGTAGAGCGCAAACCGTTGATCCGAATTTGTACGGGGGAAAATTATTGGAAAGGTAATTCAGATACCTTCGAAAGTCCTTGGGACTTCTCCCGATTTTGGGAGTTGACTTTGGGTCAAATGTGGCTCGGAAGTGCTTGTCGGTCTTTTGGATGGGGAAACTTCGAACGCAAATAGATCATTGGTTCGCATGGTTAGTCAGAATCGCGCACGGGGTGGACCATTTGAAATTTTAGGAGATGTACTTCAACATTACAAAGAGTTTGACCTGGTTTGGCGAGTTGACTTTGGTCAATCGGGTCCTGGAAGCATTCGGTGACCTTTGGGAGTAAAACGAATTGTTTATCCGTACCGTAAGTCAGAATCGCGCACGGGGCGGACCATTGGAAAGGGGTTTTAGTTCCCTTCAAAGATTAATTTAGTCTCGGTTAAGCTGAAGAGTTGACTTTGGTCAAATAGAGCCTAGGAGTGTCCGACGACCTCCCGATTGAGTTTCGGGGGAAAATGGGTCGTTCGTCCGCACCGTAAGTCAAAATTGCACACGGGATGGACCGTTGGAAAGGGGATTCAGTACCATTAGAATATTCATTCAGTCTTGTTTAAGCTGAAGAGTTTGACTTTTTGGTCAAACGGAGCCTAGGAGTGCCCAATAACCTTTAGGTCAGTACCCGGGGTATGACTTTGGTTTGCAATGATGAAGGGAGGTGTATAGGGACCTAAGGAGAGGTTAAGGGGGTATTAGAATGGGGTGTCTACAACTTTGTTCAGATACTTGCCTCTGCTGGCGAAGTCTTGTATCTGAATGACAGATTTCAGACCTTACCCTTCGAGGGATGGGCTGCTCTTGAATATCACCTGTTTGGGGGACATTGATGCTGTGATGGGACGTGGACAATTTTTATTGGTAAAGGTTTTCCCAGGAAAAATAATCGCTTCCCATAGACGATGCCAATTGTGGTGACAAAAATCACAACACAAATAATAATGAAAGAAAACAATCACCAAGAAAATAAGAACAACAAGCAATCACAATCACAACACAATAATTTATGTGGTTTGGCAACTTGCCTACGTCCACGAAGAGGTCTACTATTTTTCTTATTAAGTAACTCTCGAGATTTTTTTTGCTACATTCCCCTATGCCCCGGGCAGGGGTACAATATATCTTCAGTTGAGAGAGAGAGAGAGAGAGAGAGAGAGAGAGAGAGAGAGAGAGAGAGAGAGAGTTGGTAACCAACACGTTAACCCAGTATCCCTTGAATATCTCATTCAAAATTTTTGGGGATGAACTCGGTCATATCCTTTTACTTTAACCATCATTCAACACTCATTATTTGGGTCGAGCTCCTTTTATTATTCACTTGGGCTTGGCCGGCTACTTTTATGGGCCTGGTCGACAAAAGGGTACCCACAAAAACTGTTTTAAAAAATTTGCCTACAATAATTAAAAACCTGTTTTAAACATTTTTAACAATTTTAAAAACAGTTTTAAACATTAGAACTGTTTTAAACATTAGACATTGAAAATGTTTTACAAAATTTTAAAAATATGTTTTATACATTTTTAAAACTATTTTAAACATTTTTAAAACTGTTTTAAATATTAAAACTGTTTTAACAAAATAGTTTGGAATAATTAAAAAACTATTTTAAATATTAAAATTGTTTTACACATTAAACATTAAAACTATCTTTAAAAACTAAAAATATGTTTTAAACATTTTTAATATTGTTTAAATATTAAAACTGGTGTAAACATTAAAATTGTTTTAAAAAAATTATTTGGAATAATTAAAAAACTGTTTTAAACATTAAAACTATAAAAAAAAAAGTGGTTTAAATGTTTTTAAAACAATTTTAGAACAATTTTCTTAATTTTTTTTATTTAAAATTGTTTTTTATTTAAAACCATTTTATAAAAATTTATAAACTTTTTTTAAAAAATTTAGTACAAAAAATAAAAAAAACACTTATAAGAATTGGCAAATTTGTATGGAAAATATTTTTCACTCAAATAGCATTGGAGGTGTTGTACATTTGCAAATAACTTATAGGAAAACTTTTGTACGAATCAGACCAAATTGTAGGAAAATACCCATTTGTCAATTTATTTGCCATTTGCCATGACAAATAAGGGTAACCAAATAGACCCTCATAGTATTGGTATAGGCTTAATACTGACCTACCTGATCGATAATCACCCCTATTAAATATTATTGAAAGTGATTGAATTTTGAGTGACTTACTATTAATGATTGAATGCATGTACTTTTGTTATAAGTCGCATAAACTTATGTTATGAGCTGCGTTTAAGTAGTGTTTTGATGTATATACTTTCATTGTGAGATGCATGTACCTATTGTTGTGATGTGTGTACTTTTGTTGTGAGTTCTCTCTCTCTCTCTCCCTCTCTCTTACCTCTCATTTGTATACCTTGTATGGTAATGGTGCATGCCAATGACACCATTCCATGAATATAAAATTCAAATGTATACCCTCTATAGTCATGGTATGCGTTAGTGGCACCGTTGCATGACTATTATAATTTATATCATAATTTGGATTAATTTATATTATACATGTAATTTTTATCATCATTTTGACTCATTTATTACAATTGTTAATACTAAAAGTGATCCAAAATGGTAGTTTTATTTCTTACATGAATACTCTTCGTCAATTCATTTGGAAATTAAAATAAAAAATGAATAAAATTATAAAAAAAAAACTAAATATAACTTAATAAAATTGTGCAACATGGCTTGTAATTGGTAAATGTTTTTTAAAAAATAAAAACCGAAATTATTGAAACTGAACATACCAAAAATAAATTTGGCATGTGTATAGGCTAAATACACACCAAACCAACTGATAATCGCCGCTATAAAATTTTATTGAAAGTGATTGAATTTTGAGTGATTTAGTGTTAATGAACGAATGCGTGTAATTTTGTTCTGAGCTCAATGTGCGTATCTTCTAAGTTGTGTCTACCTAGTGTTTTCATGCATGTACCCTTGTTGTGAGTTGCGTTTACATATTATTGTGATGCATGTACTTGGTGTTTTGAAGCATTTACTTTTGTTGCGAGTTGCATGCAAATTTTTTTCTTTCTCCTTTCATTTGTATACCATTTATGGTTATGGTCTGTGCACATGGCACCGTTCCATGAATATTACATTAAAATGTATACCCAGTATAGTCACGGTACATGCCGACGACACCGTTCCATGAATATAACAATGAATATCATAATTTGGACTCATTTATATTATAAATGTAAATTTATTTCATAATTTGGGATCATTTATCACAATTGTTGACACTAAAAGTGATCCAAAGGAGTAATTTTATTTCTTAAGTGAAAACTCTTCATAAATTCATTTGGAATTTAATATAGAAAAAAATCTAAATAAAAAAGTGAAAAACAAAACTAACGATACTAATATCGAAACCAAATAAAACTACGTCGCAAAGTTTGTTATTGGTAAGTGTTATCTTGAAATCAACAACCAAAATTACCAAAACATGCCCATAAATTACACCAAATTAGGTGGATAGTCACGTCCCAAAGCCGTGACCATAGCCAATAGAAGTGTAACCATCTCCATGACAATAAAATATCATGAAACTAGCTGAAGCTGGTCACGGCCTTTCACCCTGACCATAGTGGGTCACAGTCCTCATCGATGACCAAGGCATGACCATCATGGACCCAAATTCATGCAAAAATTTCCTCTAACTATGGTCACTGGTTATGGCCGTGACCACATCCATGATCAATGGCAAATTTCCCTCCAACGGGCTCATAGCCAAAATGGTCTGGAAGAGTGGTCACAGTTTAGGGTCGTGACCAGTGCTATTTTAATGCCATGGCCACGGTTTTTGCTATGGAAAAAAATATGATCACGACGTTGGGTCACGACTTTAGGTAGTGATCAGTGTGTTTATATTAAAACCCTCAACAACCCTTTCATTTTCATGCAAACACACACTCTCTCTCTCTCTCTCAAACCTTTTACCCCCTCTCTCTACAACTGCTATCTCCCTCTCTCTCAATCTTAAAGGTGACATTCTCTCTCTCTCTCTCTCTCTCTCTCTCTCTCTCACTCTTTATATATATATATATATATATGTGTGTGTGTGTGTGTGTGTGTGTGTGTGTGTGTGTGTGTGTGTGTGCATGTGTTTATTTGTATATATGTGTGTATTTATGTATTTATGCGTGTATATGTGTATGTGTATATGTATTTGTGTATTGGTTAATGGGAGTTTATTTTGACCCTAACAAGTTTTGAAACCCTAAATTTTATGTAGATGTTAATGTGTCTTTATTGTAACCCTCATTAAAATTGAAACGCCAATCTTCCTCTACATGTTTATGTGTATTTATTTTAACCCTAGTTAAAATTGAAACCTTAATCTTCATATATATGTCAATGTGTACTTGTTTTAACTCTAATTTAAATTTAAATCCTAATTTTCATGTATATGTTAATGTGTTTTTTTAACCCTAGTTAAAATTGAAACCCTAATCTTCATACATATGTTTAATGAGAAATGACCTTACTTTAGTGAGATATTTTGATTATTTGTATGTGTTTTATTAGGTAGATTATAGAAGTAGTACGGGATAATTACTGGTTATTGGATTTCATGTATTGATAAGACACATATACTTTCAAGATATCTCATAATAAACCATAATAAAATGTATCTTAACAATTACGGTGGGTTATTGTTTGAATTTCACCTCGGTGAAATCTAACATGCACGGAGTTAAGGGAAGGGTAGTGATGAATCAAATCCTTAATCAAACTAATATACACTTATACTCAATAAATAGTTATTAATTAATTAGATCCCTTATTTGTAGGACTCATATTCGCACCCTCGTATAGTTTTCTCAGGAGAAATGAGGCACAGTATAATCCCTGGTAACAAGAGTATGAAAGGTTGCAATTGGACTACGCGTATACCTATTTTATTAGTGCATGCCATATAAAGGGTACTCCTATGTATATTTATAGGAATAATAAGATCGAACAATTTAATTACCTTACAAATCGTGGAGTTGATCTTCAGCAAGAGTACCTATTCGATTATGTTCTATTGTCTTTACCAAAAAGATGGGATGCCGCTATAGAGAATATATTCCACACACGTAATCTTGATGTAACCCTGAATTTTCTTATGTTGTTAAACAATGGAAACCTTGTTGATCAAGACATAATAGATGACATCTACGATCAACAGTGCAAGCGCTTTACATTTTTCGACCGTTCAAAGCATAAGGTATTTTCTCGAGCTGCCAAACAATTGAGGACATATCGGAGAAACCTTCGGCGTAGACATTTCCCAAAGGATGCATCTATCTTCGATATTTTTTCTTGAAAAGATATATTGCCTCCGAATATTGAAATTCCAGTGGAGAAGTGGAATATTTTTTGGAGCATAAGGCGAAGGACAAGAAGCTGGTCCAGAGGGAGAAGAATAAACAACTCCCAAATGATACCATGAGTGGCACGAACACCTCTTGCTTGTCCAATGCAACACATAGCAACCGTCCATGTAGTCATGGCACTTTCGATTTGAGAATTGGAACCGAATATCAAAATAAGCACACTTAGGATTGAAAACGTGCCGTGAGTGGGAGAAACCCACCAACATCCCCCCAATAACACCACGAGTGGCATGAACACCTAGTACGTGTCCAACGTAACACATAGCAACCGGCCGCGAGTGGGTGGAAATCACCAAAATCCCCTAAACGACACTGAATGTGGAATGAACACCTTGTGCATGTCCAATTTAAGACGTAGAAATCGATAATGTAGTCGTATGACTTTTGGTTTGAGAATAGAACCCAAATTTCAAAATAGGCACTTAGGCTTGAAAACGTGCCACGAGTGGGTGAGAAACACCAACATCCCTCAAATGGCATCAGAGGGGCATAAAACTTTATATTTTTCTAATGTAACACGTAGGAACTGGTCGCATAGTTGTGGGACTCTTGATTTGAGAATAGGACCTGAATTTCAAAATAGGCACACTTAGACTTGAAAATGTGTCGTGTGTGTGCAAAAATCACAAACAGTCCCCAAATGGGACCATAAGCTGCATGAAAACCTCATGTGTGTACAACCTAACACGTGGCAAACGACCACGTAATCATGGAACTCCTGATTTGAGAATGGGACCAGAAACAACCCATATTTTTTTGCCAGTTAAATATGGTCATGGCTTTGGTCCGAGACCATGTTTATTATTTTTTTGTGATATATATTTATTGCGATTCTGTTTCATGACCAGGTTGTTGAAATTCTATATGTAGGTCACACCTGTGCGCCGTGACTAAGGGTAAAAAGGTATAAAGCTTGGTCACGTCTAAAGGTTGTGACCAATATCATACAACTTGAAAGGTCAATCACAAATTTGGGACATGACCATAGTGAAATGTTGTTCATGGGTAGGTTACAAATTTGGTCCGTGACAAACTGATTTTGGCCCTCCTTTATGACTACGCACTATATATATCTTCACACCTATTTTAGTCACAGATCAAATCCATGACCTATGGGCCTAGTCACGGACCAAATTCACGACCGTCCACCTATTTTGGTGTAGTGATGAAAAATTGGTATGATTTTGGTATAGGCCAAATACCGACAAAATCGAACAATAATCACTAGTGTAAATTTTTATTGAAAGTGATTGAATTTTGAGTGATTTACTGTTAATGATTGAATATTTGTACTTTTGTTATGAGTTGTATTAACTTATTTTAAGAGAAGTGCTTACCAAGTGTTTTGATGCACGTACTTTTTTTGTGAGCTGCATGTACCTACTATTATGATGCATGTACCTAGTCTTTTGATGCAAGTATATTTGTTGTGATCTGTGTGTATTTTTGTCCCTCTCCCACTCCCATTTCATTTGTATACCCTGTGTGGTTATGGTTTGTGCTGGCGGCACTGTTCCATAAATATTATATTCAAATGTATACCTTGTATGGTTATGCTCCGGACCAATGACACCGTTCAATGAATATTACACTATCATAATCTGGACTCATTTATATTATACATGTAAATTTAGATTATAATTTGGAGTAATGTATCATAATTGTTAATACTAAAAGTGATCCAAAGTGGTAGTTCATTTCTTATATGAAAACTCTTCGTAAATTCATTTGGAAATTGAAATACTAAAAACCCAAATAAATATATAAAAAAAACAAAACCAAAGATATATAAATTGAAACCAAACAAAATTGTACCCCGTGGTTTGTTGTTGGTAAATGTTTTCTTGAAACTAAAAATTAAAATTACTGAAATCAAACATATCGAAAAAAATGGTTTGGTATAGGTATAGGCTAATAAAGACCAAATCGACCGATAATCACCCCTCTAACCTTTTTTTTATTGATAGTGATTAAATTTTGAGTGATTTATTTCTAATGAATTAATGTATGTACTTTTGTTGGGAGTTTCCTGTACCAACTGTTGTGATGCATGTACCTAGTGTTTTGATGCATGTACTTTTGTTGTGAGTTGCTTGTACTTTTATCTTTCTCATCTCATTTATATACCCAATATGGATATGGCCCATGCCATAATCACCGTTCCATGGAAATTACATTCCAATGTATACCCTGTATGGTTATGGTCCACGCTAACGACACCGTTCCACGAATATTAAAATGTATTTCATAATTTTAATCCATATATTATATATATAAATTTATATCATAATTTTTACTCATATATCACAATTGTAATTTCTAAAAGTGATCCAAAGTGGTAGCTTTATTCCTTATATGGAAAATATTCATAAATTGATTCGAAAATTGAAATAGAAAAAAGCCAAATAAAAATGCAAAGAAGAAACCAAACTAAATGTACCTAAATCGAAACCGAATAAAATATACCACATGGTTTGTTTTTGGTAAGTGTTTTCTAGCAATCAAAAACTGAAATTATTGAAACCGAACATACCAAACATATTAGTATGGTATTGGTACAAGCCAAATACTGATTAAACCGATCGATAATCACCCTTATAATACTTTATTAAAAGTGAATGAATTTTAAGTGATTTACCGTTAATGATTGAATGCGTGTACTTTTGTTATGAGATGCTTGTACTTATGTTCTGAGCTGCATGTACCTAGTATGTTGATGTATATATTTTTGTTGTGAGCTGCGTGTACGTAGTGTTGTAATGCATGTGCTATGATTTGATGCATGTAAATTTCTTTCCCTCTCTCTCTCCCCCCTTTTATTCATATACCGTGTATGGTTATGGTCTGTGCCATTGGCACTGTTCCATGAATATTATATTCAAATGTATACCTTATAAGGTTATGGTTCGTACTAGAGGCACCATTTGATGAATATTTAATGCAAATGTAGAAAAAAAACATATCACATGTAGGTAACATTCATAAATTACACAAAATATTACAATTTGTTTAGTATTGGCAAAAAATATTTCTATTGCCAGCAATTTATGAAAAGAATTATGTTAAACATGTGTCCTTCATTGTGAGCCATTTATAAAGAAATTAAGAATCTATTTACATAAATTCCTTTTGAAGTTTCCTTAAGTAAGACATTTACTCTTTTTAGTAGGAAACATCAACACGAAGAAGTTTTATTATGACATATAACCTCATTACTAGCATATCTGGTTCTTAGAGATGTGTCTTGAGTTGATTTTTTCCTTAACTCCTCTATGTAATTTAGAATGACAACTCCTTAATCAAAACTAAAATGAAATTTAAAGAAACAATATGCATTAGGATTTTGTGAATAGTCTAAAAAGCAATGCAATTTGAATTTTTGGTTACTTACGAGTTGTGCTTCTTAGGGAATTACATATTTCTGACGAATTCAAACTGGATATCATTTTCCAAAGCCTATTTGATTATTCTCTTTTCACATTTGGGAAGAATGTCTTGTGTAAGAGAAATATTTAAAATGCTCATTCTATTTTTAAGTTTGGCATATTCCGTCACACCTCTACATCATCATGTACATTCTCAATAGCTTCAAGTGAAGACAAGTTAGTGACCTACTGCAACAATTGAATATTGAAGAGTAACAATCATCACTATAATCATATATAAAAGGTATGCGTGGTTGATTATGTGTAATCAATTTATTGAGGGGTATTTTAAAAGTATTTGGAAACATAAAATATTTATCCAAAATGTTTTTAAAATATTTTTTGAAAAATTCTCAAAGTCATTAGAGTGACATTGGATGTCATTCGAATGAGTACAGATCCCTCGTTTAATAACTTCCAACAAAGTATTGAATGAAATTTATTATGGAAACTTTTGGCTCGCTCTAGAATCTCGTTAGAAATATCGTTTGATGGGTGTTCTAATGATATAAGTTACTTTGTTCGAATGAGGTGTACCTCTTTCGAAAAAGATGGAGAAATTTTAGTTTTTACCTGATTTCAAATAAGATCTTTTAAGTCTATCTCTTCCAGATTTTTCTTCCAATATATAGAGATACGAGATTGCAATTCCTATCAGGCCTTTTAGACAACCTTTTGTGATCAAACACTTTATTTTTCAAATCCAAATCCCTTGAATGTTTTCAGATCACTTTATCAAACCTTAAATAACACATCATATGTTCATAACCTTATGGAGTTGATTCTCCACTACTGAAGATAGGAAAGGAGTTTCCTGAGGCTGATCGATGGACATCGAGGCAAGTGGTATTTTCCATGTAGGATATTATTAGATATGTATTTCTTTCTATTAATAACGAGGAAGGAAGACATAACTGCAATACTTAGTGGTGTCCAAGTATGTAAGACTGGTCCGTGTCATTCTGTAATAACTAGTTGTAATAGTGTTGAAAAGAAAAATGTTTTTCTTGAAAATAATTATTTCCTCATATCCAGTCTTGTGAATTATTTCTTTCAATTTTGATTCAATATTTTTCACATTCAGGTTCACCTAATTAATAAAAAAAAATTGAACTTAATTGAATTTGTCTTGTGTGTGAGCTAATATAATATTTCCATTGAACCAGACCACCCTATAAATACCATTTACATCTAGTATATTATTTCCCTTTCCATTTCCACCATTCTTTACATCCTATTATTTTTCATCATTATTAGTTCATTAGACTTTATTAATAGGGTCTTTCTTACACAAGATCAACCTGTGTAAAGGAATAAAATTTAGTGTTTGTAAAACTAAAAAGTGAGTGTAATGTAATTTAGTTTAGGTTGTAACTAGTTTTTCTCATCCTTAAAGGAGATCGACTTTGTCTTCTTGTTCTCAAGCCTTATTGGATCCATATGCCCGATTTTCGCTTCTTTCTTATGTATGGCATGTAAAATGAAATGGTTTTTAGCGTTCACAATCGGGATAAATGAAATATCATAATTTCTAAAGTGTTCATACATGGGATAGAGAAGGTAATTCTTTGTCCCGATTCAATCATTGAGTAAGACCATGTCCTGTTTCATAAATTTATTAGGAGTCATAAATTATATAATGGTATTCATCTGATGGAGATAAGGAGTTGTTAGGGTGTATTTTCTCTACCTAACAATAGGTGCTCAATGTGTTGGTAATTGGACTAACAAGCCCCTGTCTCCTCTACTCTTTAGAATTTTTTAAAAGTAAAGGATGGCCTATTGCACAAATTTATACATGTAAGGGTATTTAATAAATCATGTTAAATGAAATACATTGGTTTGCCTAACTTACATGGTGTGAGATTTTACTTCACTTTATAGTTCCTCTTGTAACACTCCGCATAATATGATAAGCAAGGTGGCCAGCCACCACCGCCAAACTACGTTGGGTGTCACTAAATAAGTAATCATTCTTAGCATGTGACATATACGAGACATACATAATTCATTCCACAAGATAATAATTGAATCAATCTAAAGTAGGATAGCCATTCAAGCAATAAAATCCATCACCATGCTAATATCCAAATAAATCCAAATTCCAATAAATATAAATCCGAATAAAAATGAACCAGCTATAAATATCTGAATAAAACTGTAAAAAACCGAGGAATCGATTGGCCCACCAAATCCATAAGTGAAGTCGTATAATAGAAATGTGACGAAAAGTAAAAATAAATCTAACTACTAAAGCATCTAAAGTAAACTCCAATTACTCCTATTCAGCTACTCCCACATTAAACCTGAAATGTATGTTAATGCAATGGGTCAGATCCCATCGCATGAATACAAGATACTCTCCTCGATTAGGACCCGTGAATCCAGGTAGTAGCATTATACATAATAAATACCACTACAGAATAATTTAATTTGATGAGATAACTAGTTAACGTGCGAATAAACGAAAACTACCACTATCTTCCATATGACTAATGCACCCTAAAGTGTAAGCCCAAATATTTCAATAACATCATTATATATAATAATCATTCTTATCCTGAATCATTTTAATTAATTAATTAGTTAAATTCAAACGATACGAATATGGCCAGTCAACCCCTTATTATCTCTGCACACACTCTTGGCATGCTTAAAGTTCTACACATCACACCCATTCCCCTCACTACAGTCAGCCAAACCGTATTCTATGACTTCTCCACATACTCATGAGGTACTTACACATAACATGTCACTATAGCCAGTCGGCCCATTTAACTGTCAGCTCGCACATACTCATGACGCTAACGCACACCCATCGTTATAGACAGTCAACCCGTTTAACTGTTAGCCCTCCACATACTTGCGTCGCAAATTCATTTTAATACAAATTTATTGTCTTAGGTATTAATTCTCAATTCTTAATTACTCATCATCTCATTTTCTCATTATTTTATTTTAGCGCCATCCTATTAAAGAGCATAAATTCTCAAGCCTACCCCTAGTCCCATACCTAGAGGTCTCAAAAAAATAAATGATTCCTATCCTATATTGTAGGATGATCCTCTATTAGGTATCTCTTCCTAGTCTCACGCCCAGACTATCAAAATCAACGGAACGACATCAAATTCAACCCCACCCTGGAACATCCAATCCGTAAAAATCTATACTAACCAGTCTCATATCTAGAAAGTGTTAACCAAAAATAAAGCATGCCCACTAGTCCCATACCTAGCAAGTATTCCTTGAAGTAAGGTGAGAGAATACAACCCAAAATCCCGTCATCCCCGCAATGTCTAATATAATTAACACAATAAGTCGCAGAATTCAATTTATCAACAAATATGCAATTTCTCATATAATCACAATTAATCTCAATTTTATTTATTCACTCCGTCATCATAATTAACACCATTGATTTTATTCAACAAATATAATCTGAACATCATACGAATTTTTAAAGAAAATAATAATCCATTTTAATCATACATACATAATTTTATGTGGTTGTACAAATCTAGTTCTCATTTAAATCAAATTACTACGGTTTCTACATACAAACCTATACCCATATTATCCAAAATCCAACATCTACCATAGGTACATAAGGGTTATAAGTATTAATTCAGATTAGGACTTTAAGAAAATAGCCCCACATTATTTTTCACTTTCCCTAATTAAGGTTGTTAATTTATTTTTAGAAAAACGTATATATTAAGGTTTAGGCGACATTTAAAATGCATAATACTAAAGAGAGAGAATAGAAGTATTTATGTCTACTGAAAATTTATTTAGAAATTTTGATTAGATGGTTGTGCTCCTCTCAAAAAATTGATAAAAACTCATCCTTGAATAATCTTGAGAAAACTTGATTTAGATATTCAAAACATGGTTTAAAGTTGTGTTTAATGAGGTTTAGATTTTGTATATGAGGGAGAATGAAATTATGGGAGGCTACTAATTTTTGAGAAGGCTAAAATATATTTTAAAAGCCCTAAACTCGTCACTATGTTTATATACCAAAAAGAATTTGAGTCTTAATCAAACACAAATACTAAAAATAATATTATAGACAATCGGACTGTTAGAATTAACTAAAATTTTATTATGTTGTAGTTGAAGGTGAAACGAAGCTGTAAAATAAATTCAGCTCAATCGAACAGTTGAATATTTTTATTTATTTATTTTGCTCCATAGATCGGATCCTCCCCCGATTTTTATACAAAAAGTTATAATTTTCAAATTTTAATCCCGATTTAAATTCCACAAAAAACTTATTTTTATATCTAAAAACCAACATTTTTTCATACCAAAATGAAATAGATTCCAAAAATTATTTTTCCAAAAATTTTAATTTGACAAAGATTTTTACGGCTAAAAAATCAAGGGGTGTTACACCTCCGAGACTTCCCTTTCCACGATCGCCTTTTCTTCCTTGCAGAGAAATTCTCTTAATTTTTAAATAGGGGGAAATTTAATGATAAAATATTTTGCCATTGTAACGGTGTGTACTCATTTATTATGTGCATGTACTTTATTGAAGAGATGCATTTACTTGATTAAAAGGTGCATATACTTTGGAAAACTTATGTGCATTTTACAATAGGTAGTATAAAAGAAAATACACATTACCCTTGTTACCTTGATGTCTAATATTCTTGCAATTTGGATTTGGCATCCTTACTCTGGTATTATGCAGTAAGATAAAATTGTTGGTTAAGTGGATCATTGGGCCATTTGGAGGGTGTTGGTATTTTTTTGTTCATTGGCATTTATTAGCTCTTAATCACTCCCTTTATTAATGTTCTTCTTGGTGATAATCATCTTTAGGTTCTTTCCCTGTCTTTTAGGTTGCATTTCACCTTCGGGAGGGGAACTTTTAGCATCTATCCCCTCTTTATGCACAACGCCGTCAACCCTATTCTTCGCTCCGATAACCCTCTTCTTTGATTCCTCATTACTTTTCTTTATCATAGTCAAAATTCAAATCTTAATTTTCTCTCCAATATCCTCTCTTATGTATGTGTTTGAACATAGAGGTTTGGAAAATTTGCTTGTTCTGAATTTCTCGTTTTAAATATGCTATCTCAGTCAATGCTTTTGTGATATTGAGCATTAATTTATTATTTTTCTTAATGAGATCTTTATGACTGATTTACTGAAAAAGCACACTTGGTGTTAACTTTTCTTTGGTGTAATTAAAGTTTAATGTGATGTAAGTACATGTAGTTTAATGATGTCTTAAACCATGTTTCTCATAGTACATGAAAAATATACAAAGTACATGCATAATATAACTCACAACATACTAATAGAAAAAGTACATGCAAAATAGAAAAGGTATAGGCAGAATAAATGAAACTACACGTAAAAGAAATGAAAGTACATGTTGAATAAATGAAAGTATAGGAATAACTAAACTAAGTATATACATCTTAACCAAATTACATGCAGTACAAAAAGAAAATAATCGGATTATAAAATAAAGTACATGTTGGAATTCCATCATGTTTTCTTCATCAACATCCTTTTTCAGGGACTTGTTCATCATAGTTAATTATTCATTTTCTTTCTCCAATTTCTTGATCTTCTCTTTTAATTTTTTTACATCATTTAGAAAATTTTTTAGCCAACTTTACACTATTGCTCACAATCATATCTAGTTCTTCGTACTGATTCTTACCTCTGAATCAAGTTTGAGTTGTTGTCGCTTCCCTTGTTCTTTTTGGGTGAGTTGGGTAATGTTCAAATGGAAACTCTAAATGTCATCTATATCACTTGCTTCAATTTTCTCGATTTTCACTTCCACCTGCACAATTGAAGTTTTCAAGTGGTAAAGCTAAAAGGCAAGGTTTAACGAGTAAACTGATGAACAAATTTGAAATAACTACATAAACCATTCATAAGCTTCCTTCACACATCTATTCTCTCAAAAGAGGAAATCTCCATTGGAATAATTTAGAGGTCTTGCTATCTTTATTTTCCATTAATTCATTAAAATGACAAATATACGCATAATAAGGAATTTATTTTCTTAGCACGAGATAAATGACATATCCACTGGTCGTGCTTAGCTTAGACTGCACAATTTTGTCAAGGGAATTGATGAGGAACTTGTGTATAACAACCAAATCATATCACTTCATTTCATCATGATTTTTTATGTATGGAGTCAAAAACTCATTTATTGTGAAGTAAGAGTTGCAAAGGACACCTCACCAAATGCATTGTTAATAACAAATTATTTTTTATTACTAACAATATTATACCATAAGTTTTTCTCATAATAAATTATCCTTGTTAATCGTGTATGGCCATTATAAATATTATTTCAATATTTTCAAAGTTATTTGTTTTAAAAAGGGTAAATTTCCCCCCAGCTAAAAGAAATGCCCCATGTTATCATAAATTAAAACCAAAAGAAATCACCTAGGCTTTCTCATGCACACTCATCTCTGTGAACCTATGTGAGACCATTGTTCTCCTCCATTAAATAGAAAAGGTAATTCACACAATGATTTTAAATTTGTTTAATTTTAATGTTTGACTTTGTTTTCTCACTAACAAAATCTGATCCACCACTAAAATTATAATAACACTAATTTAATGTTTGACTTTGTTTTCATTTTACTTTATTGTTATTGTAATTTTAAAGGTGGATCTAGTTTGTGTTATGAGAAATGTTTTTTACTTTATATTTTGGGATATTTTATTATTGATGAGTAACTTTTGTTTTGACTTATTATACTATTTTATCTAGAACTAGTTATGCTGACGAGATCTTCTTTTTATTCTCTAGTTGGTTAGGTTTGTGTTAGTTAATTGATGTGTTAGACATTTTTGGCCCTATGTGTGTTAAATCATGCGATTGTGTTTCTTGATAAAGTCTGTTAGGGTTAATATGAACAATTTTGGTGCATATATTATTTTGTTTGAGAGGTTTATTTTTCATATTTTTGGATATCTTTGTGATAATTAATTGAAGTGTTTGATATATTTGGCAAGTTTTTCCTGTTTGAACATCATACTATATACACACTTTATCTATCTGAATATAAGTTAATTTTTTGGCAAGATTTTTTCCGTTTCAAGATATTTTTCCCTTGTTTACGTGTAATTCTAGTGTTTGATCCGATTGTGGTTGCTAGGTATGTTCTTGGTGCAAGTTAGTTGACTCCTTCATTTTTTGGGCATATTATGTACAGTTTTGTTTTATCAACTCATCTATGAGTTATCTCTCTTCCTTTCCTGCTAAGAGAATGAGGTAAAGAAGAAATAGATAGTGAATTATAGTTGTATACTTGAAATGTTTTATAACCCCCCATTTCTTTCTTTTCTCTTGCTTCAATTATTCAACTGTCTCTCATATTTGTTATTATTTACATAGTTACATATATATATAAATATCAAGCTTTATTGATATAGGGTTCTGCAAGGTACGATTTATTTATCTTGAAATGAATCTTGACAGAGTTTATTGATATTCATAAATATTGAATGTTTTGTATTTAATGTGTTAGAGCTACGATGTTATAAAAAATGTACGTTCTACTTGTGGTTTTATTTATCTGTGTGTCAGTAATTCTATTTTTGTATATTTTCATAAATGTTGTGTGTAAACCATGATTTGTTTGGTAGTGCAGAATGTCATAAACATAGAACAAAAAGTGTATTAATGAGAGGAACATAACAATCAAAGTGTACATAAATGGATCATTGCATATCCCAAGCCCGAAGTTAAGAAGGTAATGTCGTAAGATCGAAGTTAAAAGGTATGATCTTGTGATTTTTTTTCCAGGAAGGTTTGCTTGTCTCCCTTCTTCCCATTCTCCTTCATGAAACTGTCTAAAACCAAAGCCAGGTACTCTTTGAGGGAATCCATGTAAGTTAACAAGTTTATGATGGAGAACCATATAAGTTGTTTTTTTCTACTTGTGATTTCTAAGGTTTTATCTTTCCATGTATATTATTGAGAGTGTGAAGCATTATTTAATTATACTACAAGATCGACACTTATTTATAACAATTATTATTGATCTCTTTAAAATGCAATAACATTTTCATATAAGCCCAAAGGGTGGTACATTATCTTATACTATGTTTTGTTTTCAAATCTCTATTTATTGGCTTTTTGATGGTTTTTGCAGCTGATACTGCACCTCCCCTAGACCCTGTTCAAAGCACTCCTTCCATAAGAGGACTTCGTTCTGATAAAGTTAAATCATTTCTTTTTTAAAAGTAATTTCTTTAGAGGAAAGAATATGAATCAATATTTTATAATCTTAACGGTTGATGATCATGAATGGCCTTTTGGGGTGAAAGTGTTATTTTAATAGGGTATTTGATGCTCTAATGGGTCCTCGAGTCGTTAAGCATGAAATAGTAGCCTCTCCAACTCCCTCTATTGAGGCAAAAACCATGAACAATCATGGATTTTTCGACGAATGTTTTAACCAGATGAAGGCCATCTAAGATGTATGTTCCCTTTCAAATTTGAACTAAATTTCTACTGGGGATTTATGAATGTTAGTTTCTGCGTTATTGTATAAGACAATAATTGGGCATCAATCGTTTTTAATTATGAAAGTACTAGCATTGAAGATGGATTCCCATATGCCTTTTCTTATTACCTTTACATGTCTTAGGAGTTTTGATTAGGGCAAAATTCTATAGTTAATTTAGAAAGTTATTAACAATAAATGATAGAATACTTTCACTTGACTTTGTTACGTTATCAGCTTTGCTTCAAAATTATGATTTAATATACTGGTTAGACATTTCAATTGACAATTTTTTATAAATATTAATCCTTGCAATGTCTGAACAATAAATTCTAGGTTTACATGGATATGGTGTCTGAGTGCTAAAGAAACTCCAGCATTGGATTGAGTGCTTGATGACAAAGTTTATTTTTCCCTAGTAGTAATATAAACTTCCTAGTTAATAAGTATTGGTTGGGTTTTTGAGATTTTTTTTTGTTACATTTATGTTTCTCTAGTAGAAATATAGGTTTGACCTATAGAAGTAATGCTTGTGCTCAATGCTTCTCATCGATTTTGGTAAACCTTGGGATTAAACAAAGCAGAAGATAAGTAAGGAATCATGTCAAATATCATAACATATAAAAGAAATATTTTTGATCTCTTATATCAAAAATCACTTTGGCCGGGAATATTATGTTATATGTATATACTATACCATCGTTATGGTTAATTAGTAAGTAACATTTTCTTATCTTGTCTCTTATTCAAATTGAAAAATAATTTTTCATTATCCCTTTAAATTATAGTCCTTCGTGATAGATTATAAGAATAAATTACTCTTGTTATTTTGTTTATTTTACAGGCTAGAACTCATTGTAGGGACTCCTTTTTCTGCCAAGAAGAGATTAAAATATCTCCCTACACATTCTTCGTTTCTCATATTTTGTTCCTTTGCATTCTTGACATAACTGAAAATCAATATCTTTCTCTTCTTGGCGTTTCACAAAACCTAGACCCTTAAGGTAATTATGTTTTCTCTCTTCACAGTCAAATTACTTAATTGAGATCAAACACCTCTCACTAATGTTGGGTTCAACATGAACTATTCTTTGCTTACATTACATACTCCTTTATTAATCCTAAACTTGAGTCTCTAAACAACAAAGATCTCATCTTTTATGAATGTGTTTGTATGTGATCATGTACGTGATTTTTTACATTTTTTTATTATTTCTTTATGTTCATAGTTTGTTTGTTCTAGTTTTAACATTTTATATGGGTCAATAACAGAGGTTTTGTATGTTGTATATGTTGTGTAATGATTTTCTAAATTTCAGTTTGATTGTAAAGTCAAGAATCAATTGATAATTTTTTAAAGTATAAGATTTTCTAAGAATAAGTTCATTTAATTCATGAAGGCATTTTGTTATATTACAAATGAAGAGATTCAAAATATGTTTATGTTTCATCATCACCATGTCGGTGACTTCAACTCTTTCAATTCTCGACTTTTTAGGGATGTGGATTTTTTCAAATTCATAGCATTATGTTGGGTTGAAATTACCATAATGGCAGATTTGTGGGGAGACTTTCTCAGGCATATCAATGATCATTCTCCCCAAAAAACAATTGTTAGTGCTTCAACCCTCCAAATTTTTAATTGCATTAGACTTCTGATTGAGACTTCCAATTAGAATATATTATAACTAATCCATTTTAGTGATTACATTAGTTTAATGAACCTTGTTAAATTATACTTTACTAGTAAGAAAAATAAGAAATTAAATGAGTTGGCAATTAAGATTGGGACAAATATGATTAAATATGGCGGCAATAATTCTATCAAGGTCAAAGCCAGACCAAATCGAAAAGTATGAATTAAAAAGGGCCGTATTGTTTCCAGAGCATGAGGGAGTGAATTTGATCATTTCGTAGCCACTAAAGCATAGTTAAACGGGTCATGCCAATGTTTCTAGGAGAATAGGAAGAATCCTATTATGATTGGGTTGAAAAAAGAAATATCTCCAATAAGCTTTTTGTACAAGGATATATGGCTGATAGTTTTTGTTGTTCTTGTTGATTCTTCTTAACTTGCAGGACACAATATGGACTATAAAACTAAACTTCACATATATAAACATCTACATAAAAAAACTACTATTATTCTCCACTTTGAGTTAACCTAGGTGACATCATCACTACTATCTGGTTTTGTTAATGATCGAATATAAATAACTTAAATAGTTACTTTTAGGTATCTCTTGAACTAAAAAAAATGAAATTTATGAATTAACTAGCATATCTATGCACACTAATTAAGTAGACAACTACATTTACTTAATAATCAAAAGGAGGCAGCAACAACTGATATGGCACGCTGAATACAATATAATCAATCTTGCATTTCATTTTAGAACTAACCATAACTTAGTATAAAATGTGGCACATTTTGTTGTTTTATTTCATTTTCTAAATGTACTCTATTAAATTACTCTAGTGCTCATCCTGGTCACTATATGTCTCCCGATTTCAAGAGAAATCTTTCGATTTTAGAATATAGTTATAAATTCATGAATTTATCTCTGTTGGCATCGTGCCCATTTAGTTAACAAATATTATTATATCACTTGAGAGATCAAAATAAATACTTTTAAGTATCAGTAGTATGTGTCTCTATTGGCATTATGCCCATTTAGTTATGAAAACACAGTAACTTTGGAATTTTTCTTTTTTGATATGATTACATGAACGTTATTTGGAATTTTGGATGAATGTTTTTGAATATATATGTGGAATGTGATTTATTTGGGATAATTATATTAATTCAGTCTTAAAATTATGTGCTAGAACTATATTTGTGCCTAGTTGAATAATCCCCAATTCCTTGCCTTACCTCTATGTTTCATTTTTCCTCTATTGTGCTTATTTCTCATAATTGTTTTGTATCTTAACATGTTGAATTGAATTCATGGGATTTATACAAACTTGGGATTTTTCATATGTCAATCAATTATGCCTGTGGTCTGTGATTCATACTAACTTGGGATTTATCTGATCAATCTTATGCAGATAATGCACCATCTATCATCGTTGGGATTTTTGGCCATAAGGACTATGAACAATGTGCAAAGGATGTCTTTTAATTCCTTCAGGTGATTTTTATTTTAAGTAATAAATGAATTTGGAATAAGTGTCCAAATATTCACATATTAAATCATTGCAAGGTTATTTTTGCTAAGTTTATTAGCACCCTTTTTTGTTGATTTTCCTAAATTTGGTCTAATAGATTGTCCTTCGTTTTGTTTCATAAATTTTCAAAGATGGATTACATTTCTAGGAAATTACATTAGAAAAAGAAGATCTTAGAGAATTTCTAAAGAAGTAAATGGTATTTTTCATTAGAGAAATTACTAGAGATTCATAGTGATTGTTCTTCCTTAGGATCTTTTTTTGTCCTCTAATTTTTTGGTGCAACCTGAAAATCATCATTCTCAATTTTAATTGCAGGAAAGTACATTGAATGAGATTTTTTTGCAAAGTGTTACTATGTTATCATTCTCGGTAGCTAGATTTCCTTTGTAAATAAAGAGTGAGGGCTTCTATAAAATGTAAATGTTGAATATGGTGCCATTGTTTATATGGACAATTTTGTTATATGTTCATGGAATTGAATAATGTGGTAGGCATAATTGAATTTGTTTAAATTCAGGACACAATATCAGATCTTGAAAAATATTTAAAAAAAATTATATATATTTGTGGCCATCCCCAATCCTCGCGGCGGGAGAGGATCCCTTTGGTCCCGCGCGTCCCTCTGGGAAGCGCTTCGGTCGGCGTCGTTGATGAGGTGAAAAATGTAGAGAGATGGGGTCACCAGTCTATTTTACTCAAAACAGATAAAATAAAAGGGAGCCATCCCTAAGGACAGCATCCAAAGACATACTGATACATACGAAACAAAAATAATTCGAAAAGGGTCCGGAGGCTAAATTACGAAATAGGAAGGTGTTAGGCACCCATTCTTCCCTTACGGTCTCTCATGGGTTGTTGCTATTTTCCTTTAATTCCTCATGATATGTGTGCATGTGTATACGTAGTGGAGATAGGAATCATCGACTTGTATCATGGAAGAGATAAAGCGAGTCATTCATAGGAATGTTCCTAAAAACAATATTAGAAAATAGGATTTACGCGATTATCCTCGCGTTGATCATTATAAGGGAATGATAATGCATGCGGGATAATATGCTACTAAGAACAAATATATGTATATGTAAATATGTAGAATCTAAGATAATTGAGTTTAAAGAATATAGTAAAAATAGAAAATGAGAGAAAAGTAGGAATAGGACTCGAGTCACGGGTTTTACCCCGAGACGCGTACGTAGCCTATAGAGGCATCAAAGTACACGTAGTTTGCATGCAAAATGAGGGGTGGGATTTAACCCATAAATCCAATTGGGTACTTATCTTATATGTGTGTGTGTGTGTGTGCGTCCGTAAAAAAAATGTTTTAGTTGTGAGAAAAGTGAGAATTCTCGTTTGGAATTTATGAGCAAATCCTCTTTTCCTTATTTTTTTTGGGTTTTATCTATATAAAAATAAGAGATGTGCAATAATACTAAATAAAAATTATATTAAGATATGTGAGATGAGAGAATAAAAGTGCTAAGTAATAAAACAAATTAATGCGAATTTAGGAGAATTTAAAGAGAGAGTTGAAAAAGTTGGACCTTTCTTGAAGCTCTTGAGCTTGATCTTGGATGTTGGAGAGATCCCCTTGCACTTGGGGGATAATGGAGAATACTTAATTCACCAAGTTTGATGAATAAGGTGATGAAAGGTGAAGGTTGGAAAGGTCTTTCGATTTGGAAATCACGCTGAGTTTGAGAGGGGTTTTCAGAGCTTGCTGAGAGTAATGGAAATCTGATTTTTTTCTCTCTTTTCTCTAAATGAGGTTAGGACCTCCTCTTTATAGGCCCAGGTCATTTACGATCAGCATAGCCCTGGTCCTTCCAATTGGCAGGTGTGTTTAGGCACACTACCGATAGGCTGGGTTTGGAACCTTCCGTTTGGCAATCTCTTTCAGGTTCCTTCGAAAAATCGGTCGTACAGCGCAAACCGTTTATCCGAATCATGCATCGGATGAACCGTTGGAAAGTTAATTCAGATACCTTCGAAATTCTTAGGGGATGCTCCCAGTTCCGGGAGTTAACTTTGGATCAAATGTGGCTCAGAAACATTCATCAGTCCTTTGGACGGGGAATTATCGAGCGCAAACGGATCGTTCGTCCGCATGGTAAGTCAAAATCATGCACGGGGCGGACCGTTGGAAAGGTGAGGAGATGTAATTTGACATTCCAAAGAGTTTGACTTGGTTCGTGGAGTTTACTTTTGTCAATCGGGGCCTAGAAGAATTTGGTGACTTTTCGGAGTAAAACAGATCGTTCGTCCGAACTGTAAGTCAGAATCGCGCACGGGACAGACCGTTGGAAAGGGATTTTAGTGCCCTTAGAAGATTCATCCAGTCTAACTCAAAATGAAGAGTTAACTTTGTTCAAACAGAGCCTGGGAGCTTCCGGTGACCTCTTGATCGAGTTTCAAGGGAAAATGGGTCGTTCATCCGCACCGTAAGTCAGAATCGCGCACGGCATGGACCGTTAGAAAGGGGTTTTATTGCCCTTCAAAGATTCATTGAGTCTCATTCAAGATAAAGAGTTTGAATTAGGTCAAATGGAGCCTGGCAGTGCCCAATGGCCTTTAGGTCAGTACCCGGGGTATGACTTGGGTTTACAATGATGAAGGGAGGTGTTAGGGAGAGGTTAGGGGTATTAGAATGGGGTGTCTACAAAGCCCCTCGATGGGTGAGTTTGGAAAAATAATAGGCATTGAATAGACACGACATGATGCCTTTGAAAGAGGATGACCAGAGGGTCGAGGTCAATTCTGAAGACCTAAGGATGAGGATGACCAATTTTGTGGGTCGAAGCCAATTCTGAGGGCTTAGAGATGAGGGTGACCGATTATGCGGGTCAAAGCCAATTCTGAGGGCTTAAAGGGGCATGCTGGGGATGGTCTTAAAGGAAAGATTTAGGTCAATTCGGAGGACCTACAACAATTATTTGGTGACCAATTCTACGGATCGAAGCCAATTCTATGGGCTTAAGGTGAGATGGCCAATTCCGCGGGTCGAAGCCAATTCTGTGGGCTTAAGGTGAGATGACCAATTCTGCAGGCTTAAGTCGAGATGACCAATTCTGCGGGTCGAAGCCAATTCTGCGGGCTTAAGGTGAGATAACCAATTCTGCAGGTTGAAGCCAATTCTATAGGCTTAAAGTAAGATGACCAATTCTGCGGGCTTAAGGTGAGATGACCAATTCTGTGGGTCGAAGCCAATTCCGCGGGCTTAAGGTGAGATGACCAATTCTGCGGGTCGAAGCCAATTCTATGGGCTTAAGGTGAGATGACTAATTCTGCGGGCTTAGGTTGAGATGACCAATTCTGCGGTTCGAAGCTAATTCTGCGGGCTTAAGGTGATATGACCAATTTTGGGGGTTGAAGCAAATATTACGAGCTTAAGGAGAGATGACGAATTCTGCTGGTCGAAGCCAATTCTACGGGCTTAGGTTGAGATAACGAATTCTGCGGGTCAAAGCCAATTCTGCGGGTCGAAGCCAATTCTGCGGGGTAAGGGCGAGATGACTAATTCTACAGGTCGAAGCCAATTCTGAGGGCTAAAGGTGAGATGACCAATTCTGCGGGCTTAGGTTGAGATGAAAAATTATGCGGGTCGAAGCTAATTCTGCGGGTCGAAGCCAATTCTGCAGGCTTAAGTTGATATGACCAATTCTGTGGGTTGAAGCCAATTTTGCAGGTTTCTGTTGATATGACCAATTCTTCAGGTCCAAGACAATTCTGCGGGCTTAAGTTTAAAAGGACCTCGAGGAACTCTGCTAAGGAAATTACCTTGTGATTTTGATTTGAGTTGGGGAGCTAATTGCTGGGGAAATTCTTGTGTGTCTTCTGGAGACTTCACCGGGGGAACAACCAATTTGATGTTGGGGAAGTAATTAGGTGGTATAGGGTTTGGACGCATTTCTTGGGGAAAATTGAGACCTTTGGGGACTAGGTGATGATCTTGAAGTTTTGGACGTTTTCAGGGAGAGATTCGATTGTCTTTTGAGAGTTTCGCTGGGGAAATAGGGGTTCTGCTTGAGGAAGTGTGAAATTTTCTTAATGAAAGTGCTCTAAATCCTTTCTGGTATTTTCTGAGGATTTTTCAGGGTTTTCTGGAATTTTTAGGGAATTTCTGTACAAAAATTCAAGGGGGTTGCCGATCGTCATGGTATGGAGGGTGTCGGGGAAAGAGAGCGCATTTCAGGGGTGGAAGCTCTTAGGAGAGAGAGGTGAAGATTAGGTGAGAGAGAGAGGGGGGGGAATGTGGGTTCAGGCTGAATCCCATTTGTTTTTTGCTTTTCTTTATTTTCCAACAAAAATGATGTAACATATAAACATATATCTATGCAATGCAATGAAGTTTTTTTATTATTTTCTATTAATGATGAATGAATGCATGCACATGCGCTTTTTACTTTGCTGTTGAGACCATAAAAAGAAATATTTTTGGGATTTTGAAAGAAAGTTTTATTCAAAATAAGAATTTGTATAAAGATGAAAAGGGGATTTTTGAAATTTTGTTGAGAATATCAATTTATTTTGAGTTTTCTAAACTTTGACAAAAGGGGAAAAAGGAAAATTTCCAAAACTAGGGGGTTGCCGATCGACAAGCACCTTGTCCTGCCTATCGACAGGTCAGTCCAGTCCAATCAATTCAAATCTTTGATTAGTATCCTCTTCAGCCTATGGTACTTTGTAGGGAAGGATTTCTTCCGATTTCTGCAGAGGTTATGTCTTTTGTGGGAGTTTTCAAGTATAAAAGAGGGGTAAGAGTGGAGTGTTTTCCTCACACCTTCACATCCTACTTTCTTGTTCTGTGAGATGGCTCTCCCTGGTAGTGTTGAGTTTTCCAACTACCTCAAGACTTTGGATGCGATGTGCTCTTATAACGTCGACTATGATGCTTACAACACACGTCGAGTTTATTTATGGCGTAATCGTCCCATAGAGTGGAACATGCCAATGGCTACGGTACAATTTTGGAACCCTGAAGACCCTGTATTTCGCTTTGGCTTGGAAGAAGTTTTCCCAACTTATGAGGAATTTTCGGCCATGTTGTGGTCAAGTCCCAGCGTTGCTGCGGATCTGCCTAAGTTTTCATATTCTCCCTAGGAGTTGTTGGCCAGGCTTCTTTTTATTTCGCACTCATCGGCTAGACCACTGGTGGCTGGAGTTATGATCTCTCTTTCGACAGTGTTTTGGTCTATGTATTTGAAAGAGGTTGGTGATGATGGATATGCCGGAGCTGTTAGGCTTGGTTTCAAAATTGTTGCTGGTGACTGGGGAACTGTTGGTGGAATCACAACTTACAGTTGTTACTTCATGGATGTCCTGCCGTCGTAACCCTATGACGGTGATACTGGTAGAGATGTTGAATGTCCTGGATACTTGGAAAGAAGGTCGTTCTGACTTTCTAATCAGGAGCCCAGTGATGTTGTTCATGTGGTTGTCTAAAATATTTTTCCTAGTGACTCCTCAGGAATATCCTTTGTCGAAAGTACCCAACTTCTTTTCGTGCCATTTCATCAGTGTTAGCCTGGATATTGTATCTGTACTGGTCAGTACCTTGGTGGGGATAGTTGCTGCCTATTCTGGAACTGGGAGAATACCCGTACTTTTGGCTGGTTGGTCTCGGACTGACCTCTTTTTATTTCCCTTGGTGGCTTCTGCGCTAATTTGGCTGGGAAAAGATCGTGCCACCTCGGACACTAGATTTCTTTCGGGTAAAAGATTTGATAGAACATTTGCTCATGCGATTTGGATCTTTGTGGGAGAGTCGACGTCCATCGACCCGTCCCTCTCAGTCTGTTGGGAGAGTTTGGCACATCCTTGGGAATTATATGAAGTGGTTGTGGAGAAGCGTAGTTAGCAAGATGTTGGCATTGGAGACTAGACAAAGATTGCTTATTTTATCTGATACCATGGAGGGATACGTAGTAGTATTTTTTAGGCTGGCTTGAGTTTATCGGTCTATGGACGTCTACGGCACTCTATTAAGGGGATGCTTGGGGACCCTAGGACGTAGATGATGATGATGATGATGATGATGATGAAGCGGTCTCCTCTGGTAGCTAGCGGTAGGACTCTTGGAGAGTTTATTTTGTATCTAAAAATAAGTTTGGTTTTTTATTTAGATTTTTAGGAAGGTAGGGGGAAGGAAGTCATCCATCCCTTTATGTAATTGGACTGTAATTTCTTATTAATGAAAAAAATAAGTTTTTGATCATCCAGTTGTGCCTTCTGATGACATTTATATTTTGAATTATTTATACCGATCGCTAAGGCATACATAATCCTTTTGTTCAAGTATATGTAAGAATGAGTTGTCGTTCTCAGAGGTAAAAAAAGAATAGTTTTTTTTTTGTGAAAAGGAAAGGGCCGTGCTCATGTAAGATGTATGAGCTACCTACGTACCTCTGGGGGTTTTGAAATATTTTTTATTTTTCTGGGAATGATTTTGGCAGAGGATTAGGCCCACATAGTTCTGGGTTAAGGGAAATGAAGATTTTTTTTAAGAATAGAAGGGAGATGAGAAGAGTCGTAGCGCACCGAGATTTCGGACTAGGGGTAAAATTTCTTAAGACGGTCCAAGTTGACTGGACAAGCCATCTCTTCTCCATCTAAGTCAGTGAGAATGGCGGCATCGTCGGACGAGATCTTCTTCACAATGTATGGGCCACTCCAATTGGTCTTGAATTTTCCTCTGGGGTCCCAGATGGGCTCTACTATTTCTTTGAGGGATAAATCCCCTTCTCAGACACCGTGGTCCTTGACTCTCTTATTGAATGAACGCACTATTCGGCGATGGTACCCTTGTAAGTGATATAATGCCTTCAGTCTCTTTTTGTCCCGGAGTGATAGCTCGTCGAGGCGGCTTTGATGCCAGTCTTCCTCACTGACCTTGCTTTCAAGCGTAACGTGTAACGAGAGTATTTTTGGATCCACAGGTAGGAATTCTTCTATGACATAGACTAAAGAGTAAGGGGTAGCCCCAGCAGGGGTTCGAATTGAGGTTTCGTAGCCCCAGAGGGCATATGGGATTCGGTCGCCCCAATCTCGACAGCTTTCAGTCATCTTGGTGATGATGGATTTGAGGTTCTTATTGGCGACTTCGACTGCACCATTGGTTTGAGCTCAGTAGGGAGAAGATTTATGTATCTAGATCCCATACTCGTTGACCACTTCTGTGAATTCTGCCTCGAAATGCAACCCGTTATCTGACACTAGCTCGTGCGGGACCCCATATCAGCAGATTATGTTTTTCTTGATAAATTTTGCCACTTTCTTATCATTCAGAACTGCGTATGACTCAACTTCGACCCACTTGGTGAAATAATCAATGGCAACCAGGATGAACTCATTTCCGTTGGAAGCCTTGGGTGTAACCTTCCCTATGACATCGATGCCCCAGGTGGCGAACATCCAGGGAGAAGTCATATTATATAATTCATGTGGAGGCATGTGTTGAAGGTTAAAGAATTGTTCGCATTTGAGGCATCTCTGGACATAGGCAGTGCAATCCTGGATCATGATGGTCCAGTAGTAGCCTTATCGTATGATCTTCTTAGCAAGAATGTGACCGTTCATGTGGGGTCCTCATTTCTCGCTGCGGATTCTTTGCATCACCTCTTCAATGTCAGCCCCTGCGATGTAGTGTAAATGGGTTTCATCAAAGTTTCTCTTGAATAGTGCTTTATGACAGATAATGTACTAGGTGGCCAGTCTTTAGAGGGTTGCCCGGTCTTTCTTATTGGAACCCTTGGGATACCTACAATACTTGAGGAGGTGCCAAATATCATAATACTAACACTTGTCTAGCTCGGGATATTCTTTGGTGATGAGCCCAATGTGGTAGTAATGGATTGGATCGTCTTACTTTTGCACTAGGAAGGGGGCCATTGTTATTCCTTTGGGCATGTCGACCATGGAGGCCAAGGTATCAAGGGCATCTGCTAGATTATTCTTTTCTCGAGGTAGGTAGTGGAAGGGGATGTCTTGGAATTAGGAGGCTATTTCTTATAAGTGAGGATGGAAGGGTTGAAGTTTCTCATCCTTTCCTTTCCATTTTCTGAGAACTTGACCAATGATGAGGGCAGAATCCTCGTAGACATCTAGGCATTGGATACCTTTCTTGAGAGAAACTTTGAGGCCTACCGTACATGCCTCGTATTCAGTAATGTTGTTGGTGCATGGGAAATCCAACTTGATGGCGATGGGAGTGTGGGAGTCATCTGGGGAGATCAAAAGTATCCCAATGTCATATCCCTTTTCGTTGGCAGCGCCGTCGAAGAACATTTGCCATCGGAGGTCATCTCGAGCTGCAAAGAAGATGTTTTCATCCGGAAATTCGGAGATCAAGTCATCAGCCCCAAGTCGGCGAGGTAGTCAGAGATGGCTCTTCCTTTCATGGGTTTTTGTGTGACATAAACGATATCAAACTCGGCTAAGAGAATCAACCATCAGGCCATTCAGCTGGATAAGGGGGGTTTCTTAATCAGGTACTTGATGGGGTCCATTTGAGATACAAGCTTAATGAGGAAGGCGAGCATGTAGTGTCGTTACTTTTGGGTGACCCAATGAAGCGTGACACATACTTTTTCCAAATCAGTGTAGTTGACTTCATAACCAGCCAATTTGTGAGTGGCGTAATAGATGGCTCTTTCTTTGCAGGAATCTTCAAGGTACTGAGCTAGAAAAGCCTCAACTGCAGTGTCGATTACGGTTAGGTATAGGAGCAAGGGGAGACCAAGTTGTGGTGGTATGATACTGAAGGTTGAGTCAGGTATTATTTGATTCAGTCCAAGGCTTCTTGGCAGGCCTCGTTCCAAACTTTGGTTGAATACTTTCGTAGGAGTTTGAAAATAGGTTCGCAAATAGAGGTTAGCAAGCTGATGAACCTACTGATGTATTATAATTTTTGAAGGATGCCTCGGACTTCTTTCTTCGTTCGGGGAGGCAGCATCTCAAGTATGGCTTTCATCTTGGCAGGATCTGGTCCTATCCCTTTCTCACTAACCATGAATCCTAAGAGTTTTCCCTTTATAATGCCGAAGACACATTTTTGTGGATTGAGTCTCATCTGATATCGTCGCAATCATTCAAAGAACATTCGGAGAGTGAGAACATGACCTTCTCTAGTTTTGGATTTGATAATCATATCATTCACATAAATCACGACTTCTTTATGAATCAGATTGTGCAGGATGGTTATGGTAGCCCTCTGGTAGGTAGCCCCCGCATTCTTTAGACCAAATGGCATAACAGTGTAGCAAAAGGTTCCCCATGCGGTGATGAACGCGATTTTTTCTTGATGATCTGTGTGCATTTTGATTTGGTTGTATCCGGCAAACCCATTGATGAATGACTTGAGAGCATGATTGGTCGTGTTATCCACGATCATTTCGATATTGGGTAGCGAGCAATTGTCCTTTGGAGAGGCTTTGTTCAAGTCCCGATAGTCTATGCGCATCCGAACTTTCCCTCCTGATTTTGGCATAATCACTATGTTGGCTAGCCATGTGGGATATTCGATCACACGAATGAAACCCACGTTCAGTTTTTTGACCACCTCTTCTTTGACTTTGAGCGACCATTCAGTGCGGATTTTTCTCAGCTTTTGTTCAACCGTCTTGTAAAGAGATCTCCCCACAAAGATGAAAAAAAAACAAAGTTATGTTCTTTGGTTTCAAAAAGGATTCACAAAGATATGGCAACGATATGTGAATCAAAACATGAGTTTGGGAACTCAAAAATATGAAGACTTGAGGTGATAGGACTCTCAAATTCATCTATGCAAGTCTTGCAAAACAACCCCCCCGAAGTTAGTTTATATAGGGAAACCACAAAAGAGTTTTACAAATCTGAAACTCTGCCAGCGTACAGGTACCCCTAACCGGTTTGGGTGTACTGCGAACCGGTTTGACCCCCCGAAACGGTTTGGCCCTTAGTTCACAGAAATTCACTAGTTTGGGAACTTAAACACTTAACATTTTTCCCAAGTCTTTTTTGAGGAATTCTCCCCATTTTCAAAGGGCCATAACTTCTTCACCGTAGCTCGAATTGATGTGCCATTTCTTCCAGTATCTTCGTTACGTCGAGCTCTTCAACTTTTAAGTTGATCGGTCCTCAGGAAGGTGGTTGTAAAATTACCAAAATGCCCTTAAACTTCTATATGGTGCCTTCTTTCACTGTTTTGACTTTCCTTGCATACCACTTGCATGTAGTCCCTAAAAGCGTGGAGCGTGAGGTCATTGAGGCAAATGTGGATCACATGATGGAGATGATTAATGCTTGATTACCGAAATTCGGATAGAGGTCGTCATGTGAGATCGTGAGGTGACGTGCCAAATGTAGCGGCGTACGACATACATAAATGTAACATGTTGGACATGAGAAAAATGTCCTTACAGTTTTTAATGCAGAAGAACTGCAGAAACATCAGGTCCAAGACTTGCAAAAACATGTAGAATGAACACTTCTTAAATACAGAAATCGAGGTGGTGACTCGCTCGAACAAGATGGGGTGTCACTCGAATGGCGCCAGGTGTCATGAGAATGAATTCGCGCGACATGAGTTGTCATTTGAACGACAAGCTTTGTCGTTTGAATGATCTAAACGACATGTACTAGTTCGCCTCTACACTTAGTAAAAATTCTTATTTTGAGAGAAAATATTTTAGACTTCAAAATTTTATTTTAGAAATGTTCCCAAATATTTATGCAAATATTAAAAAATCCAATTAAATTATTTTACCATAATTGCGAGTGGACTAGGGGGAACCGATGATTGTTGAAGACGCACGATGCATGATAGAACAATTTTGATACACTACGCACGTATGAAGGTAGTGGGTGTGTGATAACTTCGGATTCAAGTCGAGGTTGTCATGGATGAACGTGGAGTTGTGCCGAATGTAGCGGTATCAAACATACTAGCAGTGATCTAGGATATATCCAAAAAATTCTTAGATACTAAACGAACATATATAAAATCATGTCCTTACAAATATCCCCCTATGTCTATGTCAGTACATACATAAAAACAATCCGAATTATATTACCCAAACCAAAAGATACATACAATTTAATACTCCCATTAGACCTAAAAAGTTGAAATACCAAATCACTATAAAATCAAACAAAAATGCTCCCCCATAATTCGTTCTCCCCGTTTTATGATGTCCCCAAATAGACAAATATTAAGAACACAAATCAAATGCAAATGGAGAATGTCACAAGGTACCAAACTTTCACTTTTTGAAATTTTCAAAATTTTTCTTAAAAAATTATAAAACAATAAAGCACACCAAGAAAGAACATCAAAACTACCAAGTCGGTGATAGTGGAAATGTAGGGATTTGAGCAAATTCGACATGAAAATCAATACATACAACCATAACCTATGTGCATGATGAATGTTGGATATTTTAACGAATGAACTCAACATCTTCCTTAGGTGTAAAAATTATGGAATTAAAAGAAACTGACTTAATCAAATCAGCAAATCAAGACTCAAAGTGATTTCCACACCAATAACGTCCAACATATTGAAACGCTTTTTCATGACTTTCAAGGCGTGCAAACCTTTTTTTTAATTTCTTTCCATCCAAACTCCCTCATAAATAATTATACATTACATTTTTCTTTGAGATGATGAAACCAAAACTTACTGTCCCATTTGATTTGGTATATTTTTCTTTTTATTGCCCTTTAATTTTTTCGGACTCTTTTTCAGACGGTGGCTTTCTCGACGAGTTAATTTTGAACATTTGTATCCCTTTCCCATGATTCACTAATCATATTTTGTTGCAATTAAATCCTCACGGTAAACAGTTTTTATATGCACTACTATCTTGTCAAGTTTTATCGCATTCTAGACGTTGTATAGACATAATTGAGATGGAAACACTCAAGCCAATATGTGATAGACAAGTACATACTTAAATAATACCGTGCATGTGTGAAATAAAGGAGATAAGGAGCCAAACATGTACAAGATATCCACATCTCAAAGACTCCAACCAATGTAAAGCACATGGATGAAATGATGTAGCATCCCAAATCATTATCAAACAGTCACGTGGAATATGAAATGAAGTTATGACTATGGTTATCTTAAATGTTCATCCATAAATAGTGTAAACAAAATACAAAACTCTTTTTGTGTTTTTCAGAAAAAAAATTATAAAAAGAAAATATTTTTGTCTTTTTCTAAAAATTTTCAAAAAAATAAAATCTTTTTGGATTTTCAATTTTTTTCAAATAAAATAATGAAAAATCAAACAAATAATGATACAATCTAGAGATAGGAATCAGATTATATGAAGAATGCATCCAACTTTAGACATGGTGACCACCACTCAGTCAACTGTGCAAATTCCTAAAGACTTCCTAAGACTCTCGAATCTAAGGTAATTTAAAGGCTTTGTGAAGATATCGACTAACTGGAGGTCGGTAGATACAAAACTCAAGGATACGACGTTGTCCTCTACAAACTCATAGATAAAGTGCTCGCGTATCCTAATATGTTCGGTGTGTGATTGCTGGACTGGATTATGGGATATGTGTATCGCGCTCGTGTTATCACAGGAAATAGTCATGGTGTCCTGTGATATCCCATAATCCTCCAACATCTACTTCATCCATAGAAGTTGGGTGAAACAACTCCCGGTGGCTATGTGCTCAGTCTATGCAGTGGATAAAGATATGGAGTTCTGCTTATTTCTCAACCAAGAAACAAGAACATAACTAAAGAAGAAACACCCACTAGAAGTGCTCCTACATCCATCTGCATCACCGGACCAATCGGCATCCAAATAGGTGGATAAACGATCGCTGGTATCAAAGGAATACCAAACACTAAGTGAGAGATTCCCACTCTCGTATTTGATAATACGTTTAAGATTAAGTAATCATGACTCTTTCGGGGACACCTGATATCGCGCACAGACTCTAACACTAAAGGCTATGTCGGGACAACTGGTAGTCAAGTAGAGAATACTACCTATCATACTCCGATACAAGGCTTGCTCTTCGTCCTTACCTGAAGTGTCCTTGTTAAGCTTAGTTGAGGTACCCATCGGTGTACGTGGGTTCTTAGCGGGGTCTAAACCAAATTTCTTCACAAGGTCTATATTATACATGGATTGGGAGATGAACATCCCATCCTCTAAGTGGAGAACCTATAGACCAAGGAAGAAAGTAAGATTCCAACCATGCTCATTTGAAACTAACTCTTCATCTCCTCCTCAAAGTGCTGAGCATGCTGGGAGCACGTGGATCCAAAGACTATGTCGTTCCCATAAACCTGGGCAACCAAAATAGTACTATCATCTCTCTTGATGAACAACGTCATACTAAATCCCCTTCTATTGAAGCCATGGGATAAAAGATAAGAAGTAAGCCTCTCGTACCAAGCACGGGGTGCTTGCTTCGAACCATATAAGGCTTTCCTCAGATAATAGACATGATCAGGGTGCTTAGGGACTTCAAACACTTTTGGTTGTTCCATGTAAACATCCTCATGTAGAATGCCATTTAGAAAGGCACTCTTAACATCCATCTGATATAACTTGAAGGACAGATGACATGCGATGGTGAGTAGTAAACGAATAGACTCAAGCGTCGCAATAAGAGCGAATGCCTCATCAAATTCTACACCCTCTATCTGTGTGTATCCTTGATCAACTAACCTAGTCTTATATTGAATAATAGTACCAATCTCATCCACCTTATTCTTTAAGATCCACTTAGTACCTATCACATTTGTCTCACTAGGTTGGGGGGACCACTTTCCAGACATCATTCTTTCTAAACTTAAGAAACTCATCTTGCATAGCACATATCCAGTATTCATCCTTGAGTTATTCTTCATAGTTCTTGGCCTCGACTTTGGACATGTAGCAGATAATGCTAACAACGTTCTCTAGCTGCGCACGAGTCTTGACCCCTAGGTTGGGATATCCTAGAATAGTAGAAGGATCATAACTCTTGTGAACCCAAGCAGGAATGTCCCCTAAATCGATAACAGGGTCCACTCTAGGTGTAGGAGGCACAATGGGATCATTAGAAGAAAGTGCATCATCCTCACACAAAAGGTTACAATCAACAAACACCGGTAGTTCACCATCTTGCACGGTGACGTTTATTGACTCCATAACATTAGAGCTACTCATGTTAAAAATAAGATATGCTCTACTAGTTGATGAATATCCTACAAATATTTCCTCATCACTCCGAGAGTCAAACTTTCCTAATTGCTCTCTATCCCGTAGGATGTAGCTTTTACTCCCAAAGACACGAAAATATGAAAGGTTGGGCTTCTTTCCAGTCCATAATTCGTAAGGCGTCTTAAGTGTGTGTGAACGAAGGTAAACCCTATTCATCGTATGTCATGCGATAGACACCACCTTTGCCAAAAATCTTTTAGAAACTCTAAGATCTATAAGCATAGATCTAGACATCTCCTGAATCGTCCGATTCTTCCTCTCAACAATCCCATTTTGCTGAGGAGTCTTCACGTCCAAAAATTCATGTTTTATCTCGAGGCTATCACAGTAAAGATCTACTTTAGCTTCCTTAAACTCAGTACCATTGTCACTACGTATTCTATTAATAGTGACTCCGTGTTGATTTTGCAGGATATGTCACCTGGTCGTAAGAAATTCCACAACATAGGATTTCTCTCTCAGAAAATTGATAATTGAATATAAAGAGAAATCATCTACCATCACGAGGATATACCTCTTACCACATAACCTTTCAGTGCGAGTAGGACCCATAAGATCCATGTGTATCAACTCAAGCACTCGTGAAGTGGTAATGGAATTCAACTTCTTGTGGGGACTACGGACCTGCTTTCTCAACTGACAGGGTCCACAAACCATGGAAGTTGGCTTTCCAAGTGATGTCAAGCCACGTACTAGGTCCTTTTTAGCTAATTTCTTTAAATCTCTAAAGTTCACATAACTTAGACGTTGATGCCACAAATCCATAGGAGTGATCGTGGTGCTGTTGCAGACAAATAAGGACTTAGTCATAATCCCATAACAATTATCTTTAGTCCTCACCCCTTGCAATAAAAGTTTACCGGCTTGATCATAAACATTACATTCGTTCCGATCAAACTTTACTGCAAAGTCAGCGTCACAAAACTAGCTAATGGTGAGAAGGTTTTCTTTCAAACCTTTGACGTACAAAACATTCTCTAGCTTAGGAAATCCTGTAATCTCTACTTTACCTCATCCCACTATGCTAGATTTGCTCCCGTCTCCAAAGGTGACTTTACCTTCCTTGCGATCCACTAGGTAGATAAAATATGATACATCACTTATCATGTGTCTGGAGCACCCACTGTCAAAGTACCATTGAGACGTGTTATGTTCTTAAGATCAACATGAACAACAAGAGATTTCGCGTTGAGTTTAGGAACCCAAGATGTGGTAACCTTTTGTTTGCCATTGTTAATGTTGGTTCTAATCGGGATAATAGAACTGTCCGCTGACAGCATAGAAGTCCGTTGGAACTCTTCCATTAGACTCTAGAAAGTGGCGACTAGAAACTCAACCTTCTCTCTAAGACTCGAGAAATCGCTAGCGGCACGAAGTCAAGAAATGTATGTCATTTTCGACCCAAACTATAGAAAAAATCCCTAAGGTGGCCCTTTCTTTTTCAGTAGGTACAAAAGTACACAGGTTGTGACCAACCTTGGTTTGCTTTTCTTGGCCAACACTTCTTCAGGGTTTTTAGCAATGTCCATATGGGTTCGTAGTAAACTCAGGAATTGATTCCGGTGTCACATGGGACGTGGAGGCACCATAAAAACCAATTCCTTGTCTTTCACCAAAACCTAAAGTAGATGCGAGGAGCATCGTTTCCATCTTTACAGATCTATCCTCAATCTTTACCTTGACCTCCCTAGCTATCTAGAGGTCATGAGTAAGCTAGGCTATAAGGGCGTCAAGTTATTTCGAGTGTCCATGGAGATCTGGAGATCACTCGTAAAACTATCGAGTTGCTTGGTTAAGTCCCCTTTCTCTTTCTCTAAACATCTCTCTCTCTCTCACCAAACTGACTCTCCCTCTCTACACAAACTCTCTCTCTCAACACAAACAATCTCTATCTCTCTCTCTCTCTCTCTCAAGGTAGTGTAAATGGAGGAGTCTCTATCTCTCGTCTCTCCTAAATCTTTCTCTAAGGAAACTATCCTAAGAGCTAACTTATTTTAGTTTTAAAAGAGTCAACATATAAATCAGCGTTCGCATGTCGTAAATCACTCTCGCTCTCACTTGCAGCATCCTCCCCTTCACTCACATTACTTCCACTATTAAGGTGTCCCTCTAAAGTAGAATCCTCATCGTCGTGAGGTGCATTGTCAGTAATCACATGGCTATCTAAGAATCCGATGAAGTTTCATTCATGTGGTGACTTGTCTCCAGAATCCACCGACTCAACCTCACTTTCGTCTCTAAGGGAGGCATTAAGAGGAGCTTTGCCTTTGCCTTGACATCGCAACCTAGTAAGACACTCAAATGCCTCATGACCTCTACTGTAACACTCATAACATCTCTCCTCATCTTTTGTAGGCGCGTACTTTTTATCCTTTTCATTTTTCTTTTCAAATTTATTTTTTCTCAAAATTCTTTTTATCTTTGAAATTGCCATTTTTCTTTAAATTGAGAAATTTCTTGAAACCTTTATCAAATAAGGCCAAATCGTCTAAGTCAAAATCAAACTCGGAAACAGACAACTCTTCCTCTCTTTTTCTAGACGACTCGCCTCTCTTTCTTGCTGACCCTTCACCCTTCCTAACCTAGGCTTTAAATACTACCCCTTTGTCTTTTGATTTTATTGTATTAGGAAACATGTAAATTTCATAACTCTGGAGGTCTCCTACCAATTCTTCTAGTTTTAGACTACTCAAATTTACTATTAAATTTAGCACAATGACTTTAGGGATAAAACGCTTAGGCAGTGATCTCAAAATTTTCTTAACTACTCTAGCATCAAGAATATGTTCACCTAAGTTGAAACTAGTGTTTAAAATATCTAAGCGTGCATAAAATTCATCAAAACACTTAGAGTCAAGCATGGTGATAGTTTCAAATTGTGTAGTTAAGTTTTGTAATTTTGATTCTTTAACAACATTCGTGCCTTAATGGGTAAGTTGGATAACATCTCATGCTTCTTTAGACATGGTACACCTCATGATGCGTCGCAACTCGTCAGGTGTGATGGATCCAGAAATGGCACTAAGCCCACGTGAGTTACATGTGCTCCATTTAAATTTACCCTCAGTCCATGCAGTCACAGATTTTAAAGTAGTTACGTTATCTATAGTGACAGTGGGATGCATCCACCCTCTTTCACATAGAACCCAAACGCATTCGTTTATGGCATTTAAGTGAAATTTCATACTAGCTTTCCAATATGTGTAATTTGACCCGTAAAAAATTGGGAATCTATTATATAAGTTTTCCATTGAAATTGCGCTTTTTCAAAAATCAATTTTTTAGAACAAAATTGATATCCAGAAAATTTTTACTAAAAAATTACACGGTAAAATTGAGTAAATGGCTCTGATACCAATTTAAGAGTGCACCAGCAATCAATATCCAACTTATTTAATTAAATTACAATCTTAGTCCAATACAGTCTTAACTCTTGCAAATAACTGTGACAGATAAATTGAATAAATCGAACATGTAAGATAGTCATAGTTTGAGGAAAAATCCCCCAAAAGGGCAAAACCTTTTTATTTCACTACAATTTGTAAATCTCAACTTACACGAATTACAATGAAATACAGTGACACACGAAATACCCGTAGGTGTCAGTTCGGTGTTGTCAGCAAGAGGTCCCGCAAGAACTCCAAGATCAGCAGTAGAAAATTAGCCTTCTTCTTCTCCACAAGAACTCCATATGAGTAGAACAATTTCCTTGGCTCTAGAGGATTCACAAAAATGATTGGGAATTGTTTGTGAATCAAAACAGTGTATAAAACATGAAAAACGAAGATAGTTTTTAATGCAGAAGAACTGTATAAACCTTAGGTCCAAGACTTGCAAAAACGTGTAGAATGGACACTACTTAAATACAGAAATCGTGGTGGTGGGCCCTAGAACAAGATGGGATATCGCTTGAATGGCGCCAGGTGTCGTTATAATTATTTCATGCGACATGAGATGTCGTTTGAACGACAAGATCTGTCATTCGAACGATCTGAACGGCGTGTACTTGTTCACCTCTACACTTAGAAAACATTCTTATTCTGAGATAAAATATTTCAGACTTCAAAATTTTATTTTAAAAATGTTCCCAAATATTTATGTAAATATTAAAAACTCCAATTAAATTATTTTACCATAATGGCGAGTGGTGTAGTGGGAACAAATTATTGTTGAAGATGCGTGATGCATGATTGAACAATGTTGATGCAATACGCACATATGAAGGTAGTGGGTGCGTGATAACTTCGGATTCAAGTCGAAGCCATCATGGATGAACGTAGAGACGTGCCGAATGTAGCGGTATCAAACATACTTGTAGTGATCTAGGATCTATCTAAAACAAATTCGAGATACTAATCGTACATTTATAAAATCATGTTTTTACATAGTTACTAGAGATACGAAACATTAGCCAAAACAGACTCAAAACAAAAAAATAAAATAAACAAAATAATGTGAGTTTCAAGCTAACATATTATCAGTGTGCTCAAACATGGTTATGGGGTGAATGTGTGTGAACTACAACAAATAAATCACAACATGAACACATCAAAATGATCAAGCAGCTTTAACTGATAGCTAAATGTTGTCAAACTTAGTTTTAGTCATATGTGACAATTAATATATTGAGATAAATGAACAAAAAAATCATCATGCACACAAATCTGGAATAATGGCGATTCTATAAACAATAGCATTATGATATGATTTTCAAGATAAGGTTTCTTGGTGGAAATTCATTTAAATTTTTCATCTAAGCACCCTCAAATATATACATTTTCTTTGTTAAACTCTTTTGAGGTTTCTCTTTTTCTCAACTTAGAGAAATCCTATTGACCCTATTTTGGCATATGATTCTTTTTAATGCCTTTATTTTTTTCTCGACCTCTTTTAAATGGTGGATTTCACGACGAGTTAATTATACTCTCGCAACCATTTCTCATGAACACTCATCATTTTTCAATATCAATCCTCGTGGTAAAATGTTCTTACATGCACAGCTCCTCCTAAGTCATATTACACATAGATGATAAAATTGAAATAAGAACCTTTCACCAAACCCAAATATGCATGAGATGTCAAACATTCATATAAACTCGTGCATGTATGCAAAGATGGAACATACACAAAGTCAAATCGAAATGCATATCAATTTCAAAACAACCCCATTAAGACAATGGTGAAGATCTTTCAACGCATCAACAATTATGACAAAAAATCCTAGCCACATGGATAAACAAAATGATGGGGCTCCAAGCATACAAATAAGACACATCAAACATGAAACACTCACGACACGAAAATAAACCGAAAATATTTTTTTTGTTTTTCTAAAAATATTTTTAATCTAAACATAAAATCTTTTTGTATTTTTCAAAAATATATGAAACCAAAAAAATTTTTTGTATTTTCAAAAAACTTTATCAAAAACAAAATCTTTTTTGTATTTTTCAAATAAGACTCAATAAATGAAAAGGTATAATACAAATAGATACACATGTCATAACACTAGCAAGACATAAATCATGAAGAAAAGACTAGCGTATAACAAACATGGAAACACAATCATCCTTTAGATTTAGCATGGGAAGAATCAAGTGCAACCAAACAAGAACCATGAAGTTTAATTCCTCAAGCCTCTAAGTCTGATTTTCTAACCCAAGTAGGTGTGTAATGACATATGGGGGTTTTGAGAATCAAAATGAATTTATTCCTTATCTTCCTAGGAGCATTTTTAAGGTCGTAAAAAAAATGCCTAAGGTGAGCCTTCCTACCACAATGGGACCAAGTGTAAACACGGTTAGGAATGTGACCTTACTATGGACCTATCCAAACGTTCCTAGTTGGATCTCTCACATGATTGGTACTGTATTTTGGCATGGTAACAATATTATCGTCGTAGACTATACCAAACCTATCTCCTTTAATTCGGAGGGTGCCCAACATCATATCCAACTTCTTCGATCTTTCCTCCAAATCAAACTTCACCTCACTCGAGTCTCTTAATCTCTCCTCCCACTCACTAATCCTAGACTTAAGCAAACTCCTAGACTCCTAAACTCTAGAACCTCTTTCTTTAAAGCCTCCATCAAACCACGAAGACTATCTCTCTCTTTCTCAACGTACTCTAGTTTCTCCTTAAGATTCTTCTCCCATGACCTAAGATCCTCAATCAAAGCATCATTATTCTCTACAACACGCTCATTTAACTTATCTTGCAACTTCAAGTTTGACTTTTTCACCTTTAGCACTTCCGCATGAAAATCATTCAAGGCAACTTGCAACTCTCCCTCATCAATATCCTCATCCTCATTAGCTTCACCCTCACTCACTTGGGATTCACACTCAACAGCCTCAAAAGTGTCATGCACATGAGAATCTTCATTGGAAGATTTATCATCATCGCTAACATGACACGACATGAACGCTACAAAGTTACGCTCAATGGGAGAACTCTCACCCTCTTATGATTCACTATCCCTTAAGGTGGCATTATAAGCTATTGGTTTGTTTCTTAAGTCTAGTGGGACACTCGACAACCTTGTGACCATACTCCGCACACTAAAACCACGTATCAGAATTAACCCTCATGACATTCCCACTCTTATCCTTAAGGGTGGGATTGACCTTGTTGTTCTTGGATTTCTCAAGTCTACTGGCATCTTTTGATTGCTTTTGGAACTTAAGAAGTTTCTTGAACTTCTTTGCTAACAAGGCTACATCCTTAAAATCGAAATCAGAATTGTCATTCGAAACTTTTGTCTCCTCCTTTCGGGCTTTCAAAGTAATGACCTTTTCTTTATTTGGCACTTGCTTAGAGGTAAACCTATCGAGTTCATAGGTTTGTAAGTCAACTACAAATGCTTCAAGTTTCGTCGATTCAAGCATATCCAAGGAGTTTAAAACGGTCACTTTTACATCAAATCTACTCGGCAACGACAATAAGATTTTCTTTATGACTCGGTTGTCGGGTATTTTCTCTCCCAAATTAAAAGACAATTTGACAATGTTAGACAATCTAGCATAGAACTCATCAAACGACTCACTCTCTAACATCTTATTCGCCTCAAACTGTGTAGTAAGGTTTTAAAGTTTAGACGCTATAACCTTACCAGTGCCCTAATGAGTAAGTACAAGAATATCCCAAGCCTCTTTTAAAGTTTCACACGTCATGATTATATTATACTCTTCCGGTGTGACATGTGAGGAAATAATGTGAAAATGTTTAGAGTTGTAAAGTGAAAGTCTATGTTCGGCTTCGGTCCATAACTCAGCGGGTTTCAAATTAGTGGTCTCTCCTTCTCGTGTAACAGGTGGTGTCCAACCCTTTTATACCGCTAACCACACATGCTCATAAATTGATTTCGAAGAACTTCTCATTCACATTTTCCAATAAGCATAGTTTGTGCCATAAAAAATAAGAGCTCTAAAAAATTCAAAATTATCGAAATTCATCCTTAAAAACACAAGGGATCTACACACATAAAAAAAATTCTAGCTCTGATACCAACTTTTAGGCCCCTTTTGTTTAAATGTGCTTTAAGGATGTCAAAAATAACTTTCTTTCAAAAAACTATTTTCCAGTTTTTTATGCACCAAGTTTGTAAACCATTTTCAATTAAACGCAATTTTATCTTGTTTAATCATAAACATGAATCTAAGTGATTAAAGTAAGTAAAACAAATAATTTCAGAACGTCGGATGTACAAGGAAAAAACTAAGGGGAAAAACCTCACACATCCCAAGTCAAACAATCATTATGATGCGGAGTTTACAAAGGAAGATAGACAGACTTACACAATGACTCGACCCTCATAAGCCTTGACATTCTTATTCTCCTTAACCGCTCCTTCACAGTGCCCACACAGAAGTCCTTCTATGATACCTGTCCCCTTAAGCTTCGTAATTCATCAACGGATTCGAAAAACGAACTCCATTATTTATTCACCGCAAAACCCAACGATCAATTATTTAAGGAGATGAACAAACCCTGATGGTGCAAACAAGATTTCTATAGCAATAGAATATGAAAGCTCGAATCTTAAACTCTAAGGATGATTTTTAACTTTGGAAACCTTAGAAAACTTTTGTGTAGAAAAATGAAACTGATAAACTATAAACTACTTTTGCACTCCTATTAAAAAATTCTGAGATTAAAATTCTTTAAATAACATTTTAAGTCGGCATGTCATTCTAACGACTTACACATGTCGTTCTAATGACTATTTGATGTCGTTCGAACGACATCAAATATCGTTTGAACCACCAAAAACAAAGATGTGGTTTTATACGACTCTACACTTAATTATCTCATAATAAATAAAGACAAACACTTTGAAAAACATTTATAAACAAAATATCAATTCTTTAAAACATTTTTCTAGTTTCATAAGCATTTCGCATTCATACCTGACATATCGGAATGCAATGAAGATGTGAAACGTGCACCAATAAAAGTCAACATGAAATTATCTTTTAAGCTTGCCGCTACATCTTTTAATCAAACACGTCATAGAGTTTATGGGAACCGTGACAATATAAAACCTATCAATGACTTAAAACAAATTTTTTCCGGGAATAAGTCAAATACTTATGAACGGACTCAATTGGATATTTTGTCCTTACAATAATGAATAAACAACCTAATGATCCTTTTGAAAAAATTATTCTTACAAATCCCATGGGTGTTTTGTTTAATGTTTCCCTGCAAATGATGTATATAGTAGGAATGCGCAGACATTAGGAAGACCTTCGAAGCAGCATTAAGAAGACAATTGTTTCTATCATATATAAATGTGATATTCCTCCCTTGAAAAGCCAACGTGTCATGTAAATTCTAAAGAAACCAAGCCTAATTATCCTTTCTCTCTAAATCAACAGTAGCAAAATGCAAGAGGAAAAATGTTTGAAAACAAAATTAAATTCATCACACAACATGTACATCATGATAACTAGAACGTCCCATAGTGTACATGTATAAAAACTATAGAGTACATGCAGACTTACTATAAAGTCTTTGCATTTGTTAAAATAGTGCACGAACTTGTAAAAAAAGTACATGCAGTCGTCAAAAAGGTATATACATGTACACATGAAAGTACATGCAAATAGACAAGGTACATGTAAAGAATGCACTTACCATTCTTTGCGGTTGCAACCAAAATTTGACCTCTATATCAGCTCTTTAAAAAGGCTCCGCCAATAAACAACACAAGTCTGGAGTAGGGAAACCTAGAAATACAACCTCCAAACATTACGAAAATCCTTTTAAATAACCTACGTTTGGAGTTCACATCAAGAATGCAACATGATACCGAATTATATAGCAACATAATTTCCTTATATATACCAAGATGTGTATATGCCAACTTCTCGTCACCATGAAATATGACACTTTCCATCTCTTTCCACCGCCATGCATCATGACAACCTACATCAAAACCATAGGTCTTTTTAACATCTCTTACGAAATCAATTGTCGTAATTAAAGGCATGTCCCTAACCTGATCGACCAATAAACTTGACACACTAACCTGGAGTCCATCATCTTGATACACGGACTATGAATTACACCTTTACATGTATGCAAGTTATTCAATGTGTAAAGGAAACCATTAACAACACATGTTGAAGCATGACCTCTACGTACACATCTTTTAGAGAAGTTCTTAGAACACTCTGCAGCTAACCATGTTTTATTATTCTTCATATAAATAAACCTAAACCCAATTTCAACAACATACTTCCTTAATTTATCCCGAAACTCATCCGTGTCTCCTTCAAAATACTGATCAACATGACTTACATATGTCTTCTATAATACCCCATATTTTTATTGCTTTTAAATTGGGGATTTATTAAATTTAATTGAGAAAATTTATTTAATATTAATCCGTATATTTATTTTAAGTATTTACTAGCGTGACGAGAGTTAGTAATTATTGGGAATTTGTTGAAAATTACTTAATGAGTAAAGTAATATGTAGAATTGAATTTATTAAAATTGTCACGAGTGAATAATATGATAATTATGGAAATTAAGTCAGAACGCACCTGTATCGTGTCGGGACTAAATTATTATAATAAAAAGTGAATAAATTATAAGTCACCTGTATGGTCATTTAGAGTGCACCAACATGTCCGGAAGGGTGGATATAGTCAGAAAATGTACCCGGGGAATTAGTTTGGGTCTCGGAGCATTTTTTAGCCTAACCGGTACCCCGGGAGGGCGATTTAGTCATTTTCAAAATTAGGCCTTAGTTAATAACGAAAATTAAGAATTAAAATCAGATGTTAGGAGGGTCTTCTAGGGTTAATATTCTCAAAAGATTCAAACGACAATGAGAGTAAGAGAGGAAAAAGCCTTCTAAGAATTCAAGGCCGAGGACTAACAGGATTGCACCACCACCACCGCCTAAACGCAGATCTGAGCGAGGGGATCAAGTCTATACCTGTCAAATTCATGGAATCAGACCTACGATCTTAAGGCAAGTATCTATCTTGCTAATTCCGAGTTGATATTTCACCCATGTTAGAATAGGATTAAGAATACATGTTTCTATTGAAGAATTATATAATTTAGAAGATTTAAATCGCATGTTTTAGGAGTAATTCATGGAATCTGGAAGCCTTGTCATATGTATAGGATTACCCATGAATTTGTAATGGTTTAATAGAAATAAATATGGAAGAAGAATGAGAATTTTGGAAATTAATACAAAACTTGGGTTCTTGATAATTCTGCTGAATTGGCCCCTTTAATTCGATTTTTTTGATGAATTCGCACATGCTTTAAGTAGGAAATCATGTACATAGGTGTATATAATCATTTGTTTAATTGGTTGGGACTTTAGGACTCGTTTATGGATATTTGGTGGAGTTTATGGAGGAAATCCATAGTTAACAATGGAAAAAATCTGGAAATACCTGTTCGATCGATCGATCGATTCAAGAATATCAATCGATCAATCGACTCCCTTTCATCGATCGATCGACCCCTCCTGGAAATCGCATTAGTTACCCTCTTTTGAAATAATTCGAGTAGGATGTGTAGGAACATTGGAGATTAATTATAAAAGAAAATGGGTCATGGCGAGGACCAGTATAGTCTAAGTAAGTTTCGATGAATGGGATTTTATAATGTATGTGGAATAACGAGGGTATAAAATTAAATAAGGATCTTGCATACGTTAAATGTAATATTGGGATACTCGGGAAGTACTTAGATCAGTATGATAGTGAGGGTACGCCTACTCGATTTATGTATTGTATAAGAAACCACTTCTAGGGATGAGGAATAATTATGAAAGGGGTGGTAATTGAGAATAAACTAAAATGGATAGTTATACATAGTACTCGAGTTATACGTGCCACGTATAGATAAAAATATTGATCAAAGGTGATGGGCAACCCTATATTAAAATTGTAGAGTATATATTTAACTGAGTGTGTGTGTGTGTAATCATACCCGCTCTACTTGCTATCACGGGGGTTACCGCGTCGGGACAGTCTTATCTTAATGGGACCTTTGTGGGGGATATTGACTTGTACCCTAGAACACAGGATTCCTTGGTATAGGCTATCTAAGAATGATAGTCAGACGGTCCTAAGAGACGTGAGGGGTATGTGCTAACCTCTAAGTGACGTGGAACTATGATTCATCTCCATTTTGTGTGTTTTGCGTCAATACAGATTGAGAGTGATTCCGAACTAGTATTTCCCTTGGTACGAGAGATACGGGGACTTGATAGAAGAGTATACCAGCACAATAGATTTTATATGGGGTGCTGATAGCGTATATATTATATGATTGATTAATATATATATATACATATGTATGGAATTCTTCTACTGTGCGTATAAAGAAAGTAATCGAATAAATTCTCCTAATCATAACAAGTAGTCGAAACTTCACAACAGTATTGAGAAGTACATAATTGGCTTAAACAACTTTTAATAAGATGTTATCTTAATTTAATCTTAGACTTTTGACCTTGCGAAGCAGAACTTATGGGAGAAGTATAGAGCTAGACTTATGAATTATTTTAGGAGTACGATAGGCGTGCACACTAGATGAGAGGTGAGAATTCTCAAGGGAGTGTCGTATACCAATATGTTGGTCATATTAGATACTAAGCATTTTAAATATTTTCGAAACCATTTTAAAACTATTTTACACTCTGGATCTGACCCATTTTCTATCATTTTTCTCTCTCTTGTATATATATATATATGTAATATTACAGGTGCCCAGCCATAGGGGCATTGGGCGTAGGTTCTTTGGATTGGGCGTTCTGCAGCTTATGTGGGAGTTACAGGCCCTTGCAGTAGACGACCTCTTCCTTAATTCATCTCTTGATTTAGTTCTTCATATCTAGGGGATGTGTCGCCCGATTTTCTATTCCCGTTTAGAGTTGTTAGAGATTTTGTGTTTGTTTATGCTTTCCATATTCAGTACTCACTTGGGAGTTATTTCATGTCATGTTGATTTTACTTATGGATATTGACGTGGTTTGAATAATCTAGTTGGCATGTTTATTTTGGATGATTGATATCCTTAGCATTTGTGTTATTATTAAACTAGTTTATATTTGAAAAGGTTTTTACGATGGAATTTAATAAATGAAATAATATTTTAAAATGTTTTGACAGTTAGCTAAATTAATTATAGGATGATTAAAACGGATTAATTATTTTTGACGATGATGCTAAGAATGAACCGCACCGTTCACCTTGATTTTAATTTAATAAAGGACTGGACACCCGGTATTTAATTATGCGGAGTGTTATAGGTAGTATCAGAGCATCAGGTTCTAGTGTCCTTTAGGATCTGTACGACTTATTTCGCCTTCAGCTTAGCGTCTTTGATATAGAGATCTATTTTTAGGACTCTTGTATTCTTGTATTTATGTTTACCTCTTCAACTATTTGAGATTTAATAATAACTGTAGATTAATAAACTTCCTTCTCATTTCAAATGCCTCCGAGACGAGCACCCCGAGACAAGAATGCCCGGCCCGAGAAGCTAGTAGCTCTAGCTCAGGGAATGATGAATGCAACTGAAGTAGCCACCATTATTTCTCAGGCGATGAATGCCTCATTAGCAGTGGTGCAGCAGGCTCCAACCCAGGTTCAGACCGTAGCGTCAGTGCCAGCACAACTTCCCACGGCATAGGAGAGAGTCAAGGATGCCTTTCAGAAGGCACATCCCCCAAAGTTCTCGATAGCTCGGACATCGTGATCGCCAACCAATGGAAGAAGGACATCCAGAGGAATTTGCATATGCATGAGTGCACTGATGTGCAGAGGTAATTATTGGCATCCTTTAAGCTAGTGGGGGACGCTTTGCAGTGGTGGGAATCCACCACCACCTTAGAGGAGAGGGACAGCATGTCGATTCAGTCATTCTGGGTGCAGTTTTACCGTAAATATTTCCCATCCTCCATGCAGACTGAGATGAGGTGGAGGTTACTGAATCTTAAGCAGAAGAGTATGACTGTTGCTGAGTATGAGGAGGAGTTCATGATACTTCTCACTATAGTGCCGGATGAGGCACCCACTGAGGAGAAGAAGATGTTGATATTTTTAGATGGAGGCCTGGAGGATTCGTCATCACTTCATAAGTAATATATCGTTGGGTACTTACACTAACATTCTCAACGTCGCTTTGTTGCACTGTCAAGATCACCGCTTCCATCAACAGGGAAACAAACGAGTAGGGGAGTCCATCCAGTAGGTCCGGACAGGGGCCAGGAGTACTTATGGGGCACCAGCAGCCCAAGGGCATACCTATCATAGTGAGTACAGTTCCCATCAGGTGGACCCTGCCAAGAAATTCCGACCCAACGATTCCAGAAAGCGATTTAGGGGATTTAGATAGGGCTAGCATGGCCAATCCAGTCAGGATGGCCACCAGGGCCAACACCTTCAGCAGTAGGGTCAATAGCAAGGCCATTAGGGCCAACAGCATTTTTAGCAGGGCCAGTGGCGGGGTGGTAACGGACAATAGGGCTGTACTCAGTAGGGACAGAGGGGAGAAAACTTCAAGGGCATGTGTTTTGGATTTGGCAAGAATGTACATAGGCTCCAGTATTTCCCAGAGGGAGATAGGGCCCCACAGCAGCAGGATGACCGCCATGAGCCATAGAGATTGTTATTTCAAACTGCCCTCCCAGCGCTAGCCCTACCAGCCATCCCAGCAGCCCCAGTCCAGCAGGGGCAATTATAATATGGATGTGTCTATAACGTCCACTAGCCAGCAGCACTGTAGGTGCTACCCACGATAGAGGGTATATTTCCTATTCATGGCACTATGAGGCGTGTTTTATTTGATACTGGGGCATCACACTATTTTATAGCTACTAGCTTCGCTTGGGCCACAGGGTTATTAGACACGGTAGAGAGTATAGTGACATGCGTAGATTCACTACTGGGAAATAGGTCTTTAATTTTCTTTATATGCAGGGGAGTAGGTATAGATATTGGTAGCTTCATTTTAATTGCGGACATGCTAGTTTTAGATATGCATGAGCACGATGCCATTATTGGCATTGATTGACTCGCTGTGTATAGAGCCATGAAATATTGTTTCGGTAGGAGTATTATCTTTTCCATTCCTGGTCAGGAGATGTTTTTGGTGGCGATGCCTCACCCAGATGGAGGATCATCCACCCATCTGTATTACATAGAGGAGGAGACCTCTAAGGATATTGTGATTCCCTTAGATTCGATTCCAGTTGTTCATGAATTTTCGAATGTATTCCAAGAGATATCGGGCCTACCTCCCAATCGAGTGGTAGATTTTGTTAGAGACTTGATGCCAGGCACTCGGCCGATAGCACGTGCACTGCACCGTATGACTCAAGCAGAAATGAGGGAGTTACGGGATCAAATAGAGCAACTGTTAGTCCAGGGCTTCATTCATAGGAGAACCTCACCTTGGGGCTCTTCGATGTTGTTTATAAAAAAAAGAGATGGTTCGTTAAGATTGTACGTGGACTACAGAGATTTGAACAAGTTCAAGATACGAAATAAGTATATGTTGCCCTGAATCGATGACTTGTTCGACCAGCTAAGGGGAGCTGCCTTCTTTTCGAAGATAGATTTGAGATCGGGATACCATCAGTTACGGATTAGGGAGCAAGATGTGTTGAAGATTGCTTTCTTGACGAGATATGGGTCCTATGAGTTCAGAGTCATGACATTTTAGATGACAAATGCTCCAACCGTATTCATGGAATTAATGAACTGAGTGTTCAGAGAGTTCTTAGATCAGTTTGTCATCGTCTTCATAGATGACATCGAGATTTATTCACAGACTGAGGAAGAGCATGTCGAGCACTTGAGACGGGTTCTTCAGACTCTAAGAGAGCATCAGTTGTATGTTGAGTATGAGAAGTGCAGATTCTAGTTATGGGGGGTACATTTTCTGGGGCACGTTGTGTCGGAATTAGGGATATTAGTTGACCCAAGTAAAGTGTCGGCGGTGAGGGAGTGGGGACAACCCATTACACTGACAGAGGTGCGTAGCTTCCTAGGTTTAGAAGGTTACTACAGACAGTTCATTTGAGGCTTTTAAAAATTAGCGGGTCCGTTGATGAATCTGACTCCTAAGGGAGTACCGTATGTAGGGATGACACTTGTCAATCGACTTTTGATGAGCTGAAAGATAAACTAATTTCGACGCCAGTTCTTGCTTACCCAGGCCAGGAGTGGAGTACCTGGTGTATACTTCTGCCTTTCTATAGGGACTCGGTGGAGTACTTCAATAGGAGGAAAAGGCTATAGCTTATGCCTCCCATAACCTTAAGCTTCACGAAAGGAATTACCCCACCCACGCATTGCAGATTTGGAGGCATTACTGGTTAGGGGAGAAGTTTCGCTTATTCACAGACCACAAGTCACTGCCATACTTGTTCACTCAGTGGGAGTTTAGCATGCGTCATCGCAGGTGGCTAGAGTTTGTAAAAGACTAACAGTTTGAGATACAATACCATTCGGGGAAGGCTAATGTCGTTACTGATGCATTAAGCCATAGGCCGGTAGGAGAGGTAGCAAAAGTATGGAAAGAGAAGTGGAAAGAGTTGGGACACCAGGATGTAGTAGTTCATTCCTTTATATTCGATATGACAGTCACACCCGAGATTATTACGAGGGTGATACAGGCACAAGCAACGGATACGTTTTGCCAGGATCAGATTGTACGGCTCTTAGCTGAGGTTGTTGAGTCCTATTCAGTGGGTTCTGATGGGGGTTTGAGGTTTAATAGGATATTTTTGGTCTCGGAGGGAGATGATTTACGTCATGTAGTGATGACATAGTCGCACGGGTCTAGATTTTTTGTACATCTCGGAGGCGATAAAATGTACCAGAATATGAGGTGGCTGTACTGGTGGAGTGGGATGAAGAATGACATTATGGATTTCATGTCCAAATGTACTACCTATCAGATGGTAAAGGTGGACCACCAGAGACCGCTAGGGTTACTTCAGCCAGTGGATATACCTTCATGGTAATGGGAGAGCATTTCCATGAACTTCATTACTGGGATGCCTACATCACAGCGGGGTCACGATTCCATATAGGTTATAGTGGATCAGTTGACCAAGGTAGCTCAATTTCTTCCAGTGCGGACAGAATACACCACGGGCCACTATGCATAGCTATTTATTGCCTAGATAGTTAGCCTACATGGGGTGCCCCTGGATATTGTGTCTAATAGAGACAAGATTTTTGTGTCGCGCTTCTGGGAAAGCTTTCAGGAGGTCATGGGTATAGAGTTGAGATTGAGTTCAGCTTATCACCCACAAACAGATGGACAAACAGAACATACTAATCAGATGCTGGAGGATATGCTATGCATGTGTGTCCTTGATTTTGGAGGGGGTTTGGAGCCCTATCTTCCACAGGTGGAGTTTTCTTATAATAACTCCTATCAGTTCACGATCGGTATGGCCCCATTTGAGGCTTTGTATGGAAGACCTTATCGTTCTCCCGCTTATTGGCTAGAGGTAGGAGACAACAAATTGCTCGGACCATAGGTGATTCAGGAGACATAAGCTAGGATTGAGCTAATCAGGAGTTGCATTCGGGTAGCCCAAGACTCGCAGAAAATCTACGCCGATGCAAAGCGATCCTTCTGAGAGTTTAGCGTGGGGGACCAAGTATTACTGCGTGTGTCTCCGATGAAAGGAGTAATGAGATTCGGGAAGAAGGGTAAGTTGGCTCCAAGGTACGTGGGACCATTTCCTATTATCGAGAGGATAGGACAAGTGTCATAGAGATTGGGGTTGCCAGAGCACTTGCACTATATTCACGTTGTATTTCACATCTCGCCGTTAAGAAGATATCTTTGGGATGATATGGCCCACACTCACATCGCGATAGAGGAGATTGATTTACATCTCGACAGTTCCTATGGGGAGAGACCAGTGGCTATCCTAGACCATAGCGAGAGGAGACTGAGGTCGAAGGTAGTTCCACTTGTACGGGTCCAGTAGGAGCATCAAAACATGGAAGAGTCCACTAGGGAGCGCGAGTTAAATATGCGCGAAAAATATCCAGCTTTATTTTTACCAGGTACGCCTTATTTTCTGAATTTCGAGAAAAAATTCCGTTATTAGGGGGGAGTATGTAATACCCCATATTTTTATGGCTTTTAAATTAGGGATTTATTAAATTTAAATGAGATAAATTAATTTAATATTGATCCAGAAATTTATTTTAAATATTTACTAGCATGACGAGAGTTAGTAACTATTGGAAATTTGTTGAATATTACTTAATGAGTAAAGTAATATGTAGAACTAAATTTATTAAAATTGTCACGAGTGAATAATATGACAATTATGGAAATTAAGTCGGGACACGCCTTTGTCGTGTTGGGACTAAATTATTATAATAAAAAGTTAATAAATTATAAGTCGCACGTATGGTTATTTTGAGTGTGCTAACGTGTCCGGAAGGGTCAAGATAGTTAGAAAATTATACAAAGGGGTTTAATTTTGGTCTTGGGGCATTTTTAGGCCTAGCTGGCACCCCGGGAGGGCGATTTTTTCATTTTCCAAATTAGGCCTTAGTTAATGACGAAAATTAGGAATTAAATTGAGATGTTAAGAGAGTCTTCTAGGGTTAATATTCTCAAAAGATTAGAACGACACTGAGAGGAAGAGAGGGAAAATCCTTCCAAGAATTCAAGGCCAAGAACTAACCGGATTGCACCACCAACAGCACCTAAACGCAGATCGAAGCGGGGAGATCAAGTCTATACATGTCAAATTTGTGGAATCAGACCTACAATCTTAAAACAAGTATCTATCTTGTTAATTCCTAGTTGATATTTCACCCATGTTAGAATAGGATTAAGAATACATGTTTTTATTGAAGAATTATATAATTTAGAAGATTTAAATCGCATGTTTTAGGAGTAATTCATGGAATCTGGAAGCCTTGTCATATGTGTAGGATTAGCCACGAATTTGTAATGGTTTAATAGAGAGAAATATGGAAGAAGAATGAGAATTTTGGAAATTAATACAAAACTAGGGTTCTTGATAATTCTGCTGAATTGGCCCCTTTAATTCGATGTGTTTGCTGAATTCGCACATGCTTTACGTAGGAAATCATGTAGATAGGTGTATATAATCATTGGTTTATTTGGTTGGGTGTTTGGGACTCGTTTATGGAGATTTGGTGGAGTTTATGAAGGAAATCCGTAGTTAATAATGGCGGAAATCTGGAAATACCTGTTCGATCGATCGATCGACTCAAGAATGTCGATCGATCGATGGTTCGATTGATTGACTCCCTTTCATCGATCGATCGATCCCTCCTAGAAATTGCATTAGTTTCCCTCTTTTGAAATAATTCGAGTAGGACGTGTAGGAACTTTGGAGATTAATGGTGAGGACCAGTAGGGTCTAAGTATGTTTTGATGAATGGGATTTTATAATGAGTTGTGTCCGTGGGATAACAAGGGTATAAAATTAAATAAGGATCTTGCATACGTTAAATGTAATATTTGGAGACTCGGGAAGTACTTAGACTAGTATGGTAGTGAGGGTACGCCTATTGGATTTATGTATTGTATAAGAAACCACTTTTAGAGACGAGGAATAATTACGAAAGGGGTGGTAATTGAGAATAAACTAAAATGGATAGTTATACATAGTACTCGAGTGATACGTGCCACATATAGATAAAAATATTGATCATAGGTGATGGGCAACCCTATATTAACATTGTAGAGTATATATATATAATCGAGTAAATGTGTGTGTGTGTGTGTATATATATATATATATATATATATATATATATATATATATATGTGTGTGTGTGTGTGTGTGTGTGTGTAATCATACCCGCGCTACTAGCTATCACAGAGGTTGTCGCGCCAGGACAGTCTTATCTCGATGGGACCTTTATGGGGGATATTGACTTGTACCCTAGAACATAGGATTCCTTGGTACAGGATGATATACCCGTTTATACCCTCAGCCTGGATGAGGACTACCTCCAAAATGGACGACCTTACGAGGGGCCGACCCTTCACCAATCTCTTGACATCTCTTCACACCAGGCTCCAGACGACAGTACGAGGGGCCGACCCTCCACCAGGCTCCAGACGATAGTACGAGGGGACGACAGTACGAGGCCAGAATTGGGCCAGGCTCGCTCCCGGAAGAAACTTTTCCCTCGGCCTCGGCTCATAGGCCGAGGGTGATATCATGACAGCGCGTGGTTTGGGAGACGCGCGGAACAGTGCGCGTGAGGCTCATATGACACGTGGCAGACCGTTATAACAAAATCACACCCTCACGTGAGGGAATATTATATCATCATTTGGCATCTACAGGTGTCAACAGGGGATTGGCTAGATCATTATTCACATGCACCATGCTTACTTGGGGGGTACACTACACCCCCCAAGACCTATATATACTTGTCACCTACAACCCTACAGGGGATCGATCAATTAACTATAACCCTAGCTAAAACTTTGCTTGTACACACAATAGAGAGAAGGAGAGGGTTATATGCATTGTATCCAAGGCCATTAGTGCCCATACTTAGTGAATCACACACTCACAGTGGATGTAGGCCAATTTGGCTGAACCACTATACATCATTGTCTAATTTCCTCTTATACTCATCCCCTTCTACATACTTATACACTTATACATCTCTATGGCTGCCATGGCTGCTACTGTTTGAGCTCACCATCACTTATCCGGTGGTGCTAAATCTTAGCATCATCAATTTGGAGCCGTCTGTGGGAACACGAGAAGACATCTCTTCCCTAAGTACAGCTTGACCTCACTGGGCACTCTGGTGGTGAACCAACACTCCCCCTGAGAGGAGGTGCTTCACCATTTAAAGAGACCCACTAAGGCACTCAAGCTCACCAGTATTTTCTTCAGTCCAACTTTTCATAGCTCAAGCACATGGCACCTGAGATGCCGCCGCCACCACTTCCCCCGCCGGATGAGGGGGGGAGACCCAGTTCCAGTCAGCCGTCGCCTCAATCTGAGATGGCTGATGTGGCGGCAGCCCTAAAGTCTCTGGCAGCAAGCCAGCGGATGATGCAGGAGCAGTTCACAGCTCTAAGCCAGAACATACTGAGACCACCAGGGGTCTCACCTGAGATGATTACTCCGACAGCAGCTCCAGGACAGCATGAGGTCAGGGGACCACCCCAGGCACCACGCAAAGACCTACCACCCCCTCAGCGGCGTAGGGATGTTGCTGATCCCCGGCGTTTATGCCTGGGGAGGCAAGGAAACCCTTGCCCTGAGGACAGGTATGACGATCTGGAGGGAGAGGAAGCCCCAATAGAATGCTGGGAACCTTACGAGGTCTCCAACAACACTGTGCGACCCCTCCAGGACAGCAGGGGAAAGTGCGGGAGACCGAACCCTGATGATCGCCCAAAAGGCTCTGCTTTTGATCGTTTGAGCAGGGGGTCGGCCTTTGAGAGGCTAGGCCCAGTAAATGACCTGCGAGAACAGTTGTCCAGACCGAGAAGCGCTGCGAGATCCAGGAGGGAGGCAGTAGACGGCCGACCCCGAGGCCGAGATGATGGCCAAAGGGAAGTAAACAACCGACACAGGCCTGCTGCAGCAGAACCCTCCGTCCACCTCGGAGAGGCAACAGGGGATAACATCGGCCAGGCCGACCCTGTGAGGCCCTGAAATGACTCAATCCAGTGGTTAGAAGATAAGATTGGTGATATATTGAAGAGCCGAGACCCTCTTCAGAGGGGATACACCATAGGCTCACCCTCTGTGGCAAAGATAGTCAACTTCCCCACGCCATCAAAATTCAAGCCACCTATGGTTACCCCAAGGTATGACGGGAGTACCAACCCCGTCCACCATGTGGAGATGTATCAGTCGGCGGCAGACATATACTCTATCTCAGATGAGATGAGGTGTCGTGCCTTCTCTGGTACCTTGACAGGGGCTGCACATGTCTGGTACACGTCTCTTCCAAAAAATTCCATCGAAAACTTTAAGCAGATGGTCGACCTGTTCATCCATAATTTCTGCTTCGGGGTGAGGCCACAGAAGAAGACCACCCACCTGCTCTATGTCAAGCAAGGGAAGAGTGAGAGTCTGAGGGACTATATAGTCAGATTCAATAAGGAGAAGCTGGAGGTGGAAGACTATGAGGAGAGCATAGCTATGACAGCCCTGATTGGAGGACTCCAAAAGGGGAAGCTGTTATGGAAGCTTGCTGAAGACCCTCCGAGGATGATGGCCGAGCTGTTGTCGACAGCAGGAAAGGTGATGAACGCCGAAGAGGCGATGGCTGCAAAATATGAGGATGAAAGAGGAGGTGCAAGTGGGAGTAAATACCCCAAGAAGAACAAAGAGGGTAAGAAGAGATCCGCGGATGACAAGTTCGTTAGGGACACTCCTCTGACGGTCAGCTGTGAACAGATTCTCAATGAGATAAAGAGTGATCGGTCGCTGAAGTGGCCTGAGAAGCTGAGGGCAGCCCCTGGCAAGAGGAATAAGAACCTGTGGTGTGAATTTCACCAAGACCACGGCCACGTGACGGATAAATGCTTTGCTCTGAAAGACGAGATTGAGAAGATGCTGAAGGAAGGGAAGCTCAGAAAGTACGTCGATAAAGGCGACTTCAAGAGGGGCCGAGGGGACGACCCCAGAAAGAAGCGAGTCAATACCTGCAGAGAAGGTCCTCAAAAAAGAGGGGACGACCCCTCTGATGATGAGGACGACCCTGACCTCCCGCCGAGAGACGACCATGGCCCTGTCAAGAGGCTTAATATGATCTCGCTCGGAGTGGGAATGATCTCCGGGGGACTTGCAGGAGGAGGGTCTGAGGTCGCCGACAGAAAGGCCCATGTGGCTGAGGCAAAGGCAGTGACGAAGACGGTACACGCAACCTCCCTGGAGGTCAAGTCAGAAAAGAGGAAGAAGGTGGATATGGACACACTAATAGTAGGATTTTCAAGGATGGACTTCAAAGGCCTCTTAGCCCCACACGAAGACCCTCTCGTCATCACTACCAGGGTGCACGGATGCGAGGTGCCGAGGATCTTGGTAGATGGGGGTAGCTCTGCAGACGTCATGTTCTGGCCATGCTTCAAGGCCTTGGGTCTCAGCCGTGCTAGACTCGTCCCCTACCACCATCCATTGATTGGGTTCAGCGGGGAAAAGGTTCACCCCCTTGGGGTATATGAGGCCGATGTGAGGATGGGGGACGAGTGGCCGAGATGGATCACCAAGAAGGTCAGTTTCTTTGTGATGGACGAGCAGGTGTTTTCGGCCTACAACATCATACTTGGGCATATGGCCCTCAAGGGGTTTGAAGCCGTGCCGTCTACGGTCCACCAGATGATCAAATTTCCTACCCCTTACGGGGTAGGGGAAGTTCAGGGAGACCAGACGACAGCGCGAGAGTGTTACTATAACCCCGCTGAAGAAAGGGAGGCACACGAGAGGGTTACAACCACTTACAATATTGATACCCTAGACCCCAGGGATGAAACGAAGCTGAAAAAAGGAGAGGCTGTGGAAGAGGTAGAATCCATCATCCTCGATGAGGATGACACGGAAAAAACCGTCCAAGTGGGAAAGTCTCTGAAGCGCAACATCAAGGAAGACCTCATTAAACTATTGAGGAGAAGGCGAAGCGTCTTCGCCTGGAGTCATGTAGATATGCCAGGGATTGACCCTGAAATCATGTGCCACAAGCTCAATGTGGTAGAGGGAGTGAAGTCGGTGAAGCAGAAGAGGAGAATTTACTCCAGAGAAAAATATGAGGTCATCAGGGACGAGGTCAAAAAATTAGAAGACGCTGAATTTATTAGAGAGGTCATCTACCCTGAATGGCTGTCCAATGCAGTCATTATCCCAAAGGCCAACGGCAAGTGGAGAATGTGCGTGGACTTCACAGACCTCAATAAGCACTGTCCCAAAGACAGCTTCCCTCTCCCCCGCATCGACCAGATGGTAGACGCTACCGCAGGCCATGAGCTCATGAGTTTCATGGATGCCTACTCAGGGTATAACCAGATTTTCATGAGCCCTGAAGACTCGGAGAGGACCGCCTTCATCACTGACAAGGGGACATACTGCTACAGGGTCATGCCCTTTGGCCTAAAGAATGCAGGGGCAACGTACCAGCGCCTCATAAACAAAATGTTTGAAGATCAGATTGGGAAGTCTATGGAGGTCTACGTAGACGACATGCTGACTAAGAGTCTGAAGGCAGGGGATCATGTGGCAGACCTGGAGAAGACCTTTAATACAATGGACAAGTACCAGATGAAGCTTAACCCGGCCAAATGTGTCTTCGGGGTCGGAGCAGAGAAGTTCCTGGGGTTCATTGTCAACCAAAGAGGCATCGAGGACAATCCTGAGAAGATAAAGGCCCTTATTGAGATGAGGACCCCGAAGTCCATTAAAGACGTTCAAAGGCTCACAGGGAGAGTTGCTGCCTTGAACATGTTCGTGTCTAGGGCCACAGACAAGTGCTTGCCATTCTTCAAGATCCTTAGGAAGGCCTTCGAATGACGTGAAGAGTGTGATGAGGCTTTCAGGGACCTAAAGTCGTACTTAGGGTCTCCCTTGCTTCTATCACGACCTGTCCAGGGTGAACGACTTTATGTGTACCTCGCCGTCTCAGGGTCGGCCATCAGGGCAGCCATTGTAAGAGATGAAGACGGGATACAGAAGTCTGTGTATTTTAACAGCAAGGCACGCCAGGGGGCAGAGCAAAGATACCCGAGGATGGAGAAGCTGGCCTACGCCTTGATCCATGCCTCGAGGAAGATGAAGCCGTACTTCCAGTCCCATACAATGGTCATCCTCACCGACTCTCCTCTTAGGCAGGTCCTACATAAGCCAGAAAAATTAGGTAGGTTGATGGCCTGGGCTATAGAGCTGGGGGAGTTCGATATTGTGTATCAGCCTAGGACGGCCATTAAGGGGAAGGCATTGGCATACTTCGTGGCTGAGTTCACTTGGGAAGATGATGAGGCCGAGGGTGAGACTCTCGGGAAGACGGATACAGATAGACCCGCTGACACACCCGCAGATAGGGCTGAGACAAGCACCGCTAGAAGGAAAGCGACTGAAAACGAAGAGGGAAGGTACATCTTTAGACAGGGGTCCCTCTCTGAGGGAAATTTTTTAGAGGAAAAGGCTCTGTGGAGCCTCTTCGTTGACGGGTCTTCCTGTGACAACGGAAGTGGAGCTGGACTGATACTATCAGCACCCGATGGCACAGACGTCGAATACGCCCTGAGGTTCAACTTCAAAGCCTCCAACAACGAGGCTGAATATGAGGCCTTAGTAGCAGGCCTCTCCTTGGCCAAGTCTCTTAGTGTCGGCCAGATTTTGGTCCATAGTGATTCAAGGCTAGTCGTGAATCAGATACTAGGAGCCTACGAGGCTAAGGACGAAAGGATGGCTAGGTACCTCGAGAAGGTGAGGTCATTACTGAAGGGCTTCAGAGAAGTGAAATTAAGGAGGGTACCTAGGCTCGATAATGGTCGTGCTGATGCCCTTGCTAGGTTGGCCTCGGCAACAAGAACAGACATCAGGAGGACGGTCCCAGTAGAAATTTTGCTTCGGCCAACTATTGAGGACGTTGAGGGAACACTTGGCAATTGCCTAAATGTCTCTCAAGAAGCTTCGTGGATGGACCCCCTGATCAGATACATTAAAGAGGGTGAGATGCCAGAAGCGGCGCAGGAAAGGAAGAAGCTGAGGTACAGGGCTGCAAAATTCACTGTCATCGAAGACACCTTGTACAAAAAGGGGTTTCTGCTCCCCTTACTTAGGTGTGTGCATCCCTCGGAAGTCCCTTCCATTTTGCAAGATGTGCATGAAGGGTCGTGCTCAAGCCACATTGGGGGTAGATCCCTAGCAAAGAGGGTAATCACCCAGGGGTACTGGTGGCCGGCCATGGGGAAAGACGCAGCGGCATACGTAAAAAAGTGCGACAAATGTCAAAGATTTGCCACCATCCCTCACCAGCCCCATCAGCCTCTTACTTCCATTACATCCCCATGGCCATTTGCAGTGTGGGGGATCGACCTAGTAGGACCCTTGCCTAGGGCCATCAATAACTATCGATTCCTCATCGTAGCCATTTATTATTTTTCAAAATGGGTGGAGGCGGAGCCAATGGTGACAATCACAGAGCAGAAGACCTTCCAGTTCATCTGGAAAAACATCATATGCAGATATGGTCTCCCCAACACCCTCATCTCGGATAACGGGACTCAGTTCAAGAATGCCTCTCTACAGAAATACTGTGAGAGGGTAAGTATCAAATAATTTTTCTCCACCCCAGGCCGACCTCAGGCCAACGGGAAAACCGAAGTTACGAACAGGACAATCCTAGACGGAATTAAGAAGAGGCTTGAGGAGGCAAAAGGAAGATGGGTCGAGGAATTATATGTCGTGCTGTGGGCATACAGGACGACAGTGAGAACCTCCACCGGGGAGACCCCATTCATGCTAGCATATGGATCAGAAGTCGTCATCCCCACCGAGATTGAGTTTCCTACGCATAGAGTCCAGGTGTATGACCCCCAGAAAAATGCGGAGGAGAGGAGACTCGACTTGGACCTGATTGAGGAAAGAAGGGAGAACGCTAAGGTAAGGCAGGCCGCCTACCAACAGAGGACCGCAAGGTTCTACAATCAGAGGGTGAAATAGAGGCCCATCGCAGTGGGGGACTTGGTTCTCAAGAAGACTTGGCAAAAGCCCAACAAGCTTCACCCTAATTGGCATGGCCCATATAGGGTCATCGATGAAGTCATCCCTTGGACCTACAGGCTAGAAAACCTAGAGGGGGAACCTTTTTCAAACCCCTAGAATGCATATCATTTGAAGAAATACTATCAGTAGTGTTGTAAGGTCTTGAAAGGCCATAATTGTAATGAGAGTTGCTCCAACAGAACACTTGGAAAATTAATGAGAAATATCAGTGTTTCCCTCATCCTGTTGTCAGTCCTAGCACGCATGGAAACATCTATAGAAATCCATTAAATTGGAAAGTTGACCCCTCGGCTATAATGGGGACCAGTGGAGGGGACGACCCCGCCACTGTCCTCAAAAAAGACGAGGGAAGACTTTAAAATCCATTAAATTGGAAAGTTGATCCCTCAGCTATAATGGGGACCAGTGGAGGGGACGACCCCACCACTGTCCTCAAGAAAGACGAGGGAAGACTTTATTTAAAACCATTAATTTGTTAAGTTGAACCCTCGGCTATAATGAGGACCAGTGGAGGGGACGACCCCACCACTGTCCTCAAAAAAGACGAGGGAAGACTTTAAAATCTATTAAATTGGTGAGTGAATCCCTCGGCTATAATGAGGACCAGTGGAGGGGACAACCCCATCACTGTCCTCAAGAAAGACGAGGGAAGACTTTAAAAACCATTAATTTGGTAACTGAATCCCTCGGCTATAAATGGGGACCAGTGGAAGGGACGACCCCGCCACTGTCCTCAAAAAAGACGAGGGTAGACTTTATTTAAAAATCATTAATTTGGTTACTTGAACCCTCGGCTATAATGGAGACACATGAGGGGACGACCCCACATTGGTCCTCAAAAAAGACGAGGGAGGGGGTAGTAGCATCAACAATGAGCAAACCATAATAGAATTAAATATGGAAGACAACAATTATAGAAGACAGTAGAAGTAGAGACGATGGTATTGACAAAACATAAAATATCAAGTGTTTTACAATACAAAGCACAAAAATACACTACAAGGGTATGGGCTACAGACATCCACCCTATGGGACGACATCAGAGGGCAAGGACTCTACATCTATAGGAACGGTCTCCTCAATAACCAGAACAGGGTGATCTTCAGAAGTGTCGACCCCCTCGACCTGAACTTGGGATTCCACTTGATTGAGGGCCTCGGCAATTAGGGGGTCGTCCAGTTGAACACCCTCCAGTGAAGGACGAACCGACGAGACAACATCACCAAATTTGAGGACGACCCATCAGCAGGCCGTCCTGATCCCCCTTTCCAGATACTCAAGGCCGAAGCCCTGAAATTCATCTGAAGTCTTATAAGCCTCAACAGCATCGGCCTTATCTTTCTTGATTGCTGCTTCCAGATCAGTCTTGTGCTTAACTTCCATGTTCAGTAAAGCCTCATCCCTATCCTTGATGATCAAGTCCTTGGCTTGCAGGTCGGCATCGTGCTGCCTCATCAGCTCATCTAGGACCCTAGCATGCTCGGTCCTAGCACTCTCAAGCTCAGCCCTCGCAGTATCAAGCTCAGTCTTTACAGTATCAAGCTCTGTCTGCAAGACAGCCTCATGCTGAATAGCCCTTTCGGCCTCATGGAACTTCATCTGATTCTCGGCCATCCATTTGGTGGTTGAGGTAAGGGCACAAACAGACTGCACGAAAAATAAACAGATATCAAGAGTGGCCAAGGGAACAGTAAGCGAAAGAATGAAGTTAAGGAGGTGGGTCAAGACCAATACCTGAGCAAGGGAGTGCAGACCATAGTCGTACACTTTAGCAGGAGGCATCTTTCTTAAGAACTCGAAGTCAGAGGCCGACGGTGTAGAGAACATCGAGGCCTTGGCAGCCCTTAAGTTCATGATCAGTGACGAGGGGTCGGCCCTCAGATGGGCCAGATTTTGAGACCAGAAGTCCCCCATGCTGGACGAAGAGGTCGTCCCCTCAGAGGCTTCGACTCTGGCCCTCGTCCGAGAATCAGGCCGAGGCTCAACTGGGCCCTCAGGCTCCTTCCTTTTGTTACTGTCAGTGGTCGGCTCCACCACTGTCGGCCCAGCGGCCTTTGTCTTCCTCGGAGCCTGCTGAGGCTCCTTCCCCTTCTTCTTGGCCAATCCAGACAGTAAGCTGGGAGATGTCATTTCCCAAAGATAGTCTGGTGTACCTGCAGGATGATCTGATAAGAGGACGACATGTCAGAAAAGTGCAGATCTAAAGAGGAAACACTTTGGAAAAAGCAAATAATAGGAAATGTTCAGTATAACTCACGTAGTTCAGACAGGGGGCCGACCCTCAGACCAGCTTCTTTAAGGAACCGAGGGGTCATCAAGTCTTCGAATTTTGCAAGCTCACCCTCTCGCCCTCGTACTCTCAGATAATCTATAATGTCCTTCTCCTCCAGACTAAGTCCAGGGTCTGACCTGGCCTTCATGGAGGGGTTGGCCCATTTTCTGGGGACCCTCGGACTATCGGCAACGGGCTCCCACTCCCCGGAGATAAAGAAAAACCTCTTCTTCCAATCATGGTTGGAAGTTTGTGCCACGTGAAGGAGTTTCTTCTCAGACCTCCTTGCCCCCAGATGATAGTATCCGGGCTGTTTGGACGAGGATGTAATGTTGTAGCAGCCCAAAAATAGGGCAGCCGAGGGCTCGTCGGTGAAAGAATTCTTCCACAAAGAGATATAGCCCAATATCGTCCTCCAGGAGTTGGGGGGAAGTTGAGAGGGGGCTACGCCGAGGGAAAACATGATATCAGCAATGGCAGGGTGCAGAGGGATACTGACTCCAACCTTGAACATTTGTTCATAGACTGCAACCTCTCCCTCTTCACAATCAAAAACCCTCTCAGTCTCAGAGGGAACCCTCATAGTTACCCCGGAGGGCACTCTGTAAATATGCCTCCATATCAGAAGGTCTCTATCCCTAACAGAGGAGATAAAGGACGAGGCGTGGGAGGTATCAACCTCGTCATCCGTATCGTCGTCCTCGTCCTCATCCCCTTCTCCCTTATCACCTGCAGGAGGACCCTGAGGAAAAGCCACTTGGAAGGCATTGGGGGATAAGGTTGTCACAGGGACAGCCTCAGAGGGGGCCGTACCCTCGGCCTCTCGGCCTGGGCTAAGGTCAGGTGTGTCCCTTCTACCAGAAGTTCCAGCACCAGTTGGTGAGGAGACTCTCTCGTCCATCTCACTTGGGTTGGGTGTCTCGGCAGGACGAGGTGACGACCCACAAGACTCAGAAGGTTCAGATGGTCTTATGGTGGCAAGAGGAATGGGAAAGATGGGTCGTACCCAATTAGGGTCGGTCCCTCATCTCCTCTCTTCCTCTTCCTCTATTCGTCTGATCTCGGTAAAGAGTTTCTCTCTCAAAGACGGGAACTCAGATACTAAGCTATAAAGCCTCCTAAGCATTAAGGGGAAGACTCTACACTTAGCTATTACACCCAACTCACCTAACTTAGCTACAAACAAGGGGGAAATTGACCAGGTTTGACTTTTGGATTAAACAAAGGAACTCAATGGGTTTTGTCAAGAACAACCAAGAACCAGTTACCTGAGAAGACACCGGAAAAGGTTATGGCACAACCTAAAGAGAATGCAGCCTCACAACCCTAAAAAACAAATAAAAATGAAGGCAGAAGAAAGCGCTGGGTGATAGAGAGTACTTGACAAAGAGAGCAACAAACGTTGCTAAGACTTGGAAGAATCGAAGGCTGCAAATGGCGATGGAAGCTGATAAGTTTCTAGAGAGAGAATGCTTAGGCGTGAAGAAGAAGAAGAAAGAAGAGAGAGAGTTTTGAAAATCTCTTAAATACTTTTGTAATGAGTGGACCCATTTACCAAGAAAGGTATAATTAGGGCACAAGGCCCCAAGTGCACTGCGCAGTCGCCATGCCTTGGAAACTGGAACAGCAATGAGTATCTGCACCGGTGTCACTCACCTAACTGATCACACGCGTCTCAATTTCAACAAATATCCCTCAGCCATCTCAATGGCACCTATGGCTAAGGGCTGGGGGGTGATTGATATACCCGTTTATACCCTCAGCCTGGATGAGGACTACCTCCAAAATGGACGACCCTACGAGGGGTCGACCCTTCACCAATCACTTGACATCTCTTCACACCAGGCTCCAGACGACAGTACGAGGGGCCGACCCTCCACCAGGCTCCAGACGACAGTACGAGGGGCCGACCCTCCACCAGGGTCCAGACGACAGTACGAGGGGCCGACAGTACGAGGCCAGAATTGGGCCAGGCTCGCTCCCGGAAGAAACTTTGCCCTCGGCCTCGGCTCATAGGCCAAGGGTGATATCATGACAGCGCGTGGTTTGGGAGACGCGTGGAACAGTGCGCGTGAGGCTCATATGACACGTGGCAGACCGTTATAACAAAATCACACCCTCACGTGAGGGAATATTATATCATCATTTGACATCTACAGGTGTCAACAGGGGATTGGCTAGATCATTATTCACATGCACCATGCTTACTTGGGGGGTACACTACACCCCCCAAGACCTATATATACTTGTCACCTACAACCCTACAGGGGATCGATCAATTAACTATAACCCTATCTAAAACTCTGCTTATACACACAATAGAGAGAAGGAGAGGGTTATGTGCATTGTATCCAAGGCCATTAGTGCCCATACTTAGTGGATCACACACTCACAGTGGATGTAGGCCAATTTGGCTGAACCACTATACATCATTGTCTAATTTCCTCTTATACTCATCCCCTTCTACATACTTATACACTTATACATCTCTATGGCTGCCATGGCTGCTACTATTTGAGCTCACCATCACTTATCCGGTGGTGCTAAATCTTAGCATCATCATAGGCTATCTGAGAATGATAGTCAGACGGTCCTAAGAGGCGTGAGGGGTATGTACTGACCTCTTAGTGACTTGGAACTATACTTCACCTCCATTTTGTGTATTTTGTGTTAATACAGTTCGAGAGTGATTCCGAACTAGTATTTCGCTTGGTATGAGCGATACGGGGACTTGATAGCAGAGTATGCCAGCACCATAGATTTTATGTGGAGTGCCGATTGTATATATATTATATGAGTGATTAATATATATGTACGTATACATGGAATTATTCTACTATGCGTATAAGTAGATAAGTAATCGAATAAATGCTCCTAATCATAATAAGTAGTCGAAACTTCGCAACAGTATTGAGAAGTACATAATTGGCTTAAACAACTTTTAATAAGATGTTATCTTAATTTAATCTTAGACTTTTGACCTTGCGAAGCAGAACTTATGGGAGAAGTATAGAGCTAGACTTATGAGTTATTTTAGCAGTACGATAGGTGTGCACACTAGATGAGAGGTGAGAATTCTCAAGGGAGTGTCGTGTACTAACATGGTGGTCATATTAGCTAGTAAGCATTTTAAATATTTGCTAAACCATTTTAAAACTGTTTTACACTCGGGCTCTGACCCGTTTCCTATCATTTTTCTCTCTCTTGTATGTATATGTATATATTATAGGTCCCAACTATATGGGCGTCAGGCGTAGGTTCTTTGAATTAGACGTACTGCAGCTTATGTGAGAGTTGCAGGCCCTTGTAGTATACGACCTCTTGCTTGATTCTTCTCTTAATTTAGCTCTTCCTAGCTAGGGCATGTGTCGCCCGAGTTCCTATTCCCATTTAGACTTGTTAGAGATTTTGTATTTTTTTATGTTTTCAATATTAACTACTCACTTGGGAGTTATTGCATGTCATGTTGATTTCACTTATGGATATTGACGTGGTCTGAATAATCTAGTTGGCGTGTTTATTTTTAATTATTGATATCCTTAACATTTGTGTTATTCTTAAATTGGTTTATATTTAAAAAGGTTTTTACGATGGAATTTAATAAATGAAATAATATTTTAAAATGTTTTGACACTTAGCTTAATTAATTATAAAGTGATTACATTGGAATAATTATTTTCGACGGTGATGCTAAGAATGAACCATACCGTTCACCTTGATTTTAATTTAATGAAGGACTGATCACCTGGTATTTAATTAGACGGGGTGTTACGTCTTCTAACTGTCAAAAAGATAAATCTTGCAACTATTGGGCTACGACCCACCAATGTGTGTGTGTGTGTGTGTGTGTGTGTGTATCCGTTTCTACAACACTTGTTCCATGAACCATCAGACCTTACAAATGGCATCACTGCTCAACAATCCTAAATCTGTGAAAACATCAAAATAAAATCAGCTTTCATAATCAATTGAGATCTCACCATACAACGAACATCTTTGCATATAAAAGCAAGAACTGTTTTTCATCACCAAATGAATAACACAATGAAAACTTATCAATTTACAAACTTATAAACCTACTTCATAACTCCTTACATATGTAATCCAATTAATTGTCCTCATGAGTCTCAATAGCGACCATATTGCATAAGTTAGTACACCTAACAACCCTATATGCATCCATTTTTCTTTGCAATAAATGAAAAATAATTAAAATTCCTCAACTAATGAGGTTGGCGTGAACCATAATATTATAAGAGGTAAAAACATAGAGAACACAAATACAAAAGTTACACGCATAATGTCTTTTCGCATAAAAACCACATAACAAATATAAAAGTTATATGCATAATGTTTTTTTCCATAAAAACCAGAAAACATAATGTGTTATCATTAGTACAAACATGATGTATTTTTGTGTGTACAATATGCATAAAAATCACATAAATAGACAATATTTAACAAAAGGTGCACGCAAGTTGATGACATGTCCACGTCAAAACTAGCAAAAGTCCATGTCAAAACAAAGATGTATAATTATCAATTCCTCTCTTATACTTCTTTTTCTTCACCTCACCTATTCTTTTCCTCTGTTTTATTTCCTCAAATTCTTCTATAATTCTCAATTCCGCAATTTTCTCAATCACAAACCCTAGGTCAGTTCAAGCTGAAATCACCAATTGAAATTAGAACAAACTAATAATACTCACACACTCATCATATTTTTCAAGGAACACAACACCATAGATTTCAATCTAGCAACAAATGGATCAACTAATAGGAATTTAAAAAAATAACAAATCAACATGTCACACAAATGCAAAGAAGAGATCAAAACATACCTTTAAATTACGAAAGACTTTTAGATTGAAACACAATCACGATCGAAAAGTCACTACTACCTCCTAAATAACAAAAAAGCAACGAGACACTCAAATGAGAAACAAAATCTAAAATCTAAATAAGTATGAAAGAATCATCATATTTCTTTCCAATTTCAAACAAGTATCCATATGTACCTCACATTCCGTAATCGGAGAAGGGTAAAATTGGTAAGCAAAATTATTTGTAAACGTGTTGTTGAGGAAACTAAGCGTCTAAATTGTATTCTCTTAAGGCATAATGTCTAAAAACTCTTATCAAAGGACTAGACCATAAAAACTTCAATTTTATAATAGCTTAGATTTTACTCAATTGATTTATGAATTTGACAATATAAATTCATTAAGATTTAGTTATTGAAGTTCAATGTTTTGCAACTTATGGTTGTAAATTGTTAATTTAGGGTTCGTGAATTTATTTTCTAGTTGTTTATATTGATATCTTTTTCATAAATCTCACAATCTAATATAATAGAGAGATAATCCCCTATTTGAAGATTTAGATATTGAGAGTTGTGACACCCAAATAAACAAAAATGAGAGCTCCAAAGGATGAACTCATGCCAACATTTTGTCTCAATGGCTTTATATATTGTGATTTATGAAATTAATTTGTCCGACGCCAAAGGATGAAATTAATGCCCATCTGCTATTTCACTCTACCCGACTCTCTTTATCCCCAAATTAATTTATGTTTCCTTTGATATTTTCCCTTTTAATTCACATGTAGCTTCTGAATTGGGCATAGCAGACTATCTTTGCTTCATGAATGGAAAATATTTTTTCTCTAAAAGGGTCTCTAGGGATACCTTTAACTAGAGCCTCTTCATTGCATGATCCCCTCCTAGTTACTCTCATTTTATGTCCTCTAGCTTTTTCATTTCGCTATACATAATTTTATATCCATAGAGCTTCAATGAGATATTTGACAAGTAAGAATTCTTATTTTCTTCAATGTTTCTTATGTGATTTTGTTATGATAATTCCAAGCATGATGGGTTTTATGTGAAGGTAATAATGGACGATGACCTGGATAGTTATCTTGGTTCCGAGGCTTCATGTGAAGAATATATATAATAAGGGTTTTCGGTATTTTTGGCTTGGTGTTTGGTTGAAGTTAAATATGAATATTTTGGGGCTTTTCTACATATAACCGATATCTAAAATATTATATGTTCTGCAACATTAAAATTTTTGGACTTTTGCTTTTCTACATATAACCGATATCAATTCCTCTCTTATACACAAAGGAAACGATGTCAAGTACTCTGAGAACCGAAATGATGTTTGGTTTAAGGAAGCAATGAATCATTTATTAAATAGAAAATGTAAATTGTTTGAACAAATATAAAATTGTAGTTTTGCATCAACATTTTAACGTACATAGTATCGAAATGGCCATTTTTTATGCTTATTAACAATTTCATGAAATTTGTACAAGAGTTCTATGTAATGTTTGTTTTTTCTTATTAGTTATTGGATGAAATTTGTATGAGATGTTTATAGTTAATTGTTAATTAGGTGTTGGTATTTCTTATATCTTTTTTCATTGATATATTTCAAGCTCCTTAAAGATTCTTATATGTGCTTGAGTTGTTTATATGATAAGGAGAAACTATATTTTTTTTGTTCATTTACAGATTTTAAGATGCAGCTTTGATAAATTGTACCAATAGGTAGATCAAACATTTTTTTAAAGGTATGCGCTAAGGTACTATAATATCTATCTTTATGAGTATGTAATCACATTCTTTATGTGCTAAGGTACTGTAATATCTATCTCAATACATAAGTTTTCTTTCTTTTATGTCCTTTAAAGGTTGTTATTTTTCTACGATGTAGGGAGTGATTTTGTATTTGTTTTGGATGATAAAATTTGGTTGTGCTTAGTTTTATCACAAAAGTGAAAGTGAGCTTCTGAGGATTTTCAAAAGAGTTGGATAAGCTTGAAATTAAATATTTAGTTTATGGAGTCTTTCAAAATTGGAAATTTATTGAAGATAGTTAAACAAAATAAAAATTATGCAAGCTTATTTAACTATCCAATTTGATAGATTTTTCTGCTTTTGACATTCTCTCTTACGGATAACATTATGTGTCAATATTTTCATTTGTCAATGCTTATAGGTTCATCTCCGTATGACAAGGATGTAGACAGCAAATTTAAGTTGGCCTCAATTTTAAGAGAAAATGGTGCAAAAATTCATCGAAGAAAGTAACAAGAAGAAATTATCCGTGAAATATCATTATCTCTTTCAGAATTTGATGCCTCTTACTTCAAAAAATTTAGTGATTCATGAATGAATAGGTGATCTCCTATACACCTACCGGCCCATCATTTGAGTTTAGTGTCACTTAGAAATTACAATTTTTGAGAGGCTATGATATTATATCATAGATGTAAGTTGTTTAATTTTGTGCATTTTTTACTTGAAATGGTTGTTATATGCATTTTAATTTCTTTTCCAAACCGATCGCATATCGCGCGGCGCCAAAAAATTAATAATCATGTAAATTTGAGTCCTAATGTCTTAGTGTCAAATTGAAAAAAAAAAAAAAAAAGTTAGGAACTAAAAATTTGGGACGAATATCATTGAAAGGTAAACCTAATTCAAAGAAAACGATGCCGACTTATGAGTGGTTTGCTGCTTTACTAAAAGTCTAAGACCGTTGGGGACCAACCAATATTGAATTAAGAAGGTGTGATGATGATACGTAATAGATTCCCCTCATAATTTGCATCAAAAAATGATGGAACAGATGTCACTGTAGTTTTAAACTATGCCGTCCCTTCGTAATGTTAGGACGATTAAATAGATGAAATATCATTGTCAACCCATGATTGGGATCAGGGGCAGTAATGATAGCATTTGTACATTGCATTATGAGCGGTACAACTTAAGTGACACGTCAATTTAGTTATAATCGTGTAATCACAGTTGTATAATTCATGTTTAGTTTTGAGGAGCTAAATTTATTTTACACTTTCTGCATTGTTTTTTATCTTTCAAAAGTTTTTTATTCATCTTTCTAACAAAAATTTCTTATGGTTCAGGATAAAACACGGACAAATGTTTCTAATCGTTTTAGAAGGTGAATGATTATTTTGAACAAAATAAAAAATTTAGACAAAACTTTAATTAAAATATATTGAGGAACTATTGAAATGACCCTTCATTTTCCATAATCTTATAAAATAATGATTCGCTTCAAACATCTAAAACATATACATATATTTTCCAAACATAGATCATTTACTTTACTGAACAACTTTTTTGTCACCTAACAATGAATGGTTCACAATTAAGAAAGATAAATAAGATCACACAGTTGGAACAAAGAATTGGGAGAAAGTGTGACATCCCGTCTAATTAAATATTGGGGGATCACTCATTTATTAAATTAAAATCAAGGTGAACAGTTGGTTCATTCTTAGCATCAGTGTCGTAAAAATAATTTTTTCAAATTTAACACCCTATTTAATTAAGCTAAGTGTCAAAACCATTTTTTTTAACATTACTTTCCAAATTTTATTTTGAAAATAAAGATTTAATTATCTACAACAATTCAATATTTAAAGAATCACACCACAATAATCCTGGAACATATAATCCAATTAATTTAAACATTCAACAACTAAACCCCGGGATTTAAAACTTAAAGTAAAACATACATGCTGAATAAATCCCAAAGTAACAGTACTAGAAATAACTGAAATACAAATTTCCCAATAAAACAGATAAATATTGGAAAGGGCGACACATGCCCAATAAGGAGAATGATAAAAGTGGAATCAAGTAAATGAAATCGTCTAAGCAAGTGCCTGCAACTCCCACCTAAGCTGCAGCACGTTCCTTCCAAGGGATCCTAAACAAGACACCCCTGTAGCTGGGCACCTGTAATATATACATATATATACAAGAGAGAAAGAGGAATAGAAACGGGTCAGAGTCCGATAGTGTATATGATTTAAAAATTCGTTTAGCAAGTATTTAAATTAATACATGCCAATGCAACAATATATTAGTGCGACACTCTCTTGAGAAATTCTTGCATTTCTTCTAATGTGCACTCCTATCGCAATAACATTCCCAATGGTTTATCTCATCATATATCACACTATCCTTCCCCAAGGATTTAACTTATCTTAGGTGACTCTCAAAATTTAAGATTTAACAACATCATGGTTTAAAAAAGATAATTTCATTTAGTACAAAACGCTCATTTTAACTTTATTGATTCATAAAGTTTTTCAATATCATATTATACTTTTCAAAACAAGTATTTTCAATTTGAGTCATTATACATGTCTTACTTACCATAACACAGTAGGCAGTTTTTCATATTTCAGAAGTTCATATGTATATTAAATACTCGTATAATATATATATTCTAACAGCACCCCACATAAAATTTTATGGTGCGGGCATACTCTGCTATCCAATCCCCGTATCAATGGTACTAAAGGGAATAAAAGTTCGGAATCACTCTCGAACTGTATAAATACATACACAAACAATATTGAGGCGAAGCATAGTTTCCAAGTCCAAGAGGTCAGTACATACCCTCACGTCTCTTAGGACTGTGACTACCGATTCGATAGCCTATACCTAGGATTTCTATCTTCTAGGGTACGAGTCAATATCCCCCATAAGGCACACGAGATAAGATCGTCCCAGCGCGAAAACCTCAGGGATAGCAAGTAGCGCGGGCATGATTTTCACAAGTATATAATATATGCATACACAATCATATAAATATACCACTTTTATTATATCAATTTAGGTTTATCCAATAACCCACATTCACAACATTTATCCCTATTTTTCCATTATTTTTTATCTAGTATAATGGTTCGTTTCTAACTTTAATTCGAACGATTTTTTCCAACTTACTACGTAACCCTCATGGACTCTATTCTTCCAAATGTACAATTCCGTAGATATCCATTTATGTTCCAACGTAACTCTCTCTTACGTGTCTCTCCCCTTTAATATATACTTACATTGTCCGTTATGCAAAATATCCCAAAAATATAGATTTCGCCTTACATTAAAGGATTTTGAATTTTATTTTTAAAGATGAGAATTTCAAACGGTTTCGAAATCGGAATTAAAATGGAGTTTTAATTGAATTTTTATTATCTAGAAGATTCCTCGAAACATAAAACTCTATAGCAAAAAATATATTTATTAATATTGAACGGTCCGATCGAGCTGAATTTTTTTCTGTAGCTTCCTCTCGTCTTCAGCTAATTCTCTGTAAAATTTCATCCAATTCCAACGGTCCGATCGTCCGGAATAAAAAAAAATTTAATGTTTGTATCTGATTAGAACTCTTTTCTTAATCAAACTCTTAATCCTTTACATGATAAAGGGTTTCCAGAATATCATGAAAATTTCCCATCTCAAATTGGGTTTTTCTTCCATAAATCTCATCCTAATAACTCATAAACTAATATGGATGATGCATCAACGAAATAAGAAAGATAAACACTTGCCTGGGATTTTCAGAAATCAGGTTTGGTGTTGAATTTGGTGTGGTTGCGTTCCCCGTCTCACGATCTACGCGTTGGCAATGGCGGCGGTGCAAACCGGTGAGTTTTGAGCCTTGGAATGCCTTGAGAGCTCTCTCCTCTCCTCTCCTCTCCAATGGTCGTTCTACTGTTTTGAGTTATCTAACCCTAGGAGATAACCTAAACATCTTATATAACCCCTTTAATTTTCGTGGGTTTAATTACCCAAAAATACAAAATGACTAAAATGTCCTCCCGGGGTACTAATTAGGCCTAAAAACACCCCGAGACCCAAATCAAACTCCCTGGTATACTTTTCTGACTATCTCGACCCTTCCGGACGCGTTGGCGCACTCAAAACGACCATACGAACAACTTATAAAATATTTACTTTTATTTATCAATATTTAGTCCCGACGCGACACGGGCGCGTCCCTACTCAAATTTCTAAAATTGTCATTTTATTCACTCGTGACATTTAATATGGCCACTATTATATATTACTTTGCTCATTAGTAATATTCAACAAATTTTTCCATAATTACTAACTCTCATCACGTTAATAATTATAACATAATTAATTTTCGAATTTTTATTAAATAATTAATTCACATTAAATTTAATAAATCCCCAAATTAATATAGCATAAAAATACGGGGTATTACATACTTCCCCCCTAATAACGAAATTTCATCCCGAAATTCGGAAAATAAGTCATACCTGGTAAGAACAAATCTAGATATCTCTCGCGCATATCGGCCTCACGCTCCCAAGTGGATTCCTCCACGTTATGATGCTCCCACTGGACTCGTACAAGTGGAATTATCTTCGACCTCAATATCCTCTCACTATAGTCTAGGATAGCCACTGGTCTCTCCTCGTAAGAGTTGTCAGGCTGTAAGTCTATCTCATCTATCGCGATGTGAGTATGGGCCATATCATCCCGAAGATACCGTCTCAACGACGAGATGTGGAATACATCATGAATGCGATGTAAATACTCTGGTAGTCCCAATCTGTATGCTACCGGCCCAATCCTCTCGATAATGGGAAATGGTCCCACCTACCTCGGGGCCAATTTCCCTTTCTTCCCGAACCTCATCACTCCTTTCATAGGAGATACACGCAGTAACACTTGGTCCCCCACATTAAACTCCCGGAAGAACCGTTTCGCATCGGCGTAGCTCTTCTGCCTGTCCTGGGCTACTCGAATGCGACTCCTAATCATCTCAATCCTCACGGAGGTTTCCTGAATTACCTCTGGTCCTAGCAACTTGTTATCCCCAACCTCGAGCCAGTAATTTGGAGAATGACAAGGCCGGCCATACAAAGCCTCACATGGAGCCATACCAATCGTAAACTGATAAGAGTTATTATAAGAAAACTCTACCAGTGGAAGATGTGGTTCCCAACCTCCTCCAAAATCAAGAACACACATGCGTAGCATATCCTCTAACATCTGATTAGTATGCTCTGTCTGTCCATCTGTCTGTGGGTGATAAGCTGAACTCAGCCTCAACTCAGTACCCATAGCCTCCTGAAAGCTTTTCCAGAAACGTGACACGAAAATCTTGTCTCTATCAGACACAATATTGAGGGGCACCCCATGTAATCTGACAATTTCAGAAATGAACAACTGAGCATACTGACCCGTGGTATAATCTGTCCGCACCGGCAGAAAATGAGCCACCTTGGTCAAACGGTCTACAATCACCCAGATAGAGTCGTGGCCCCGCTGTGATGTAGGCAACCCTGTAATAAAATTCATGGAAATACTCTCCCACTTCCACGCGGGTACTTCCAATGGCTGAAGCAATCCTGACGGTTTTTGATGGTCCACCTTCACCAGCTGGCAGGTAGAACACTTGGACACGAACTCAGCAATGTCCTTCTTCATCCCACTCCACCAGTATTGCCTCCTTATATCCTGGTACATCTTATCTCCTCCAGGATGTACCGCAAATCGGGACCCGTGAGATTGGGTCATCACTGCATGACGCAATTCTGCCCCTTCCGAAACCACTAACCTCCCATTAAACCTCAAACCCCCATCAGAACTAACAGAATAGGACTCAGCACCCTCGGCTAAAAGTCGTACAATCTGCTCCTGGCAGAACGGGTCTGTGGCTTGGGCCTGTATTACCCTCATAACAATCTCGGGTGTGACTGTCATAACAGATATGAAGGAACGGGCTACTGCGTCCTGGTGACCCAACTCCTTCCACTTCTCTTTTCAGACGTCCGCTACCTCATTTACCGGTCTTCGGCTCAACGCATCAGCAACTACGTTGGCTTTCCCCGGATGATATTGTATGTCGAACTAATAGTCCTTCACAAACTCTAACCATCTGCGCTGACGGATATTCAGCTCTCGATGAGTGAGCAGGTACTGCAGTGATTTGTGATCTATGAACAAACGGAACTTCTCCTCCATTAAATAGTGTCTCCATATCCTCAATGCAAAGACGACCGCTGCTAACTCCAGGTCGTGGGTGGGGTAATTCTTCTCATGCGGCTTAAGCTTGCGGGAGGCAAAAGCTATAGCCTTCTCTTCCTGCTGAAGTACACCCCAAGTCCCCGTAAAGAGGCATCGGTGTAAACCAGGTACTCCACACCCGGCTTCGGTAAAGCAAGGACTGGTGCTGATGTAAGCTTGTCTTTCAGCTCGTCGAAAGCCAATTGACAAGCTTCATCCCAAACATATGGTACCCCTTTGCGAGTCAGGTTCGTCAATGGACCCGCTATTTTGGAGAATCCCCGAATGAATCTCCTGTAGTATTCGGCTAACCCCAAGAAACTACGCACTTCCGTCGGTGTCGTGGGCTGTCCCCACTCCCTCACCGCTGACACTTTACTCGGGTCAACTGCTATCCCCTGTTCAGAAACAACATGCCCCAAGAACTGTACCTCTTGCAACCAGAATCCACACTTCTCGTACTTAGCATACAACTGATGCTCTCGTAAAGTCTGAAGAACCTGCCTCAAGTGCTCGGCATGCTCCTCCTCGGAGTGTGAATATATCAAAATGTCATCTATGAAGACGTTGACAAACTGATCCAAGAACTCTCTGAATACTTGGTTCATTACGTCCATAAATACGGCTGGAGCATTTGTGAGACCAAATGGCATCACTCTGAACTCGTAAGACCCATACCTCGTCAAGAAGGCAGTCTTTGAAACGTCCTGCTCTCTAATACGTAGCTGATGGTACCCCGACCTCAGATCTATCTTCGAAAAGAAAGTTGCTCCCTTCAGTTGGTCGAACAGATCATCGATTCGAGGCTACGGATACTTATTCCGTATCGTGACCTTGTTCAACTCCCGGTAGTCCACACATAACCTTAGTGAACCATCTCTCTTCTTCACAAACAAGACTGGAGGGCCCCAAGGTGAGGTACTCCTGCGAATGAAGCCCTGACCTAACAGCTGCTCTATCTGATCTCTTAACTCTCGCATCTCTGCCTGAGCCATACGGTATGGAGCGCGTGCTATAGGTCTTGTATTTGGCAATAAATCTATGACAAAGTCTATCTCTCGACTGGGGGATAGGCCTGTTATCTCCTGGAATACATCAGAATACTCATGAACGGCTGGGATCGAGTCTAAAGGAATCACAACCTCCTTAGAGGCATCCTCCTCTATATAATACAAATGAGCGGTCGAACCTCCCTCTGGGCGAGGCATCGCCACTACAAACATCTCTTGCCCCGGAATGGCAAAAACAATGCTCCCACCGAAGCAATCAATCATGGCTCTATAAGCTGCGAGCCAATCCATACCGATAATAACATCATGCTCATGTATATCTAAGACTAACATGTCTGTAGGTAATACCAAACTACCAATCTCTACCCCCACTCCCCGGCATATAAAGAAGATAAGCGACCCACTCCCCAGTGGTGAGTCTACACACGTCATTGTGCTCTCTGCTATGGCTAACAACCCTAAGGCCTTCGCAAAATGTGTAGCTATAAAACAATGCGTCGCCCCAGTATCAAACAAAACCCGACCCATAGTACCATGGATAGGAAACATACGCTCAATCGCGGGTGGTGCCTGTGGAGCTGCTGCCTGGTTTACGTTATAGACACGTCCGTACTGTAACTGCCCCTGCTGCACTGGAGCTGCTGGAATGGCTGGTAGGGCTGGCACCTGGGCTGGAGCTGGGAGGGCAGCTGGAAAAAGTGGTCTTTGTGGCTCATTACGGGCACCCTGTTGCTGTGGGGCCCTATTACCCTCTGGTCAATCCTGGCACTTATGACCATGCTTTCCGCATACAAAACACCGGCCTCTGAAGTTACCTCCCCTATGACCCTGCTGACCACGGCCCTGCTGGCCGTTACCTCCCCGCCACTGGCCCTATTGGCCCTAATTAGCACGATGTTGGCCTTGTTGATTAGGCTGGCCCTGCCTATAACCCCTAAATCCCTGCCTGGAATCACCTGAACAGAATCACTTAGCAGGGTCCCCCTGATGGGAACTCTGCTCGTGTTGACGAGTCTGTCCATGAGATGGTGCCCCACTAGCACTACTACCCCCGGTCCTGCCCTGCTGGCTGGACTCTCCTGCTCTCCTTATTCCTTGCAGATGGAAGCGGTGATCCTGGCAGTGTAGTAACGCGGCATTGAGTACATCAGTGAAAGTACTCAGAGATAGATTCCCTAAAGATGCTGACGGATCCTCCAAGCTAACCCGTCCACAAACAACATTATCTTCTTACTATCAGTAGGTGCCTCATCTGGCACTATGGTGAGAAGTCTCGTGAACTCCTCCTCATACTCAGCAATGGTAGAGTTCTCCTGTTTCAAATTCAGTAATTTCTGCCTCATCTCAGTCTGCACGGCGGGTGGAAAGTACTTGCGGTCAAACCGCTCCCAAAATGACTGAATAGGGACCGTGTCCCTCTCCTCCAAGGTGGTAGTGGACTCCCACCACTGCAAAGCGGCCCCCACCAGCTTACAAGAAGCCAATAACTGCCTTTGCACGTCGGTGCACTCATACATACGAAGATGCCGCTGGATGTCTTTCTTCCATTGACTGATTGTGACGATATCTGAGCTACCAGAGAACTCAGGGGGATGCGCCTTCTGAAAAGCATCCCTAACCCTCTCCCATGTAGATGGAAGCTGTGCTGGTAATGGCGCCACTGCCTGAATCTGGGGTGGAGCCTGCTGAACCACCGCTAGCGCGGCATTCACCGCCTGAGCAACAATGGCGGCTACTTCACTAGCATTCATAGTGCCTTGTGCCGGAGCTGCTGGATGCTCGGCCTGGGCACGCCAATCCTTCGGTGCACGTCTCGGAGGCATCTGAAACGTGAAGTAGTTTATTAGTCTACAATCATTATCAAATCTCAAATAGTTGAAGACGTAACGTAAAAGCAGAAATACAACAATCCTAAAAATAGGGCTCTATAGCAAAAACGTTAAGCTGAAAGCGAAAATAAGCCGTACAGATCCTATGGACACTAGAACCTGGCTCTGATACCACCTGTGACACCCCACCTAATTAAATACCGGGCGATCACCCCTTTATTAAATTAAAATCAAGGTGAACAGTTGGTTCATTCTTAGCATCATTGTCGTAACTTTTCCAAATTTAACACCCTATTTAATTAAGCTAAGTGTCAAAACCATTTTTTTAACATTACTTTCCAAATTTTATTTTTAAAATAAAGATTTAATTCTCTACAACAATTCAATATTTAAAGAATCACACCACAATAATCCTGGAACATATAATCCAATTAATTTAAACATTCAACAACTAAACCCCAGCATTCAAAACTTAAAGTAAAACATACATGCTGAATAAATCCCAAAGTAACAGTACTAGAAATAACTAAAATACAAATGTCCCAATAAAACAAATAAATAGTGAAAAGGGCGACACATGCCCAATAAGGAGAATGATAGAAGTGGAATCAAGTAAATGAAATCGTCTAAGTAAGTGGCCTGCAACTCGCACCTAAGCTGCAGCACGTTCCTTCCAAGGGATCCTAAACAAGACGCCCCTGTGGCTGGGCACCTGTAATATATACATATATATACAAGAGAGAAAGAGGAATAGAAACAGGTCAGAGACCGATAGTGTATATGATTTAAAAATTCGTTTAGCAAGTATTTAAATTGATACAGGCCAATGCAACAACATATTAGTGCGACACTCTCTTGAGAAATTCTCGCCTCTCTTCTAATGTGCACTCCTATCGCACTAACCTTCCCAATGGTTTATCTCATCATATATCACACTATCCTTCCCCAATGATTTAACTTATCTTAGGTGACTCTCAAAATTTAAGATTTAACAACATCATGGTTTAAAAAAGATAATTTCATTTAGTACAAAACGTTCATTTTAACTTTATTGATTCATAAAGTTTTTCAATATCATATTATACTTTTCAAAACAAGTATTTCCAATTTGAGTCATTATACATGTCTTACTTACCATAACACAGTAGGCAGTTTCCCATATTTCAGAAGTTCATATATATATTAAATACTCGTATAATATATATATTCTAACAGCACCCCACATAAAATTTTATGGTGCGGGCATACTCTGCTATCCAATCCCCGTATCAATTGTACTAAAGGGAATAAAAGTTCGGAATCACTCTCGAACTGTATAAATACATACACAAATAATATTGAGACGAAGCATAATTTCTAAGTCCAAGAGGTCAGTACATACCCTCACGTCTCTTAGGACCGTGACTACCGATTCGATAGCCTATACCTAGAATTTCTATCTTCTAGGGTACGAGTCAATATCCCCCATAAGGCACACGAGATAAGATCGTCCCAGCGCGGAAACCTCAGGGATAGCAAGTAGCGCGGGCATGATTTTCACAAGTATATAATATATGCATACACAATCATATAAATATACCACTTTTATTATATCAATTTAGGTTTATCTAATAACCCACATTCACAACATTTATCCTTATTTTCCCATTACTATTTATCAAGTATAATGGTTCGTTTCTAACTTTAATTCGAAGGGTTTTTTCCAACTTACTACGTAACCCTCATGGACTCTATTCTTCCAAATGTACAATTCAGTAGATATCCATTTATGTTCCAACGTAACTCTCTCTTACGTGTCTCTCCCCTTTAATATATACTTACATTATCCCTTATGAAAAATATCCCAAAAATATAGATTTCTCCTTACATTAAAGGATTTTGAATTTTATTTTCAAAGATGAGAATTTCAAACGGTTTCGAAATCGGAATTAAAATGGAGTTTTAATTGAATTTTTTATTATCTCTAAGAGTCCTCAAAACATAAAACTGTCTAGCAAAAAAAATATTAAAAAATATTGAACGGTCCGATTGAGCTGAATTTTTTTCTGTAGCTTCCTCTCGTCTTCAGCTAATTCTCTGTAAAATTTCATCCCATTCCAACGGTCCGATCGTCCGGAATAAAAAAAAATTTAGTGTTTGTATCTGATTAGAACTCTTTTCTTAATCAAACTCTTAATCCTTTACATGACAAAGGGTTTTCAGAATACCATATAAATCATCACTACATGAAAATTTCCCATCTCAAATTGGATTTTTCTTCCATAAATCTCATCCTATTAACTCCTAAACTAATATGGATGATGCATCAATGAAATAAGCAAGATAAACACTTGCCTGCGATTTTCAGAAATCTGGTTTGGTGTTGAATTTGGTGTGGTTGCGTTCCCCGTCTCGCGATCTACGCGTTGGCGGTGGCGGCGGTGCAAACGGGTAAGTTTTGAGCCTTGGAATGCCTTGAGAGCTCTCTCCTCTCCTCTCCAATGGTCGTTCTAGTGTTTTGAGTTATCTAACCCTAGGAGATAACCTAAACATCTGATATAACCCCTTTAATTTTCGTGGGTTTAATTACCCAAAAATACAAAATGACTAAAATGCCCTCCCGGGGTACTAATTAGGCCTAAAAACCCCTCGAAACCTAAATCAAACTCCTGGGTATACTTTTCTGACTATCTCGACCCTTCCGGACGCGTTGGCGCACTCAAAACGACCATACGAACAACTTATAAAATATTTACTTTTATTTATCAATATTTAGTCCCAACGCGACACGGGCGCGTCCCGACTCAAATTTCTAAAATTGTCATTTTATTCACTCGTGACATTTAATATGGCCAATATTATATATTACTTTGCTCATTAGTAATATTCAACAAATTTTCCCATAATTACTAACTCTCATCACGTTAATAATTATAACATAATTAATTTCCGGATTTTTATTAATTAATTAATTCACATTAAATTTAATAAATCCCCAAATTAATATAGCATAAAAATACGGGATTTACAGAAAGGACCCCTAATCTGTTGGGAGTTATTTGTTACCAAGTCATAGTTGAATCAAATAAGTTCATGGGCTATGAGGTGATTTAAGGAGTCGTCCAAATTTGTTCTCTTTATAAGGAAGGCAAACATAATTTAATAAATATCAAATATCAAAAATTCCCTCAAATATTTTTTAATACACATTTAGTCCAAATTTTTTACTTTGTTTAAAAAAATTCCTCAAATACTCATTTAACTAATATTTTCTTATTGTTAAAGGTCCGCGCTAGCGGTACTCACTCCCCCCCCCCCCCCCCCCCCCCCACACACAACTGTCGGAGCTTCAGCGACCCTCACTGAAACTCTATTTTTTGAATGTTTTTATGTGGTGAGGGACTTTTTGAAACAAAGTGGGTTAATTACACATAGATCCCCCCTAATGGTATTTTCCTTCCCATTCTTTCAATTTTTTCAATTTCAACCCTTAACTTCGTAAATCGCTACAATTTATCCCCTGTCGTCCAACTCCGTTAACTTTTGGCAAAAACCCTTAGTCATGTGCATGGCACATGACTTTAAGCAAGGGCATTTTTGTCCAAACCTAATTATTTTTTAAAAAAATCTTTAAATAAGAAATAAACATTTAAAAATTAAAAAAATACCAAAAAATATTTTAAAAATATAAATAAACTTGGAATAAATTCTCAAATTATGAATATATATTTAAAAATTCTAAAAGTACCAAAAAATATTTAAACACTACAAAATTCCAAAACCAATTGAAGAAAAATTTATTTCCCACAAAAACAATTATTTCCACCAATAAAAAATGATTTTCATTGATATAAATTATTTTCAACAATAATAAATCATTTCCAACAAATAAAATTATTTCCAGTGATATAAAAGTATTTCCATCATTTAAAAATGATTCCAGCAAATAAAAAATAATTATCACCAATAATAAATAATTTCCAGTAAATAAAATATGATTTTCACCAATAAAAAGTTATTTTCAGCAATATAAAATTATTTTGAACCAAATTTCTATTAAAAAAATAAAAAATAGAAAAAAAACATAAAAATAAAAAACATACACCAAATATTAAAAAACAGAAAAAGATACATAAAACAATAAATAAATCAAACATAATTTTTTTCCACAAAGCTGCATTTATTGTAACATACACTAAAATACCAAAATAAAAAATGGTTTCCATACAATAAAAAATAATTTTCAACAATAAAAAAATAGTTTCCAGTAATTAAAAAACTATTTTAACAAACAAAAAATGGTTTTAATAAATTTTGTTTTTTCAAGATAACAAAATTATTTTCAGCAAATACAAAATTATATTCAGCAAAAAAAAATGATTTCCCATGATATAAAATTAAATTCAACAAAACAAATATAAAAAAAATGATTTCCCGTAAATAAAAAAATGGTTTTTCCAAGATAATTTTTTCCAAGCAAATAAAAAACATAATTTCAAGAAATAAAAAAAATAGAAACCCTAATCTATTTGAGCAGCAAAAAATATAGAAACCCTAACAAAAAAAAATAGCAGCACCTTCTACCCCCCCCCCCCCCCCCCTCACCTCCAAGCCCCAACCAGCCCCTTCACCCTAGATCGGCTCCAGATCTATTCGTGGGTGGGTGGGTGGGTGTGTGGGTGTGTGTGGGGGTGTGTGTGTTCCTGGGTGTGGGTGTTCGTGGGTGTGTGTGTTCGTGAGAGAGAGGGGGAGAGGAAGAAGAGAGAGAGGGAAGAAGACGGATGTAGAGAGAGAGAGAGAGAGAGAGAGAGAGAGAGAGAGAGAGAGAGAGAGAGAGAGAGAGAGAGTTTAGGGTTTTTAAAAAATACCCTCTTAAATGACCAAGTTACCCCCACTTAAAACACATGTGCCACGCACGTGACCTTTATCTCGCCAAAAAAAAACGACTGTCATGTTTTTGGGCAGTGTTAACTATCAGTGAAACTATAGGGTGGTATTTGAAAAAATCAAAAGAAGGGGGGAGCGCCAATAGGGGCAAAGTTCAGGGGGTCGTAGTTTAATTAATATGAACAAAGTAAAAGGCTTGGACTAAATGTCTATTAAAAAAATATTTGAGGGACTCTTTGGTATAAGCCCCATTTAATAATGTGAATGATTAATATACGAATAACTCATTAATATGATAGGGTTTTTATTGGATCATTTGTATTTCAGTCAATCACAATACAGAGTCATGTTAACCCTAATTTAAATAGTGTCTATAAATTTGTACACTTTAAGGAGTGGATGGATTTTATGTGGTACGTGTGGGGATGAGAAGGATGAGAAAAAAATTGATGACCCTATTCGGATGGGAGTTTGTTGGAAGAAATTGTATAAAATAAACTTTAACTTAATTGAAGTAACTTTAAGACTAACTTTAGGCGGGACCCATAGGTCAAACATGATGGATCAAAGTACCTACACGATCCTAATCGAGAGGAGAATAACGTGGTATACTTATTTTTTTCAAAACTATTAAGGAACGCATGAAAAATTTGGACTCAAAGTAACCCACTTGAACACAAGCTACTTGTTATAGCTAATGTAGAAGTATTATCCCATATTGGAAAAATGTGAGAAAGTATTGAAGTTAATATATCCCAAAGTTCTGACTAAGCATTGGGTGCCTTGAGTATCCCAACTCTTTGAAAGGGAAGGCCCGCACATCAAACGCGACGGGTCAAAGTACCTACGCGATCCTCATGGAGATGAGAAATCATGAACCGTAAGTTCTCCTTCCTTTTTTGTTCTTGCATACTATATTATTTTAATATATTCGTTCTGCATTTACTATTTTGACATTTATTAATTATATTACTGATTACTATATATCTATAAGGAAAAACAATCTCAAGACGGAATTCTTTTGTAATATTCCGTACTTTTAAGAGTATTTTATTCCACGTGTGCATTGATTTATTAACGCAATTGGGAAATTGAATTGATTTTGATAAATATTGATTAGCAAGTTTAGGATTAATATTTATGATTAAAATTATTTACTTGCCTGTAATAAGTAAACAACGATGTGAATTATTATTTTGTCGTTAGAGAGTTAAAACCATGAATTTAAATAGTTTAGTGACGACGCTTATGGTACGTACGTGTCGTGTAAGGTTAATAAAATAGGGGAACACTTTTATTTAGTGTGGTGACAATTATTTGCAACACAAATAGATGAAAAAAGCGTAACCACCAAGCAAAATAAGAAACATAAAATGCCAATCACACAACAGGAGATGTACGTGGTTCAGCAAGAATGCCTACATCCACGGTGGTGCAGTCTGTATTATTTTTATATACTCTGAGGAGCGTTTACAGAGAATACAGTGCGTGTCCTATGCCCCAGACGTAGGGTTTATTATAAACATATCTGCCTTCGGGGAGTGGGGGTGTTGTCCTTCCCCACGTTTTTCATCTTCTCCTGGAATATCTCTATTTTAGAACATGGGAGAAGACTAAGTAAAAACTGAATTAATGTTAAGGTGCGAAGGGCTTGGACTTTGGGTCATTTTAATTGGGTACTCGTCCAGGCCTATAATGCCGATTCCGGGTACCCACAATTGCCCCTAAATTTTTTGGGCCATAATTTGGGCTCAATAAATTTAAATGATTTGTCATAATGGCTCTGTTGCATATCACGTAACTCTTCCCAAAGTTTGAGAGCTGATTTAGGCGGAAGTCACTTTGTATCCTGTGCACGATGATTAGTATCATTTAAAAGTCATTTTGAGAAGCATTTCATAGTCGCCATTTCAAGCTTTTTAGTGTTCTTCCATCTCCTACGAGTTTTAGCAATTTGTGCCCTCTTCTCTAGGTCTTCATTTCCTTTGCTCTCGATCTCCATTGTCATTTGGGCTTGTGACCTTGCACTGCCCCAGCCAAATTCCCATCTCGTAAGTCTCCCTTGCTTTCTCTCTGTGTCTTCTTTGAATTTGTAGTTTAGGGTTTACAAATGGCAAAGATAGGTAATATATCATTGTCCGAGTTTAGGAAGTTTTACAATATCCCAGAGTGGGTAGAGATTGAGTGTGCCTCTCTTCCTAGAAATATTAGAGAGATAGAGGGTGCCCATTAGATTCATGTCTTGTTACTTTCTTAAAGGGGGCTTACTTTTTCTCCAAATGATTTATTCTTGCATTTCCTTGGTTATTTCAACAATGTTCCTGCACAGTGTTCGCCCAATGTATGGAAGATAATCAATGGCGTTCATAGAATAAATCAACTATATGGCACCAAATTAGGGCTCGCCAAAGTCTTCTTTTACTATTCCTTTTCTAGAACTAGCTCTGGTGTCCTTTATCTTAAGGCCAAGAGTCCTGACAGGGTGTTGGTAGTAAACCTACCTGATTCCCACAAGGATTACTGGCAAGATGGATTTCTCACTAGAAATTGGCAGTTCTCCCCCCCCCCCCCCCAGACTGAGGGGTCGAGGTCTGATAGGTTTACTGTTCCCTTTTATGGGGAAGAGTATATGGGTAGTCTTTGCTCTGTCCATTCAATTTCTTTATTAATGTATGATCTTTCTGATTCTGCCCTTTTTTTCTTTAGTGAGGTCGAAGAACTTAGAGTCTTCCATCAGCGAGGTTCGGTTTTCAGAGCTGGTTAAAGCTTGGAATATCAGGGAGCCCTTAGTTGACGGTGAACATCTCCGGTCTGCGGCTTTCTTGCTCGAGTACAAGAATGTTGGGTTCAGCTTTATCGCGAGGCCTGTGGAGAGTATCCTTGAATTTGAAACCTCTGAAGAAGCTACTGTCGATCTCATTCAGTTGGAAGAGGAGGAGAGCAGTTCTGAGAGTGATATCAGAGGTGGCGATGAAGGCAATTTAGCGAGGGGAACTCCAGTGGTGACAGTTTTTCTGATTCGGAAAAGGTTTCTGAAACCCATGAACCTTCGAGCACGTCCAGCAGTTCTAGCGAGGACTTGGTTCCTCCAAGGAAAAATTTGATCCGAGATGATGATGATGATGATCATGTGCTTCTCGCTCAGAGGTCAAAGAAGTAGAAGTCCAACACTGGGGCTGTTGCTACTAGTTCCCGGTTTGCTACTCAGGAGCAAGAGAAGAAGAGGAAAGAAGAAGAGCAGGTGAGTGAGAGAGAGAGACAGAGAGAGATAGAGAGAGAGAGGGAGGGAGGAGGAGAGAAAGAAGGTGTAAGAGAAGAAGAGGATGGAAGAGAAGAGGAAAATGGAGAGGGAGAAGGAAAATGGAAGCGAGAATGAAGGCGGGGCAGGCCTTAGTGCCTGTGTTCGCGTTGCCAGAGGGGGCCTCAGTTGCCATTTCTCCTCAACTGGCCCCTGCGCTACTCGAGAGGACAGTCCTTCCTGCAGATCACCAATGGGCGACGGGGTCCGATCAGTTAGCCTTGCAAGCTAGTCAGAGCCTAGCCTTGGTAAGGCTTTTACTCTTTTCTAATATTTGACAAATTCTGGTTGTTTCTTTCTTCTAACATCTTCTTCTATTTCGCAGTTTGTGACTGACTTTTCCGTGCTCTATCGCTCTCGCGACGAGCTAGTGAATAAGAACGACGAGCTGGAGCGGTAGAATGCTTCCTTAAAAGTGAAGGGTACAGAGCTGGAGGCTAGTCTGAAGGCCGCTGATGCTGATCGGACGTCCGTCTTCCGACATGGCTCTAGCTAATGCCAATCGGGAGAAGGAAGCGGCTGTTAAAGAACTGAATGAGTTGTGGCATGCCTATAACCTGGTATGCTCAAGAAAGTTGGCTGTCATGGAGGAGAACAAGGTACTGACTGAGCAGCTGAAGGTGAAAGAGTCTCAGGTAGCTACCGTGAAGGAAGACTCATATAACTTCGGGTGGGCTGCTGCGTATGAAGATGCCGAGGTTCAGATAAGCTATATTAGTCATCTGAACTTCAAGAAGGGCTGGAACAAGGCCCTTTTAGCTGCTGGTGTGGATATTGCCTCTCCTCTATTCGACGAGCACGATCCAGGCCTAAAGCCGATTGTGGATGAAGCCCCTGCCCCAGCCATTGAAGCTGTTGACCCAGCAGGCAGTTCCTGCTAATGTCCTCCCTGCTCAGGCGATAGAGGTTATCCCTGCTGAGGGAGGTGCTTCTATTGCTGCTGACAAAGGGAAGCAACTAGCTTCTTCTAGGCAGCCTGAGGACGCTAGCTAATTTACCCCTAGGGTTACTCTTATATTTTTGTTTTGTAACTTTCCTTTCTGCTTCTTCAATATACTCTGATCTTTTTCTTATGAATGAAATGAGAGGACTTTTTCCTTTAGCGTACTAAATAATTCTATCTTTCATTTCACTTTTACTGCTTGTAGTTGATTGGTGTTGATGATTATATACCAGCCACTTCTCAATTGGGGAGAATGCTTAGTCCTGATGTAAGTCCTAAGGTTCGTCATACCTTTGTGAGGATTTTCAAATCGCTGCGATTGAGGAATAAGCATTTCATAGAGAAGACTGAGCTCGTCGTTAAACTGAAAGACAGGCTCTAAGAGATAGAAGAAGTTGGTGCCTCAGTCCAAGAAGAGGTGAATACTCTGAGAGCAAGGATTCTGGATGCTTCTGAGATTAACCAGGTTAGAGAAATTCTTCAACAAGAGAATAAGGCTTTGAGGAGGGAAGTCTCACGACTCAGGGAGCATGCGCCGAGCATCTCTCCTATAGTATTACGAGGTTCCTCGTCATCACGAGCTGGAGCTGAACCAAACGATGTTCCTCCTGTGCTGCGAGGTTCTACTCCGCCGACTATTTCACGAGCTAGCACAAACACGAGGAGTTCATCTAGGGAAATGGAAGATCTTTGTGGTGATGTCCAACGAACATATATGATTGCTGTTGGGCTTTAAAGGGACGTCACTCGACTGAGGCACCTGTTTAAGAGAGGATTGAGGCAAGTATGGGCCGATGTTTACGACCAAAGTTGGCTAGATGCTTCGACGAGGCTATCAGAGCTTGAAGATCTCGCCTTTATCAGGGGATGGTTGAGTGCCCTGAAGGAGATGCAAGCCCCAAGGAACTCAATGCTCTGGTATGGTCATGAGATTTGTCCTTCCACTTTAATGCCCAATACTTTTCGGAGAGATGATCAGTGGATCCCTATTGATGCCATCCCTCGGCAACGATTATAGTCGAATGTGAATGTAGTCGAGGAGGAGCTAGTTCCCCATCACGACGATGGTCGAAGAGCCCAAGTGGCTGATTATCTTGTTCAGAGTCCTGGACCTCATTAAGATTTTGCCAGTAGTAACTCTGTATATTTTTTAATGCAGTAATGCTGATGTTTTGCACGAGTTCACCGACTAAACATAGGTTGTATTTGTTATAAATATGATGAAGTAATATAAAGTTTATGTTTTGGGCGAATTTGCCGATTAAACAAGTGTTGTATATTTTCCACATCTTTTAGACTTTGATCGATAATCTTGTGCCTCTCTTGGCCGACTAGATTTGTAAGTTTGTATTGTCGAGTAAGTGTTCCTCCAGTCCAGTATGCTTATAAGATACCATTTTGCCCCACTTTACCTTTTAGGTCCTGTCATCACACTTCCTTAGGCCTAAGTGTGGCAATTGGCGAGGACCCACCTGGTGTTGGATGCTTCATCCGATCAGGATTTTATTAACAAAACATTGTTTGGCAGCCAATTTTGAACTGGCCATATTGCCTAAGGATCTCCTGTAGGGCTTCATATATTTCCAGGGGCAATGCTAAAAGGTTTTTCGTGTTTCATAACGAAAACCTGAGGAGGGTGATTTCCCTGCTATAGCGTAATGATTAATGTGCATGTCACTTGGAAAGGGTGTGTGAGTTATAAAGTTCATATACTAGTCATCTGACACTTCGTAGAATGCAAATGCTAAACATCTTTTATTAATGATAAGGAAACGATCTTCCAGTCTCGTAAGTACAATGCAAAAGAAGAATCTAGAAATAGAATTTCTTAAGATTGGCTTCATTCCATGCTTGAGGTATCTCTCTGTCTTCCAGCGTTTCTAGGTGATAGGCTCCTCGCAAATCATCTCTTGTTATCTTGAATGGTCCATCCCAGTTTGGCCCTAACTTGCCATCTGATGGTTTTACTGCGCTGCCCAAGACCTTTCTTAGGACTTAGTCCCCAACTCGGAATGCCTTTGGATTGACCTTCTTGTTATAGTGCTTTGCGAGCTGTTGCTGATAGCTCGCTAATTTCACCAAGGAAATCTCTCGGCGCTCATCAGCTAGGTCAAGTTCAGCAAACAATGCTGCATCATTCTGGCCTTGGTTGACAAGGGTGGACCTTATAGTGGGTAAGCCTGCTTCCAATGGGATGACTGCGTCCATTCCATATGTCAGTGAGAATGGGGTTTCCCCTGTTGCTCGACATGGGGTAGTATGGTAGGCCCACAAAATATGCGATAGTTCATTCGCCCATGCACCTTTGGCTCGTTCTAATCATTTCTTTAGCCCATCGATCATCATTTTGTTGGAAGCCTCGGTTTGGCCATTACTCTGAGGGTAGGCCACCGAGCTGAAATGGTATCTGATTTCGTGGTCGTTACAGAAATTCTGAAAGGAGCCTCTCTCGAACTGCATTCCATTGTCAATGATGATGATCCTAGGGATCCCAAAATGGGTGATTATATTTTTCCATATGAATCGTATCATATCCACGTCTCGGATGTTTGCCAGTGGCTCTGCCTCTATCCATTTGGTGAAGTAGTCAGTTGCGACCAATAGGTACTTGTAATTTTCGACAGCGGTAGGAAGAGGTCCTACGATGTCCATTCCCCATTAGGCAAAGGGCAATGGGCTGGAAAGTGATTTTAGGTCGCTGGTGGGTTGATGGACCATGGGGGCATGAAGTTGGCATTTCTCGCATTTGCGAACATACATTGCAGAGTCTCTTTGCATATATGGCCACCAATAGCCTTCCTTCATTACTCGAAAAACTAATGACCTTCCATCAATATGGCCTCCATAGATTCCCTCATGGAGTTCATATAGGATTTGTTCGTCATCCCTCGGGTGAACAGATTGAAGGTAAGGATCATAAAATAATTTCTTATATAGCCTGCCCTCATGAGATAAGTGAAAGCGAGCAGCTTTGACTCTTATCTGGTGAGCGGTCTTCTTATCATCTGAAAGTGTGCCATCCTTCAAATAGTCCCTTAGAGGGTCCATCCAGCTGGGTGCTGACTCAATTTGGAGCACCTGCTCTATGCTTGGTAGCTCGTTGTTACGATTAATGCTCGGATGAGCGAGGAAATCTATGGGGATTGTTATTTTTAAGTCGGAATCAATTAATGAACTCAGGGCTACTAGGGCGTCAGCATGGCTATTCCGTCCTCTAGGAAACTGCTGGACGTGGACCTCCTCAAAGCTAGTCATTAGACTTTTTGCCAATGCGAGGTAGGCTGCCATTCTTTTATCTTTCGCATTGTAGTCTCCATTTATCTGATTAGAGACTAATTATGGGTCGCTGAACACATGTAACTGTTTTTCCCCCCAAAGTTTGTGCCTTTTGGAGGCCGTCTATCAAAGCCTCATATTCTGCTTCGTTGTTAGAGGCTTCAAATCCAAGCTTGATTCATTGTCCGAGGATCGTATCCTCTGGAGTGACAAGCACAATGCCCACTCCTGCCCCCTTGAATTGGAGGCTCCATCAATAAACAGCTTCCAGACTCCCTCTGTTATATGATTCTCTCTTTGCTTCACAGGTTGAAGTTGGTCGAGAGGTTGCCCGCTTGTGAATTTGGCTATGAAATTAGCAAGGACCTGCCCTTTGATTGCATTTCTTGGTTGATATTGGATATCGAATTGCCCGAGCTCAATTGACCATTTTGACAGTCTGCCCGATAAATCCGCTTTCCTCAGGATTGCTTTAAAGGGGTTTGACGTAAGGACGATGATAGTGTGAGCTTCAAAGTAGTTCTTTAATTTCCTCGAAGCCACTACAAGTGCAAAGGCGAGCTTCTCCAGTGGTAGGTACCTCTGCTCGGCCTCCAATAGGGTCTTGCTCGCGTAATAAACGGGGTGCTGGATTCCTTCTCTTTTGAACACCAATACAGAACTCATAGTGTGGTTGGAAACGGCGAGGTATAAGTACAAGGAATCTGTCTCATGGGGTATGACGAGTAGTGGTGCTGAGCTGAGGTAAGTTTTGATCTCGTCTAATTCCCGCGAGCAATCTCGATACCATTCTACTGTTTTGTTTCCCTTTAAGTCTTGCATTTCATGGAGGACTTAGAGATAAAGAGGTTCAAGGCAGCGAGCATATTGGTGAGCTTCTGTACGTCCCGAATTGTGCGAGGAGGTTGTACCCTATTTATTGCATCGATCTGGTCTGGGTTAGCCTCGATACCTCTCTTACTGACCAAGTACCCAAGAAATTTTCCTGACTGGACACCGAAAGAACACTTGCTTGCGTTAAGTTTCATTCGATACTTCCTGAGGATTTCGAAGGTTCTTCATAGGTATGAGAGGTAGTTTTCTTTCTTCCTTCTTTTGACGAGCATATCGTCGATGTAGACTTCCATGGTGTCCCCCATTTGGTCCTTGAACATCTTGGTGACCATCCGCTGGTAGGTTGCCCCTGTGTTTTTGAGACCGAAGGGCATGACCCTGTAACAATATAATTGAACGGTGGTGATGAATACTGTCTTATCCTGGTCTGGAGCGTACATAGGGATCTGATGATACCCTGAGTATGCGTCCAGAAAACTCATTCTTTCGTGAGCTGCTGTGGCATCCACTAGTTGATCAATTTTTGGAAGAGGGAAACTTTCATTAGGGCACGCCCTGTTAAGTTCAGTGAAGTTGATGCAGACTCTCCATTTCCCATTGCTCTTTGGAACTACTATTGGGTTGGATAACCATTTGCGGAATTGGACCTCCCGTATGGACCCTGCATCCAACAGTTTTTCAACTTCTTTTTCCACGGCTTTTGCCTTCTCGGGCAGTTCGCCGTGCCTTCTACGTGATTGGTTTGATGATGGGGTCGACGTGCAGCTGATGACAAACCATATCAGGATCAATTCTAGGCAGCTCATATGGTTCCCATGTGAAGACGTCTATATTGCTTCTTAGTAGAGTAGTCAACTCCTTCTTTTCCTGATCTGTGAGAAAAGCTCCAATCAAGAAGATCCTGCTATCGTCACTATCTCCAGCTGTGACTTCCTCCAGGTCCTCGACGACCCGTTCAGAGGGGAGGATCCTGGTCTCCTCCACTCAGGGCCTTACGTATTCTAACTGCTATTTCGAATGTATCAAACCTTCTTGTTTTCAACTTTCTCTCTAGACTTATCGGCCTCCTTCTCTGGTCTTGGGTGGATGGCTGCTATGAAGCACCTTCTTTCCATCGCTTGATCGCCATGGATCTCCATTACACCTCACTCGGTTATATATTTGAGTTTCTGATGGTAGGTCAAGGAGACTACCTTCATTGTGTGCAGCCATCCTCTGCCGAGGATAGCCTGGTATGGTGAGTCAAGGTTGACTATCAAAAACTCAATCATTTTAGAGACATTTCCTGCCCTTACTAGCAGTATGATCTTTCCCAAGGGAATAGTCACTTTTCCAAAGAAGCCAACTAAAGGGACAGTAGCTTCTTTTAGGTCGGCGATGCTTAACTTTAATTTTCTGAACAGGTCGAGATACATTACCTCTGACGAGCTGCCTTGGTCGATGAGCAACTTATCGATGTCATAGTTATCTATCCTGAGAGTAATGATCAAAGCATCATGATGTGGGGTTCTCACTCCCACCAGATCTTCATCTGTGAATACGATGTGCTTACTATAGTCGACGTCATCTACTCGCCAACGCTTTCCTGACTGTGTCTTTGCTAGATCGATCTGAAAAGCTTGCATCACCATTGTAAGCTTTTTTACCTCCATTCGAGATGAATTTCCTTGAATCTGCTTCACATCGGATGCCCCATGAATTACTGGGAATTCATGGACGGCATCGTCTTCGCATACGTTGTCAGGTCTTGCTTTTCTATGGGCAGTAACTTTCTCTGCCTTCTTTTCCAAAAATTCGTTCAAATGCCCGGACTAGGCCAACTCTTCGAGGTGGGACTTAAGAGCCTTGTAATTCTCAGTCTTATGTCCTCCCTCTTTATGGAAAGCGCATCTTAGCACATTGTTTCTCTTTGAGGGATATCCCCCCATCTTTCTGGGCCACTTAATAAATGCCTCGTCTTTGATTTTTACGAGAATTTTATAAATTGGTTCTCTGAAGACAGTGTTGACCGCCTGAAATGATTTTGCCATATCGTTGTTTCCTCCGTTCTTGGAGCCATTCTTGCCCCCATTCTTTCCTCCTTTATTCTGGTTCTCAGTTTTATCACTGCCTTTGGGAGCAAGCTTAGCTCGACCGTTTTCCCCTGTGGTGGGGCGGGTCACATCCTCCACCTTGGCATATTTCTCGATGCGAGCCATCAGGTCGTCGATGGTCATGGCCTCTTTCTTTGTTAGGGACTGGTACAGAATACTTGATCTAGGTAGCCCAATTTTGAAAGAGGCCACTGCCACTTGCTCCGAGCAGTCCTCAACCTCGTTGAATAACTCCCGGTACCTCTTTGCATAGTCTAGGAGGGTCTCTTAAGGCGTATTTTTCATTATTAGCAAAGCATCCATCCTTTTGGGATAGGAGCTACTAGTAATGAAGCGGGCCGTAAAGAGCTCGGCCAGGGACTTAAAGCTTTTGATGGACCTGTAGGGGAGCCTTTAGAACCATTTATGTGCCATGTCATGCAGGCTCGAGGGAAAAATTCAGCACATCAGTGCGTCTTGATGGTTCCAAAGAGTCATGGCTTGCCTATACTGCCTGACGTGATTAATGGGATCAGTTTTACCATCATAAATCTTGAACCTTGGAATAGAAAATATCTTGGGGGCTTCCTCTTCTTCTATTTCCCTAGAGAGTTCTCGGGTTGATCTGGAACTGTTATGCGCAGGGTGTTAGTCCATCTCCCTTCGAATCAGACTTCGTATATTCTCGTTACTGCGAGTTGGGCTATTATAGTTGTGAGCTAGTCGCAGTTGCTCGAGCAGGTCATCCTCTGACTCATTTCCCTCAACTTTCTGGGACCCGCGTCTAGGGCTCCTTTCTCGGCTGCGAGACTTGCTCGCCTGAGGGCTAGGAGTGCGGTAAGGATGTCGCCTGGTGCCACGATGGAGATCTCTCTCCATTCTTTCTAACCTTCTTTTGAGGCGAGAATTCTCAGCTTCGTGCTTGCGAGAATACTCCCTCTGCTCTTGGAGCCTCACCTCATATGCATCAATCAACCTGGATATTTGTGTGGACCTTACTGGTCCTTGGCTTTCTTCTGAGGTTGGCCTCTCTAGGCGAGCCCTCTGATCTGAATGCCGAACTTCAGATCTGATCCTGTGAGGAGCAGGTTGTTCTTGGATATCTCCTTCCTGAGGAGCATTACTACTGTGACCAGACATTTTGAACTTCTTTATTGGTGTGGGCTTTCTCAGGGAAGATAAACGCTTCCCACGGACAGTGCCAGTTTTGGTGACAATTATTTGCAACACAAATAGATGAGAAAAGCGCAATCACCAAGCAAAATAAGAAACATAAAATGCCAATCACACAACAGGAGATGTACGTGGTTGAGCAAGAATGCCTACGTCCATGGTGGTGCAGTTAGTATTATTTCTATATACTCCGGGAAGCCTTTACAGAGAATACAGTGCATGTACTATGCCCTAGACCTAGGGTTTATTATATACATATCTGTCTTCGGGGAGTGGGGGTGTTGGCCTTCCCCACATTTTCCATTTTCTCCTAGAATATCTCTATTTTATAACATGGGAGAAGACTAAGTAAAAACTGAATTAATGTTAAGGTGCGAAGGGCTTGGACTTTGGGCCATTTTAATTGGGCTACTCGTCTAGGCCTGTAATGTCGATTCCGGGTACCCACAGTTAGATGACTCGGATGACCTTTTTTAGTGCGTCGGTGATCCGGAATGGGTGAAAGTAGTCCAGCATAGGTAACCGATGAGTTATAGTGAGGTTCTGGGTGCTTTTTACACATAGAATGGTTCGTATAGGGGTATGGTCATCTTGTCAACCTTAGGACTTAACACAAATAAGAAATTAGTATTTAATTATGGGGTATTTAAGGGTTAGTCGGGTGGATAGCAGCTTCATTTTACCGTTTCTTAGTGGGGGTTAAAGGTAAGAACAAAAGAGAAGAGAAAGGAAGAGAAAAAGAGAGGAAGGAAGCTTGGAGAAGAGAGGAAGAGCCATCTCTGGAATCAATTCATCTAAAACGTGTCAAGCTTCGAATTTGAATCCATCAAGGCAAGTGTTTACTTGCTTTAGATTTGTGTTTATGCAGTTAATTATGTTCATAATTATTTAATGATTAATCTGAAAATTATAAATATAATCATGGGGAATCATTAAGAGGATTTGATTTGTGTTTAACATGTTAATATGATTGGGAATTAGTATGGACAAACTTCTTGATTTAAATCTAGGACTATAATTATGAGAATGATGAACATTGATAGGATGTTAGATCAATGGGTTTTAAAGTTGGATTAATTTTAGATTGAGAAAATTGAGTCAATGATTAAGAATCCTTGGGATTTAATGTTGGATTCGGGTTTAAAATATGTTTGGGATTTTTATATATGTATTTGGGAACTTAATATATCGTTTTAGGAGGCTTGGACCTCCATTGATGGGTTTGGGAGATGAAATTCGGAGGTTGATCAGTTCGCTACGGGAGTGATTTGGTTCCCTGGACGGAATCGATTCGGTCTGCCAGCGAACCGTTTCGATTTTTTTGGCTTATCCTAATATTTATTTCTCATCGTTTTAACCCGTTAGCATTGGATAAATGGGTATATGGGTTTTCAGGGTAGATTGGTATTTCCCTGGAACATTATTAGGGGTTGGTGCGTATTTTAGGCAAACTACTAATTGGATTCGAGTGAGATGAATCGAATTACAAGTGAATAAATACTTGACATAAAATCAAGAAGTTGGTTCTGACTTCGGGATTGGTAGACTACTATGTTGTGGGATTTTCGTACATAGTCGGTTGTGCGTGTGTGTGTGTGTGTGTATGTGTGTGTGTGTGTGTGTGTGTGTGTATATATATATATATATATATATATATATATATATATATATATATATATATTTATATATATATATATACACGTTATTGTTGTTTATTAGTTTGGAACATACTTAGTAGTGCTATCGTTAGGAGGTTGCACGCAGTGGGCAGTCCACCCCGCATTGGCCAGCAGGTGTTGGATTGATTTCCCAAATCATATTACTATTGCATGGCCACTATCCATTTGTGAGGATAGGTATTTGTTTAGAGACCGATTGAGTGCGACGTGGTATGGTTGCAACCTTCGAACGTATGTTTATGACCACCTCTGTTGTTTGTGTTTACGTTTTGGGTTAGGTAGTGAGATTTCGACCCGGTGGTACGTGGTATACTTTGAGCCTGATAGCACACAAGGGATGCATTCGCAGGGACCTACTCTGGGGATGTGGTATATAAGTATATAGTGAGTAATATACATGTATGTGTATATGAGATAGTGTGTGAATATGTAATTATAGCATGTGTGTAGCTACGTAATTATTTATGATGATACACCTAGTGAAATTAGTTCACATTATCTAATGGTAACTATTAGCGGGGATGGTCTATGTTAGCATTTATTTTCCTATATAGATTAGCTAGCATGATTAGGATAATAAAATTAATGCGTTAGGTGCGCAATGTAGATGAGAGTTGAGGAAAGGTCTGATGTGAGTGCGACTAGAAAGTTTATTAGGAAGGTAATGCACTATAACTTTACATTTAAAGCATTTAAATACACGCAAATATTTTTCAAATGTTTTTCGGGCTTTGAGCTGATGTCAAATATTTTCAAAACTGAAGGTATTCAGCAACAGGTTCTGCAGGGTTAGTCTCTTCACCATGTTGTTACATGCAATAGCTGTGGATACTGCCAGATTTCATTGTAGTTGCCTCAGTTCATTTTATCTAGACATAATTCATTATTCAAGTATTTTCCTTTTGGGCGTATTGCCCGTAAATGGATAGTACTTTACTTTTGATTCGGATATTTCTTTATTCCTCAGTAACATGTTTAAGTTGATATTATCTGTGGTAACCGATGATTTATTTGGTTTACGTTATTTATGATTATTCTATTATCAGTTCCGTTGTCATTTTATTTGGTTAATGTTTATGATGGTTATATTTATATTTATAAAGATAGTAATGCCACTACACCAAACTGTCGGATTGTCACGATCATTGGTCATGACGAGTCCAACTTGTCAAGGTTAATGACTGTGACAAGTCTGGGGGTGACAATTGTTTTTGTCACGAACTTGTCACGGCCAAAGACCGTGACAAGTTCATTATACTTATCACAATTCTGTCACGGTCTTTAACGTTGACAAGGCTTGTCACGGTTAAAGACCGTGACAAACCCTAAAAAAATTATTACAGTCAAAGAACGTGATAATTCTGGGCAGAATTTTAAAAAAAATATGCTCAACAGTATGGCCACTGCCACTGCCTAGCAGTATATTTGTACCTGATATAGCAAAATTGGACCTGTACAAACAGCATATATCCAAATAAAATAGAAAGAATGCATCAAATCTTTGCATATATAATTCCATGTCCAAATAAAATAGAAATATAATTCATATCCAAACCAAAATGTAACAAACCAAAACAATACAAATATAATCCAAGTGTCCAAATAAAATAGATACAAATAACCAATTCATAGAGTCTGGGGTAAGTTGGAGGAGGATGGAAGGACACACAATATACGCATTGAGACACCCCTCAATTTGTGCCACGCCTCATTGTTCGCGCAACCACAATGCGGAGTTCTACTTTTTGGGTATCACATAAATGACGAGCACCTTGGCCTCGATGTCTTGAAGGACACATCCATGAATCGCCATGGTTCTCAAGTCCCTCAACCCCCTCGCTATCTACTGGCCATCATATATGTCGAGTAAAACCACGCTTGGCCAACCGATTATTGACATAAGTCATTAGACGGGAGACGATATGGGAACTGGATCATCAAACGGTGAGTCCGCGCGTATCGACATTGAAACGGTGACGTCCACGTCCTCTTCCTCCTCCACATCCTCCTCCACCCTCTTCTCCTTGACCTTTCCTAACTTACGTTTCATGAAGGCATACATATCTAGGATCGTCACCTCCATCCTTGATAGCTTCTCATCATGCGTGTCCACCTGATGAGCCAACCCGGTGTTGTTCATCTCCATTTCTATGATCTTAGACTTTCCCACCCGCTAGCTCACCCCCTAGTCCTCCCCTTGCGATCAGCGCCGAGCACTTGGCTGAGTGCGTCTATAGCCAAAGATGCCTTATCGACATTAGACTGCGACTCGTGCACTTCCTTAAGCTTTACCTGAAACGAGAAAAAGCACACGATTAGTTAAATAAATAAATTATAATGTAATTAACCAAAATTAAGCATTTATAACTTATAATGTGGTCGCGGTGCTCACGGACACCTCATTGTCCTTGCCCTATTTCGTTCGAATTTCCACATAGGCATCGAGCCTATGTGGCCTACCCCCAGGGCCACTCCCCTTCTCCTAAAAGAAAATGATGCAAAATTAGTAAGTAATACAAAATAAAATAAAACTATAATTACAGAAAAATAGAAACTTACCATCATGTGATCCACCTCGGCGTAAGACGTCCGTTCGGAGCAGTGCACGTCCATCTTTTTCACCCAATTTTCCCTCCCCAACTGGAGAGATGTCAATTGTTGCTCCTCGATCTCATTATTGATAAAATTTTGCCACAGTGCCAATTGGATCGTCTCCTTCTATGGTACGTTCTCACGCAGTCTGAGGATGGAGTCCCAAGTCTTCCCAAAGTACCGGGACCGCAAAATTTTCTTCCAAGTCTTATGTTGTTACCTCAACTGCTCCAACATGGAATCGCGGAGTTGTAGTGGCAGGCCGAATTGTTCATGTCAAACAAATATAAAATAAAAAGAAAGTAGGTGTTAGTTTCTAATAAATTGAAATTGAAATATATTACCTGTAGTGTCGCCCAAATATCCAACCTTAGCTCATTTGGCACCTCCCTCCAACTAGTGTAGCCTGGGTCGATAATCATCTTCACCAACTTGAGGGATCTAGCCAACATTCCCGTCTTGTTCTCAACGATCCCGATTTGCCCTATTTTGGGAGCCTAGGCCTCCGTTGCCATTAAGCCTTGAAGAAGACATTTTTAATAAAAATTATTGTTATTAGTACAAATCCAAATGAATTAGAAGAATACAAAGCACTAACCATATTATAACAAAACACTGGCAACTTTGAATTGATGCACTAAACTGATCAAGTATAAATGAATTAAAAGCATTAAACGGATGTCCGATAATAATAAAACACTAGAATAATACGCCCACTGGACATGGACTTTGAATTAATTCTTAAGAATTAAATCTAAATATTACATGCAGTAAACTGATCAAGTATAAATGAATTAAAAGCATTAAACTAATGTCAGATAATTGGAATAATTATTACAAATCTAAAAATTATTTTAAATTCGGGTTATTAAAAATGGATTGATGTTCGGTAGGAGCAACCAAGTCATTTACACTACTGTTTAGACGCTTTGGCGCATGTAGGACGATTGACCACGGCTCGTTGTTGATATACTCGGAGTAAAACACTTGTTTAACCTTTTGAAATGCATAAAAAATAGCCCATTGCTCACGTGTTCGTTTCTCTTCAACATGGACAAGTTAACCATGATCAAATTGGTGCAAGGATCAACTTTATAAGCATTTTTATCCTCAATTCTTACCCAATCACGGTAAAATACAACCTCTTTTAAGCTTACATAGTCCAATTCAAATATATTTTGAATTACACCATAGTAAGTCATTTCATCTTCAATGAGGTTTTTATCTTTCGCGCTCGCTCGAAAGAAAGTAAGAGCCTTGTATGAAATGCCCGAGTTCTATACATTTGTACTTTTCTCGTACACCCTTGCACCAAATATGTAACCGTTCAATCTCTACTTTTTGTACACTTGTGCCATGAACAAGGGTTCAGTGGCTAGACGAGCAAGTCATGATGTCGCATCACCCATCTTTAAGAGCTGAGAATACAGATAAATTATTTAAATTAGTTGTAAAGTTTTATTTTAAGGTAACATAATATAACAACCATTTTCATTATAATTACCTCGCGTGACAACCACGCCGTAAATTCGCTGTCTGATTATGCCATTATTTTTCGTCTTTTATTGTTCTCATAGGCATCATATTTTCTGCATAAAATTAATGTTACAAACATATTAAAAAATTAACCATATATAAAATAATCTAAAATAATGTAAAACTTAAAATAATTTAAACTTACTTTTTCCATTCTTCGACATCTTTATGTCTGTCAAATAAATAAGGAGATACTTGTTCATGTTGCAAACTCGTTAATTTCACTCTTTTGCCCATCACATGACCAACCTCATCGACGAACTCATCAATGTCATCAATGTTTATTGAGACAGGCATATATTCCCGACTATAGATTGATGACTCAACGGATCTGTATTCCTCTACAATTGATTCTGTAATGTATCGTGTATTCTTGACGTAATCTTTAAAAACATTCATCAATCTTTCAAATGGATACATCCACTAATATCTAATTGGATCGTAAAGAAGTGCCTCATTGCATAGGTGTACCAACAAGTGAACACTTATGTCAAAGAATGATGGGGAAAAGTACTTCTCCAACACATAAATTGCTTCGATAATCGCAAATTTTGCGTCCACTATGTGTTCTCGATTGACTACCTTCTCACATAAAAGTAAGAAGCATATACTAATTTGCATAGTAGCCCTTGCAAATCCTTATGATTGGAGAAATGGTGCTTAAACAATAGAGGAACCAATTGCATGATCACATGCCAATCGTGGGACTTACACTTATGTAAATCATAGGTAACATAATTCACAATCCTTTACAAGTTAGATGAAAAACTATATGTAACCTTCAAATTATATATTGTGTCTAAAATAGCCTTCATTTCCTCACTCGTTAAAGTAAACGCACCAGGAAAAATTATTGTCCTTCCCCTGCTATCTTCTTTTAACCATAATTATGGTTTAAGTTTCAACGATTTAAGGCCTTTTCGTGCATTTTATTTACCCTTCGAATGACTCCCCCCAAGGCAAGTGCACACAATATGTTCAGCAATGTTCTTCTCTGCGTGCATTACATCTAATAAATGGCGCTCCGTGTTATTCTTCTAATAAGGCAAGTCAAATTAATTTGATCTCCAAGACCATGCCTTTCTTGTCTCAGTTTCATTCTCAGTTGGGGTCTTCTTATGCTTGATATTCTTAAATTTAGAATTCTTACCTGGCATATTAAGGTTACAATCAGAAGATTTACTTTCAATTTCTAAACCTAAAAGTTTTCTCAGCGGTTGCCTATGATCAACCCTGCCCAATAAAAAATTGGAACCTACCTTTCTCAAATCTTAAACTATGAGCGGGGGGTAAAAACCTCATATGGCAATGGTATACATTTTTTGAGCTAGAGGGGAGATCAAGAGATTCAATTTCCTCTCCACAAATGGGACACCCAAAATAACCATGTACTACCCAACTGGATAATGTCCCATAAGCTGAAAAATCATGAATTGCCCACATTAATATAGCTTTCAGCGTAAACTCTTATTTTCTAAAGGAGTCAAATTCTTGCACTCCCTCTTCCCACAACTCATTTAATTCTTCTACCAAAGGATCCAGATAGACATTGATGTCATCACTTGGTGCCTTTGGCCGAGGTATCAACAAAGATAGCATCAAAAATTCAGGTCTCATACGCTATTAAGCAGGGAGGTTGAGTGGGGCTAGGATCACTGTCCATACACTTTAATTGGTTCTTATATTTTCAAAGGGATTGAAACCATATGTTGATATTGCCAAACGAATGTTACGCTGTTCTCAAGCAAAATCTGTATACTCATAACTCATCCTCCTCCAAGCCGTAGAATCAATACGATGACGCGTGAGATTATCCCCTAATTCTGTGTAACAACCTGCGTAATTTTGGGCTATTTTAATTAATTTCTGGAAAATGGAGGAAAATAAAGTTTTTGATAAAATTATTTTTATTGCTCAAATATGTTGGTTATTATTTTTAAAGGCGAGAATTTCAAACGGTTTCGAAAACGGAGTTAAAACGGATTTTAAAAGGATTTTTAAATGTTTTTAACTCTTGGAGTTGTTTCGACTTCCAACTCTTCATTTCTTTGCCTTATTTAAAGGAGTCTTTTGGATTTCAACTCTTCATTTCTTTGCATTATAAAAGGAAGTCGTGGGCAAGCCTTTTTAAACTATTTTTGGCACAAATTTTGGCAGGAAATATATTTTATATTCCTCTTCTTTTTATATACACATTGGCCTTTGAGATTTGTGAGTTCCAACCTTATATTAGAGGTGTTCTTGGGCCTATTTTTGAGGATGTTCTTGGAGGAGCTTTTGTATATCTTTTGAGTTGATCTTGAGGATGTGATCGTTGGTTTCTCATCATGGTTTGAGGTATGGGGTTTTACACAATATGCTCCTTAAATCTCGCGAGTGTCATTCTCTTTGAATTCTTGTTTAATTGAACTCATATTTGAATTGATAAATTCATTGAAATCTGGAAAATAATTGTTGAAATTATTTTGATTCATGTGGTATCATTATATTGTTGTTGAGCACGTTGTCATGAGATTTTAATATGGCACGGATGTTGGGCACCCGCCAAAATTCCTGTTTCCTAGGGCTATGACTTGATAAAGAATATGCGGATGGGGTGAAGCCTGGTGACCCATTGATGTGTTGTTGAGAAATTTATTGATAAATTCTATTGAGATTCTCAGTTGATTTGAATATTCGTACTCGTGTTGTTACGTTTTATTCATCGCTAACATATATTTGTTGAGCATCTTTCTTGTCGTATTGTGTACTTCCCCATATTTTCTTTTAGTGGCAGGTTAGCGCGAATTTTGGGGCGCTATGGAGATTGATTTTAGCGAGGATTGTCTGGAAAAGATTTGTATTATTTATTTTTTTGTATAGAGCATTGGAGATTTGTATTTTATTTTTTGAGAGACTTGTTGTATTTGAAGAATTGAGATTAGTGGATTTATATTATTATGGGTTTTTAGATGCTCTATACCTTGTCACTTGTGGATTTGGATTTATTTTATCGCATTAGCGCTCCGTTCGCTCTCCCCGGGCAGGTGGGGTGTTACATTCTGCCCTAGCATGCCAGGTCTTTGCCTCCGCTATCAATGGTACTGTGAAAAATCGCTTTAATCTGGACCAACGGTAAAATATTTCACCACTTTTTGAGGCACTTTTGAGCTTGTGCCTTCCTTTCCAGTAGATTGGACATATCTAGGTTCATCGCATACCGGACACCGATCGATATTTTCATACTCCTTTTGATATAGTATGTAGTCATACACACAAGCATGAATCGATTTATAATTCATTCCCAAACCTCTCAAACTGTTCTTCATAATAGGATAGTTATTTGGAAGCGTATTCTCCATGGGTAGCAAGTCCTTCACCTAATTCAGAATTTTGTCACGCTATTGCCAGACAAACCGTATTGGATCTTCAAACTATGCAAACTAACCATGGCATATAAATTCGTTTAATCTTTCTTACACCCAGAGTATAATGGTTGGGTCGCCTTAAATTTTAAACATTGGTAGTTATCGTTAAGGTTTATCCTGATATCTTCATGAGCACCTGAACCTTCTACATCATTAGTGACCTCATTCTCTTCCACTTCATGAACTCCATATGCGTCATCACTAAATCCTCTAACATATTATGATCTACGTCTTCCCCTTGTACATCTATCCTACTTGTTGAAGGTTGTTATAAAGGTTTCTTGGGGATAAAAGGAACTTTTGATTCTTAGTGAAAACTCTAAAATCGATAACTATCTTGCATACCCCATCTTAACAAATGTAGTTCAACTATTTTCTACTCAAACATCTTACCATTCTCACACCTAGTACACGGATACGGAAACTCTTCATCATTATGATATCTCTTTGCGTATTTCACAAATTCATTAGCACCTTCGTGAAACACATCCCCTAATCTATTTCTCTCATCCATCTACTCTTTGTATTTATAATATCCCATCACAGCTACTCCAAGCAATCACCTATTATAGGTAAGAAACGTATATTCTTGGATTAGTATAAACAAAAGTGTGCAAATTTATAGTATGTTTCATTTAATTGTGTCTTATTTATATTCGATTTTTTAATTTCAAATTCAAATTCAAGTTATAATATTAATTCCTATTTCCTCCATCTCCTCTAAAAGGTGAGTGGTCATATCCCATTCAAGACCGCATATTTCTGTAATATACTTAAAAACTCATGCACATTGTTCCAATTTGAGAAACATTCGGCAGCATATCCCCATAGTTCTCCAATTGATAATTGATTCGCAAGTGTGAGTGTTATTTCAATTGATAATTGAAATGACACTTAACATCGCATCATCTAGTATGTACCCAAAGAACATTAAGATATGACTGCAGAACTTCTTTCAAAAGTAACAAGTTTAATCCACTAAGAATATTATTATATAGAAACTATGCAGTCTCAAACTGTCCAAACGGGACAATTCGATAGATCTCATTACGGGGGTAATGACTCTCGAATTGGTCTTAGGGCTATTGAATGCATACGCATAAGAACTAGAAGGCTAGTATATATGCTCACTATGTGTAATTTTAATTTTTTTCATTTAATTATCATAAGTTCGTGGTCGTGCCACTCTCGAATAGGTCGTGACACAAAGTAATTTTAGAAAAAAGTTGAAAACTCCCCCTCCTCCTATTTTGACAATAATCCAGTGATCGTGCCACTTACAAAATTAACCAACCCAATAAATTAAGACAATATAATTATTTAAGGATTTATTAGTGTGAAATAAATTAAGAATTTTAAAAAAATTAAACAACCAACTTCCATATCCAACCACATCCGTCCAATATAATTCAACAACAACAACAAACCAACAAATGTGTATCACGTACTCCTTCTAATTCATCTACTCAATTAATTTAACATTGACAATTTATAACCAATTTCAAACCTAAATAAGAATATACAATAAGGTTCAATCAATATTAACAATACCTATTAATTTCAATCCCAACTAACATCACCCAATCAACATTAATAATTAATTTCAAGTCCTAAACTAAAAATAAAATTACCCAATCAATATTTATAATTCCTAAAACCAAATTGACTCCCCCCCACCCCACTCACCACCCCCAACCACCCCTCCCCCCTTTCCCCCCGCCATACACACGCACACACCTACACACATACATGCACACACTCACGCACCTTCACACACACACCACCACACACACATGCACCACCTGCACACACACACATACATATACATACACATATATACAAAGGAAAGAGAAAGAGAGAAAAAATCTAACCTGAAATCGTAGAGAGAGAGAGAGAGGGAGCATTTGCTTAGAGTGAGAAAAACGGAAAGAAGTGAAAACAGTGGGAAAAAAGAAGGGGGTGGGATTTTTTTATTGAGAAATTTCTCACGGACCTGTCATGATCTTTGACCGTGACAACTTTATTAGCTTGTCACGGTAATTGATCGTGACAAGCCCATGACAGCTGTACTTATCACGAACTTTTCACGGTCAATGACCGTGACAAGCCTTTATCACGCACTTGTCACGGTCAGTGACTGTGACAAGGCCGGCCGGCTAAAAGGTGACAATTTGACCTCTTTGGTATAGTGTGCTAAGAATAAAATCATATTTCATTCCCATCTAATTTTAATAAGGGCTTGATCAACCAGTATTAAAATAGGCAGGGTGTTACATCTTTTTATTCAAGTATGCCTATTACCTTCTTACTAAATAAATAGTCCACGTATTTGGAATGTTATTGTAATTAAAAAAATAATTGTTATAATAGACAATTTTATCAAATATAGTATAATCTATTTTCGATAAAACTTTATAAATTGTCTCATTATAGTACAATTTTTTTTAAATAATTATATTCTGGAATATTTTAATTTTCATCTTGTATAAGGGTTTTGTCAGATCTTTAACAGAAAAAATGACTACACCTTCACCTGAAAATGTGCCTACTAATGTTACTCCGAACGAGTTGTCTATCAATCTTCCTACTACCAATTCTACTACTCATATATCACATGGAGAAAAATACAAAAAATTAATGGTTCTGATTTTAAAAGGTGGCAACAAAAAATGTTATCTTACTTAACTACCATGAATCTTGCAAAATTCATTAATGAGGATGCTCCTGTGATAATGATAAAGAAACAGATAAGATAACTTTGGCTTCTATAGAAGCATGGAAACATTCTAATTTCATTTACAAAAAACTATATCCTTAACGGAATGGAAAATATATTATAGAATGCGTATAGCCTAATCAAAACCATCTAGTTGCTATGGGAGTCTTAGGGTAAAAAGTATAAAACAAAGGATGCCGGCGTGAAGAAATTTATTGTCGGTAGATTCCTAGATTTTAAAATATTGGATTCAAAGTATGTCATAAGCCAAGTCCAAAAGCTTCGATTAATATTTCATAAAATAAGTTTTGAAAATATGATTCTAAGTGGAACATTCCAAATTGCAACGGCTATTGAAAAATTACCGCTATCTTGGAAAGATTTTTAAAAGAAATGAAGCATTAAACAAAAAGAAATGGGGCTCGAGGACTTGCTTGTTCGGTTAAGGATAAAAGAGGATAACCGAGTACCAGAAAAGAAAACCAATAATCATGTTATGTCAAAAAAAGTCAATGTGATAGAGGATGGATACAAATTTAACAAAAAGAGGAAGCACAACAATGAAGGCACAAGTCAAGAAGGCAGTGCTATAAAGAAGTTAAAGGGGAAGTGCTTTAATTATGACAAGCAAGGTCATATGGCCAAGTACTGTCGCAAATCAAAGAAGCAAGAGAACTTCAAAAGGATGTCACCTCAATCTAACATGACTAAAATTGATAATTTGTCTGATGATCTTGGATATATATATATATATATATATATATATATATATATATATATATATATATATATATATATACACACACACACACACACACACATAGTTATCTCCGAAGTGAATTTGGTGGGCAACACCAAAGAATGGTGGGTTGATCAGGTGTTACATGCCATGTATGCCCGGATAAAAATATTTCCCAACCTACCAACTAATTGTAAATGGAGACCAACTATTTATGGGAAACTCCTCAACCTTGAAGGTTGAAGGCCAAGGCAAAGTCGTACTGAAAATGATATCGGGAAAGTATTTCGCCATGAACGATGTGTTACATGTCCCTCTCATTAGTAAAAATCTTGTTTCTAGATCCGTGTTAAGCAAGAAAGGGTTTAAGCTTGCCTTTGTTGCAGATAAATCTGTTCTCTCCAAAGATGGAATTTATGTAGGCAATGGCTATATGTGCGATGGGATGTTCAAAATGAACATCATGACTTATGTACCAAAAATTAAAAATAATAATAATAATAATAATAATAATAATAATAATAATAATAATAATAATAATAATAATAATAAGAAGAAGAAGAAGAAGAAGAAGAAGAACAACAACAACAACAACAACAACAACAACAACAACAACAACAACAATAATAATAATAATAATAATAATAATAATAATAAAAATAATAATAATAATAATAATAATAATAATAATAATAATAATAATAATAATAATAATAATAATAATAATAATAATAATAATAATAATATGATATATTCTGCTTATATTCTTGAATCTATGAATGTATGGCATGGTATATTAGGACAAGTTAATTATAATACTTTAAGCAAATTAATTCACTTAGAATTAATTTCTAAATTTAGCATTGATATAAATCATAAATCTGAAACATGTGTAGAAGTTAAATTAATTAGAACACCTTTTCATTCAATTAAAAGTAGTAGAGAACTCTTAGATTTAATTCACACCGATAAATGTGATTTAAAATTTGTTCAAATTAGGGTTGAAAAAAAGTATTTTATTACCTTTGTTTATGATTGCACTAAATATTCCTATATTTACCTATTAAGAAGTAAAGATGAAGCAATTGATGTATATAAACATCACACGAATGAAGTTGACAATCAACTCGGAAAAAAGATTAAGGAATTAGGAAGTGAAAGAGGTGGTGAATATGAATCTCATTTTAAGGATTTTTTTTTAGAAAATGGCATTATTCACCAAATTACTGCTCCTTACTCATCTCAATTTGATGGTATTACCAAATAAAAAAATGAAATCTAAAAAAACTAATGAATGTTATGTTGATAAGCTCTAGGTTACCTCATAACATGTGGGGGAAGCATTGCTTTTTGCTAATTATATTCTCAAAAATTGAATCATAAGAAAATAAATAAAGTACCCTATGAAATGTGAAAAACTAGCCAACCTTCTTACAAATACTTGAAAGTGTGGGGGTGTCTTGCAAGGGTATGGTTCCCTACCCTAAAAGGGTTTGTAAGGACATATTTTACATAGTTAGGTTTACATTAGAGTATGTCATATACCGCAATTGTCGAAGATTTATTCAAGTACAATCATGCATCAAGATGGATCTTAATATCAACATTCTTCAACAGAAAAGCCTCTACGAGATTAATTTTGGTAAGGTTGTGTTTAAGTCCCTTTACGGTTCATTTAAAGTGTGGGATAATTTGTAAGGCATTTATTTTTGTCAAAAGAATTTTTTCAAAGTGTTAAGGCGGAGTTTTATTAAAATAATTGTTGACATTTCGGTCATTCCAGCACCATCTTGCTATCGTTCAAACGACATAGGTATGTCGCATGATGTCGTTCAAGTGATGTCATTTCTCGTTCGAGCGACATACTATTTTCATTCGAGCGACGTGCCGACTCAGTTTTTTTTTATAAATAACGTGTTAAATAAGTCCTTTTCCTCAAGAAGACCTGAGTTTTTTCAGTCTACAAAAACTGCAAACTGCGGAATTATTTTTTCTTCTTCATTTAGGGTTTAAAATTTGTTTTTCAATTCATAAAAATCCCCATAGTTTAGTGTTTTTTTTAGAACCCAAGATAAATCTTGTTGAAGTTTCTCTTAAAGAGAGGGCAAATCTACAGCTGACGACTGCGTGTCATTAGAAAGTGCTTGCGGGTGTTCCTTATTAATTCAGAGTTGCGTGTTCTTGTGGGATTCTGCAGTTGATTCATTACTGACTCTAGGTTGCGTGTCTATGTGAGTGTCTGAAAATATTCATTGTATATTTCACTGTGTATGTAAGTTGCGATTTACTCTTACATAGTGAAATAAAAAGGTTTTTCCTTTTTTGATTTTTTCCTGAAATCTATATGTCAGCAATTTATTTGTGATGATTTGATTTTACCCACCTAGATACATGTGTTAGGGTTTAATTAAATTGGTTTAAAAATTGACTCAAATTAAGTAACTTTAAAATTAGAATTTGTGAATTCATTTTAATCATTATCACATTAACATTCACATATTGGTATCGGAACGGATTTCTCTAAATTATCGAGTGATTCTGTTTTTCACAAAATTTTGTGATATTGATTTTTTTGAAAAATCTAATTTTGAAAAGTTTTCGCAATGTTTTCGAATTAAAACTTATATAATCGGTTGACAGTTTTTGACGGGTTTATTTATGCATATTGGAAAGCCCGTATGAAATTTCATTAAAAAGCAATCAATAAGCGAGTTGGACTTGTTTATAAAAGTCGATGGACTCCTCCCACTATCACCAAAAATAATGTCATTAATCTTATGTAGCACCCCGTATTTTTGATGATTTAAATAATTATGTGATTAGTTATTATTGTGGGAATAAGTATGTAATTAATTATTGTTGTTGGATTAATTAAATTAAAATGCGAAAAATTAATTTGTTAATAATTCGGATTAAAATAATTATTAACTAGCGTGCCAAGGGTTAATACTTATTGTTGAGAATTATTGAATATTACTGTGTGATATGTAATATGGAATTATGAAATTTGATAAATTACCAAGAGTGAAATATATGGCAGTTTGGGAATTTAAGTCTGACACGCGTGTGAGTCATGTCCGGACTAATTGAATGGAATAAAAGAGAATTTATTTTTATCAACTCGTATGGTCATTTCGAGTGCGTCGTTGAGTCCGGGAGGGTCAAAATAGTATATCCGGGTGTTTAGTTTGGGTCCCGAGATAATTTTAGGCCTAACCGGCGTCCCGAGAGGGCATTATCGTAAATTGTATTTTTGGATTTAATTAATGGACGAAAATTGGGAGTTATTTTATCAGCTAAGAAAAGTCATTTAGGGTTGTTTGACATAGAAAGGAAAGAACGGCCATAGAGGGTGTGAGGGAGAACCAATTTCCAATAGGGAAGGCCAAATTATCACCACCTTGCACAACCACCACCACCACCACCAATACGTATATCGAGAATAAAGGAATGCGTATACACCAACATCACCAACGGATTAGACCATCATATTCGAGGCAAGTGTTTATTACTTGCTTTCTTTTAGCAATAATCATGCTCATGTTAGTGTAGGTGAAATTAATCATGATTTATATATAAATTGGGTGAAAATTGGAGATTTAAATTATGATTAAGGATTGGTTTAGTTAGTAGTTTAAAGTACTTCATGTATGTAGAGGATTAATCATGGAATTGGACTATATATTGATGAACGAATCTGGGTTGATTAGGTTCTTTAATTGAAAATTTGGAAACTAGGGTTCATATGAATTAATTTGGGTATTGATGATGAGGCGTTGGGTGTTGAATCTTAGAGGTTTTTAGGTTCTAAAATGATGAAAAACACTGAAAATCTGGGCAGGAAGACGAACAGTGCAATCTCGCACGAAGTCGTTCGAGCGAGATGCCATCTCGTGCGAAGTTGCTCGAATGACATATGGCAATCGTTCAAATGACATGCCATCTGGTTCGAGTGAGAGAGGGAATTTCTGGGGATTTTCTCAAAGTCCAGTTTTGAGTTTATCGGTTTATTGGAGTGAGAGAAACTGCCGAATAGTAAATTCAAGAATTAATACTTTAATTATTTTGGTATATAGAGAATGTACCTTGGAGATTACGAGAGAGATAGTAATCTAAATATTTATACTACACGTAGTGATGAGATTAATATGCGTATGAGGAGTATATATGTAGGTTGGAGAAATACCTAAAATTCTAATAGGATGTGTCTATGCCTATTATGTGATATTATTTTTAGGCGCACTAATGGGTGATAACCCGAGGGTGATGGATTATTATTAATAGGTCCATTAATGGGTGTTTACTCGGGGATACAGGATTCTCTTGATAGGCGTACTAATGGGTGACAACCCGGGGGTGCTGGATTATTATTGATAGGTGCATTAATGGGTGTTAACCTGGGGATACAGGATTCTCTTGATAGGTGCACTAATGGATGATAACTCGGAGGTGTTGGATTATTATTAATAGGTGCATTAATGGGTGTTAACCTGGGGATGCAGGATTCTCTTGATAGGCGCACTAATGGGTGATAACCCGGGGGTGCTGGATTATTATTAATAAGTGAATTAATGGGTGTTAACCCATGGATGCGGGATTCTCTTGATAGGCTCACTAATGGGTGATAACCTACGGGTGCTGGATTATTATTGATAGGTGCATTAATGGGTTCTAACCCGGGGATGCAGGATTTTCTTGATAGGTGCATTAATGGGTGCTAATCTAGGGATGCAAGATTCTCTTGATAGGCTCACTAATGGGTGATAACCTAAGGGTGCTGGATTATTATTGATAGGTGCATTAATGGGTTCTAACCCGGGGATGCAGGATTTTCTTGATAGGTTCATTAATGGGTGATAATCTAGGGATGTAGGATTTTCTTGATAGGTGCACTAATGGGTCTTCGCCCGAGGGTGCATGATTTATATATATATATATAAGTATACTGGGAGAAGTTTCTACTTTGTGAAACTAGTAGATAAAGTGGAGATGAGAAATAAAATAATCTTAGTGGATAAAAGATTAATCATTCGAACGGTGAATAATGAAACTTAGTATGTGAGATAAACTATCTGAATAGCGTATTGTAAGGGCGATACTAGAATACTACTAGTGAGCATAGTTAGTATTAGTATGGTTTCTGACTAGTTAGGCTGGGTGGTATAACTAGGGGGAGATTAGATGTACATTAGGCGTACACAATAGATGAGAGGTGAGAAACTCATGTGAGAGTTCGATAACTAACATGCGTATGAGACTTATTTTAAGAACCAGTTTTAAATACTTGCTAAATCATTTTTTAAACCTCGGGCTCTGACCTGTTTCTTGTATCTCTTATCTCTTTTGCTATATATATATATATATATATATATATATATATATATATATATATATATATATATATATATATCAGGTACTCAACCACAGTTGTACCAGATTTAGAGATTTTGGTTGCTTCACGTGCTGCAGCCATTGTGAAAGCTATAGGTCCTTGCAGTAGACGCATCTATCCTTTCCATTTAGTTTCATCTAGACTTCTTATCTAGGGAAAGTGTCGCCCACTTCTAGTTCTTCATCAGAAATATTGGATTCAGTTTATTTTATTGTTTGGAGTTTTGAACGGGGAGGTTTTACCTAGTTTTATTTATTGCAATACTTTATTCATGTTCCGTATGTAGTATATTCCTATGTGTAGTGAATGGTTTATATTTTAAGACTACAAGAAAATGGATTTACTTTGTTTTACTAAAATTAGAAATGTTTTGACACCTAGCTTAATTTTATATTAGGTGATTAAAATGTTAAAAACTTTTTCGATAGTGATGCTAAGAATTAACCAATCGAACATTCTATTTTAAATCGGTACAGGACTGATCACCCTCTATTTAATTGGGCGGGGTGCCACAGGTGGCATCAGAGCAGGTTCTAGTGTCCTTAGGATGTGTGCGGCTTATTACGTTTCAGCGTATTGTTCTTTGATGTAGAGCCTTATGATAGGATTATTATGTTCCCTTACGTATGCGACTTACATTCTCCTGCTACAAATTATAATGGATGTGACTCATTATACGAAATTCTATGTGATTCGAACACTGAACATTTTAGGACGACCAATGAGGGCCGTAAAAAGAACTGCAGGAGAAGAAGCCTAACAGAAGATATAGAGTAATCAGGAAAGAGTGATCGTGACAAAAAAATACCATGAGGGTTACTTAAGCAAGTGATAATAAAAATCATCACTCGGGAACAATGGGTTCCCAGGGCACAGTCGTAGATAACGGTGGAATGATTTCAGGACCACCGATAAAAATCGATAAAAGGGAAATCAGAGGGACTCTTTTGAAAACCCATCGGCGGTGATGCGAAGAAGAAAATAAGAAAGGGTAACAGACCAGCGGAGGTAGAAAATTTGAAGGCAATTGTGTAGAGTGGGGTGTGACGACACTCAGAATTAAATTTGGAGTTAAAAGCCATAGCTCTTAGGAGCATCATGTAGTGATTAGAGGCAATCACCACATATGAAGAAGTGTGTTTGAAATTTAGAGAGAAATTTGGGTACAATTTGACCTTGAGGTCTCCCATTCGATGTGGTAACAAAATGGGAGTGAAAGTTTAATGTTCAGAATAATGGGTTAGATAGAAACTGATCATGAGAGAAAGGTTGAATTGCATATCGAACTTCATACCTGGAATAGGGGCATAAATTATCCAAAGGTTTAATAGTTGATAAAGGACCCGTGAGTAGAATACAAGCATAAATGAGAAATCCAGCTAGGATGACTAATATTGATGTCGTCAAGGTTATACGGTGACTAGTTATTGCAGTCTTTCAAGAAGAAGTGAGCCAGGAAGGTTAGAGAATCTGACCTAAAAGAAAAACTGAACATAACGGTGTTAGTGAAACACCACCTGAGAGTGTTCCCAATAGGGAACTCATTTACGTGGTTTTGATTGATTAACTTTCTATAAAGTGACGATGAAGTCAATCAGGGTCATGGAGGCCAACCATAGTTTCGAAAGGCCAGCGTAGCTAGTAAGTTAAGACTACTCGATCCGAGAGACACTACACCAAATTTGCACTATTGTCACGGTCATTGACCTTGACAAGTTGGACTTGTCAAGGTCAATGACTGTGATAATTTCGGGAGAGACAACTTTTTTAATCACGGACGTGTCACGGTCATTGACCGTGACAAGTTCGTTATAATTGTCGCGGTCGTGTCCCGGGCCATGATCGTGACAAGTTTAGTCACGGTTAATAATCGTGACAAAGCCTTGACCCCTTTAAAAAAAATTGTCACGGTCAATGACCGTGACAAATCTGGGCAGAATTAAAAAAAAATCTCCTGGACAGTATGGCCACTACCACTGCCCAACAGTATATTTGTAGTTGTTATATCAACGTTGTACCTATTCAAATATCATATGTCCAAATAAACTAGAGATAACGCAAATATACATTCAAAATAGAAACTATTTAAGAAGAAACAACATCACCATCAATTATCTCAAATCTACAAACTATTTAGTTGAAAATGAGATTTTGTACCGCGACACTCGGGGACACCTCCTTATCCTTCCCTTCTCGTCCGAATAACCACATAAGTATCGAGCATATGTGGCCTACCCTCAGGGCCACTCGTTGTCCCCTGAAATAAAATAAAGTAAAATTAGTATCCACCCCGTAAATATAGATAAATATAAATCGAAATTGAAATCGAAATCAAAATTGACATATAAATATAAATACATTACTTGTAGTGTCACCCAAACAGCTAACTTGAACTCATATGGAACCTCCTTCCAGCTAATGTACCCCGGGCAATCGTGTCAAATATAATTCCCTTCATATCTGAACACTAAGAAATGCCATAATCCTATGGATTTATGCTCTGCAAATTCCTTCCAACCATTGTGTAGCCAAAAATCAGCAGTTGAAGTTGTCAACTCCACTTTCCAATGGTCTCCCATGTTTTGCTAGAGGTTCAAAGTGGTGGTTATGGAAAGTGGAATTGACAATTTCAACTGGTGATGTTTGGCTACATAACGGTTGGGAGGAATTTGCAGAACATCACTCCCTAGGATTATGGCATTTCTTAGTGTTCAGATAGACGAAGAGATTCAGTCTCCTCTTCACAAATAGGACACCCCAAATAACTATGTACTAATCACCTATTAAAGGTAAGAAGTTTATATTCATGGATTAGTATAAACAAAACTTAGATGTAGTTGGAATATTTATGTATTAATCTCCTCTCCACACACGCACACTACACAAGAGTGTAAATGATAAAGTGAAAATCAATTAAAATCATTAAAAATGGATGTTTCGGTATAAATTGAAATATTTATTACAAATTGAAAAATTGTTTCAAATTCGGGTTATCATAAAAAATGGATTGATATTCGGTAGGAGCAGCCAAGTCATCCACATTACTATTTAGACGCCTTGGAGCGTGTTGGACAATTGACCACGGCTCGTTGTTTATATACTCTGAATAAAACACTTGCTTAACCTTTTGAAATGCACAAACAAATGGCTCATCGCTCACGTGGTCGTTACTCTTCAACTTGGACAAGTCAACCATGATCAAATTGGTGACAGGATCAACTTTACAAGCATTTTTATCCTCAACTCTTACCCAGTAACAGTAAAATATAACCTCTTTGAATCTTATATAATCCAATTCAAACATATTTTGGATTACATCATAGTTAGTCATTTCAGCTTCAACGAGGTTTTTATCTTTTGCGCTCGCTCGAAAGATAGTAAGAGCTTTGTACGAAATTCCCGAGTTCTGTACATTTATACTTTCCTCGTACACTTTAGCGCCGAAAATGTAACCGTTCAATCGATACTTTTTATACTCTTGTACCACGAACAAGGGTCTAGTAGCTAGATGAGCAAGCCTTGATGTCGCATCACCCGTCTTTAGGAGCTGAGAATATAGATAAATTAATTATATTAGAGGAAAGATTTGAGTGTAATGTAACTTTATATAACGACTATTTTCATTATAATTACCTCTTGTGTCAACCACAACCTAAATTCGATGTCTGATTGTACCATTATTTTTCGTCTTTTATTGTTCTCAAAGGCTTCATATTTTCTGCTTATTACAAAATTAATCATGTATAAAATAATCTAAAATAATGTTAAACATTATAATAATCGAAACTTACTTTTTCCATTCTTCGACATCTTCATGTGTGTCAAATAGATAATGAGCTACTTATTCATGTTGCAAACTCGTTAATTTCACTCGTTTTCCCATCACATGACCAAAATCATCGACGAATTCATCAGTGTCATCAACGCTGGTCGAGTCAGGCATATATTCCCGAGTATATATTGATGACTCCACGGTGATGTATTCCTCTGCAATTGATCCTGTAATGTATCGCGTATTCTTGACGTAATCTTTAAAAACTTTCATCAATCTTTCAAACAGATACATCCACCGATATCTAACTGGACCACAAAGCAGTGCCTCGTCACATAGGTGTACCAACAAGTGAACACTTATGTCAAAGAATGCTGGGGGAAAGCACTTCTCCAATACACAAATCGCTTCGATCACAGCCAATTTTGCGGCCACTATGTGTTCTCGATTCACTACCTTCTCCAACAAGAGGGAGAAGGTAATACTAATTTCCATAATAGCCCTATGCAAATCCTTGTGCTTGGAGAAATAGTGCTTAAACAATAGAGGAACCAATTGCATGATCACATGCCAATCGTGAGACTTACACTTATGTAAATCATGAGTAGCATAATTCACAATCCTTTGCAAGTTGGATGAAAAAGTATATGGGCCCTTCAAATTAAATATTGTGTCTAGAAGCACCTTCCTTTCCCCACTTGTCAAAGTAAACGCACCAGGGGGAATTATTGTCCTTCCCCTACTATCTTCTTTCAACCATAATTGTGGCTTAAGTTTTAACGATTTAAGGTCTTTTCATGCATTTTCTCCATCCTTCGAATGACTCCCCCCAAGGCAAGTACCCATAATATGTTCAGCGAAGTTCTTCTCTGCATGCATCACATCCAATACATCGCGCACTGGGTTATTCTTACAATAAGGCAAGTTAAATAAAATTGACCTCCGAGACCATGCCTTTCTTATCTCAGTTTATTTCCCAGTTGGGGTCTTCTTATGCTTGACATTCTTAAATTTGGGATTCTTACCTAGCATATTAGGGCCACATTCAGCAGATTTACTTTCAATTTCTGAACCCGAAAGTTATCTCGGCGGTAGCCTATGTTCGACTCCGCCCAATAAAAAATTAGAACCTTTCTCAGATCTAAAACTATGAGCTGGGGGTAAAAACCTCCTGTAGCGATGGTATACATTTTTTAAGCTAGAGTATAGACGAAGAGATTCAGTCTCCTCTCCATAAATAGGACACCCCAAATAACCATGTACTACACAACTGGATAATGTCCCATAAGCTGGAAAATCATGAATTTCCCACATCAACATAGCTTTCAGCGTAAACTCTTCTTTTATAAAAGAGTCAAACGATTTCACACCCTCTTCCCATAACTCATTTAATTCTTCTACCAAAGGAGCCAGGTAGACGTCAATGTCATCACTTGGTGCCATTGGCCTAGGTATCGACAAAGCCATCATCGAAAATTCAGGTATCATACACTGTGAAGGAGGGAGGTTGAGTGGGGCTAGGATCACTGGCCATACACTCTGATTGGTTCTTAGATTTTCAAATGGATTGAAACCATCTGTTGATATAGCCAAACGAATGTTGTGTTGTTCTCGAGCAAAATCGGGATACTCAAAATCCATCCTCCACCAGGTAGTAGAATTAATAGGATGACGCATGATATTACCCCCTACTTCTGCCCTAGCATGACAAGTTATTGCCTCTGCAATCCATGGTACTGTGAAAAATCTCTTTAATCTAGGCCCAACGGGAAAATATTTCAATACTTTTTGAGGCACTTTTGAGCTTGTGCCTTCCCTACTAGTAAATTGGACATATCTAGGTTCATCGCATACCGAACAATGATTGAGATTTTCATACTCCTTTCGATATAGTATGCATTCATACACACAAGCATGAATCAATTTATACTTCATTCCCAAACCTTTCAAACTGTTCTTCATAACAGGATAGCTATTTGGAAGTGTCTTCACCTTGGGTAATAAGCCCTTCACCCATTTCAGAATTCCCGTCACACTATTACCAGACAAACCGTACTGCATCTTCAAACTGTGCAAACCAACTATGGCATGTAAAGTTATTTGATCTTTCTCACCACCAGAGTATAACGGTTGGGTCGCCTTAAATTTTAAACTTTGGTAGCCATCGTCAAGTTTTATCGTGTTATCTTCACGAGCACTTGAATATTCTACATCATCAGTAACCTCATTCTCCTCTGCTTCATAAATTCCGTACGCATCATCAACTAAATCCTCTAACATATTATGATCTACGTCGTCCCCTTATACATCTATTCTACTTATTGAAGGTTGTTGTGAAGGTTGGTCGGGGACAAAAGGAACTTTCAATTCACTGTGAAAACTCCAAAATCGATAACTATCTTGCATACCCGATCTTAACAAATGTAGTTCAACATTTTTCCACTCAAACACCTTACTATTCTTACACCTAGCACACGGACACGGAAACTCTTCATCATCATGACATTTCTTTGCATATTTCACAAATTCGTTAGCACCTCTGTGAAACACATCCCCCATTCTATTAGTCTCACTCATCCACTCTTTGTATTTCGGATATCCCATCACAGCTACCACGACTAAACACCTATTAAAGGTAAACAAAACTTAGATTTATAGTATGTTTTATTTAATTATCCCTTCATTTAATTATCCTATTAAATGGTGAGTGGTCCTATCCCATTCAAGACCGCATTTTTCTGTAATATACTTAACAGCTCATGCACATTGTTACGATTTGAAAAAAATTCGACAGCATATCCCCGTAGTTCTCCAAGTACACGGCGTAGAATGGCAGGTGTGAGTGTTATTTCAATTGATCAATTGAAATAACAGTCACACTTGTCAATCTAGTATGTACCGAGAGAACATTAAGATACGACTGCAGAACTTCCTCCAAAAGTAACAACTTTAAGCCAATAAGAATATTATACAGAAATTATATAGTCTCAAACTGTCCAAACGGTACAATTCGAGAGATCTCATTACAGGGGTAATGACTCTCGAATGGGTCTAAGGGCTATTGAATGCGTACGCATAAGAACTAGAAGGCTAGTATCTATGCGCACTATATTTAATTTCATGTATGTTTCATTTAATTATCATACTATATATATATTGTTCGATATACAAAGTAATTTTCAAAAAAAGTTGAAAAATTCCACCCCCATATGGACAATAATCCAGTGGTCATGCCACTTTTAAAACTAACCAACCAAATATTTACTAAACAAAATAATCCAACAGCAATGTCAACAACAAATGTGTATCCCGTACTCCTTCTAATTCATCTACTCAATTAATTAATTTCATCAATTAAACTAACAATTAAAGTATACAATTATTAATTTACTAATTTACACTGAGGGGCAATCCTACTTTCATATGAAATGAGCACTAATTATTAATTTGCTTTCATCTAAAACTGTTTCATTTATTAATTATATTTTAGTGGATGTAATTATATAATCTATGGATGGATTCAATTTAATCTTACTATGTGAATGTTTTTATCTACAATGATCTAACCTTGAAACAATATATATTATCTCATAGAATCATCAAAACACGATATTAAGATAATTACAATGGTACCTTGACTTACCCCCCCTCCCCCTCCCCACCCCCACCCACACACACAAACAAATTGACAAATTCATGCGTTATTTCCAACATATAAACATCAAATACACATAACAAACATAAACAAACATATATTCACGAGTTAGTTTCAACAAAAGTGCAAAAAATTCAAGAACCCGTATATATACAAATACAAAAATAAATAACTCGTGAATTTGTCAATTTTTTTGACAAATTCATGGGTTAATTCAAATACAAAAATAAATTCATGGGTTAATTTATGGGTTAATTCAAATACAAAAATACAATTTCATGGGTTAATTCAAATACAAAAATAAATTGACAAATTTATGAGTTATTTCCAACATATAAACATCATATAAAGATAAAAAAACACCACACATATACAAATAACTCGTGAATATACCCTCTACCCCCACCCTGCCCCCTTACCCACCCCCACCCACACCCACCCCCCACACATGCACGCACACACACATGCACATATATACACACACACACATATATATATACACACAAACATATACATAAATGGAAGAGAGAGAGAGAGAAATAAACCTGAAAGTAGAGAGAGAGAGAGCGGCGTAGAGAGAGAGAGAGAGAGAGAGAGAGAGAGAGAGAGATGTGGAAAAAGAAGGGAGGGAACGACGGGGGGAAAAAATAAGGGGTAAGGGTTTTTGCTGCAGAAGTTGTCACGATCGTGTCAAGGTCCTTGACCTTTGTCACGGTCGTGTCAAGGTCAATGACCGTGACACAAAATGCGTGTTTTTTGTCACGGTCAATGACCTTGACAAGGGTGGCCGGCTGAAAGGTGACAATATTGTCATTTTGGTGTAGTGAGAAGGCATTCCAAAATGGTCAGTGGGACCAGTGATGGGGAAATGACTCATGAAGTTCCCTTATGTAAAGAAAGTAGAAGTACAAGTGTTGAATGTGTCCACAATTTAAAAGTGAGACCGAAAAGATTAGAAATGGTAAACCATGCCAGTAAGGCATAACAACTAGAGGAGGGAGGCTTCCAACGAAAGAGTTTGGGGCCAAAAGAATTAGGCCCAGGAAATCTATAACCCGAGAGTGATGGGTTCAGGCTGGACCAGTAGAGTCCTCATAATGCATACAGTATGTCAGGGTCAATGGGGCTCGAGATGTAAATGGGAGTTCAGTAAAGCCATAATTAAGGCCTAGAGATTTTGGGCCAACGTTTCAATAATGGCCGTGAAACCCACATGATGGAATAAATTATCCATGATGATAGGGGACAACTATAGGATGAAGTCCTAGGATGTATGACGATTGCAGATGTTAATGGGTCGTAATGGCAGCCACATGCTAAGACCCTGTGATTTGGCGAGACCGGTGAGGTTTTTCTTCTTCCTTGTGAGTAATGGATAGATTCTAGTGACATGGGTGTGCCACAACTTATGTAAATTGAAAACCCTAAACTTCGTGTGCGGGTCGAGTTTAGTGGGAACGTTAGTTTTAACAGTCTTGTTACAAATGTATTTCTCATTGTTAGTAGGGCATTTTGATGTTGCCCGTGAGTGAACCGGGTAGGGCGCTAAGAATATGTTTTGTTGTTATAATTTACTACTGCATTGAGTCATCTTTAGTAGAGTTTCTTATGGTAATGTGTAGTGATTAATTATCGTATGGTTAAACGATAGTAAAAATGTAGTGATATGACTATCGTGTTGAATACTCCAGGAGGAGAAATCTTTAGTTTGTGCGGTGCCACCTGAAATAGGGTTGGGCCCAGATATATGAATATATGAAAATTTTCATGGTATTATAGACCCCAGCGAGTATGTTGTCTAGTTATATGTGATTCCAATGCGTAGGAACTTATTTTACTGAGGAGACTCAGGTTTCATTATGTTATTCTTCAAGCAGAGAGATAGAACCCGTTATATTTATTGCGCCGAGTACTTGGGTTAGTAAGAGCGCCATGCTTCATGTTATGTTTAGAGACATGAGAGTGAACGATCAAACTCTTATGTCAACATACGGAGATTGCAGAGAGGTACATAGTATGGATTAAGGGGCTTACGGATCTCGACAACCGACTAGGTTAGATAGTAGTGTATTAGGGGGGTTCCTTGTTTGGATTTTGCTTTGCGAGACATCCCACGCATGAAACTAGCGAACGTCGGGAGTTGGAGAGAAGTTTGGTCAATAGTACATAAGTTTTGTATGTTGATTATTATACCTATAATAGAATATAATTGAGAGTGATAATTCTTTTGTGACTTAAGTCCAGTAGAGTCGCCTCGTCTTAGTATCATTCGAAATAGAGAAATGATGCCATTGAAGGATTGAATAAGTTATGACTAGTGGGGTGGTTGAGTGCACCCCTACTACATCAGTAACCTAGTGTGCAAAAATTGAAGTAGGAAAATTACATGTCATTTTTATTATGATGCGCGGGGCATAGGGTGTATGGGTGCCCTAAGAGATTGAATCAAACGGTGGATTATGATTATCTTATGAATTCGATAACATGTAGTTGGGTAAGCTGAAGATTACTCCGTAAGATTTGTTAGAGACTTACGTTTCAAAATAAACTGAGATTTCTGAGTGGGAAAAGAGACTTGTGTCACACAATAAGACAAAGTCACATGTATCATGATTAGAAGTACATTCAAGAGAGTATAAAATGTATCAGGATACAAATAACAGTGGTAATGGGTTTAATGTAGAGTAATTTTCAAAGTTAGTCTTGCAGTGGGTCATCTAACTGTTAAAAAAATGGCGGACAATTCGAAACCAGTAGGGGCTCCTTCCACTAGAGAATGGAAGAGTATACCCAAGTATCTTCTCATGTAGCTGAGATGGTGAGATTATAGGTACTAATATGCGATTGAGTACGGCCTAACACCCACAGAGGGATGGGCAGGACAAGCAGTCTAATCGGATGCGAGAGAGAAAATTTTATGTGGACCCTGAGATCTTAGAGGAGGAAGCAGTACCTTACACTAGTGGAGTTGTGTTCAAATAACTCCTATAAGTTCACGTTTGGGCAGAGTGCCAGTAGAAGTACGGCACGGTAAACTTTGTTGTTGTCATACTTGATAGTTAAAGGTGGGGGACCAGTTATGAATACAAATATCGGAGAACAATCGATATTATCGTATATATTTTGTGTGAAATATATATTGAACAACCAATTTACTTGTATGAATGACATGAGACGAAGTCGTAGGTATATGAAAAGATCATAAATCTACTTAGGTGCAAATAGTAGAAGACTAGAGAGTGAATATCTAAAATAAAGTTTAAGTAGTGAACTTAAGAGGAAAGGCTTGGGCAAGAGCCTATATTACAAGATAACCTAGAGTTTAAAAACAAACACAAGTGAAGTGTTCATTATTAAGGGTAGTCAATATCGTACTATATGGGTGCTACAGAGTAGCTTACTTGTGAGCGCAAGGATGCGATGCGCAATATTTTTTATAGCGTTGTCGGTACCTGGTATACTTTTTCTGAATTTCGGGACAAAATTTCGTTATAAGGGGGGAAGTATGTAACACCCCGTATTTTTGATGATTTAAATAATTATGTGATTAATTATTATTGTGGGAATAATTATGTAATTAATTATTGTTGTTGGATTAATTAAATTAAAATACGAGAAATTAATTTATTATTAATTCGGATTAAAATAATTATTAACTAGCGTGCCTAGGGTTAATACTTATTTTTGATAATTATTGAATATTACTGTGTGATATGTAATACGAAATTATGAAATTTGATAAATTGTCGAGAGTGAAATATACGGCAGTTTGGTAATTTAAGTCTGACACGCGTGTGAGTTATGTCGGGACTAATTGAATGGAATAAAAAGAGAATTTATTTTTATTAACTCGTATGGTCATTTCGAGTGCACGGTAGAGTCCAGGAGGGCCAAAATAGTATACCGGGTGTTTAGTTTGGGTTCCGGGGCAATTTTAGGCCTAACCGACGTCCCGAGAGGGCATTATGGTAAATTATATTTTTGAGTTTAATTAATGGACGAAAATTGGGAGTTATTTTATCAGCCAAGAAAAGTCCTTTACGGTTGTGAGACACGGAAAGGAAATAATGGCCATAGAGGGTGTGAGGGAGAACCAATTTCCAAGAGGGAAGGCCAAATTATCACCACCTTGCACAACCACCACCACCACTAACGCGTAGATCGAGAAGAGAGGAACGCATATATACCAACATCACCAACGGATCAAACGGTCATATTCAAGGTAAGTGTTTATTACTTTCTTTCTTTTAGTAATAATCATGCTCATGTTAGTGTAGGTGAAATTAATCATGATTTACATATGAATTGGGTGAAAAAAGGAGATTTAAATAATGATTAAGGATTGGTTTAATTAGTAGTTTAAATTTCTTCATGTATGTAGAGGATTAATCACGGAATTGGACAAGATATTTATGAATGAATCTGGGTTGATTAGGTTCTTTAATTGAAAATTTGGAAACTAGGGTTCATATGAATTAATTTGGGGTTTTTATATAATTATGATGATTAATGATTAATTAAGGATCCTAGGATGTGAGGAATGATTTATAACCAGTTATGTGTTGATGGGTATTGATGATGAGGCATTGGGTGTTGAATCTTAGAGTTTTTAGGTTCTAAAATGGTAAAAAACGCTAAAAATATGGGCAGGAAGACGAACAGTGCAATATCGTGTAAAGTCGTGCGAAGTCGTTCGAGCGAGATGGCATCTCGTGCGAAGTTGCTCGAATGACACGTGACAGTCGTTTAAACGACATGCCATCTGGTTCGAGTGATAGAGGGAATTTTTGGGGATTTTCTCAAACTCCAGTTTTGTGTTTACTGATTTATTGGAGTGAGAGAAACTGCCAAATACTAAATTCAAATAGGACAGAATTTCGGGAAAAGTATGTGAGACTTAATACTTTAATTATTTCGGTATAAAGAGAATGTACCTTGGAGATTACGAGAGAGATATTAATCTCAATATTTGTATTATACGTAGTGATGAGATTACTATATGTATGAGGAGTATATATGTAGATTGGAGAAATACCTATAAATTCTAATAGGATGTGTGTATGCCTATTATGTGATATTACTGTTAGGCGCACTAATGGGTGATAACCAGGGGGTGCTAAATTATTATTAATAGGTGCATTAATGGGTGTTAACTCGGGGATGCAGGATTCTCTTGATAGGTGCACTAATGGATGATAACCCGGGGGTGCTGGATTATTATTGATAGGTGTATTAATGGGTGTTAACCCGGGGATGCAGGATTATCTTGGGTGTTAACCCGGGGATGCAGGATTCTCTTGATAGGCGCACTAATGGGCGATAACCTGGGGGTGATGGATTATTATTAATAGGTGCATTAATGGGTTTTAACCCAGGGATGCAGGATTCTCTTGATAGGCGCACTAATGGGTGATAACCCGGGGGTGCTGGATTATTATTAATATGTGCATTAATGGGTGTTAACCCGGGGATGCAGGATTCTCTTGATAGGCGCACTAATGGGTGATAACCCGAGGGTGCTGGATTATTATTGATAGGTGCATTAATGGGTGCTAACCCGGGGATGCAGGATTTTCTTGATAGGTGCATTAATGGGTGCCAACCCTGGGATGCAAGATTTTCTTGATATGTGCACTAATAGGTCTTGGCCCAGGGATGCAGGATATATATATATATATATATATATATATGAACTTGTGAAATATTTCTTCTGTGTGAAATTAGTAGACTTGGTAATAATAATAATCATTACATTGCGCCAAGTGCTCTTAACCTAAGAGTGGAGGATTAGTGTATATATATAGGGATGATGAGACTATACATATATATATGAGTATATTGGGAGAACTTTCTACTTTGTGAAACTAGTAGATAAAGTGGAGATGAGATATAAAATAATCTTAGGCGATAAAAGATTAATCATTAGAATAGCGAATAATGAAACTTAGTATGTGACATAAACTATCTGAATAGAGTATTGTATGGGTGATACGGGAATACTACTAGTGAGCATATTTAGTATTAGTATGGTTTCTGACTAGTTAGACTGGGTGGTATAAGTAGGGGAGATTATATGTACCTTAGGCGTGCACAATAGATGAGAGGTGAGAAACTCATGTGAGAGTTCGATAACTAACATGCGTATAGGACTTGTTTTAAGAACCAGTTTTAAATACTTGCTAAATTATTTTTTAAACCTCGGGCTCTGACTCGTTTCTTGTATCTCTTCTCTCTTTTGCTATATATATATATATATATATTATTTCAGGAACTCAGCCACAGGGGTACCAAATTTAGAGATTTGGGTTGCTTGACGTGTTGCAGCCGTTGTGGAAGCTGTAGGTCCTTACAATATACGCATCTATCCTTTCCATTTAGCTTCATCTAGACGTCTTATCTAGGGCATGTGTCGCCCACTTCTAGTTCTTCATCAGAGATATTGGATTCAGTTTATTTTATGGTTTGGAGTGTTGAACTGGGAGGTTTTACCGAGTCTTATTTATTTCAGTACTTGATTTATGTTCAGTGTGTAGTATATTCCTATGTGTAGTGAGTGGTTTATATTTTAAGACAACATGAAAATGGATTTACTTGTCTTTACTAAAATTGGAATTGTTTTGACACCTAGCTTAATTTTATATTAGGTGATTAAAATGTTAAAAAGATTTTCAATAGTGATGTTAAGAATGAACCAATCGAACATTCTGTTTTAAATTTGTACAGGACTGGTCACCCTCTATTTAATTGGGAGGGGTGAAACATCTTAAATCCGTGAATTACTGGATTGAGGAAGGGTTTAAATGGAGCACTTTTAATTCTCGTGGGCTAAATGCAATTTATGGGGTCGTCGCTCCTAAAGAGTTCTGACGCATCATGACGTGCGCCACGTCAAAAGAAGCGTGGGATATTTTACAACTTACCCATAAAGTCACGACTGCGGTCAAAGAGTCTAATTTACAAAATTTAACTACTCAATTTGAAGCAATTATCATGCTTGAATCTAAGTGTTTTGATGATTTTTACGCATGTTTATCTGACATTGTCAACACTAGTTTCAATCTTGGTGACCACATTCCTGATGCACGAGTGGTCAAAAAAAGATTTTGATATCGTTGCCTAAATTTTTTATCCCTAAAATGACTGCATTGAATTCCTTAGGAAATTTGAGCAATTTTAAATTAGAAGAGCTGGTAGGAGACCTCCAAACATATGAAATTGACATGTTCCCCAACACTGTCAAACCAAAGGATAAAGGGATAGCACTTAAATACCATTCTAGGAAGGGAGAGGAAGCTTCCAAGAGAGATAAGAAAAAAAAAGTGAAAGTTTGTGAGTCCGAGTCTGAGGGAGAGTTTGATTATGATAATGTGGCCATGCTTGCTAAAATTTTTAAAAAGTTTCTCAAATTTTCCAAATAAAACTCTTCCAATAAAAGATTTTTGAGAAAAATAAAAGGAAAGATGAGGCCCAGGAGAGTGGTGAGAAAGAGAATAAGGAATAGGAGAGATATTTTGAATGTGAGGGTAGGGGGCATAAGGCATTTGAGTGTCCCACCAGGCTAAAGAGAAGGGGCAAGAAGATTTCCATGCCAGCCACACTTAGAGATAGTAAGGAGGAGGTGCAGGATTCCGGGGATGAATCTTCACATGGGATGTGTAGCCTTTTTAGCTAGTCACGTGAGCATACCTAGTTTATCCCACGACGATGAGGATAGTTGTGCACGTGAAACCCCCGTTGATGATAGTTTGAGTATTTATAGGGAGTGTGAAAGTGAGTGCACTATTGAGGGTAAAACTGAGCTCCAAATTGCGTTTAAAGATTTGTAAGCCAAGTCCTTAAATATGAAGAAATTGAATAATAAGTTAGGTCTTCGGGTGTTAGATTTTGAGAGATATAGATAGAGAGTTTGAGGGGATTTGATCCGTTAGTGAGTCGACTCGAGAAGGTGAAGATCACTTTGAGTGAGTAGCTGATCGTCATAGGATGGGAGAAGAGTGAACTTATAGCCTGTGTGTCACAATTAGATAGAAATATTGAGCATTCCCAGGAGGTAAATGTCACTATAGAGGACACATCTAAGAAGGTAGGAAATATGCTCCTTGGTCCCTTTGGGTAATGTTGAGAGATTAGGAATAGGTCATGATGGTGCGTCCACTTCCCACGTTACACCCGAGACGATTTTTGAGTTTGTGATTGATCCATATGTCTCTCAACCTAACCCACCTAGGCGTCCCGTTTTGGATAGTAGAGTGAACCGTAGACATTTTGAGAAAGGTGTTCCTAGGGCCGTATATGTTTGCACCCATTGCAAGAAGAAAGGACACCTTAGGGAATTTTTCTTTAACTTGGATAATGTGTCACATTTTGCTACTACACGTGTTCCTACACACGCACCCACACATGACACTTTGGATGCTCCGAATGATTACATGAGAGAGTTTGCACATATTAGGGAGCAAGTAAAATTTTTGGTCAAAACTTCACATGATTTGATGGATGTTTTTTATTGGATGTCACCACCTTTGGAAAACTCCTTCGCACCTAACGGTTGAGGTTTAGACTTGTTTGCTAGCATATGATGACCTTCATGATGATATTTTATTACTATTTCTAGTGTGTAACATGTTTTCCATTTTTGATATAGTTTTTGAAAAACCAAAAAGATTTTTGTTTTTGAAAAATTTTGGAAAAATATAAAAAGATTTTCTTTTTTTGACAAAAATTGAAAAGGCCAAAAAGATTTTATTTTGATAATTTTTTTGGAAAAAGGCAAAAGGAGTTTTGTATTTGGTTTTACACCATTTATGGATGGACATTTAGGATGACCAAGCCACAACATCATTCCATATCCATGTGATTATTTGATAGTGTTTTAAGACAATACATAATTTCATCCATTTGCTTTATAATGTTTGGAGTCATTAAGATGTGATTTGAGATTCTTTCTACATGTTTGACTCTTAGTCTCCTTTAATACACACTTGCACGGATTTATTTTATTGTATTACTTGTCTACCACATGTTGATCGGCGTGTTTTCATCTCAATCATGTCTTTAAAATTATCCAAATGCAATAAAACTCGACAATAAAAGTAGTGCATGTAATAACCGTTGCCCGTGAGGAATTTGTTTAAATTTGAAAAAATGATGAGTGAACGTGGAAAAGGGCTGCGAGATTACAAAATTAACTCGTCGTGAGAGTCACTGTTTGAAAAGAACCTGAGAAAAATTAATACAATAAAAAGATAAATATGGCAAAAAGGGATAAACGCATTATTATTTATAAGGAAGTTTGGATGAAAATTAAATAACGGATTTGCACTTACTGACAAAGTCTTGAAAAAGCATTACATAGTTTTAGACTTTATTAGTGTGGAAATCATTTTAAACTTTGATGTGCCGATGGATTGAGTCGATGTCATTTAAATTCAATATATTGTGACACCTAAGGGAAACTTTTGAGATCATTCGATAGGAGTTTCCATATTCATCGTGCTCATATGTTATTTATGTTTGAGTCGATTCACCTACTGAATATATTAACACCCATTCATTTCGTTTCCACGATTTGGTTATCTTAGTGTAAATTTATGGTGTGTGATTTTTTTTGTAAATTATTTTTGGAAAAATAAAAAAAAAATTGTTGAGATCGATATCACATAGCATTCTCAAATTAGTTTAGATCACCTGAAAAAGAAAAAAGTTGGTGGAAGCTTTCAAGTATATTCTTGATGATCGTAGTTATTTGCTTTGCTTTTCGTGACACTCCATATTTATTTTTATTTATTCATTTCCTTATCTATTTCAGATAAATAAAAAGGGAGAGAACGAATTATGTTTTAATGGGAGAGTTTCTTTAATTATGGGGGAGATTTGAGATCTGAGCTTTGTTTTGATTTATGTTTATCTCATTTCAAACTCAATATGTCACAAAGGTATTTGTTTCTTATCTCATGTCTGTAGGTACAAAATTAAAGATCATTATTTTGCACACCCTGATGATAAAGAAATGTTAGAGTTTTGAAGATTTGAAGTTGAAGATTTTTAAAGAAAGGTTTAAGGTTTGCATCTTTAGTACCTTTTTAGTTTTGGGTTTATGGGAGGGTATTAGATTTGTATAGGCATTTTGATTTAATAATTCATATGTTTTTAGTTTGTACCGACATAGACATAGGTAGAGATTTGTAAGAACATATTTTACATAGTCCTGTTTACATTAGAGTATGTCATATACCGCTACAACCGTTGAAGATTTATTCAAGTACAATCATACATCAAGATGGATCTGAATATCAACATTCTTCAACAGAAAAGCCTCTACGAGATTAATTTTGGTAAGGTTGTGTTTAAGTCCCTTTACGGTTCATTTAAAGCGTTGGGATAATTTTTCTAAATTATTTTTAAACACATGAGGCGTTGTTTTTCATCAAAATAATTTTTTTCTAAGTGTTGAGGCAGAGTTTTATTAAAAGGATTTTGACGTTTCGATCTTTCAAGCTACATCTTACTGTCGTTTAAGCGACATAGGTTTGTCACGCGATAGCGTTCAAGCGACATCATTTCTCATTCGAGCGACATCCTATTTTTGTTCGAGTGACGTATCGAATCAATTTTTTTATAAATAGCGTGTTAAATGAGTCATTTTGCTCAAGAAGACTTGAGTTTTTTCAGTTTACGAAAACTGCGAACTGCAAAATTATTTTGCCTAATTCATTTAGGGTTTAAACTTTATTTTTCAATTCATAGAAATTCCAATAGTTTAGTGAATTACTTTTGGAACCCAAGATACGTCTTATTGAAGTTTCTCTTGTAGAGAGGGTAAATCTATAGCTGATGACTGCGTGTTATTGGGAAGTCCTTGCGGGTGTTCCTTGCTGATTCAAAGTTACATGTTCCTGTGGATTGCTCCGATTGATCCATTGCTGACTCTAGGCTGCGTGTCCATGTGAGGGTCGGCGGATATTCATTGCAGATTTCATTATGTATGTAAGTTGCGATTTACTCTTGCATAGTGAAATAAAAAGATTTTCCCTTTTGAGTTTTTTCCTGAAATCTGTGTGTCAGCAATTTATTTATGATGATTTGATTTTACCCACGTAGATGCATGTGTTAGGGTTTAATTAAATTCGTTTAAAAATTAACTCCAATTAAATAAGTTTAAAATTAGAATTTGCAAATTCATTTTAATCAATATCACATTGATATTCGCAGGGCTAACATAGGTCCTAAAACCATTGATTATATATTCATTGGTTATGCTAAAAACAGTAGTGCATATCGATTCCTTAAGCATAAATCAAGCATTCCTAACATTCACGTTAATACTATTATAGAATCAAGGAATGCATCATTTTTTTGATAATATATTTTCTTATATGAATGCACAAGAAATAAGTTCTCATAAAAGGACTCTCGAAGCTACGAATAATAATTCTCAAAATGTCAATAAAGATAATGAGGATGAGCTTAGACCTAGCAAAATAACTAAGATATCAAAATCTTTCGGTTCGAATTTTCTAAGATATATGTGAGAAGGTGAATCTCAAATAGTCAAGGAGGCTTTGTCCACTCTAGAAGCTTCATATTGGAAGGAAGATATTGATAGTTAGATAGAATCCATTATGCAAAATTATACTTGGAAACTAGTGGATCTTCCACCAGGAATCAAGCCCTTAAGGTGTAAATGGATCTTCAAAAGGAAGATAAAAGTTGATGGATCTATCGATAAATATAAGGCTAGACTTGATGCAAAAGGGTATAAGAAAATGGAGGGAATAAACTATTTCAACACTTATTCACTAGTTACGAGAATTAAATCCATTCGAATATTAATTGCAATAATAGTAATACATAATTTGTAAATACATCAAATGGATGTCAAAACTACTTTTTAAATGGGGAATTAGATGAAGAAATATATATGGAATAAATGGAAGGTTTTGAGCCTCCTGAAAATGAAAAAAAAAAGTGTGCAAACTTGTCGAATCGCTTTATGATTTAAAAGAAGCACCTATACAATGGCATGAAAAATTTGACAGTGCAATGAAGTCAAATGTCTTCATGATAAATGAATGTGGTAAATGTGTTTATGTCAAAAGCACTAATGCTACCAAATAAATATTGACTAGTAGATTTGAAGTAAAAGATATGGCCTAGCAGATGTTATAATAGGAATTAAAGTTACTAGAGCTTCAGAAGAACTGAGTTTATCTCAATCTTATTATATTGATAAAATCCTTCAAAATTATAATAATATGAACAGACTCTGGTAAGAACACCTGTAAACCCAACTCTTTATCTTACAATAAACAAATGTTAAAGTATATCTCAGTTAGAATATTCTCATATAATTGGAAATTTTATGTATCTATCAAATTGCACTCGACCGAATATAACATACTCTATGAGTAAGTTAAGTCGATATACGAGTAATCCTGAAAAATACCATTTGAATGACTTAGTAAGAGTTCTTAGATATCTTAGATACTCTTCAAAGAATGGACTGCACTATAAAAGACATCCATATGTACTAAAAGGATACAGTGATGCAAATTAGATATCTAAATCATTAAGATTAAAAATCCATAAGTGGATATGTATTTACTCTCCGAGGTGCAGTCATATATTGGAAATCCTCAAAGAAAATATGCATTACAAGATCCGCAATGGAATCTGCATTCAGTGCTTTAGACAAAGTTGGGGAAGAAGTAGAATGACTTCGAAACTTTCTTAAGGACATTCTAATTTGGCCAAAGCCTGCGCCACCTGTTGATGCCGATAAGATTAGCTTCAACACCACCTATCATAACACATTGTGATAGTCAATATGCGATTGGAAAGGCACAAAATGGTAGATATAATGGTAAGTCACGACATATACATCGTCAACATGAAGCCGGTAGAAAACTACTCTCAATTGGATTTATATTTGTAAACTATGTAAAATCAAAGGAAAATATTGTGGATACCTGGAGAGCAAGTGGTAAGTTAATCATGGGGAATGGTCCTAAAACATGTTAGAACCTGAAAAAATTCCTTAACGGAAACCCAAACCAAATGATTGGAGATCCCAAAAAATACGTTCAAATAACTAACCTAATTATGTGTGATTCGTCTAGCACTAGAAATTTATGACTTCTTTCCAATCCTAAGATGAGTCAGTGCACAAACTACCACATGTATTAGGATAAACTATGTTTTAATTGATATATATATCTTGAATATAACGGTCAAGTGGGGTATTAGCATGATACTCTTTATAGGATTCACCTATGTGCGTGGGAAGGGGGTCGCTTCTATGTGAATGTCGAAGGCTAATTATCTAATACACTCATGAAATCAGGAGGTGTCCAAGACCAAAATGGGCACAACAATGAGAACTAATAAGGTTGTAAAGACATTGTGTGAATTCTATTGCCTATATTTACACAAACAAGTTGATCAACTCAAGAATTTGTGTTCATTGATCGGCTAGTAAACTCGATAGTATTTGGCTAGAAAAGATTCGAGGCCACAAGCTATTTTTTCGATACAATGTGTTTCCTGGATACTCTCTCTATATTCGTTTGATTCTTTTCACTCAAATTTCATTCAGGTGGGGGATTGTTGGAAGAAATTGTATTCTATACAATTTCACCTTAATTGATGTAATTTTGAGACTAATTTTAGGTGGGACACACATGTCAAACGTGACGAGTTAAAGTACCTACACGGTCCATGTCGAGAGGAGAATAGCATGGTAAACTCATTTGTTCAAAACTATTAAGGAATGAATGGAAATTTTGGACTCAAAGAAATTCACCTAAACACAAGCTACTTGGTATAGCTAATGTAGAAGTATTGTCCCACATTGGAAAAATATGAGTAACTGTTGAAGTTAATATACCCCAAAGTGAGGACTGGGCATTGGATGCCTTGGGAGTATCCATCAGTTTCCAATTATCAATCAACAACGGGTAGATCTATAGGATATACACGAACTTGAAGGGGAAAGTCCCACATGTCAAAAGTGATGGATCAAAGTACCAACACGGTCCTCATCAAGAGAAGAATAATGTGGTATAATCATTTGTTCAAAACTATTAAGGAATGAATTAAAAATATGGACTCAAAGTAACCGACTTGAACACAAGCTACTTGGTATAGCTAATATAGAAGTATTGTCCCACAGTAGAAAATTGCGAGAAAGTGTTAAAGTTAATATACTCCAAAGTTGAGACTAAGCATTGGATGTCTTGGGGTATCCCAACTCTTAAAATGGGAAAGAGCTTACAATATGCATGGTTTAGCTTTGCGCCAAAATTCCACACGCGGGCGTGCGCAACGACGTCGTCGATCGGCCGGCCTGGCCCGTGCCTGGGTTCGGGTTCGGGGGTCGTGGATCGTGGGTTTTCTTGAGTAAATATTAACTTTTTGGACAAAATTTAATATGGCTCTCAGTCTTAAATTTTGGGCATGTTTTGGTTTTCCCAATTCGAATTAGTTATAATAGTCATTTTAATTATTATAATTAATTAAAAACGTGATTTAATAAGAACTATCGAGGGATTGTGATTGTTCATGATTTAATGAGGAACGTTGAAGGGTTGTGACTATTTTGAACAGACACAACTTTCTCGGAAAAGCCACCCATTCAATTCTATAAAGATCAGTCCCTACTCAGTTTTTCTGCAAAATAAAATTTATCACTTTTTTTCAAACTTTGTCCTCGTTAAAAGTCAGAGAGTTTATCACCATTACTAGTTCGTGAAACTATCATATTGCAGTGCTACATATGGTAGTTAAAGACAATTTTATCCTGGGAGACAAACGTCCATTGTTCCTACCGTAAGCACCATAAGCAGGGGCGAGCAACGTTCGAGTGAGTCTTATATCTTTTGCCAGCATCATTTCATTGCGCACTTTTAAAAATCTTCATATCAATTGACATATCAGATGTCAAATCGTAAAAGTTCTCCAACGGAGTTATCTTGAAGGTTTTGATTCCTTAACTTAATGTAAGCTGGGATTATATTTGCAAAAGATAAAAATAATAGAAATTGCAAAGGACCACATCCTTCGAGCGTTAAGGGATTAATAAGCGGGTATAGTTAGTATTGATGTCATATTTAAGATTTTCGGGAAGAGATATTTTCACAAACCTCATATATGTTCTTTCATTATAGTGAAATTGCTGTAAAAATGGGTTACTACGTTAATTAATTTATATGACTGTGTTAAAAGCCCTTTCGACTATATATATTATAGCATATAAACCATGCATGTGGATACCACATGCCTTGCCGTGTGTCATGAAAGTCCACCCATAATTCCATCCAGACCTGCCTCCAAATTCAATTATGAAATTGTACACTTACGCAACTGAGCAATCCATAGCAGAAATATATTATTGGAATCATGCGTCTAGTCAAAGAAGTAACATATTGATCAACAGATACAGATAGATAATAATCTAATATTACAGTTCGATTTTGAAATATTTTTACAACTAGTAGTGGAGATAATTTTGCGCACAAATTAATAATTGAGATGTAATATGAGTGAAAAATATATTCTAAATGATAATGGCTCATACTATTTATTTTATAGTTTTTTGGGTTTTATTTTAAATAAACAGTGGATGTCGTTAGATTTATCAGAAAATATTTTGTCTCCTGTGATGTCCCCACGAGATGCACAGTAGAGTGGATATTGTTCAAAATTTACCTAGCAGCTCATGTTAGTAATTCTGACCTTCTCTTAAATCTTTTAATAACTGTTGAGATCAATCAGTTAAGAAAAACTATAATGTTTAAATACTTAACACTTCAATATATATTAGAAATGATTTAACTTTTAATCATTAAAACATAAATTTTACACAATTAAATAATTGTGCTTGAAACTTTGATTACTGAACAACATGGGCTTGGATAGCTTTTATGATATTATTGTGACAAATAATTTATTGTTGACACTTTTAATATATAAAACAACAAAGCAATCAATTACAGTATTACGGAGAATCAAGGTTATAAAGATAAAATCTCTCCCCATGTAGTTACATGCCTCCCTTAATGTTAATAAGAAACCTTTTATAAGACAAGTTAATCGGGTAAAAGGCGACATTGTCCTTCAGGAATGTAAAATATCAAAACGGGCGACATTCGCCCGGCACATCGGGGGCCATTCCTTAACCCCTCGATACTACATAATCTATGCGCTGGATGAAACCAGTCACTTTTGGAAAGGGCCATGGCCTCCCTTAACTTTATAAGGTTTTAGATAATTACCCCTTTTTTTTTCTATAGTACAAAATTTAATAAGTTTCTTCACAAATTTTACCTACACAATGTGTATTGGCGCCCTTAAAGGTGAATTTCTGGCTTTTACGAAATCCCCCGCCTTTACATTATCTATTTATTAATATACCCCATGGATTCAATGTCTTAAATAGATAGAAATTTAAACTAGAACACAAATTTTTAACAGTCTACATATATATTGGCAAATTCAAAGGGACAAAACACATACATATAATTATGAACCGGTGCAAATATATAGTTTTTTGTAAAAGTAAAAACAAATAAAAATCAACTTCCATAATTTTGTGAGACGGCATCAATTTGAGTACATGGTAAGTTACCGTAGAGGTGAATGCACATAAGAGGCGCCCTATCAAAGAGGCGCCCTATCAAAACGAAAGGCTATCCATATAGTTATCTGGACGCATAAAAGTCCTTCTCTGTCCCTCTCCCTCTGTTTTCATGTTTGGTTTATGTTATTGTTATTATATTACATGAAATTTAATTAATCTTAAAAAGAGGAAGAATTGTGGGGTCGGGTCGGGTTGATGGGCTTATCTTTACGTCACGTTCAAAAAAAGTAAAAGAAGTTCACGTGTAGGGTTGGTCTAGGAAGGGTTGGGCATGTGCTAGTGGCCAGAAACTTAAACAGTAGGAGAGATGAGATGGGGATAAGAAAAGGAGTGATAACCCATCAAACCTCATCCCACGGATCTTGCCTGCCTTTTGAAACACACACATGCCATCATCTTCTCTCTCAACTCTTGTTGCATATAAATACACCCTTTTGAGAGTTCCACTCATTTAGATCCAGTTTGAGTTTAAGGAACCGACTTCATTAAAACTGTACGTACCACAATGACTACTTCTTGGGTTAAAACAATCAAATCTCCCTTCAAAAAAGCTTGCACCTTCTTCAATCCTCAGCAACAAACCAGAGACAAGAAGTCCCAGAAAGGTACATCCATCGGTCAACTGTTCATAAATCTCTTTTACATACATAAATTGTAACTTTGATCTAATAATGTATCGTATGTTTGTACATATTGCAGCGAATGAGAATCATGTAGTTGATCATCTGCATGGGGAAGTGATGGCATGTGCGTATGAGGATGTTCAGGTGATGTGGTCCATTTTGGACAAGTCCAAGCCCAGAACCTGCAACGTCATCAGTTCTTAACAGATATTTCTATTTCTATATATGTATACCTATATATGTTACTGTTTATCTGGTGGGTTGTTGTATACTCCCACCAATGGATTGCCTCTCCTTCCCAGCCAATTAGTGTAGATATGGTAGGTGGGATGATCTTGTTCAAGCTATAGAAATTTATTAGGTGGTTGGGAATTCAAATATCAGAAAATGCCCTACTTCAAGTTTGATGCCGGTGGTGGCATATTCCTTATGCTCTTTTTTTGGTTATGACGTCGTGTCTCTCCATAGGGAATCCCTGTGATTATAATGAGAATCATGGTGAGATTTTTAATTGAATTCCGCTTTTTTTTGAATTTTGATACCGCTGATCTTTCCGATTAATTATTGCATTATTTCTTATCCCTTTCAAGTCCTGGAACTAACTAAAAATAGGACAGACTAGCATTTGATGTTTTCTCTGAAGAGCTCACGTTATCACCTAAACGTATGCCAAGACCACTATTTTATTTCACACTGACAACATTTGTTTACCTTTTCTGCTTTTTTTGGACTACGCCATGTCTTTTGCTGGTGTTTGTCTGTACGTGAATTTCAATTACTTACTACAAAAAAAAGTTAATTTATATGGGTAAAGCTAATGCAGACTCCAAAAATTCTAATGACACTCCAAAAATTTAATCCAATTACTCTAATATCTTTCAACCTCATAATTTCCTTTCTTTTTATTCTTAACACAAAAACTATAAAATGCCCAAAATTAGAGTTACAAACACAAAATTAGAGTTATATATTGACAAAAACTGTTAAAAATAAAAATAAAAATTATTAAAAAACTGTTAACCAATTTTTTAAAACAGTTAAGAAATAAGACATATACCAAATTGTTCCTCGAACATTTTTTAATACACATTTAATACAAGTCTTTTTATTTTGTACCAAAAAGTTCTTCACCATGTCAAAAAGGAAATTTTTTTGTGCAAAATAAAACGCTTGGACTAAATGTGTATTAAAAAATGTTTAAGACACTTTTTGGTATTTTTTATCCTTAAAAAATTGTTGAAATCTTTTTTTTTCCCGAGAAAACAGCTTTTACATTTCTTAAAAACAGTTTTTTTATTAAAAAAAAAACAAAAAACTGTATTTTTTTTTATTAAAAACACTAAAAACTATTTCTTACAACCTTTCGAGTCTCGTTGGCGCAGACCCATATCATTTAATGAATATGAGTTCACACCACCAAAATACTTTTATATATATATGAAAATTGTTTTTTATTACAAAAAAATTACAGTTTTTTCATTTCTTAAAAACTATTTTTTTATATTAAAAAAAAACTGAAAAACTACATTTTTTTAAAATATGAAAAACTATTTTTTAAAAGCTGCTGAGTGCTGCTGACGCGAACTTATATCAATTAATGAATGTGAGTCCACGTCACCAAGTTGCTTTTATATAAAAAAAATTGTTTTTTATTACAAAAATATTTTACATTATTAGACTAATTTTTTTTATCAAAAAATATGTACCACTAATTTCTTAACAAACTGTTTTTCACTTTTTAAATAAAAAACTGTTTTTAGAAGAATTTACTTTTAGGAAATAAAAAAAAAAAACTGTTTTTTCTTGAAAAAAAGGTTGTAACAATTTTTTTAAATGTTTTAAAAAATTTTAAACATTTTTTAATAGTTTTTAACATTTTTCTTTGTCTTTTAGTGAACGTGTCTATTATGTGTGTCCAATTGGTGTGTACGTCTAGAGTTTTCGTCATAAAATGTTGACTGAAATTATTTTTAATTATTTTTTTTAATTTAATAATTAAATACAATTTAAGCAAAGAAAATTTTTTAACTTTGAATAACAATCATTAACAACTTAATCATTAATTGATTTATTCTTTAGGCCGTACTGATTTTAATTTGGTCCCGTAGTGAAATCTTTTTTTTTTTTACAGAAATAGAAATACAACCAAATTTAAATGTCACACAATACGAAATCATATTTTTTATTCGATAGTGTTTCTGTTTTTGTAAATAAATTAAAATAATATTTCGTGTCATGTCATATCTCTTTTATTTGGATTGTGTTTGTGTTAGGTTAAAAAAAATATTTCGTGTTGTATCCAATTTTCATTGACCAACGCTACTCGCGCTCTAACATATTCCTCTAGCACTCAATTTTATAAACAATTTTATAAACAGTGGTGGAGGAATATATTAGAGGAATATGATTTCGTATTGTGTGAGATTTTAATTTGATTGTATTTCTGTTTTTGTAAAAAAAAAAGAATTTCACAACGGGACCAAATTTAAATCAGTACGGCCTAAAGTCTAAAACAATTAATGATTAGGTTGTTAATGATTGTTATTCAAAGTTAAAAAAGTTCTTTGCCTAAATTGTATTTAATTATTAAATTTAAAAAATAATTTCAGTCAACATTTTATGACCTTTGTTTAAGGAAAAACTCTAGACATACACAATAATTGGACACACATATTAGACACACTCACTAAAAGACAAGGGAAAATGTTAAAAACTATTAAAAAATGTTAAATATTTTTTTAAAACATTTAAAAAAATTGTTGCAACCTTTTAAAAAAAAAACAGTTTTTTTTATTTCGTAAAATTAATTTCTTCTAAAAACAGTTTTTTATTAAAAAACTGAAAAACGGTTTGTTAAAAACTTAGTGGCACAGATTTTTTGATAAAAAAATTAGTGTAATAATGTAGAATATTTTTGTAATAAAAAATAATTTTTTTTATATAAAAGCAATTTGGTGGCGTGGACTCACATTCATTAAATGATATAAGTCCGCGCTAGCAGCACTCGACAACTTTTAAGAAATATTTTTTCATATTTAAAAAAAAATGCAGTTTTTTAGTTTTTTTTTATATAAAAAAATTGTTTTTAAGAAATGAAAAAACTGTAATTTTTTTGTAATAAAAATAATGTTTTTTTATATATATAAAAGCATTTTGGTGGCGTTGACTCACATTCATTAAATGATATGGGTCCGCGCCAGCGGCACTCGAAAGCTTTTAAAAAACAGTTTTCAGTGTTTTTAATAAAAAAAATACAATTTTCTGTTTTTTTTTAAAATAAAAAAAAAACAGTTATTAAAAAATTGGTTAACAGTTTTTCAACAATTTTTATTTTTATTTTTAACAGGTTTTGTGTCAATATATAACTCTAATTTTGTATTTGTAACTCTAATTTTGGGCATTTGACCGAATTTGTATTAAGAATGAAAGGAAAGGAGATTGTGGGGTTGAAGGGTATTAGAGTAATTGGACTAAATTTTTGGAGTGCCATTAGCTCTACCTATGCCTTTCAACGGGTCGGAGCTGGGTTGAGTTTAGGGAGATCCAGATCCGTGTAATCGGGTCTTCATCGGGTTCGGGTCCGAATTTTCATCGGGTCTACAATATTGGATCCAGACCCGGATCTGTTCGGGACTTCGGGTCTCGGATTCGGGTCCGGGCTGGCCAAATATATATATTTATTTTATATTATCCCCCTTCTTTATTTTTTAATCTTAAATTAAAATATTTTGTAATGTATTATAGAATATTATTAGTATAAATAAAACATATATTATTTATATATATTATATACATAAATATATATTTTTATATATTACTTACATGTTATATTGATAAGATATATTTATAAATATATATAAATTTATAGTATATGTATATATATTTAAAAAATAATAATACATAATCTGGGTCGGGTCTTCGGATCCGACTATTGTATAAGATTTAGACCCTACCCGTTTAATAAATCGGTCTTCGGATATTCGGGTCTTCGATTCTCGAATCTAAAAAAATATTTTCAAACCCTATTATACAGATTGAATCAAGTTCAGACCCGACCCATTGACTGATCTAGCTCTACCCAATTTATATCTCTACTATAATTTTGGTATAGTTATTATGTGTCATTAACAAACCCAAATGACATGAAAAACAGTCTTAAACTTTTATGAGTACTGTCCTCTACTAAATTGGAGGAAGGCATGGGAAAGATAATATATGTGTATATGTATTATACAATTGAAATTAGCAGAAAAAAAACAATACTGACGATGATTATGCAACGCGTTAAAATTGATTTGATGTGTACTAGGACAGAATCACCGGCCTTTTTGGTGAGTATAAGACAAGAAGGGCGGTGATGAAATAACGCGTTAAAACTAATGTGAGTTACAAAAGTTTGACTAAAATAAATCGCCTCTTAAGTGTGAATGCCCGTCTCAACCTGTCCAATCCAACCTAAAGGTCCAAATCAGTTTCAAACTAAGTTTATCCTATTCATTAAATTCCAACTTATCAGTCAAAGTGGATTAGGTTAATTATTAACTTAAAATATCAAACATTACACTTTGACCAAAAATTTTTGTGAGCTGCTGCATTAGCAAACTTTGAGTTCGGGCGATATTTATTTTGACAACCCATTTTTCTCTCTTTTTATATGTTTGAGTTAAGGCCACATTTGACTTGCCGCCCTCAACTTTTTTCTCTATCTATTTTAAGTTTTGAAACAATTTGCGCCATGAGTTTGGACTCTTATAGTGGGCATTTCGGGAATCTTGCATTTTCATAAAACTCAAACTATTTCACTCTGCAAGAAGACCGAAGCAGAGGAGTTGGTCTTAGTGATATATCAAAGCTTGGACCCATTTGGACCTGGATTTATGTGTGAGTTTATGGTACTGTATATACTCGTAAAAAAATAAATTTTTTGCACCGAAATGAGATCAAAGAACAGAAAAACAAACTAAAAAACAAGAATTCATATACCATGTCAAAACTGATTTATTGGTGAAGCAAATTCATAAAATAATTCAATGAATTGTGGATATCAAAGCTGATACACTAAATCATTGTCCAACAGAATATTCCATACAACACAAAACAATCTTCGACCAGAGTATGGAACCACGCACAAAATAAGAAGATAAGTTACTATAATATTTACGGAATTGGAAGTAAAGTCAGTAGTCAAAGAAGTTGATTGTTAATTAGGTTTATTAAGGATGTTAAATTGGTGTAATTTATTAGTTGGCAAATGGGTTTATTTCTAAATCTAAATGTTTAAAAATAAATGGTAACATGTGTTTTGCCTTATTAATTGTATATCGTAACTCTACTAATATTTTTTAGTTCTAAATATTTGTCTTTAGTGTACATGTTATGAGAACTTATGTATAAATATTTAGATTGTAAATGTTGTTGGGATATTGTGGAAATGAAATAACAATGCACTTCTCTCTCTCTCTCCCTCTCTCTCTCCTTTTATATTCCATCTTTAACTTCAGTCTTCAATTAAGAAATTCTTAATTCAATCTGTTTTGTGAGGAAAAAATTTCATATTAAGTCAAGTTGTATGTGACACCCCATCTATTCTAACCACTGGCGATCAGTCATTTATTAAAACAAACATGACTCCCATCTGTTTCATTCTTAACATCACCGTCGAAAAACTTTTTTAATTACTAATCACATATGTTAAATTAATCCGTTGCCAAATTTTTTCTTTCATTATTATAACAACATGCGAAAATAAAACACATTAACTAAACCATCCACATAAATATAGTCTGAGCAATCACATGATAATGAGACCGAATAAACTATCGGTTCCCAAAACAAATAATCTAACTACAAGTGTGACATAATAAAACTAAATCTAAATACAATCTGATAAATAAATTGGAGAAATAAGTAGTCTGAAGGGAAACACGCCCAAATAAAATACTAAAGAATCCCTATCTAGAAATGAATGAGCTGAAGCGTCTAAAGCAACTCTTGCAAGCCTCCACAAATACTGCAACCACGCATTCCCGGATAAAATCATCAAGTTGGACGTCCCATTGGGTGGACACCTAAAAGGTTTTAAAAATATTTTGACATGGGTCAAATCCCAAGAAAATAGTTTAAAAATATTTTGCAAGTGTTTAAATCACAGTATAAATCGGTTATTAGATACACATGTTAGTTCAACATACACTCCCTTAGGTTTCTCACCTCTCAACTAATGTTCACACCTAACGTATCTTACCTAGCTATGCTACCCAACCCAACTAGATAAAGTATCTAACTAACCTCAACTCCCTCGTATGACACATACGACTCGCTACCACAGTATCAATAATTAATATTTCCCACGTATTATTATTAAATCAATTATTTAAGTTTCTCTACTTAATTTACTTTTAGATACGCACGATATATCAGTTTTACTATCACACATAAGTAGATATACTCCACCTGTATATATTTAGCACACGTACAATATATACAACTATAGCATCCGAGGAATGGCCCTCGTGATGCTGACATACTTTGCTATCAAGTTTATATACCTCTCATACTAAATAAAGGACTATTGATTCGACATGTCTCCTCCAACCCAAAATCAAATAAATGACTATTCGTTCGACATGTCTCCTCCAACCCAAAATCAATCAACTCACAATGGAGGTGAACTTGGTTCTAAGCCTTTGGGATACGCACATATTTAACGTACCCAAATGACACGCTATTCCCACTAATACACACACATAGTGAGCGGTCCAAAGTTCTATGTTTTGGGTCACAAATACAGACTTCACTGGAATCGTCAAGGTGGAATCGTCCTCTCCGTGGAAACCCCCGAATAGCAGGTAGCGTAGGTACGTTTACGCATATAAACAAATCATAATCATAGGTATTCACACAACCTATATACATATTTATTCAGTAGGTATACACACAACCTAATTATGTTAACCCGTATGTAGTATATGTCTCTCTCATACTCAACGTACCCTTAATTTCCATTATAACCTCAAATACTATATTTTCGAGTATTGCTCACTGCCCTAAGGGTCCTAGTTACCACTTAATTAATATCAGTAACTATTTCACTCATACACTACTGGTTGGAATCATAGGTTCACTCATCCCTCTGTGACCCGTTTCAAACCTCGTACGTTCAATAATTATAGACATGTGCCTGATTCTCCCTAATCCCTACCATACGCCTACTAACATTCAATATAATCCTATTTGTCATTTAGGGGTGTCCCAAAGGTCTCGTTAATTATTCATTCATTCAGGGTTCAAAAGAAAAAAATTCACAAATCTGGGCAAAACGAATCGATTCGACCAAAGGCCGAATTAATTTGCTTTCTGAATCGATTCGCTCTTGGGCCGAATCGATTCGAAAAGTGTCAGGTCATGTTCTCCAATATGCTGTTACATTTTTCACCATTTTTCTTCAATACAACTTTCATGATTCATGTTAAAACTCTCATATAATTTAACCCAACTTCTAATATGAGTATATGAATGGATCCCAATGAATTTTCATCATCAAAACACCATTTAATTCCATGATTCGCAAGATTAAATTCTCTATTTAATTCATGCAAACCCTAGTTTCATATTTTAACAAGTTCTTTTCATTCTCTTATATTATCCTAAAAATCAGATTTCGAAATACTAATTCCAGAATCAAAATATCTAACATGTTTTCTCATCATTAACATGAATATGGTCCAATATTTCTTCTAACAATCATGAAATCATGTTAAAAAATGCAACTCCTAACATGGGTATAATAATTAATTAAAAATAAGCAAGATAAACACTTACCTTATATGTGAATGATTTGATTTCATTTTTCTGATGATGATGATGTGTTTGTCTTCTCTTCCAATTCACACTCCAAAAAGGATGGTGATGCAAAAACAAGGTTGAAAGCTTCAAGAATCCTCTCTTAAGCTCCAAGAATGCTCTCATTTTCTTCTCTAATGGCCTCTAAGGGTTTTATATTCTTCTCACCCTAGCCTCTCCTAACTACATGCGGATATAACCCTTGAAAATTCGTAGTTTAACCCTATGCTACCAAATGACTAAAATGCCCTCTAATGGTGCTGGTTAGGTCTAAAAATGCTCCGGGACCTAAACATCACACTCGGGTATACTATTTTGACTGTTTCGATCCTTTTAGAGTCAACCGTGACATCGAAATCACCATCTGAGCCGTTCAAAAAATATTATCCATCTCGACCTCATATAGTCCACACTCGATACCCGATTGAGATATATCGCTATCACGTCACTGTCACTCATTCCGACGTAAAATAACCATTCGCTATTCACGTAGTAATTATATTCAATAAACATTAACTGCTCTCTCTCCAATTAATATTTTAATCAACACATAATATTTAATTCCATTAAATTACGTCAGGCGTGTAATTAAAGAATTTACCGAATTATTTCAATTTTTAAATACTCAAAATACGGGGTGTTCCATTGTAGTATTGACTTGTTCTGTTGGGTGAGTCAATTTTCACATGTTACGCATTTGAGAAATACTCATGGGTGAGTGAGAAAATACATCTCATCTCACACCCAAACCCTCAACTTAGGAAGATACACTCATATGTCTTCAAGGATCTCTATAAAACCCTCAAAATGAGCAACCAAAGTCGGGTTATAAACCTCCTAAATGATTCTTTTATAGGTGAAAGAAAACATGTGATGAAATCTTGAAATACCCCTCATTAACCCAACTTCATTCGTGTATGATCGGTAAACAAAAGGGTTATTTGGGGGTTTGAGTCTCATTAGTTCTTATAATTGAGTTTAACTCCGCTACTTTTTATTTATTGGGGTTTGCCCCCTAAAATAACTTTTGGTGATTCCAAAAGTGTCACAAATTTTTTTTTCTAATTGTTTATGACACTTTTTTATCGCTAAAAGTCATTTTGGGGGGTTAAACCCTAGAAAGTTCAAATGTTGGGCGCTAAAGTTAATATCAAAGAATTAATGGGGGTCAAACCCCAAATAATCCTAAAAAAAGTCCTTCATTGGTAGCTAACTTCCCTTCACTACAATGGACCAATCATTTTTTAGTTCTGAACTTCACATTTCATGAAACCCAAAATCATTCCTATATTTGCGAGTAATTCACCATCCCTATACTGCAATTAAGGTAGGGATGGAAATTTAACCCGATCCATAGTAACCTCGATCCGACTCGACCCTAATGGGATGGGTTTTAAAACTCGATTAATGAATTAGAAGCAAATATGGGTTTTAAAATAAATTTTTTTATTAAATGGGGCGGGTTGGGAGTTAGTTTAAATAAAACCTTTAAGGCTCACCCCACCCCGTTTAACTTATGCCTACATAAATACTTTTGATATATATGTTAATTACAATGAAACTACACACACACACACACACACTGAAAAAACCAAAAAGTAAATCAGCCCCAAAAGATAACCCACGACTCTCTCTCTCGATCTCCATCGTCTTTCTGTTGCTGAGTAGTTGATCCTCATCAACTCATGGTCTCATCAGCCGACGCTTAGATCTCTGTCGATTAGTTCTCCTCCGCTCACTCTTTTTCTCTCGATCTCGCTAACCTAGGTATGTAATGTAATATATATATATATTATTTTGAGTATTTTTAAGATTTTTTTTTATTAATTTTGAAAAAGATCTATGCAGACACATGGATTAACAATTAGAGGATTATCTCAGAGATTGGAACACATAGGAGCCCCGACCCTAGTGGGTGGATTTTAAAACCGATTAACGAATTAGGAGCGAGTTTGGATTTTAACAAAAATTGTTTATTAAATGGGGGGGGGGGGGGGGGGTAGGAGTTAAGTTTAAATAAAACCGTCATGCCCCGCCCCATTTATTAAATGGGAGGGAAAGGTTAGGTTTTTTAAAATCCCGTCCCAAATCCTCCCCGTTGCCATTCCTAAGTTAAGGCGATGGAATTTTGAGCCAATTTCCACAGATCTTCATCTTTGAGAAAAAAAACATCAAATCACAATATCGGGTCTCCACCTAATGAAATCTACCCTCATATTACATCTCTCTATTTGTTATACCAGCCAAAAGAACTCTCATTGAACTTCTTTGTACCATCTACACATATCCGTATACGGCTCAACACTAATTCAAATATATGCAAGTGCACAAAACTTACGGGTATAAACAATTCAGTCTTACAAACCAAATTAATAATAAAAAAGAAATTAAAATTATCACATACATAAGAATAACATACGTGGTTTGGAAAATGGCTTATATCCATAGAGGGGGAATTTTTTTATTAAAAGATTTCATGAGTACAATTTGAAAGAGGTTCGAGATTCTCCATACTTTTGCCCCCATTAATGGGGGCTTAAAATATTTGTAGGAAGGGTCCCAAGTTCCCCTGCTAAGGTGAAGTACCCTTATCGCTTATCAGTTGATGTGATTATCTTATCAGAGTATATACGTGGCATTTTCCAATAATGATCTCACATTAATGTGTGAATATATTCAAATTTTGTTTAATGGATCCCGATATCTTCTCGCAATATCTTGATATGGTCCCCAGGCCAATGGACCCCATGCGAGTCATTAATTAGAATTATGGATCCCATAATAGACCCTAAGGATTTACAGCACTTGAGGTACAAAGTTTTGCTATACAATTGGAGCGTCCTGTAACTGATGAAATAATGCCTTGGGTAAGGATCCAACTGTAGTAAGATCATACCTTCAAATGCTAGCGATTATCCTAGGAATCGTGGTTAGAAATCTTTCCTCCAAACTTCTTTAGGAGCTCTTGGTATTTGTCATTTTCACCTTAGAATATTTAAGCAACCTTGAGAGCGTTTCTACCGTCATTTACATTATATGTTCTATAAGTGACTCCTTTATTTTCTTGAGTTCTTGATTTGTATTTTTGTATAATAAAGGTTTACATTATCAACTAATCTTCCATTGAAGATTTTAAGAGACGATATATCCATGTTAGGTGACTGTGGAATTACTCGATGATCCTTTTGATTAATATATATTTGATGATGGCCATTTATTATTCTTCATTAGGGTAGTTGAAGATGGAATCACCTCCAACCCACTCTTTTTTGCATTTTGTGAGTAATTTAAGATTTTTCCTATTAGGTATATATACTAAAAGTTATGGTTCATTAGTAAATTTTAGTATGTCCATTCAATAATATTCTTCACAAGTTATATTTTCATCAAATTATTTATGTATGTATGCGTATATATCTATTATTCTACATAATAGATGATTTGATGTGTAGAATTCGGCTTACACACGAAAAATTAAATTATTGATTCTTGTATAATATAAGTATGATTCACAATCTTAGATGGTGATGAACACACCATTGATAGGATTATAGTACAATATTTTAGTAGGTTTATCTTGATTATATGAAACGGAATAGTTTTCACTTATTGTACTAGTACACTTTGTTTGTATTGAATATGAACAATTTGACATAATTATTTTTATACTAACTACATAAGATAATGAAGATCACATGGTTATTATGAGTACTTAAGCTCTTATCCAGGCATAATTTATGAACACATGCATCAATTGTTCATTACTTTCACCTATTGGGTGAGATAAGCTTTGTTGGTTGGGTAATGGTGATTAGTTTATGGTGAAAATTATTATTAATGGAATTCACCTCTCAATATAGGGATTGATAATACCCTCTTGATATAGCGTATAAGTTTTGATTATGTCAAACCCGACCGGTGGATTTAATTATCCGACATATCAAATAAATCCAGTGGAGAGTTTCAAGAAATTTATGAGATATCTATTAAATATAATTATCATTAATTTAATTTAATCAACGACTATATGTAATCTTAAGGTGGAAAGATTATTAAGCATTCAATAACGATGAGATCGAAAATATAATTTCGATATAGTATACTAGAATGAAATTATTATTTTATAGTGGAATTAATAATAATTTATAGAATTATGGAATTAATTATAGAGTTTAATTAGAATTCCTAATTTTATAGGAAGCTAGTTTCCTATTTCTCCTGGGAGTCCCCATGTTAGCCTATATAAGCAACCCCTTATCTCCTAATAAGTGTGTGATCATTATAAATTATAAAAATACCTAAAAAGGAGTGGTATGATTGTGCTCCGTGATTCCCACACACTAATGGCATGTATGGGCTAAAAGAAATATCATGGATGATCTGGAGATCTCTTTCAAAGCTCTCATCTTGTAAAATTAATTTTGGTCATTTCGAGATTCTAGAAATTATGAAATTGGAAAAAAATGTTACTGATACATAGAGAACGAGGTAAAAGAATTTTCAAAAAATTAGGAGATCGTTTGATTTGTTTATTTCACGCATCTTTACAAACTAGTGATTCACGAAGCAAATCTAACAACGCAGATTAAATTGGGAATCGAATCAGGAAAGTTTATTTAATATTCAAGAAGGTGTTATAATATGCATAAATCCAAATATAATACTTTTGGATTCATATATACAAAGGTATTGGGATGAAATCAATTCAATAACATAGGATTTCATCTACCTAAACACATTCGTAACACGTCACGATATCTACTTGTCGGAACCATAACTTGAGAATTGTTGATTGTATGGAGCTAAAAAAAATCTGCGGGTTTTAGAGTCCAAAAGATATAAAAACTCGAGAAAGATATCGTTTGACATTGTTGAGATTTTTGAAAAAAAATCGTTTTTGATTATGTGGTTGTCACACTATTAGATTTACGACACGGATTTTATAACATGAAAGAAATCAAATATCTAACGATTCAAGCAAGAAAGAACCGCAAAGGTATGAGATATTGAATCTCCTTTGTATATCTACTATAATTTTATTTTATTTTAACTCAATTATCGTATAAATCAAATGATCCAGTATTTTTTTAAAGTCCTCTAACAATTGGTATCAGAGCAGGATTTTGATTGCATGATAACTCGAAAATCCTTGGTATCCATCAAAATCAATTTAATCAATTTATTTTTAATCTTTAATGAATTTTGAATGAATTATAGATTTAGGATCTAACTTTTTTCACATAGATTCATAAGTTTCGTCCCTCCATTATGGTTCGATTTGTGTATACAATTTTATGTGATTGAATCCTATGTTTGTTTATGCCAGTTATTTTTCTGTTTTTGATTGAGTTATAATAATTAATTTTTAGTTTTCGCTCATTAGACCTGGTAGTAGTTATTCCATGTAATTTTTGGGGTTCTTCGAAATCTACATCAATTGATGAGCCGTGCAGCAAAAATATTTTTTTGAACGAACGAGATATGTCAAAAAATATTTTGGATAATTTTGTGGACTCTTATTGTGTCGTAACAGATCATGGGAGTGTGATTTTGTGATTATGACATCACAGGGAGGTGTCACGATACACTTAATAGGCATACTAGGATCCCTGGTGACATGGCGCGGTGGTTCGATTATGTGATGTTATGACATGAGCAACCTCTCGGAGTATGTTGGTGGTGGTGGCACAATATGGCTAAACTTCGACTCAGCCTAGATTATCTACTTGGTATGGTTCCTTATATGGAAAGGATTCTTGGAGTTTAAGATTACAAAGGATAAATAATTAAAAACCATAATGGAGAGGGACATAATCTTTAGTTTCCTTATTGTTTATGGGTTGTAACTCTTGCCTTTCTTATTCTATTATGATTGTGGTTCTTGGCCAATATTTATGTTTATTTAATTGGGGTATTATTTTAGCGAATCCATTAAATTGAAAAATATGAGTAAATATTATTCGACTCGACCTTATATCACGATTTTTTTGGGTAATAGAATTTTTGGTGGTTCCATTTTAAACTTATGGATTTATTTATTTTTCGAGTTAAATTAAAAATTAAAAATTATTTTAATTTAAAATAATTTAAATATTTTTGGAAAATTAAAATAAGGAAATTGGTTATTTTAAAAATGAATAAACAAATTGAAAAATTCAATTATTTTAATTGGACAATTTAAAATTGAACAGTCTCCATGGGTTTATGTTTAATTTATTTTTTTTTTAAATTATGGATTTTCCATATGTCTAATTAAAAAATATAAATTATTTATTTGGATTTTTTATGAATATAAGGGAATTAATGATTTATATTTATTATATGTGTTTTGGATGCTCGAAAATTTGGACAGTTGAAAATTTTAACATGCATCAGTTACCTTGTATTTTTAAAATATTAAAATTAAACTTGTCTTTTTGACAACCCTCATAAAAGTTTTAAATTACTAAGTGGGAAAGTGATTTGGTCATAAATAAATCTTGTTATCTCCACCAACGGTTTATAGGCTTTCAATAACAAGTAGGTCCTCCAAAGAGGAATATTAATTATTGTGGTAACTGGTGTAAATTTCCTTACAGGTAATTTGGACTCATATTCATATGAATGGCTCTCCAAGTCAGTAGTCTATGTGATATGGAATAGTCTAGAATTAGTTGGTGATATACACTTAGACATAGAATTATAGTAGGTTCTTCAATGAAAAAAGCTATTAGTTTATGGGACTAAAGTGTCGACTATTAATTTATTTTGTAGTCTTTACTTAGATGGTAAAATTAAAGGAATTGGCCTGCCAAGTGTGCTTATGGATAGCATGTTCTTCAAAGAGGAATGTTATTCAAACGATAATTGGTGTGTTAACAAATTCTTTTAAAATGGCAGGGAACCAACTTTAAAGTTAATTGTTGTAATAATATTTTCATTATTACGTGATTCTCTAGTTTTAAATGGTAACTCCAATATCAACTGGTTTCATACTCAATTTTACATACCTTCTCGTAATAATTAAAAGGACTGAATTTAAATTGAACATAGTGTTGACGGTACCGAAATGCATGTGTATTTTCTCAATGTTGTCTTGAATAGTCATATTATAAGATTTTTGTAAGAAAATCTCGAATAATAAGTGGACAAAATTAATGAGATGATACAATATGACTTATTCATTAAGTCGTATATATTATGATATTAGTATGAATCGATGTCTAATGCCTATGATATGATGATTATCTCACATATAATGTTTGATAATACAAGTCATAAAGTTAAGGAAGTTTCTATGAATGACTTTAAAATAATATTAATATGATTCATACAACCCTAGTTATAGTTTATGTTCTGATTGTGATTTCTCACCTTAAGGAACTAGACATCTAAGGGGGTGAAATTGATTGGGAAACCCATGTCGCAATCCTCCCCAACAAAAGGTTTTATCAAGATATTATATAATTATTCAAGTTACTATAATAACTTCACTACTTAGTTGGAACGTGGATAGACAATAAACTCATATCAGAAACTAGTAAGTCAGAACTCAGGCAGTTGTTAGGTTTCAAAGACTAATGAATTGCGCAATCGCAAATGAATTCACTAAGAGCAGTCATAACACTAGTAGGAGTTAATAAGCTTATGTTGTTTAAAAGAACAAGGTACATGCATTTTATTTGCAAAAGGTTGAATAGTGTTTAATGGTTTGTTCTACGGTGACCTAGATTATAAATACACGAGCCATAAATCAATTGTTCCAAAAAACTAGTCAACTACTGATAACTAAAAATTATTAATAGCAATGAGAAACACGAGTCCCAGTTTTAATAATTATAGATTAATTTTAAATGATTTCTTACAACTATGTAATAATATAATGAACTTTGGTTCGACTTCTGCTCTTTTTATGGAAGGATATTTATATTATATTAATGAAATATATATTGTTAATGGCAATAAACAATATATCCATCATTGGTACTAAAGCGGATAACCATTATAAAATAAATTTCATATTTTGCACACTGTAGTTCTTGAATAATATCCATGATTTTATCACTAAAAGGATAAGATTCCTCTCTTTAAAATATAGTATATCTAAAGCACTCCAGGTCATTTTATCTAAATGGATTCTAATCTGATAAAAGATGGGTACTTACATTCATCGAAAGTGGAGGAATTTCTAGTTAATGAATATGGTTTAGATAGAAAATGATCAGGAGGCACTACACCAAATTAGGCAGATAGTTACGGCAAGTGGGTTTGGCCTGTGACTAGGTGGTTATGGCCCAAAACCGTGACCATAGCCAATAAAGGTGTGAAAAGTTACATAACCATAATATATCATGGAACTAGCTAGATCTGGTCACGACCTTTAACCCTGACTAGGTGGGTCACGACCCTCTTCCATGACCAAGGCGTGACCATCATGGCATAAAATTTGCACAAAATTTCCCTCCAACTGTGATCACGAACTATATCTACGACCACATGCTTGACCAATGCCAAATTTCCCTCCAAAGGGGTCATGGATTTGGGCTGTGACCAATTCATAATGGTTTCAAAGAGTGGTTACGATTCAGGGTCATTATTACTGATATTTTAATGCCTTGGTCACGGCTGCAGACGTGCAAAAAAATATGGTCATGGCATTTGGTCACGACTTTAGGCTGTAACCAGTGTCTTTATATTAAAAACCCCCAACAACTCTCTCTCAAACCCTTTGATCTCCCTCTCTCCGATTGCCGTCTTGCTCTCCCTTCGTCTCTCTCTCTCTCTCTCTCTCTCTCTCTCTCTACATATATATATATATATATATATATATATATATATATATATATATATATATATATATATATATATATATATGGGAGCTATTTTATGGATCAAGGCCAGTCTTTTAGCTGACTATCCCAGCACACGGAGTGACAGCCCGACCCAATTAAAACATTAAATTCTTTACCCGAGTATTTAACATTTTCTTAAATACATTGCGATTGGCTCAAATTGGTTACCAACAATCGCGAGCAGATATTCAGGAAAACCTACGAGCTATCTACAAGATGGATGAATTAGTTATAAAATTCAAAACCACGTAATTACCACTATAAATGTAAACCTTAACCTTGGGGCAAAGGGGATTTAAGCCTGATTATTTAAGAGACACTAATAAGAAACAATAACCTCTCCGTGGACGTATGCATGTTGATGAACCACGTAGAATTAGTGTTGTGTGCGATTATCTACCTTCTGCAATTAAGTTATTTCTGTGATTGTTTATTGAGATAATTTTATACGCATAATTGGCTCCATTTGTCGAAAATAAGTTTTTTTCCTATAAATCAATCACAAGAGAAAACGCACGATTTTTCACCACAGTAGAAACTTATCGTAAATCGGAAACATATAGGCTGACCCAGCTCCACCTACATTCAGGCCTAGAATTCGCTAACCAAACCCTAGATTTCTCCAGGAAAGGCAATCTTCAGAGGAGCGTCATGGAACACCTAGGTCTATCCACATTTATAGGTTGGTCGATAAATATGAAGCTTGACTCTAAGAGCAAGAGGAGGCAACGCGCCTCCAGGTGGAAGATAATGCTCGCCTTTAGCGATGACTTGAATAAATGGAGAGGGATCTCAGTGGAGACATCCTAAAACATTGCAAACATTATCCTAGTCCTCATTAGATCAAGATTCGCAATCGAGGGAGGAATTCTAGGTAGGACCAGGATCGCTCAGAGCGTGGCCGATCATAAAGGCGCCACGGAGATGACGATCATCAGATGAATGATATTAGGATCTTAGATTAGAGGGAGATGGATTAATACCCAAACAATTAAGGGGCTAGTTCTAATAGAGAGCTGGCCAGAAGGTCTTTCAATACACAGATGAAATCCCCTTTTTCAAGGGAGATTAAACAAGAAGATTCCCCAAAGGAGTTTGTTGTTCCCCGATTTAAATTTTATGATGGCAAAATTGACCCCATAGACCACATCGGGAAGTACAGGCAAGTGATGACTCTATGGAGACATAACCTTATGTGTTTCATTTTCCCTTTTAGCTTGCACGATATAGCTCAGAAGTGGTTTAAAATATTACCATACATGTCTATAAAGAGCTATATGGACCTCACCGAGGCCTTCATTACTCGCTTCTTAACTAGTTGTTCTCATCTAAAGAGGATGGATTCGGTCCTCACAATGAAGAAGAAGCCACAGGAGACTCTTCGTGAGTATGCCAAGCGATATTGGGAAGTTTTTAATGAAGTGAAGGATTACTTGGAGTAAATCATCGTGGCATCCTTCAAAATTAGTCTACCGATCACATCTATTGCACCAGTCTCTCACCAAGAAGGAGACTAACACCATCAATGACCTCATGCGCATATTAAAATATACGCAAAGGTTGAAGACGTGATTCATTCTAGTCCTCAGAAAACTGGTCTTAGTAAGGCCAACAAGGGAGCAGACAAGTCTGATACTCCCAAGAAAGGGAAAAATAATTTGGGCAAGAATGGTTCAAAGAACGGAAGTAAGACACATCCCTCAAAAGCCTTCCAAGCTATCAGTACAATTTTTAAGGAACCAATCTATAATATCCTTAGGAAGATCAAGGACCAGCCACTTGTGAAGTGGCCAAAGAAAATGGGCAGTGACCCGAAGAAGAGGAACAATGAATTGAGGTGTTGGTTCCATAAGGAAGGCAGCCTCAGAATAGAGAATTACAAAGCACTAAAGTCACACTTGGAAGATTTGGCCGAAGTTGGGCACCTGAATGAGTGTATAGATAGAAAGCCTAATAAGGTCACTACTAATGGAAACCCAAAGCCAAATAATATCCTTAATGATGATATGGGATAGGATTTTTCAATGATCAACGGAGCATTCGACTTGAAGAGGATCTAAGGGAATGTTGTTTGGATGGAACTAATGAAGGTCACAACCACTATGGAGGCATTCCATACTGAACCCATAAAAATCTAGGCTGGCAAGAGATGGTAACCAAAACATTTTAACTATACCAAACACATCGTCTTCACAGAGGAAGATTTGGTCAGAGTAAGGACCCCACACAACGATGCACTCGCGATCACCCTCGATATCACAAACTGGGATGTTGATAAGCATCTGATGGATTAGGGGAGCTCATCCGAGGTGATGTACCTAGATCTCCTCCATAAGTTAAAACTCAATCTTGCCAGCTTCAAGGAGGCAGCTATATGTTGGCTGGATTCACGAGGAAGACCATAATGTCGATGGAAAAAATAATCATGCAAGTTTGGGCGGGAAATATTTCAAGGATGATTGAGTTCTTGGTGGTGGATATTGATTCTCCATACCATGCTATTTTAGGTAGGGGATAGCTTCATGCTAGGAAGGATGTTCCATTAATCTACCACCCAAATCATAAATGTGTCACTGATCGGGGAGTAGTGGAAACTCATGTCAATCAGTCCACTGCTAGAAAGTGCTTCATTTCCACCATCCAACCCTGAAAAGAGAAAAAAAGAACTGGAGGTTATTCTAAAGGAAGCCTAGGATGGGGCTACCCCTTCTAAATAGTAATTACAATACGGTCAACTCGAGATGGAGGAGACCAGGATCCACCCCATTAACAGGGTCATAGAAAACTCGCAGAAGGTTATATTTAATGCTAACCTACTGCAGAGAAAATTTTCGATCGGTATGACACTGACCGACAACAACAAGCAAGAGTTGATCACCATTCTAAAAAGTAACCTGTATGTATTAACTTGGGAGCCCTATTATTTATAATGGATTGATCCCCAAGTAGCATGATGTCATCTTCATGTGGACTCAACACTCAAAGCCAACCACTTAAAAGGTGCGCCGAGCATCCCCAAATAAGGTTGAAGAGGTCAACAACGAAGTGGAGAGACTTCTCGATACAGGGTCCATCAAGGAAGTTCAGTTCCAGGAATTGCTATCAAATCCAGTGGTAGTGCAAAAGATTAATAGCAACTGGAGAGTTTGCATCGACTTCATGAACCTCAATAGAGCTTATCCCAAGAACAGTTGTCCTCAATCGAAGATAGATCAGTTGGTCGATGCAATGACAGTGCCTGAACAAATGAGATGTTCGATGCCTATTCGGAGTACGACCAGATCCCATTGCTCTTCCCCGACCAAATCCTATTCTGGATTATATTTCTATAAGGTCATGTCATTTGACCTCAAGAACGTGGAGGAAACCTACCAGAGACTGGTCACCAAGATGTTCAAGTAGAAAATGGGAAATACTAAGGAGGTCTATATTAACGACATGTTAGTAAAGAGTATACATAGGGGACATAATTTCAAAGACCTGACCAACACCATCAAAATCCTTAGGATATTCTAGATGAAGCTCAATGAGAGCAAGTGCTCATTCGGTGTTTAGTCAGGGAAATTTTCGAGTTATCTAGTCAGCAAGAGAGGGATAAGCCAATCCAGACAAAATTTATGCTATAAATAGAGTTCATCCACCGAAGACATTGAGAGATGTTTAAAAGCTTACTGGGATTCTCGCAGTACTTAACCGCTTTACCTCCAACTCATTAAAGCATTGCCGACCATTTTTGTAGCTCCCCCCCCCCCCCCCAAAAGATAAGGGCCTCATCTAGAATGACGAATGTTCAAAAGCCCTGGAAGAGATCAAGTCTTACATTAGCAAGATGCCCTTATAGCAATCTATGCCGAAGGGGATCCTCTGTACCTCTACATTATAGTATAAAACCATGCAATTAACTCGGATTTAGTGTGCGAGAAAGTAGGAAGGAAGTATCCCGTCTATTACGCTTAAAAACACTTCTGGACACAGGGCAATGCTACTTTTCACTAAAGAAGTTAACTTACACTCTGGTAATTGCCTCTAGGAAGCTTAAGCATTATTTTAATCCCACTCAGTGACCATTATCATTTCCTTCCCTCTCAAAGTTGTTCTTTGAAAATTCGACCTCTCCGGATGAGTATCAAAATGGTTAATCGAGCTCGGGAGGTTTGATATTCACTTTCAGTTAAAAATAACAATTAAGGGATAAATGTTAGCGGACTTCATCGTAAAATTCAATGGATATGGGGATACCAACTGAAATCTTGTAGAAAATAGATCAATCAAGAAGTACAGTCTTAGGAATGGACCTCGTACGTTGATAGAGCCTCCAATTCTAAAGGGGCAGGAATGGGGATGATCCTGGTAAGCCTAGAAGACACTGTCATTGAGTGAGGAATCAGGCTAGGATTTGAAGCCTCCAACAACGAAGCCAAATACTAAGTTAATAGTTGGCCTATGTAAAGCCCAACTACTGGTGGGAAAATGGCTCAAAGTGTTCGGTGACTCCAAGATGGTATTCAATCAAGTGAGATTTCAATGTGAAAGATGACAACATGGTATCCTACCTCGCTGTAGTTCGCAAACTCATGGATGAATTCTAGGAAGTCAACATTTAGCAGTTCCCTAGGGGAAATATAATCATGCTGATGCAATCTAATATACTTTTGACCACTTGATTTGCAACATTTTAATTTTTAACTCTTATTTCATAAATAAATAATGAAATAAATAAATATTATAATATATATTTAAAATATTATTAAATACAATATGTATTAACTAAAAATATATTATATAATTTATACATTTGTGTGTGTGTGTGTATATATATATATATATATATATATATATATATATATATATATATATATATATATATATATATATATATATAAATTAAAACTATTAATCTGATCAGATTAGTAATGGATCGGAGTATTTGAATCCAAATCCGCTCCAATTAATAAACTTGTAATCGAATAATTGGATTTTAGGCATGATCCAGATCTGCTTAAATGGATCGGATTCAGATTTGGATAAAATTCGATCCATTGACAGGCCTACCGATAAATGCACACAATTTAAAAGTGACCAAAACTTTTGTGATGATCATGGCATCAAGCATCACTTTAGTTCAGTAGCCTATCCCGAGAGAAATAGCCAGGAAAAACCTTTTAACAAAATGAAGCTTGACGGTCTGAAGAAGAGGCTGGAAAGTTCAAAGTGAGCTTGGGTCGATGAATTTCCCTATATCCTCTGGTCCTATCGTACTAAACCCAGAAAGCCGATCGGGGAAACACCCTTCACACTTACATAAGGAATGGAAGTTATCACCCCACTTAAAATTGGTCTCCCTACTATGAGAACCAATTTGGCCGACCAAGGACTTAACGACGATGCCTTGCACACTGAACTTGTCTTTATAGATAAATGAAGAGAACATTCCATAATTAAGCTATCCTCATATCAGCACCATCTGGCAAAGTTGTACAATAAAAAGGTCAATCTGAGGAAGTTCCAGGTAGGAGATTACATCCTAAGAAAAGTCCTCAGTAGTGCAGTAAGGCCGTCAGATAAAAAACTGGGACCAAACTAGGAGGGAATTTTTAAGGTGATTAAGGACGAACTTCAAGGATCTTATCACTTGGAAACATTGGAGGGCAAAGAAATAATAAGAGCGTGGAATGTGGCTAACCTCAAGAAATTCTATTTTTAGTCTTTTTATTCAATTATAGCACATCTAGTTTATGCAAATTTTTATTTCAGACTTATGTTGCTCCTAAGTTAGTACTTAATGAATAAAGGCCCATTTTTCTCCCATTTTTTATTATCTTAGTTTTATACGATGTATTGACTATCTCGATATTATGCACCATTTCCAAGCAACAACTCCACTTTTGGACATTAAGTGGGACTACACCTTATTACAGTAAGCTACTTAACATATTTTAGCCAAAGGAATTTCCTCGGGCCGAGTAGAGTTCCACTTGATTACAATAATTCATTTAACTTATTCCAATCTAGGAATCTCCTTATGCCAAGCAGGATTCAAATTAATTACAGTAAGTTACTAAGTTTATTTCAATTAGTTAAAAAAATCCTCTTGTCTTTGTCATAGAAAACACAAAGGACCTCACGAGTTGCCCAGGAAACGATAAAATCCTTGCAAGAGATCCTTAGGTAAAATCTAACTTTGGTTGGTCGCCAACTACGTCGGTTAATAAAAATCCTGAACATGTAGAAGGAACATTAACCAGGTGTATTCTACCTATGGTGACAATTAAGTTCAGCACAAAATAACAAGAAAAGGCAATCACCAGAACAAATAAAGAACATAAGGAATGACAATCACACAACACAAAATTTATGTGGTTCAGCAAGAATGCCTATGTCCATGGTGGTGCTCTCAATATTATTTATCTTTACTCCGAGGAGTGTTTTACAGGAAAAATAATGCAGGCCCTTTGCCCCAGGTAGAGGGTTTGTAATATACATGTTATTTCGGAGAGTGGAATAGTGGGACTCCCCCACGTTAGCCCATAATCCATAAAATATCTCTGAAGAGAGATTTTAGGAACTACTGGGTCCAAACTGAGTTGGTTGAGGTGCAGGGCCTTTTCAGACTCTGGGTCGTGTTTGACTGGGCTTCCCGTCTGGGCCCAAGTGATGAATCAAGGTATCCACAATTGACCCTAATTTTTTTAGGTCACAATTTGGTCTCAATAATTTTAAATGATTAGTCTCAATGGAATTTCTGTGATTCATATCATACTTTTGAATTAAAGCACCCTTTTCGAACTAACTTTGGCGACAGATTACCTCGTTTCTGGTGCATCATGATTAGAAAGGTTTAAATCCTTTTAGAGAGGTCATTTCTTGAATCGTCACTTTTTATATCTCTTCACACTCTATCAATCTCTCGAAGCTTTCACTGCAACTCTTTTTACTCTCAGGTCTCATCTTCCATTTCCAAGATTTTTTCACATCTTCTCATCGTTCCTTTTTGTGACTTTGCCTCGTCACAAGCTGACTCTTACATCGTAAGTTCTTCTTACTTCTTCTTTTTCTATTTTCTGTTGGAATTTCTTTGTATCCGCTGCTAGGGTTTTTCTTTTATGATGTCGAAAATAGGCAATAGATCGATCACTAAATATAAGAAGTAGTATAACATTCCAGATTAGGTGGACATTGAATGAGCCCCTATCCCTCGTAATGTTAGAGAAGTTGAGGATGGTCACTAGATTCATGTCCTCTTATTGTCCTAGGGGGTCGTACTTTTCCCTCAAACAATTTGTTTTTGCACTTTTTTGATTATTTCAATATAGTCCCTGCACAGTGCTCGCCCAATGTCTGGAAGATTGTCAATGGTGTACATAGAATAAATTAGCTCTATGGCACCAATTTAGGGCTTGCTGAAATCTTCTTCTATTATTCTTTTTCACGAATAAGATCTGGTCTTCTGTACCTCAAGGCCAGGAGTCCTGATAGGGTATTGGTAGTAAATCTACCTGATTCCCACAAGGACTACTAGCATGAGGGTTTTATTACTAGAAATTAGCAATTCCCTCCCCATACTGAAGGGTCGAAGTCTGGGAGATTTGTGATTCCCTTTTATAGGGAGGCGTACATAGGTAGGCTTAGTCCTTTTCTGCTCGTGGACCTTATGTTTTGTGTATGGTTTTTCTCATATATTTTTCTCTTTCTTTTTGCAGAGTTGATGAAGAATTTAGAACCGGATCTTCTCGAGATTCATGCTACTGAGCTGATTAAAGCCTGGAAAATTAGGAAAGTTTTAGCTGATGGAGAGCATCCTCGATCAGTGTCCTTCTTCCTGGAATACAAGAACGTTGGGTCTAGCTTTATTGCGTGACCTGTGGATAACATCCTTGAGTTAGACATCTCAGAAGAGGTTACTACTGACCCAATTCAATTGGATGAGCAGGAGAGCAATTCTGAGGAGAGCGAGGGCGCTGATAGGTTCGGAGCCAAGGGTAATTCGAGTGAGGAGAGCTCCGGTAGTGAAGAATCTTCCAGTTTGGAAGAGGGTTCAGAGGCTCGAGATTCTTCGGGTGAATTAAGTAGTTCTAGTGAGGAAGACATGGCTCCTCCCAGGAAGAATTTGATTCGAGATGATGATGATGATGTGCTTCTCTCTCACCGGTCGAAGAAGCAGAAGTCTGGTGGTGGGGACATTACCACTGGTTTTCAGTCTGCTGCCCATGAGCTGGAGAAGAAGAAAAAAGATGAGGATATGGAGAGAGAGAAGGAGAACAAGAGGGAGGATGAGAAGAAGAATGTGGAGGAGAGGAAGATAATTGAAAGGAAGAGGAAAGATAGAGAAGAAGAGAAGAGGAGAGAGGAGGTGAGGATGAAGGCAGGGCAAGATCTGGTTCCCGTGTTCGCCTTGCCTGAGGGGGCTTCTATTGCCCTGTCCCCTCAGTTGGCTCCTGCACTGCTCGAAAGAGCCATTTTGTCGACCGATCGTCAGAAGGCGATGGGGACTGACCAGTTAGCCCTGCAGGTGAGTCAGAGGCTAGCCTTGGTAAGTCTACTTTTTCTTCTCTATTCTCGCAATATTGTATTCAATATTTCTCTCGCTAATATTTATTTTTTCTATAGTTTGTGACCGATTTTTTTGTCCTTTACCGCAGTCGTGAGAAGCTGGTAAGGACGAATGCTGAGCTGAAGAGCAAAATTATCGAGATGGAGGCCGGTTTGAAGACTGCCAATGCTCCATAAAAGTCTTCCGACCTTGCTCTATCTAAAGCCAATTGAGTAAAGGAGGTGGCGATCAAGGATCTTGGGGAGTTATGACAGTCCTACGACTTGGTTTGCTCGAGCAAATTGGCCGTGGTGGAGGAAAATAAGGTGCTGGCAGAGAAGGTGAAGAAGGTGGAATCTGAGGCAGCCACCCTTAAATAAAGCTCGTACGATGCCGGATGGTCCGCTGCGTATAAGGATGCTCTATATCAGCCATCTGAACTTTAAGAAGGGTTGGAACAAGGATCTTCTGGATGCCGAGGTGGATATCGACTCCCCACTATTTGACGAGCATAATCATGGCCCTAGGCCTGTTGTGGATGAGGTACCTGCTCCTGCCATCGATGAAGGTGTTCCTTTTTCCCAGACTTTCCCAGCTGGTGCTTCTTGTGACCAGGGGACAGTAATTGCTCCTACTGAGGGAGGTGTACCTGCCGCTGCGGATAAGGGAAAACAACCAGCGACCTCAGAGAAAACGGAGGTTGCCAGCTAGCTTGCTCTAGGGAACTCTTTGTATTTTTTCTTTATTTGTTCTTTCCCTTTGATGATGTACTATGAGTTCTTTTATTAATGAAATAAAGTATTGTTCCCTTCTTCGTACTAATTTTATCCTTTAATGCTTATATGGTTTGTAGTTGATTGATGTTGATGAGTATATACCTGTTACCTCTCAACTAGGAAGGATTATTAGTCCTAATTATAGTAACCAAGTTCACCAAGCCTTTGTAAGGATTTACAAATCCCTTAGGTCGAGGAACCAGATCTTTAAAGACCAATAATAGCTTATTGACAAACTGAAGGCTAGGCTTCAAGAGATGGAAGAGGTTGGTGCTTTCGTTCAGGAGGAAGTGAATGCTCTGAGAGCTAAGCTTCTGGATGCCTCCGAGATTAATCAAGTCATGAAAGTTCTTCAATAAGAGAATGAAGCTCTGAGGAGGGAGCTGTCGCGACTTAGAGAGCATGCGCCGAGCATTGCCCCTCAAATTTTGTGGGGTTCCTCTTTATCAGCTAGTCCGCGAGCTGGTACGAATGATAGGGGTTCAGCAAGGAAGATTGACAAGCTTCGAGGAGATGTTCGTCGAGCATACATAATTACTGCTGGCTCCAAAGAAATATTACGCTGTTGAGGCATCTGTTCAAGAAAGGTCCTCGGCAAGTGTGGGCTGATGGTTATGATCAGGGACGGACAGATGCTCCGATGAGGTTGGCAGAGGTTGAAGAGCTATCCTTTATTAGGGGATGGTTTAATGCTCTCAGGGAGTTGAAGGTCCCCAGGAACTTAGTGCTCTGGTATCGTCATGAGATATCCCCTTCAACTCTAATTCCTAACCCTTTCTGGAGGGACGACCAGTGGGTCCCCACAGATGCTATCCCCAGGAAGCTGCTGGAGCCATATGTAAATGAAGTTGAGATGGAGTTATCTCCTCACCTAGACGATGGCTGAAGAGCGCAAGTAGCTAATTACCTTACTCGGAGGCCTAATCCCCAAAAGGATTTACTTAATTAATTCAATGTAACTCTATTGTAAATGCAGTGAAGTAATAAAATAATTATGTTTTGGGCGATTTGTCGACTAAACATGCATTGTGTATTGCCTACTTCATTGACTTGTTGTTTTGATTATTTTGGGCTTTTCTTAGTCGACTAGAGTTGTATTGCATGAGTATCCTCCCAGTCTAGTATGCTTGTAAGATACCATTCTGCCCTACTTTACCTTTTAGGTCGTGTCATCACACTTCCTTAGGCCTAAGTGTGGCAATGGTGTTGATACAGTTGGTGTTGGATGTTTCATCTGAGCAGGTTTTTTTCGAGCCGAACATCGTTTGGCGACCAATCTCGAGTTGGCCGGGATGCCTAAGGGTACCCTGTAGGGCTTTATATATTGCCAGGGGCAATGCTAAGAGGTTGCTCATGTTAAATAACGAGAACCTGAGGAGGGCAGTACCCTACTTATATATGTTAAGAGGAAAGACTGTCCTTGGAAAAGGTGCATAAGTTATAAAGTTTCTGAAAAGAAATCAACACTTCGTAAAATGCTACTGCAAAACAATCTTTTATTAATCAGTAAAGAATTGCAAATTTCGACATCATAATAAAAGATTCAAACAGAAAAACTAGAAGTATAATTTCTTTAAATTGGCTGCGTTCAAAGGTCGGGTATATCCCCGCCCTCCAGCGTTTCTAAGTGATAGGATCCTTATTGGTTGTCCCGTATCACCTTGAATGGTCCTTCCCAGTTTAGTCCTAGCTTTCCATCTGATGGTTTCACTGCGCTGCCAAGAACTTTCCTTAGGACCTAGTCCTCAGCTTGGAATGTCCTTGGATTGACATTCTTATTATAGTGCTTCACCAACTGTTCCTGATAGCCTGCTAGTTTCACTAGAGCTAGTTCTCTGCGCTCGTCAGCTAGGTCAAGTTTAGCGAGTAATGCTTCATCATTATTGCCTTGGTCGACCAGGGTGGACCTCATGGTGGGGAGGCCAACTTCTAAGGGGATGATTACCTCCATACCATATGTCAGTGTGAAAGGGGTTTCCCCGATTGCTCGTCGCGGGGTAGTGCGATAAGCCCATAGGATATGTGGTAGCTCGCTCCAAACGCTTCTTTAATCCATCAATTATTATTTTATTGGAAGCTTCAGCTTGTCCATTGCTCTGGGAATATACCACCGAGATAAAATGGTGTCTGATCCCATGGTCGTTGTAGAAACTCTGGAAGGGGCCACTTTTGAACTGTGTTCCATTGTTAGTAATGATGGTCCCGGGGATCCCAAAGTGAGTAATTATGTTCTTCCATATGAATCTCATCATATCTGCGTCTATGATGTTCGCCAGAGGCTCAACTTTAATCCATTTGGTGAAGTAGTCTATCGCGACCAACAGATACTTGCGATTACCGACATCGATAGGAAGAGGGCCCACGATGTCCATTCCCCATTAGGCGAAAGGCCAAGGGCTAGTAAGTCATTTTAGTTCGCTGGAAGATTAGTGAACCATAGGAGCATGTAGTTGACATTTCTCGCACCTGCGAGCATATACCCTAGAATCTTTCTGCATATATGGCCACCAGTAGCCTTCCTTCATTGCTCGGAAGGCTAGTGATCTGCCCCCAATATGGCTCCCACAGATTCTTTCATTAAGCTCGTGCAGAACTTGCTCGACGTCCTTTGGGTGAACACATTGGAGGCAAGATCCATTGAAATATCTTTTATATAGCTTGCCCTTGGGAGATAAGTGAAAGCAAGTAGCTTTGACTCTTATCTGATGAGCGGACTTCTTATCATCTGGTAGGGCATCATCTTTCAAATAATTCCTCAGTGGGTCCATCTAACTGGGGGCTGTTTCGATATGGAGAACATGGCCTACATCTGGCAGCTCGTCGCTCTGGTTGATGCTTGGCTAGGTGAGGAAGTAGATAGGAATTATTCTCTTTAAGTCAGAGTTGATTGCTGAACTCAAGACCGTTAGGGCGTCAGCATAACTATTTTATCCTCTAGGAAACTACTGGACATTGACTTGCTCAAAGTTAGACATTAATTTCTTTGCTAAGGCAAGGTAGGATTCCATTCTCTCATCCCTCGCATTGAAGTCTCTACTTATCTGATTGGAGACCAGTTATGAGTCGCCGAACCCCTGGAGTTGCTTTGCCCCTAACGCCTATGCCCTCTACATGATTGCTATCAATGCTTCATGTTCTGCTTCATTGTTGGAGGCTTCAAATCCAAGCCTGATTCCTTGCTTGAGGATTTTATCATCTAGGGTAACGAGCACAATGACTACTCCTGCCACTTTTGAGTTGGAGGCACCATCAACAAACAGTCGCTAAACACCTTACGTCGAGTGATCTTCCCTTTAACCCACGGATTGAAGATGGTTGTAAGGATGTTCTCCTGTAAATTCCATAATGAAGTCGGCGAGAACCTATCCTTTGATTGCATTCCTATGTTGAAACTGGATATCGAATCGCCCGAGCTTGACTGACCACTTTGATAGTCTGCCGGACAAATCTGCTTTCTGCAGGACTGCTTTAAGGGGGTGAGATGTAAGGATGATTATGGAATGAACTTCGAAGTAGTGTTTCAATTTTCTCGAGGCTACCACTAGTGCAAAAATGAGCTTTTCCAGTGGTAGGTATCGCTGCTCGGCATCCAAGAGGGTCTTGCTCACATAGTAAACTGGGTGTTGGATTCCCGTTCTTTCGCATACTAGTGTAGAATTGACAGCATGGCTAGAAATGGAAAAGTATAGGTACAGGGAATCATTCTCTCAAGGTATTACGAGCAAGGGTGGTGTGCTAAGATAAGCTTTGAGCTCCTCTAATGCTTTCGAGCAATCTTGGTTACACTCCACTGTTTTGCTTTTCTTTAATAGCTGGAAGAACAACTGGCACTTGTTGGATGACTTTGAGATGAACTGATTCAAGGCGACGAGCATGCCTGTGAGCTTTTGTACGTCTCTTATCATTCAGGGAGGCTGTACCTTATTGATTGCGTCAATCTGGTCCGGGTTGGACTCAATGCCTCTCTCGCTAACCAAGTACCTGAGAAATTTTCCTGACTGGACACCGAAGGAACACTTGCTAGCGTTGAGCTTCATTCGGTATTTCCTAAGGATTTTAAAGGTCCTTGATAGGTCTGAGAGGTGGTCTTCTTTGTGCCTGCTCTTGACGAGCATATCGTCGATGTAGACCTCCATGGAATATCCCATTTGGTCTTTAAACATTTTGGTGACCAGCCGCTGGTAGGTTACTCCTGCATTTTTTAGACCAAAGGGCATAACTTTGTAACAATACAATTCAACAGTGGTGATGAACACTGTTTTGTCTTGATCTAGTACGTACAGAGGAATCTGATGGTACCGCGAGTACACATCCAGGAAACTCATTCTTTCATGAGCTGTTGTGGCGTCCACCAACTGGTCGATCTTCGGGAGAGGGAAACTGTCCTTAGGGCATGCCATGTTAAGGTTCGAAGTCAATACAAACTATCCATTTCCCATTGCTCTTTGGAACCACCTCTGGGTTGGACAGCCATTTAGGGAATTGAACTTTTCGTATGGATCCTGTATCCAACAGCTTTTCCACTTCCTTCTATAATACCCCGTATTTTTGTGGCTTTTAAATTTGGGGATTTATTAAATTTAATTAAGACAAATTAATTGAATATTAATCCGGAAATTTGTTGAGTATTACTAGATGAGTAAAGTAATATATAAGATTGATTTTATAAAAATTGTCACGAGTGAATAAAATGGCAATTATGGAAATTTAAGTCGGGATGCGCCTGTGTCGTGTCTGACTAATTTTTTATTATTAAAAGTGAATATTAAGTCGGGACGCGCCTGTGACATGTTAGGACTAAATTTTTATTATTAAAAGTGAATAAATTATAAGTCGCTTGTATGGTCATTTCGAGTGCGCCAAAGTGTCCGGAAGGGTCAAGATAGTCAGAAAAATGTACCCGGGTTTTTAGTTTGGGTCTCGGGACATTTTTAGGCCTAATCGGTAACCTAAGAGGGCATTTTAGTAATTTCTATTTTTGGGATTTAATTACCTACGAAAATTAGAGAAGTATATAAGGTGTTAGAGGTTTTCTTCTAGGGTTAGAACCTGCATATTTCACAGAGGCCATTAGAGGAGGAAGGTGAGGAACTTCCCAAGGCTAGTGCCACCATAGTCGCACCATATTCACCACAAATACCGTCGGAGGGTAGATCGCAGGAGGAAGAACACAACCACATCATCAAATCTCAGAAACTCAGACTCATATTCTCTAGGCAAGTATCTATCTTTCTTATATTTTAGTTAATATCTCACCATGTTAGATTAGGATTGTTGAACCTATATTTCATGGAAGAATTTAATGGTTTAAAGAATCCAATCACATGTTGTAGAGAAAATATGTATATTCTGGAAGCTCAATCATATGTAGAGGATTATCTAAGAAATTTAAATAATTTAGAAGTAAGAAATCTGGAAAAAGAATTAGAACAATGGAAGTTTAGTGAAAAATTAGGGTTCTTGATAATTGAGACAAATTGGCCCTTTAATACAATCCCGTTGATGAATTTATACATGTTTTACGTAGGGAATCATGCATATATGTATAGAGAACTAGTAGTAATGTTAGTTGGGGGTTTAGGAATCGATAATGATGTTTTGGAGAAATTTGGAAGATGGAACCCGTATGTTTAAATTGCAGTTTTTGGAGGAAGAACTGGTTGATCGATCAATCGACCCAAGAACATCGATCGATCGACCCCTTTTTCTTGATCGATCGATCCCTCCTGGAAAAATGTATATTTTTCCCCTTTTTGTATAATCCGGTTAAAATACGTAAGAACCCTTGATTATTATTTATGGAGTAAAATGGGTTATGAAGAGGATCAGTAGGGTTTACGTAAACTCTGTTGAGTGAGATTTATTATGGATTGAAATTGTGGGTTAACGGGAAGTTTTGTTACATATTAGAAATTGTGCGTACGTTCGCTAAATGATTTAAAGACTCATGAAAGACTTAAACTAGAAAGTTAGAGAGGGTATACCTACTGAGATTGTATTTATAAAGAGAGAGTACTTCGAGAGATGAGAAGTAAGTATGAAAAAATCATAATTAAGAATAAAAACGACAAATCCTTTATGTGAGGTAGTTGGGTAAAAGTTGTACAATGTGAGGTTAACACTTGTTATCGTTGGGTTGTGTGCGAACCTAATTGGAAAATGAGAATATTAATATATATAACTGAATGCATGTGTCTACATAGTTATATTATTCTTGTGTATAATCATACCCGCGCTACTTGCTATTACGGAGGTTGCCGCGATGGGATAGTCTTATCTCGACGGGACCTTTATAGGGGATATTAACTTGTACTCTAGAACATAGGATTCCTTAGTACATTCTATTTGATCGATAGTCAGACGGTCCTAAGGGATATGAGGGTATGTGCTGACCTCTTAGTGACTTTGAACTATGATTCGCCTCCATTATTATGTGTTTTGTGTTAATATAGTTCGAGAGTGATTCCGAACTAGTATTTCACTTAGTACGAGTGATACGGGGACTTAATATCAGAGTATGCCAGCACCATAGATTTTATGTGGGGTGTCGTTAGTATATATATTATATGTGAGGGTAATATATATATGTATATTTACATGGGAACTTTCTACTGTGCGTATAAATAGTTAAGTAATGAATAAATGTTTCAACTTTCTTATAAGTGTTCATGAACTTTATAACGGTAATGAGTTGTTCTAAATAACGAAAGAAATCTTGAAGAGAATGATTTCCTAAAGAAAATATCATAACCTTGCTTTTTGGGGGATAAAACCTTATGAAGAATAAGTTAGAGAGACTTAGGTGAATTATTAGTACGGTAGGCATGCACACTAGATAAAAGGTGAGAATTCTCAAGAGAGTGTCGCATACTAACATGATTGTTGCATTAGCCGGTATGCATTTTAAATACTTGCTAAACTACTTTTTAAAACTTTTTTACACTCGGTCTCTAACCCCTTTCCTGTCTTTTTCTTTCTCTTGTCTCTCTCTCTCTCTCTCTCTCTCTCTCTCTATATATATATATATATATATATATATATGTATTACAGGTGCCCAGCCACAGTAGCGTCATGCATAGGTTCTTTGGATTGGATGCGCTGCAGCTGATGTGGGAGTTACAGGCCATTGCTTTAGACGACTTCTTCATTGATTCGATTCTTGTTTTAGTTTCGCTCAGTTAGGGCATGTGTCGCACGTTTCCCTATTCAGTTTGGATTTGTCAGAGATTTACGTTTGTTTATTTTTCTAGTATTCAGTATTCCTTGGGAGTTAACTTTTGTTAGGATGGTTTCATGTATAATTATTTGACTTCGTTTGGTTAATCTAGATGGATTAATTCTTTTTTTGTTGATTGTTATCAATAGCACTTATGTGATTCTTAAACTGTTGATTATTTAAAAAGGTTTTCAAGTTGAAATTAAAAAATGGAAATCAGAATTTAAATTGTTTTTGATACTTAGCTTAATTATTTAGGGTGTTTAAATTGGAAATTTTATTTTGCGACAGTGATGCTAAGAATGAACCAATCGTACACCTCGATTTTAATTTAATAAAGGACTAATCACCTGGTATTTAATTAGGTGGGGTGTTACAGGTGGTATCAGAGGATCAGGTTCCAGTGTCCTTTAGGATCTATGTGGCTTATTATGCTTCCAGTGTTGCTTTGTTTGATGTAGAGCCCTATGTTTAGGATTGTTGGTTTCTATGGTGAGATTCCATTATCCTACTATAACGTATGTACATTAGTGAATTATAATTATGTTAGGATGTGAGCATTTGCCGAGCGATGATGGATGTCAGACGAGGGCCGTTAGGCCAACAACATGAGGCAGGGATTAGTTGAGGTTGTAAAGTATATTCGAGGATGATGCCCGTAGTCGAGGTCACCCATATTATGGCACGAGAGGCCAGGACTGTAAATGCGACTAGGGCGCAACCCATGATTTCCAAATGCTGCTATAGTCAAAAGAGGTGCTAGAGTAGACCCACCCAACGTGTTACGAAACATTGCAGAGGACTGTCAGTGAGATTTCTAGGAATGCGAAAATTGTGTGTGTTAGCCAAAGGAGGTAAAGTACCCAAAGGTTTGGACATAGAAAGGAGTGTGGCTAACTGAAAGTGAAAATTTTGGGAAAATTTTTCTTTGCTTGTCGAAACAAATTTATCATGGTGGGAGTCAGCCACCACTTTTAGAAATGGAATACTATGCTTATAGGAGAATCTTAGTTACAGTTGGACCGCATGTTCCTTCACCAGATGTTCGGGATAAGAGGTGAACATTGTTCTGAACTCATCACAGGAGGACCTGACACATATCCATTTGTGAATACAAATCGGAACAGTTAGTGAATCTCGTATCGAAGGATGTAGATACCAATGGAGGAGAGGACTCCAAGTGGGAGATTGACTCGTAATAATAGTTAATAACACTTAAAATGGGAATCATGTTGGATGGTCAATTCAGAGGTTGACAATGCCGTGCCTTGTCAGTGGAAATGATAATGCTTCTTTGTGTGGGAAGCTAAAAGAATCGAAGAATTTAGTCAAGAATAAGACTAGACACAACAATTGTAGCGTAGCACCACAAGGGGGTGTGGATACACATCAGGGGACCCATTTAAATGATTCAGATAGCTAAATTATTACCAAGAAATGGTGAATTTAATAAGGAATATTGTATCCAATAGCATGTCCTTTAGGGCCAACAAGGTTAAGGGAACAACGGAGGTAGCCATCAAGAATCGAGCCTACCAAAGTCCGAGAAAAGGACAATCCTAATATGGTTAGCATGTCAGGTGATAAGTGGATTATGTGTTGAGGTAATTTGTGGAGAGTGAAATCACACGCTCTAGAATTTTTCTCGAAGCAAGTATAGGGGACAAGAGTGTGGTGCCTAGTAAAGGACAACGATTAAAGTAGCTTTGTTTTGGTTTGGATAGGTGTGTTACGTCTGGAGACCATTTGCGTAGTCAAGGAGACTAGCAAGGTAGAAGTATGAGTATCATCCTCAGAGGATGAGGCGTGTTTTAAGTGACACGATCGAGTCACTATATTTTGTTCAATGCTCGATTAGCATGCGTGACGAGTTCAATGCGTATAACTATAACCGTTATTATTTTGTGAATATTTTTCCCTAGTGTAGAGGGATTATCTTTAGTGCTATCCGCGGAGGATGAATGGGTATATTCATAGTTTTATATACTTTATTGAGGATACTCATTTTAGTGATGTGATATATGAGTATGATATTGTCTTGGCTACAACTTTATAGTAATGGTTAGTACGATAGTAGATAGTTATTGCAAGGCTATCGAAATGGTTACATTAGGGAAACATGTTTTGTTCTGGCTAGGCCTCACCTGCAAGAGGGTTAGACTCGCACTTATATATTCTATTCTAGAGACTTCGAAGGGGATAGTGGGCTCGAGATATTCGATCCCGGTGTGTAGGGACTTTGTTGTTATGATTCAGTATGTATTGGGTTTACTGTTGAGCGAAAAGATTTAACTCATTATTGTGTTTAGTGCTCCGGACTTGGTGATAGGAAGAGCGCATTGATATATCTATCCTTTAAAGATGTAAGAGTTAAGAGTTATACCCATATGTTTTGGGACAGGATTTCGAGAACCCCAATTGTATGTATTCGAGGTTTACGGAATTGTATTACCACCAATACTGAATGATTGTACAGTTGGCGAAATGTTCTTTGTTAAGTGTAATTACGGGAGGAGATGTAAATTTTTTGTCAAGAGACGGAATAAAGCGGTACATGTTATGGACGGAGGGACTAACGGATTTCGATAACCGACAATGCTAGGTTGTAGTCTATCGGGGGAGGTTCATTATTTGGATTTCTCTTTGCGAGACATCCCACGCATGAAACTTAGCGTAAGGTTGGAAGTAGGAAGATGTTTGGTCACTAGTCTATGAATTTGGTACCTCGATCGTAGTAGGAGTAGGTAATTATATCTGTAAATTGGAAGTTGAATTATGAATTAAGGCCAGTGAAGCCGGTTGTGTGGTAAGAAAGCATTGAAAGTTTTATCTTATCACCACTAGTTGAGATGTGGAACGATGATAAGGAGGATTTAAAAATTCAATTTCTAGGGTAATTGAGAATACCCAAGTGTTATAACCGCGTTCGAAGCACAAGGGAAATAAAGAGTTGTGATGAATTTTAGCTTGGATTATCTGGGGAGAATTTTTAATACAAGAGAGAAGAGATGTATTTATTTTGATGTATAGAGCATTGGTGATTTATTTTAGTTATTGTATTTATTCGAGAGAATTGTTGTACTTATCTGAAGAGATTAGTGGTTCCTATTTTTTTGTTGTGGGATTTAGATTCTCTATACCTTGTATCTTATTGGATTTGGGTATTTTTATCGATGAGTAGCACGCCGTTCGCTCTCCCTGGGCGGGGGGGGGGGGGGTATTACAGAATGTGGGCATCCTGGTTAGTTGATGTTAAAATCATCTGAGTTGAAGGGACGTGGGAATAGACGTGTGGAATATATGGTTTTGGGACTAGCATAACGATGTGGAAGTGGTAGAGTGGAGTAAGCATCGCATGAAGAACGAATAATCCATATACACATGTGCGATTAGAGTAGCACACCCAAACTTGGTTGGAAGGTTGTGGGAAGCTATTTAAAAGGAGTATTTGAGAACGTATGTGCTCGCGTTCAAATGAGAAAATTATATATTAAACACCTTTTAACCCAAACAAACCCTAAACATGCAACAATATGTGATTGAATACGATAATGAACAAGGCAAGAACATTCAAACACATGCTTGTGAGAAAAAATCCCCCAAAGGCGCAAAACCATTTATTTTCATTATAATATTGTAGCTGTACATTTTCGGATTACAATGACAATACAAGTGACTGAGAATTACCCTCAGGTGCCGGATTTTGTAGTCGGCGGCTGGAACTATCCCTTTCTAGGAGGGCTGCAATGAAGAAGAACGGTCTTCTCCACAAGGGTGTGAACAGCAAAAATGCGTTCCTGGGTTGCAAAGTGATTCACAAATGTTTGGGAATTTGTGTGAATCAAAAACCTAGAGTCTAGGGCTCAATAGGTTAAGACTTAGAGTATTCTGTACTCTGAAAATCGTGTGTATGAGTCTTGGAAAACCACTTCCCGTAGTGGGATTAAATAAGAAGTCTTGAGCCATAAAAATCTGAGCACGATCTGAACACGATCTGTTTAAGTTTATCCCAGGCGGATCGGTTCGGGTCTAAGGCGAATCGGTCCGGTTGATCGGATCGGTTCTTTTATTGCAGGCGGATCGGTTCGATTGATACCGGATCGGTTCTTTTATTGCAGGCTTCATCGGTTTGCTTGCGGTTCGGGGTATACTGGCATTCAGTAAACGGATCGGTCCGGGTCTAAGGCGGACCGGTCCGGTTGACCGGATCGATTCTTTTATTGCAGGCGAACTGATCCGGTCTGTCAGACTTTGATTCCTCTTCTTCTTTTGATATTCAGATCCGTTGATGAATGTATGAATCTTGAATTTCTTCAACGGTGTAACGGCGTGCGACATAATAAATTGTTAATGGACAAAAATGTCCTTATAAATCTCCCCCTATGTCTATGCCGGTACATACATAAAAATGAACATCCAAATTATCAAAACAAGTAACAAAATGCCTATACAAATCTACCCTTCCATGAACCCAAAACTGGAAAGATACAATTGAATAAGACTACAGCGTTTGCTCTTCAAATCTTCAGGAATCTCAACACTTTTCTCATCAGGGAGTGCAATTCAATGATAATCCATGTAGTACTTACAAACATGAGAAAAAGCAAAATACCAAGTGACATATCGAGTTTGAAATGAGATAAATATATATACCAATTTATGAGTAAACTAAAACTTTCAAATCTCCCCCCATAATTAGATAATTCATTCTCCCCCTTTTTATGATGTCCCCAAATAGACAAATGAGAGAAATAAATCAAATAAGCAAGTGTGGGGTGTCACTAGGAGAAAATCACACCATGAATGAACACAAAGCAACCAAGTTGATGATAGCGTAAATGAGGTGGGGTGATCAAATTCGATAGGAAAATCAATGCATACAAACATGACATATGTGCACGATGAATATTGGATACTCCTAGCGAATGAACTCAAATGCTTCCTTTGGTGTATGTTTAGGCACATATTATTCACATTTATCCCCTTAATTTCAGTATTTGTATGATCCCGTGCAGTGTAAGTATCTTGGATTTGTCTCAAATGTATTCTACTAACCTTTTTTGGCAAGTATTTCTTGTTTTGTGTATTTCTCATATGTTTTACAGGTATTTCACGCAAGTTAGTGCGAAGGAGAACTCAAAACAGTGAAAGAAACCAAGAAATGGAGATTTGAAGGGCATTTTCGTAATTTTTCAGCCTTAGTCCAGAGGTGGGGACAACTAGAAAGTTGAATATCTCTAAATTACAAGAATACTGGAAAAAACGGCACCTCAATCCGAGCTACGGTGAAGAAGTTACGAGGTTTTGAAGTTGCGTGATAATGAAGAGTCTAGATGTGCGGATTTCTGTCATTAATTATGCATTTAATGCAGTGCAACTCTTGGAAAACTTGTTCCACAAGCACTATTGGCTGTCAATTTCAAGATTTTGTGCTATAAAAGCCCATGACCTACATCATTTGAAGGGGAGGCTAGAGAGAGGCTAGGTTAGGAGTTGGTTAGAAGTGCTAGATTGAATTTTAGGGTTAGATTTTGAGAGCAAATTTTCTATTCCTTCAAGAGTTTTCATGAATCCTATTTTGTAAGAATTTCTGAATCCCAATTCCGTTCTTGTTGCTGAATTCAAGTAATCTCATTTTCATTCTCTTATTTTATTATTTGCAATGTCTTGTAGATCTTTAATGTTGTGTATGAATTTGTTTTTTTTAATCCAATCATGAGTAGCTAAATTCTCAAGGGTTGGGGTACATGAACTCAATCCTAATACAAATTATTTGTATAGAAAATTAGAAAATAAATGAAAATATTGGTTGAATCGTGAATGAAAATCATATATGCATTGTCATATCTTTTAATCTCTCTTGCCCTAGGTACTTGGGATGTTTAAGAATGCTTTGTATGTATAATTTGTCGTTCACCGCCTTATATTGATCTTTGATTTCATATGATGCGATCTTGAATCTCATATATGTAATTCTTAGTGATGATAAGGACTGGATTTAATCAAGAATTTTGATTTATAATTCTAGTATTCTAAAGGATAATTTGTTAAGGATTGAGGGATTGTACCCTACCCTATTTTCTCCCATTTGTCAAATCTAATTTCTTTTGCACTTTTCAGTTTGTTTTTCTTAAGTAATTTTTTAATAGAAATTTTCCCAATCATCATCTTTTTCATTTTTTTAGAAGTAATAAATCAATTAAATTCTATAAAACATTCCCTGTGGATTCGATACTCAGACTTACTACTATACTCCATAAAAGTGTAGTTAAAAGTTTAGGTTTTTTTTTGTATTGAGGTTGGAAGCCGATAACAACGACTAGCGTATTACACGAACGCTCGGTTTTTCCACTCGATCAGTGTAAAATAATGACAATATAAGATATTGACTTAATCAAATCAACAAATCAAAGCTCAAAGTGATTTTCACACCAATAATGTCCAAAACGATTTTATACTTTTTCAGGACTTTCAAGGAAGTACAAACCCGTTTAAAGATTCTCCAACCAAACTCCCTCAGATATAATTTTGAATAGAGGCATTCTAAATTCTCAAACTTTGGAGAATTGATGGTGAAACCTAAGTGGCCCATATTTGGCATGAAGTGCTTTTTATTGCCTTTAAATTTTTTCGGGCTCTTTTAACCTCTTTGGACCTCGGATATTAAAATTCCTCCATTTTTTAGGTCCTTTTTAACGGTGGATTTTGCGCAAAGGATAGATGATTACCTTTCGTAGCCCCTCCCCGTTATACAAAAACACACAGTCTCACCAAAACGGTTTTTACATGGATTCCAATCTTGTCAAGTTTTATCGCATATTGTACATTGTATAGACAGAATTGAGATGGAAACACTCAAGCCAATATGAGATAGACAAGTGCAATAATCAAATATAGCCGTGCATGTGTGCAATAAAGGATATAGGAGTCAAACATGTAGGAAGATATCACTAATTACATCTCAGAGACTCCATACTAAGTAAAGCACATGGATGAAATCATGTAGCGTCTCAAATCTCTATCAAACAGTCACATGGATAAATGGAATGAAGGTGTGACTTGGCTATCATAAATGCTCGTCCATAAAAGAAGCAAAAAAACAGAAATCTTTTTGGATTTTTCAAAAATTTTGTCAAAATAAAATCTTTTTGTGCTTTTCTTAAAATTTTTCTAAAAGGAAAATCTTTTTGTATTTTTTCAAAAGAAATAGAAACAGAAAAAAGAATAAATAAAAGCTGTACAACTAAGCAATGGTACATATAAAACCGATTAGCAATAGGAAGCAGATGATATGAATATGAGAAAGCATCCTATTCTAGACATAGACCAGCCTCTCAGTCAACTGTGCAAATCCCCAAAGACTTCCTAAGACTCTCAAATCTAAGGGCATCTAAAGGTTTCGTGAAAATGTCGGCTAACTGACGGTCGGTGGGAACAAAACTCAGGGATACAGTGTTCTCCTCAACTAACTGTCGAATAAAGTGCTCACGTATCCTGATGTGTTTTGTGCGCGAATTAGGTATTGTTATTTAGTAAGGTTGAGGTATTGTTATTTAGTAAGGTTGAGGTATAAATATTAGGTATTATTATTTAGTAAGGTTGAGGTATAAATATTAAATAGTTGTTGGAGGGCTTTTATGTGTATTTGAAGGGAGATAATTTTTAGAAGAAGGTGAAAGTATATGGAGGTTTTGTATAGGATTTTTATGGTGATTTATTGGAGCTATTTTTTTTAGAGGTTGCATGGTGGAGCTTTGTGTGACTCCTTTTATGGTCATCTTTGGAGGTGGGAGAGTCAGCCATCTTCATCACCACCACCACCACCACCACCACCTTTGGAGTCATTCTGGTAGGATTATCTACTCTTTGCATTCGATAGTCTTTAGTGTATATTGTAGTCTTATGATTATTCAATATCAAGAGTTGGATTATCAGGAAATAATATTGGGTTTGCTAATAAAACTGAAATTTATACAATTTTACGGAATAAAAATGTAAGAAGTGTTATTTTGGCATATTCCTAGTGAAAAAGAAATAATAATCATTTTATGAAAATAAAAATGTAAGAAAATATTATTTGTGTATATTTTCTAATAAACTGAAAATGGACATTTTTATGGAAATAAAAATGTAAGAAAATATTGTTTGTGTATATTTTCTATTAAAACTTAAAATGGACATTTATAGGAAATGAAAACGTTAGATAATATTATTTTAGTGTGTTTGCTAATAAAACTAAAATTTATACATTTTTATGGAATAATAATATAAGAAGTGTTATTTTGGCATATTCCTAGTGAAAAAGAAATAATAATCATTTTATGAAAATAAAAAATGTAAAAAATGCCATTTTAGTATATTTCTAGTGAAAAAGAAATAATAACCATTTTGATGGAATAAAAATGTAATGATGTTAATGTTGTCAAAATATTTATGAAATAAATATTTTTAAGTTTCCCGCAAAATGGTGACATTATAAATAAATGGACATTTGTCAAGTTTAAAGAAATTGATGAAATGTCTTTATTTCATTAAATGCATTTTTAATCCATTTGGTAGGATTTTAGTATTTAAAGTCCACTTTGTATGCATATAAGCTTATAGTATTTGACAATAAACATGTGAACAAGTTTAAGAAAGATTTTATTGGGTTTAAACATGAAATAATAAAAGTTAAAAATTTAGTCTTCAAAGTATGTGTAATTGGGACTTAAAAGACCTAGTGGGTATGAAGTTAAAGGACTACAGGTCAAATAAAAGAAACTAAAATTTAGTTATAAAAGTAGTCTTAAGTATAAATGTATTTATCGAACAAAGAAGTAAGGCAATATGATTGTTGGTAAAAAGACCTAATTAAGTGTTAATGGGCAAACATGGAAGGGTTAGTGAGTATAACTTACTAATGTTGTAAATATTAACACTTATGGGATTATGTAGAAAGGTGTTAAAGGGTTAAAACACTTAAGAAGTTGGCCTGTATAACTTAATAGTGTTTGGGGTGATATTAACACTTGTGAAAATGGAGTAGAAGTGTGATTTGAAAAAAAAATGGGTAAAATAGTATTTTTATTTAAAGTGAAATATTTTTATGAAATAAAAATGTTGGACATGGTATTACATAAATTGGTCCTAAATGAATATGATTTATGGAATAAAAATCAAGGTTAAAGTGTAAAGGACACAAAATGGTAAATTTTCAGGTGTAACACAAATTGGGGCGGTTAAGTCTCGAATTTTGGCTTCAGTCGGGTAAAAACGAAATGTAATAATGCGGGCATTAGTAAAATATTAAATCACATTAAAGGCACTTGGATGACACCCGGAATAAGCAATAAGGGCCTCTGGGCATTAGTAAAATATTATCCAAAAGATTGATGCGTCTACTATAAAAGTCCTACAACATCCGCAAATTGCTGTAGCTCCTTGACACTGGGAAGGAAAGATCAAAGCGGGTGCCCATGAGGCAAAGTACCTGAACATAATTAAGAACCACACAAGAAAGAGACATATAAATAGGTCAAGGCCCGGTTTGATATGATATACGTGTGAATAAAATGCATAACAGTTATGAATACTAACATCATAAACAGGTTAAGTTCGTTTTTCATCATAAGGATCATCCTCACCTCTCATCTAAGTGCACATCCTAGCGCCTTGCCATTTCATTAAGTTAAACTACCCATCGAATTTAAAGGAATAACTTAACTCTATTTAACATGATTAATTTGCCAATTCATAAATGCCATATTCGTGAGAACAATTACAGTCATAATATAACGATTCTAAGACCATCCTTCCGAGAGTCACCCCACTGTATGCGCCCCTAAATGCTATCATCTTCCAGGGCCTATAATCAAGACCACCTATGTAAGGACATAATTTTATAAATGTCCGGGGTAGAATCTAGGAATTTTCTGTTTTCTCCTAGATCGCAGTTTGTATGTCTGATACCGCTACATTCGACACGTCAACACGATCATCCTCAACGGCCTTTATCCGAATTCAATGCATCCAGTATCTTCACGTGCATCATGCTACATGCGACGTGCTGCTCAGCTCATTCCCACTACTCCACTACTCTTTATTGGTAAAATGGTTTATTGGAGCTTTAAATATTTGCATAAATATTTGGGAAGTTTTTTGAAAATTATTTTTGAAGTCTGGATTAAATTTTTTATCAAAAGCAGATTTTTTTCTAAGTGTAGAAGCGAAGTGCCTTGAACGACGAGCTCGCTCAAACGACTTTGAATGTCGTTCGTGCGAGATAGGCATGTCGCGCGATCTCGTTCTAACGACATATGTCCTTCGTTCGAGCGACATGGCTATCTCGTTCGAACGAGCCACTGCCTCGATTTTCGTATAAATACCTATTCACCTTCTACACGATTTTCAAGTCTTTCTGCAATCTCAAAATTTTGCAAAAATAGTCCAGAATAAGACTTCATCTTTTTAAGGTTTTCTAAACCTTTTTGATTAACAAAACCATTCCCATATATGTGTGTGAATCTTTAAACCTTCAAGAGGATCTTTTACTCATCTGAAGTAATTTGTGAGGAAGTCGTTCTCTTCTTCATTGTTGCCATACTGGAAAGGGATAGTTCCAGCCGACGACATCAGCACCGACACCCAAGGGTATTTCTGTGTCACATATTTTCATTGTAATCCGTGTAAGCCGTTTTCTTACAAAACTATAGTGAAAATAAAAGATTTTGCCCCTTTGGGGGATTTTTCCTCATTTGTGTGTGTTTAAATGTTCTTGCTTGATTTTATCATCATCAATCACACCTAGATGCATATTTAGGACTTAATTGATAAAAATTGAGTTTAGTTAAATAACTTCCTTATTTGAACGCAAGCGCACTCTTCTCAAATTGGTATCAGAGCCAATTATACAACTTTACCGTGTAATTTTCTGCAAAAATTTTCTAAGATATCAATTTTCTAAAAAATTAATTTTTGAAAACGAGTGTGTTCATAATGGAGAAGCTATATAATAAAATGCTAGTTTCTTACAGGACAAACTATGCATACTGAAAAGCCCGCATGAGATCTGCATTAAAAGCAATTGATGAACGTGTCTGGATTTTGGTTGAAAGAGGGTGGACACCTCCCTCCGTCACTCTTGAAAACATGACCAATTTAAAACCTATCACTACATGGACTGAAGAAGAGTTTAAATGGTCATATTTTAATTCTAAGGGTTTAAGTGATATTTCTGGGTCTGTCAGACCTGATGAGTTCAAACGCATAATGATGTGCACCACGTCAAAAGTGGCATGGGATGTTTTGCAACTTACCCATGAAGGAACCAATGCTGTGAAAGAGTCTAAACTGCAAAATTTAACAACTCAATTTGAAACAATCACCATGCTTGAATCTGAATGTTTTGATGAATTTTATGCTAGACTATCTGATTGTTAACACTAGCTTTAATCTTGGTGAACATATTCCTAATGCTAGAGTTGTTAAAAAGATTCTTAGATCACTTCCTAAGCGTTTTATCCCTAAAGTCACTGTGTTAAATTCTACGGGTAATTTAAATACGTTTAAATTGGAGGAACTTGTAGGAGACTTGCAAACGTATAAAATTGATATGTTTCCTAAATCTGTCAAGTCTAAAGATAAAGGAATTGCACTTGATGCCCAGGAGAGAAAGAGTGAGGGGTCGACAAGAAAGAGTGGAGAGTCATCTAGAAAAATAGAGATAGATACGTCAGATTTTAAGTGTGATTTTGACTTAGATGATTTGGCCCTATTTGCTAAAATTTTCAAAAGAATTCTCAAATTCAAGAAAAATGGTAATTTTAAAGATAAAAAGAAGTTTGAGAAAAATAAGTTTGAAAAGAAAAATGAAAAAGATTTTAAAGATCCTCCTAAGAAAGAAAGTGAGAGATGCTTTCAGTGCGACGGTAGGGATCATAGAGCTTTTGTGTGTGCAACTAGGCTGAACAGAGAAAAGGGCAAAGTTGTCCTTAATGCTACCCTTAGTGACGACAGTGAGATCGAGTCGGTGGATTCTGGAGATGAGTCACCGCATGAGTGTAACTTCACCACATTCATGGCTAGTCATGTGAGTACATCTAGTGCTCCTCACGACGATGAGGATGCTGCTTCACAGGGACACCTCGACAGTGAGATCGATGTGAGTGCGGGGGAGGATGACACAGGTGAGAGCGAGAGTGATCTTCAACGCGCCTACGCCGAGCGAGAGTGACTAAACAAGTGGCTAGTCTTACGAGTGAGCTCCATTCCTCCATGGAGACTCGGAATAAACTTAAAGCTCTTGTAGTCCATCTTACTCATGATCTGGAGAGAGCACGTGAAGTCAAGGTACAAATCGAGGACCAGGGTCGGCCCTGGCCATGTGCCAGGTGGGCAATGGCACATGGCCCATTTTAGAACAAGCACTAATATATATATATTTTAGGAGTCCAAAAATATTTTATTTATATTTTTAGGGGGCTCATTTTAAAACGAGTTTAATTTTTTAGGGGCCCATTTTGTCAACTATAAAAAAAATCAGTATAAAGAATGATTGAACTATCCAAAAAAATATGATCCAACTCATTTAAGATTCCCATTTTTCTAGGGACTCATTTTTTCAACTACCCACAATCTTTTTGGTGTCCACTCTCTCTCTCTCTCTCTCTCTCTCTCTCTCTCTCTCCCTCTCTCTCTTTCATTTGCAATTTTCACCGCCCCTCTCTCTCTCTCTCTCTCTCTCTCTCTCTCTCTCTCTCTCTCTCTCTCTCTCTCTCTCTTCTCTCCAACGTCCCTCTTTCTCTCTATGTACAAATGCACTTGATGATAGATTGCTTCTATTATTTTTGTACTACTTCTGTTATTTTTGTTTTGATTTTTGTAGGAGGTCTAAAAAAGTCATAGTCAATAATCAAGAAACTATTCATAGTTTAAAAAGCTTGAAGGCAAATGTAAGATTAAGACCTCTTTATATTTTTTTTTATGAAAAAAAAATTGATTACTAAAACAAACAATAGTTTTTTAATCTATTTTCTTTTAAGTATGAATAGGTTTTTAAAGTAAATGTAGATTGTTGTTGGTTATGTTTTTTTATACTAATTTGTTTTTTAATTCATCAAGGTCTTACTTATTAATCTTTTTTTTATGTAATTATTTTTTTTGTTATCAGGTTCTTACTTTCTACACTAAATAAGTAGATAAAATTGGAGAGGGAATAATAAATGGCTCAAACCAGGTGACATTTTTCCATCTTTTTTTATATTCAATCAATTAAGATATTTATAGAATAAATTATCTATTAGATTCGTTGTTAATTGCGTGTTTACTCAGTGATTTTGTGAGTAGAAATGCTAGAAGAACTATTTTTCAATGAGTTTTTAGGTATTTAATATTTTTTTGCAAGGGCCTTGTTGATACCAAATTTAGTCTGCGACGTGGATCAGTTAAGTGGAGACACATGTCAATCTACATGGCACATACATACATTTCTGAACAACACCTTGACTTCGAGGAACTCAACCTCCCCGACCAACTCAGACACTCCTAGCAACAGGTGCTCTCCGAGGAACTTTACTGTACAGAGCAACTTATGAGGACCGAGCTACTTAGGAGGTCCGAGCAGCTCAGGCGGTCCGAGATGCATCTCGTATAGAGAATTAATGCCCGGATAATCAACAAACCGACTGCGCGTTAAATGCTCATTATTATCATACAGATGTATACGCCTATTGGACAGCTATGTATTACCCTTTCACATTTACAGCCCGAGGGCTATAAATACATTGTATTATTCTCATTGTAAGGGGACTCGGAATTTCTTGGTAAAAAACTGTAATCGAGAATTCCCAAACAGTCAGCAATAACAAAACAGTGGACGTAGGCCATTCCTTTAAGGCTGAACCACTTTAAAAATCTTTTATCTTGTTTATTTTTATCTGTGATTGATTAATTAGAGATAATCTAATTTTTTACATCAACAGATTGGCGCCGTCTGTGGGAAACAACTGTAATTATCATTTTTCACCAAAATAATTCATCACCAATGGCTGATAATCCTGAATCCAGTAATCGAAATGTTTGAAACCCCCTGAATCCATCCGTTCCTCCAAATGTCCAAGATCTGGATGGAATTATGGCCAATTTGGCTCAAGGCCAGACGGCCATGCAAGAGACTATGCGATAACTCATGCAAACTATCCAGGGTGGAGCGCCGACCCATTCAGGACAACGAAGCATTCAGGGAAATACCCGTTTGCCCTCCTCATGGGCTAGGCGAACGTTACTCCCGGAAGAATCTCGTTCTAGACGCACCGATTCATATCGTACTGAGAGATCCAACGATCCTTCTTATCAGCTAGGAAGAACTTTCTCGATACGAGCTACAGACACTCAAAAAAACATCACTCTCTCTCCATAAAGGACCAGTGCTCTTGAAAGATTGAGCAGGGTCTCTCCCTTTGACCGTTTGGGTCCTAGGAGGAATAGAAGTCCTCCAAGGATGGTGTCGTGCAACTCTCAACGATCATATGAGTTAAAAGAAGGTTCTGCCCAATCACGACTAGCTGCTCGTCGTGAAAAGTCCCAAGAGGCAAATTCAACACGATCAGTTGCTCAGACCAATAGGCCCGAGGAAGGAAATGATGCATGGAAGGGAACTATTCAAAGATTGGAGGATAGACTAGGGGAAATGGCTAAATCCAAGAATCCTCTGCAAAGAACTTTGTCCAAGGGACACCTTTTATACAGGCAATTATGGATTTTCCCACACCATCAAAGTTCAAAGCACCTGTTGTGACCCCTAAATATGATGGAAAAACTGACCCTGTCCTTTATATAGAACAATACCAAACTGCTGCCGACATCTATGTCGTGCCAGATGAGATGAGATGCAGGGCATTTTCGGGAACTCTTACTGGATCTGCACAAATATGGTACAATAATCTTCCTCGGGGGAAGATTTCAACTTTCTTTCAACTGGCCGAGATCTTCATTGGAAATTTCTGTTTTGGAGCAAAACCAGTTAAACGAGTGGCACATTTGTTAAGCGTTAGACAAAAAATAGGTGAGAGCAGCAGGGATTACATAACTCGTTTCAATAACAAGAAGCTCGAAGTTATTGATTACGAGGAAAAGACATCAATTACTTCTTTGATGAGTGGACTGTTGCCCAATAAATTGTACTATACTTTGTCCAAAGATCCATCCAGAACCATGTCAGAACTAATGACAAAAGCGGCCAAGATCATGAATGCCGAGGAAGCTATGGCTGCGAAGAAGAACATGGACACCAAAGAGACCAAGATGGAGGTTGATAAGGCTAAAAAGAAAGAACATAAGAACAATGGTGGTGACAAGCAGTCAAGAGCAAAGCCATCATGGGAAATATTGAAGAAATTTAAAAATTATACTCCTTTGAAAGTAGACATAAACCATGTTCTAGAAGATATCAAGAACAGTGAGGAGCTAAACTGGCCTGAGAAAATGAAGACATATCCTGACAAGAGGAATAAGGCCAAATATTGCGAGTTCCATAAAGACCATGGTCACACGACTAAAAATTTCATAGCTCTCCAGAATGAAATCGAATCACTCATCAGACGAGGAAAGCTGGATAAGTATGTTGATCAAAAAAATGAAAGAAAAAGCAATGACAGAGCAAGACAGAGGTCTAGATCTCCTCGTCGAGCAGAAGAAAATAAGAAAATAGATCATGAAGATGATCCGAAAGACGACCCCGATCTCCCTAAGAGACCAAGACAGCCAGAGCATGAGGTATTTTCAATTCGTTTTGGATCATTTGATTGTAATGTTATTACAGGTGGAGATGCAGGAGGTGGGGACCTTACTGCGGAAATGAAAGCTTACCTTAATGAGGCTCAAGCTTGTTCATACATTCAGCGAATAAATCTAGTTGAAGATGATCGCTCGAGGAAGGTGAACAAAGAAAAACTGGTCATCGGTTTCTCTAAGAATGACCTCGCAGGTGTACTATATCCTCATGATGATCCATTGGTGATCAAAATAAGGATGAAGGAAGTAATAATCTCAAGAGTAATAGTGGATAATGGTAGCTCGGCGGATATCATTATCTACTCATGCTTCGATAGTTTAAATCTAAAGTTATCTCAGCTGGAACCTTATCACAGGCCCCTCATCGGGTTTGCTGGCGAAAAAGTCTTCCCACTTGGGACGATCAAATTGGATATGTTCATCGGTACATGGCCTGCTTGTCGAACAGAAAGAGTACGTTTCTTTGTGATGGATAAGAATGTCGGGTCAGCTTACAATATCATCATGGGAAGGGTAGGATTGAAGAAGTTCGAAGCAGTACCATCTAATGTACATCAATGCCTGAAATTTCCAACCAATTTTGGAGTGGGAGTTGTGTAGGGTGACCAAAAAGTAGCTCGGGAACGATACTACTCATCTGCCGAGCAAGAAGAACTGGAAGAATTTAGGAAAAAGAATACTACCTATCAAGTGGATGAAGGTTTAGAGATTGAAACATTGGATCCTAGAGACGAGTCGCGGCTCGTGAAAGGTCAGGTAGTGGAAGCTATTGAAAATATCATTTTAGACAACGAACACCCGGAACGAACAACTCAAATAGGTTCGTCGTTAGATGTATCACTAAAACAGGAGATGATAGTTTTCCTAAAATGCAGAAAACAAACTTTTGCTTGGAGTCATGAGGATATGCCAGGAATAGACCCAAATTTCTTATGTCACGAGCTCAATGTGAATAAGGAAATCAAGCCGGTGAATCAGAGAACAAGAGTGTTCAACCCCGAGAAGAACCAAGCCATATAAGAGGAGGCCGAGAAGCTCCAGAAAGCTTGATTTAATGACGATGTCAAATATCCAGACTGGTTGGAAAATGTAGTAATGGTAAAGAAGAAAAACAACAAGTGGAGGATGTGTGTAGACTTTACTGACCTTAACAAGGCATGCCCAAAGGATCATTTTCCTTTGGCCCGAATTGATCAATTAGTGGATACAACCTCGGGACACGATTTTTTGAGATTCATGGATGCTTATTCTAGTTACAACCAGATTAAAATGAAACCTATAGACAGGGAGAGTACCTCTTTCACTACCCCTAGGGGAACTTATTGTTATAATGCTATGGATTTTGGTATGAAAAATGCAGGTGTAACATATCAACGGCCGATGAACAAGGTATTTGCAGAACAAATCAGTTGCAATATGGAAGTTTATGTTGATGATATGCTGACGAAGAGCAAGAGAGTTGCTGACCATCTAATTGACTTAGGCCAGACCTTTGATCAACTAGCACTACACCAAAATGGGCAAATTGTCACCTTTCAGTCGGCCAGCCTTGTCAAGGTCATTGACCGTGACAAAAAAACACGCATTTTACGTCACGGTCATTGACCTTGACACGACCGTGACAACTAATTGTCACGGTCATTGACCGTGACAAGTCCGTGACAAATTTAATTGTCACGGGGTTGCCACGGTCATTGACCGTGACAATTCTTGTCACGATCAATGACCTAGACACGACCTTGACAACTTTTCCAGGAAAAACCCTTTCCCCCTTCTTTTTTCCCTCCCACCGTTCCCTCTCTCTCTCTCTCTCTCTCTCTCTCTCTTCCATTTATATATATATATATATATATATATATATATATATTTGTGTGTATATTTATGTGTGTATGTGTATATATATATATGTGTGTATGTGTGTGCGTGTGTGGGGGTGGGACAGGGTGGGGGAGGGGGTGGTGGAGGGGGGCAGGGGGTGGGGTGGGGTGTGTGTGTGTGTGGTGTGTTTTGGGGGTGGGGGTGGTGGAGCGGGGGGGGGGGGGGAGAGGGTGGTGGAGGGGGGCAGGGGGTGTTGTGGGGTGTGTGTGTGTGTGTGTGTGTGTGGTGGTGTGTGGTGGGGGAGGGGGTGGTGGAGGGGGGTAGGGGGCGGGGGTGGGGTGGTGTGTGTGTGTGTGTGTGTGTGGTGGTGTGTGGTGGGGGAGGGGGTGGTGGTAGAGGGGGGCAGGGGGTCCACCCAAAATAAGCCTTATTTGTGGACACTCTTAGAGATGAAAACATTGAAAAATATGAGACAAATAACTTTATCTCACCTCATCCTTTCATAAAAATGTGAATACGTATTATTTTTTTCACTCCCTCTCTAACCCTCCACAATTGATTCTTATGCTAAAATCTTCGCTTACACAATATATATAGGTATAATTCACGGGCTTTAGCTAAACTAGGGTTTTATAGAGTTTCGCTCCTACTACTTGGGCAATGACTATACTAGGGACCAAAGATAAATAAATAAACTGGATTCAAAGTAAATACTAGGAAATCCCAATTTATAACCGTCTAATTTATATCCTTTATTTATTTAATCACGATTCATTCCACTAAATAATCATGATTGCACTCAAATTTAATTATTTATAAATCACTCGAAAGAATGTGTTCTTATTATTAAAGTTGATTACGGTATATTATGATTCCCCACGTTATGTTTTCGATACCCTCTTGGTTAAATAAATTTTCTACTAACCGATTTTAATGAATATCTGATCAATTCTTTGATTCTAAAACTTAATTCCATAGGATTATAAAATAGTTCATCGGTCGGGTAAACAAAACATATAAGTCTATCAAGGGGTATCACAATCCAAATTATTTCTTGGACGTGAATTCCTCCAAATTATGATCTCATACCTATTCACACAATGATTGACCAACTTGCGAGGATCTATTGTTCTAACATATAATTGAACTTCACCCATCGCAATCGAAGAAATAATTGTGAAAGAAATTCAATATCCATAACCCTAGGGATTAAGAATCTATGAACTTTTTGCAAACGATATGAGATTTCCCATGTTTAATCAAGAACATCCTTAGACTTGTAGGGGGTGGGGTGTGTGTGTGTGTGGTGGGGGAGGGGGTATAAACAATTAAAAAAATGGGCGTATGCCACCTATTTGTGAGCATACGATATTCTTTAGTAAAAGGCGAAATAGTAGTTCATTGTGTGCTCATTGTGTGGCCTCATCAATCTACAATACACTACATAACTAAAAGTTCAATAAAAAAGCCGAGGACTTGCTTTATCTACACATAAGCATGATATATATACACAACACTAAAAGTAGACATCAATTTTATAAATAATTGAAAATAGTTGGATAATAATTGGATAATAAACATCGGGAGGGGGTGGGGGTGGGGGTGGGTGGGGTTTTGAATATTATTTACATTCAAAATAAATAATTGATAATAGTTGGATAATAATTGGATAATAATTGATATTTTCATTCAAAATAAATATTTCATTCAAAAATATTAGATAATAATTGATATTTTCATTTAAATTGATAATAATTTTATTCATGAAATTAATTCAATTAGGTAAAACCCATGATAATGAAATTTATGCTACAATTATAATTATCTCATGTCATAATTTTATTGATAAACAATATATGTAGTTGTCACGGTCGTGGTGGGGGGAGGGGGAGGGGGTGGGGGTGGGGTGGGTAGGGGTGGGGTGTGTGTGTGTGTGTGTGTGCGTAGGTGCGTAGGTGTGCATGTGTGTGTAGCGGTGGGTGGGGGTGGGGGTGGGGGTGGGGCACCCATTTAATAACTCTTTAAATATTTGGAAAAAACATAATATTACAAAATTGAAACGAAGTGGTATTGACGGAACTTACACATACGTTATAATATAGACCGAACATTTTTTTATATGTACTATTAATTCAATTAGGTAAAACGAAATGTGTACTATTAACATTTTTTTTTATCTGTACTAATAACATTTTTTTTACAGCAAACATGTCTCCTTCAGATGTTAAGGCGAAGATGATGATGCTGTTTATGATGATGTCATCTAGGTTCGGTGGTAGCGGAGGCGACGAGGGCCCCTCCGCCGCTAAGCTCCCCAAATATGGAAAATTTGGGATTACCGTCGAAAACAAGTCGGAGCTTTTAGCGAGATCCCTCGAGTTGCTAAAGACGGTCATCGGCCCGGGGTTTATGAGTTGGAAGTAGGTGCCGTATGAGCTCAAGTTAGCTGTTTGGGTGGCACTACAGGTAATATTTATATGAATATTTCAATTTATATTTATATTTATATTTATTCGCAACTAACATTGTATTTGTTGGACAGGAACAATTCGACTTGGATCCAAAGCTACGCGATTCCATCTTGGAGGAGTTGAGGGAGCAACACAAGACGTGGAAGAAAAATATGCGGACATGGTACTTTGGAAAAACACGAGAGTCCATTTTACAATGGCGCGGATCCGTCCCACCCAAGGAGCCAATCTCATTGGCACAATGGCAAAAGTTCATTGACAATGAGATCGAGGATCGACAATTGGCATCTCGCCAATCGGGGAGGGAAAATCGGGCTAAAAAGACGGACGTGCACTACTCCGGCCGGACCTCTTACGCTGAGGTGGAGCATAGGATGCAGGTAAGATTTAATTTATCTATAACTACAGAAATATATTATTGGATATTATTTTACTTTGCGGGGCCGATACTAATTTTACTTTACTTTATTTTATTTCAGGGGTTAGGGAGTGGGACAGGGGGTAAGCCACATAGGCTCGATACTTATGTGGCTCTTCGAACGAAGAAGGGGAAGGACAAGGAGGTGTCCCCGAGCGTCGCGGCCACGATTGTATGTAATCCGACAGTTTAATTATTGTTAAATACGTTATAACTTTTTAGTTTACTTATTTTACTAATCATGTGCTTTTTGTCGTTTCAGGCAAAGCTTAAGGAAATGCATGAGTCGCAGTTTGATGCCGACAAGGCATCTTTGTCCATAGACACACTCAACCAAGTGTTTGGCTCTGATCGCAAGGGGGGGACAAGGGGAGTGAGCTCGCGGGTGGCCAAATCTAGGATCATCGGATTGGAGACGAGCGACACCGGCTTGGCTCGAACGGTGGATTTACACGACGCGAAGCTGTCCCGTTTGGAGGCGACGGTCCAAGATATGTACGCATTCATGAAGCGTACGTTGGGTGGAGACCGTAAAGGGAAAGGTAAAGGGAAGGAGAAGGCGGTGGAGGACGAGGTGCGGGAGGACGAGGCGCAGGATGACGAGGATGTGGACCTCGCTGCTTCGTCACCGACACGTTCTTGAAGCCCTCCAACAGACCATTGTCGACAATTGGTTGGCCGAGCGTGTTCATATTGGACGTATTTGATGGCCAGCGGATAGGGCGGGGGTTGAGGGACCCGAATATCGTCGAGGGTGTAATAGTCCATGGACGTGTGCTTCAAGAGATGGAGTCCAGGGTGCTCGTCACGCATGTCATACCCGGGAAGGAGAACTCCCTATTGTGGTTGCGCGAACAATGCGGCACGACGGATATTAGTGGGTGCGTCAATTCGTATGTCGTGTGGCCTACTCACCTCCTCAGTTTTATCCAAGACATGTAGTAACATTATTTTCAAGTTTGTCCATTTTAATTATATTTGGATTATATCGTCATGTATATTATTTTTACTTTGAATATTTGGATTATACTGTCATGAATATATATTTGCATTATCTTTAGTTTGTGTTGGATATATGATGTTTGGAACAGGTACAACGTTGCTATAACAGGTACAAATATACTGCTGGGCAGTGGCAGTGGCCATACTGCCCAGCAGATTTTTTTAAAATTCTGCCCAGAATTGTCACGGTCAATGACCGTGACAATTTTTTTAAAAAGGATCACGGCTTTGTCATGGTTATAAACCGTGACAAACGTGTCACGATCATTGACCGCGACACGACCGTGACACAAAACGCGAGTTTTGTGTCAAGGTCAATGACCGTGACACGACCGTGACAAAAAAAGTTGTCTCGCCTCGAAATGTCACGGTCATTGACCTTGACAAGGTGGATTTGTCAAGGTCAATGACCTTGACAAATGGGCAGATTTTGTGTAGTGTAGATAAATATCAAATGAAGCTGAGTCCCACCAAGTACATAATCAGAGTATGAGAAGGCATGTTCCTCGGGTATATTATCAACCAACGAGGAATAGAAGCAAACCCAGAGAAGATCAAGGCTCTATTGGGACTACGATATCCGATGACGAAGAAGGAAGTACAAAGTCTCACTGGGCGAGTTGCAACACTTAATAGATTTGTATCACGAGCAACAGATAGATGCCTCCCATTCTTCAAAACACTCCAAAAATGTTTGAATGGAATGACGAATGCGAGAAGGATTTTCAAGAATTGAAGAAATATCTGGGAGCGCCTCCACTGTTATCCAGGCCAGTGATGGGGGAAAGATTATACTTGTATTTGGCAGTGTCGGAGAATGTAGTTAGCTCAGCATTGATAAGAATGGAAGATGGAGTGAAAAAACCAATCTATTACACTAGCAAAGCCTTAGGAGGAGCAGAGATCAGATATCCAAGACTGGAAAAGTTGGCACTAGCATTGATCGAGGCGAGTAGGAGAATGAGGCCGTACTTCCAAGCTCATACCATAGTTGTGTATACTGATATGCCATTGAGGCAAGCTCTTCATAAACCAGAAAAATCAGGGAGATTGATGTACTGGGCAGTAGAACTTGGTGAATATGACATAGTTTATGAGCCTAGATTGTCGCTAAAAGGGCAAGAAGTAGCAAATTTTATAACAGAATTCACCTATCTTGATACCTTCAAAGAGCAAAAGCTGCACCCCGACCAACCCGTGGATGTTACAGGATCATCAAATTTAACCACCGATCAACTTAAGGCGGTCGGCGAGCAAGAAAAGATGGTCGACGAGCAACAAGAAGCGCTAGAGGAGGATAAAAGGAAGCAGCAAATATTCCACCGAGGAACTCTGTCTGATCAAAAATTTGAAGATGAGATACCTATATGGAATCTATATGTGGATGGCTCATCTTGCACTACAGGCTGTGGGATAGGGATTATTTTGAACAACCCAGATGAGGTCGATGTGGAGTATGCTCTGCGCTTCCAATTCAAGGCTTCTAATAATGAGGTTGAATATGAAGCTATGATTGTAGGTCTTAATTTGGCAAAAACCATGGGCGCAGAGCAAGTTATTGTATTCAGTGACTCGCAATTGATCGTAAATCAAATGTTGGGAGTATATGCAGCCAAAGGAGAATTAATGATCAGGTATCATGCAAAAGCAATGGAAGTTTTATCAAGCCTGATTGGAGTACAGATAATTAGAATACCAAGATTGGAGAATGCAAGAGCAGATGCCTTAGCTCGGTTAGCTTCAGCCACATGCACCGAGCTACGAAGAACAATCCCAGTAGAAGTCTTGGCTAGTCGGAGCATAGATGAAGATATGATGATGAACTTTATTACCCTTGATTTAAAACCATCTTGGATGGATCCCATCAGGGCATATATTGAGGAAGGGAAATTACCAACTGATAAACTTGCAGCCAAGAAACTGAAGTTTAAAGTTGCTCGTTATGTACTGACTAATAGTATTCTATACAGACGAGGAATTATAGCAGGATTGCAAAGATATGTGCATCCCTCCGAGGTGAAAGACTTGATCGAAGAAGTCCATGAAGGGTCTTGTGGAGCCCATGTAGCAGGTCAGACACTTTTGTAAAGAATGATGACGCAAGGATACTACTGGCCAACGATGAGGGATGATTGCATAGCCTATGCAAAAAAATGTGACAAATGTCAATGCTTCTCCACTATCCGAAGAACTCCCCAAGAATTGTTGACACCCATTAATTCCCCTTGGCCATTTGCCATGTGGGGAATTGACTTGGTCGGGCCACTTCCAATGACCAGAGGAAGGTTTAAATATCTCGTCGTCGCAGTGGATTACTTTACTAAGTGGGTGGAAGCAGAGCCCCTTATCGATATGACATATGACAAAGTGTATCAATTTATATGGAAGAACATCATTTGTAGATATGTTCTTCCTCATGCATTCATCACAGACCATGGAACCCAATTTGACAACGAGGAGTTTGTTGCGTATTGTCATCAGTCGAATATATTGAAAACCCACTCGGCACCAGGCCTCCCTCAAAGCAATGGACAAACTAAAGTGACAAACAGAACGCTTCTGAATGGCTTGGAGAAAAGATTAAATGATGCAAAGGAAAATTGGATCAACGATCTGCATTCTGTACTATGGGCTTATCGTACTACTCCATGAGCAGCCACATGAGAATCTCCATATATGCTGAAATTTAGAAGTGAAGATGCTATACCTGTCGAGCTGGGTCTCCCCACACACAGAGTGCTGAATTTCAACTCTCCTATCAGTGACATGATGAGAAGATTAGATTTGGATATGCTCGAGGAAGTTAGAGAAGAAGAAGCAATCATAAATGCTGCATACCAGCAACGGACAGCTCTGTTCTATAACAAGAGAGTAAAGAAATGTGATTTTGAAAGCAGGGGACTATGTGCTGAAGAAAGTAATTCAAAAGAACAACAAACTGGAAGCTAACTGGCATGGGCCCTACAGAGTAACAGAGGTTGTTCGACCAGGGACGTATAGAATTAAAACTTTAGAAGGGAAGGAGTTTAAGAATGCATGGAACGCAGAACATCTTCGCAAATATTATCAGTAGTTCCATCCCTATGTAATGCAGTTTTCTTCAAAATGAATAAAATTTTTGGATGTTTTGCCCAATTCTCTCCTTTTGTTGAAAATTTTTCGGAGTACTAGTGCTACACACTATGCATCAAGAAAATCCACCAACTATAGTTGGTCGAGAATGAAAAATTTCCCAAAAACACCAGCTAAGGCTGGTCGGGGATAAGAAAATCCACCAACTATAGACGGTCGGAAATGAAAAACTTCCCAGAAACACCAGCTACGGTTGGTTGGGAAGAAAATCCACCAACTATAGTTGGTCGGGAATGAAAAATTTCCCAAAAACATCAGCTAAGGCTGGTCGGGAATAAGAAAATCCACCAACTATAGTTGGTCGAGAATGAAAAATTTCCCAAAAACACCAGCTAAGGCTGGTCGGGAATAAGAAAATCCACCAACTATAGTTGGTCGGGAATGAAAAATTTCCCAAAAACACCAACTACGGTTGGTTGGGAAGAAAATCCACCAACTATAGTTGGTCGGGAATGAAAAATTTCCCAGAAACACCAGCTAAGGCTGGTCGGGAATAAGAAAATCCACCAACTATAGTTGGTCGAGAATGAAAAATTTCACAGAATCCACCAGCTAAGACTGGTCGGGAATAAAAAAATCTACCAACTAAGGTTGGTCGGGAACAAAAACCAACAACTCCGGTTGGTCGGAAACAGTTGGGTAAGCAAATGAAATTCATTTCAGGGCTTAAAATTAAAAAGTGGTAAATTTCTTGACAGTTATGACATTTTAAAAGTTGGTCGGAAATAAAATATCACCAACTCTGCTTGGTCGACAGATAATTATCATTAATTCAGATAGTCAACAATAAATTTTCACCAACTCTAGTTGGTCGACAATTTAAAAATAGCACAAAATATCTTGATCTTTTTAACCGATATACACGCACATTCATTAGAAATGTCTTACAAAATATTTTCAAAGACGATGACAATTAAGATTGCAAAGAAAACTAGAAGTTTTTCATTAAATCCAGAACAAAATACATTGAGAAACGAAATACATATTATATGAGAAGTTATTACATCAAGAATCCTATTCTATTAGCTTCTTCCCCTCTGCTTTTGAAGCAGGTTCTTCACCAGCAGGAGGATCGTCTAAAGCATAGGGGGAGTTCATATAATTCAGATCTTTGAGCATCCTGACATTCATTATTGATGGCCGAGCAAGTAAGTGCTCGGGGCGAGATATCTCGAAGTTAGAATGAAGATTGTAGTCACCGAGATACTTTGAAATCAGGCATCGAGGAATGGCTCGAGCAGGAATCCAACTCATATCTAGTTTGAAAGGTGGCACTGGCAAATCAAACAACCCGGGGTCATAGTAATCCCACAAATAGTGACCCTTTTCCAACTGCAACACACCTAAGGCATTCAACCATCCTTGCTTATAACCCTCATTATTTGCATTTTGGATCCGATCATCTAGATGGTAGAGGGCTTCATTATAACCAGCCATCCAGAACTCTCTGGGCTGCTTGTGTAATTGATAGGTTAACCTCTCCAGTTGCTCGTGGAGGTTCTTCGTTAAAAATTCTTTACTCTCCAAGGCAGACTTTTTTGCAGAGAGCTGCTTGTCCAGATTCATAATCTTCTTGGACATCTCAGCTAATTCTTGATTCTTCGCCATTAACTGGAAGGCCTAATTCTCCAAAGATGATTTTGTTCTTTGTTCTTTAACAGTAACTCGAACAACCCTTGCTCATCCCCGAGAAGCTCTTGCTCGACTGCGAGCAGAGTTAGAAGGACTAGTTCTCTTCAAGGTTTCAAATTCGTCTCTCAGATTGGCATTTTCGACCTCCAAGAAAGAAAAACCTTCATCGTTGGCAGGAACCAAGGCTCCTGAGGTAGAGGCTGCAAATTTCAGCTGAGATATCTCTCCTCGTAAATTATTGTTTTCCTGCTCTAACAATTTGGCGATCTGCCTATGATCTTCAACCTCGGTCTTCAAAGTCCTCTCCTTTATATCATAAGCAACAAACAACTTATCATATCCCTTATCAACATTTAGTTGCTGATATTTCTTCTCATATCCCTGATGCAGAAGGATAGTAGACTCCTTGTACAGTTGTTGAAGTTCCTCGAGGGTACCCTGGAGATCTTCAATCATCTCATAGTATGCAACATTATTAGCAACTGCAAAGTCGAGCACGCATTTCAAATACTGGTAGGCTTCAACTACTCGCTCTGAAGCTTCTGGATCGAGGATATCGACAATTTGAGATTCATTCAAGTCAGCATGGCCAGCCTTGAAGTAGCCGTTACATTTTTCATCAGTTCTGTATCATGGGCTGATAAGAGTTCCATTCTAGCCATAAACTAGTAAAGAGAAGAGATAGAAAGAATCAATAAAATGCAGACAGAGCAAGAAGAATAAAAGCAGAGCAAGAAAAAGGGAGTTATGTTGCACAACCAAAAACTTCAAATTTTATTACATCATAAAAGAAGTACATTGCCCAGAAGTACATTTAACAAAAAAGCAAAGAGAAAAAATCCGAACAACTCTACACCTTCTGCTTATCTCCTAAAACTTTCTCGGGAGGCTGGGACGAAGAGGTAGGTTGCTCGGATGGCATAGAAGGTTGCTCGGAGGGTGTCGTAAATTGCTCGGTTGAAATCTTGGTTGGTTGAAGTTGCTCGTAGGAGGTCTGGACAACCGGGGGATGAGAAATCTGATCTCTGATCACCATAGAGGATTCCTCGGAAGCAGCTTCGTCTTCTTCTTCTTCCCCGGGAGAAGGAGGGGGGCCAGGAATGTGTCACTGAAATAGGTCTGAATTCTCATCGACATTCATCTCTCTCAGAGCAGCCACCCAACCATCCCTGAAATATTTAAGGCTGTTATACTCCATTTGTGAGATCATGGAAGCCAAACCCTTATTCCAACCCTTATCCCAGCCAGTACTGAAGGACTTCTTAACGATAAGTTTCCTCTTCGCCTTCTCAGAGGAAACCCTCTCAGTCATAAGTGCCTCGGCAGATTCTAATTTCTTTTCTGACTCTTCCCTCTAGCGATCCGCTTCACGGAGTTTGCCTAACTCCTCTTTAGCAGCTTTAAATTTGGCCTCAAGCTCTCCATCATTTTGGAGTTTCCCCTCGAGAACTTTATTCTTACTTTCCAAGTCTTTTATCTTCTCCTTCAAACCCTTGGAGACTTCAACAGCTTTATCTCTCTCTTCCTCGGTAGCTTTTAATTTCTTTTCCCAAGCAGTTTTATCTTCGTCATACTTCTGACGAGAATCCTTTAAGGACTGCGACAGACCTACAAGAGCCCCATCCACACCTGGCGAGGAGATCGAAGCTTTAATAGTTTCATCTTTTTTCATAATGGTGTTGAAACAAGTTACCAACTGGAAAAAGAAATTAATTATAAGTCAGTGCAAGGACATAACATTGAAAAATGAAAGTTTAAAATAGTAATACTTACAGAGGAAATATGTTGAGCTGCCAAGGTAGTAACCCTCTCCCGAGAAAGATTTTCTTCAACACATTGGATCTCGGGGATAATCCAAGACTTCACTGAGCTCATGGAAGAGTTCGGAGCAACAAAAGTGGGAACACCACTTCTAGTAGTTAGAGGCTGAGAGATGGATTCAGCCAAATTGTCCAAGGAGCTTTTCTTCAAATTTCTTTTGGGAGCAAGAACGTTCTCAACCAAGGATGTCGTCTTGGTCGGTGATACAACTATAACCTCTCTTGGAGAGAAAACAGCTGCAATCTTGCTTGGAGCCACAGGGGGCTTCTCGGCAACCTTCTTAGTAGCAGCTGGAGGAGGTGCATCAATTTGTCTTGTCCCTTCTTCTGGGACATCCTTCTTACTTTTCTTTGCCTCTCCAGCAATAGAGGCAGACTTATCAAAGAGGGTAGGAACTCTTCTTCTCTTCATTCTGTCACTAAGAGGAATATGTGATTCAGGAGAAGAACCTTCAGAAACTGGTGTTGGTTCTATGCTACTTATCACTGGACGAGCAGTGAAAGATGGGGTGTAACTCTTATACTGCAACAAGTACGAGGCTAATCAGATATGTTCATCAGCAACAGTTTGATGCAAACCCCAGGTACCACGTCAAAATATTGACAGAATTCCAAACACAGGGGATTTGGAGGAAAAGAAAAGCCACATTCGGCTACAAAGAGACTGGGAACCAATGTCCCTCAGCTAAACGAAAATAATCAGGAGGACCAGAAAGTTCTTCCAAAATGACCCAGGAAGGAATAGAAAAATCATAACGAAATTTGTCAAGCGACTCAATAAGGTAAACCATGATGAACAAAGAAAATAAAAGAGAGGGAAGAAGATCTTCCAGAAGAAGGGTTGATCAGTTGATAACGAATGATGGAAGGAATGAACGCACAAGATAGAGAAGAAATGGAGAGATCAAAGATACAGATTTGAAAAAGTAAGAGACGATAGGATTTTCTGCAACGCTTAAATACCTTACCTCGTGAAGGGATAAAAATAATGATTACAAAGAAAGACGTTTGCGCTACCGGTGGCTAAAAGGACAAAAAAGGCACGAAGACCAAAGCAGTGGGAAAATTTCAAAAAGTTTGATTCTATGAGTTCGAAAGGAAAATTAAATACAAGGAAAACACTCCTAAAATTCAGGGTGACTATTTAATCCCGCCATATTTCAAGAAGAATGTTCCACACTCCTCAACCTTGAACTGTGAAACATTGGGGGCTTCTGTTGATACCAAATTTAGTCTGCTGATGTGGATTATTTAAGTGGAAACACGTGTCAATCTACATGGCACTTACAAACATTTTTGAACAACACCTTGACTTCGAGGAACTCAACCTCCCCGACCAACTCAGACACTCCGAGCAACAGGTGCTCTCCGAGGAACTTTATTGTACCGAGCAACTCATGAAGACCGAGCTACTTAGGCGATCCGAGCTGCATCTCGTACAGAGCATTAATGTCTGGATAATCAACAAACCGACTGCACCTTAAATCCTCATTATTATCATACAGATGTATACACCTATTGGACAGCTATATATTACCCTTTCACATTTACAGTATGAGGGCTATAAATACATTGTATCATCCTCATTGTAAGGGGACTCGGAATTTCTTGGTAAAAACCTATAATCGAGAATTCCCAAACAGTCAGCAATAACAAAACAGTGGACGTAGGCCATTCCTTTAAGGCTGAACCACTTTAAAAATCTTTTATCTTGTTTATTTTTATCTGTGATTGATTAATTAAAGATAATCTATTTTTTTACATCAACAGGCCTTAAATTTAGTTTTGCACAGGGCACTCCAAATCTCAGGACCGACCCTGTCGAGGAAAGATCTGGGAAGATGGGAAAGATTCTCATCGGCCCCACTTTAGGTTTTGGCGATAGGTAGGGAATAGGTTATGATGGTGCTTCTACGTCCCAAATTGCACCTGGACCAGTTCCTAAGTTTACAACCACTCCTTATGGCCATCGTCAAAATCCTCGAAGGAGAGTTCGAATAAGAAAACCAAACCAAGTTCTGCCTTTAACTGTGTTCTTTTTTACATATTGCAAAAGAAAAGGCCACCTTAGGTAGTTTTGTTTTAGTATGGGTCAGGCACGACGTACTACTACTCCACCACAGCATACTGATGATTTTACCAGTCTGAGAGAGCGAGCTGAGTTTTTAGCTGCCACATCACAAAGTTTGATGGAGGAATTTCGACGGATGTCTTTTCCGTCAGTGAATACTTCTCGCATTCCGGCTAAAACCAACAACAATAAAGGTAAACAAAAGGTCACCACTTCTTGGGTACCTAAGAAAGATAAAAAAAGGCCTTTGTTGTTCATGTCGCTCTCAAAGCACATAATACCTCACAGTGGTATTTTCATAGTGGGTGCTCCAGACATATGACATGTGATGCCTTATTTTTTACTTACCTTGAGGATTATAAGGATGGTAGAGTCACCTTTGCAGATGGGAGCAAGTCTAGCATTGTAGGACGAGTACTATAGAGTTACCAGGATTTCCTAAGCTAGAAAATATTTTTTACGTCAAAGGTTTGAAAGCAAACCTTCTCAGCATTAGCCAGCTGTGCGACGCTGACTTTGTCGTAAAGTTTGATCGGGACGCATGCAATGTTCATAATCAAGCCGGTAAACTTTTAGTGCGAGGGGTGAGGACAAAGGATAATTGCTATGGGACTGATCCCACATCCTCACTTGTCTGTAACAGCACCACGATCACTCCTATGGATCTGTGGCACCAACGTCTAGGTCACGTGAACATTAGAGATCTAACTCGTTTAGCTAAAAAGGACCCAGTACGTGGCTTACCATCACTTGGAAAGCCAACTTCGACGGTTTGTGGACCCTGTCAGTTGGGAAAACAAATTCGTAGCCCCCATAGGAAGTTGCATTCCATTACCACCTCTTGTGTACTTGAGCTTATTGAAATGGATCTTATGGGTCCTACTCCTACTGAGAGTCTGGGTGGTAAGAGGTATATCCTCATGATGGTGGATGATTTATCCATATTCTCGATTGTAGGTTTTTTGAGGGAGAAATCCGATGTTGTGGAGTTTTTAACGACCAAGTGCCGTATCCTGCAAAATCAACACGGAGTCACTATTAACAGGATACGTAGTGACAACGGCACTGAATTTAAGGAAGCAAAGGTAGATCTTTATTGTGATAGCATTGGGATCAAACATGATTTTTCTGTTGTGAAGACTCCTCAATAAAATGGGATTATTGAGATAATGAATAGGACGATTCAGGAAATGGCTAGATCTATGCTTCTAGGTCGTAAGGTTTTTAGGAGATTTTGGGAAGAGGCAGTGTCTACTGCATGCCACACGGTGAATAGGGTTTACCTGAGTTCACTCAGACTTAAGACGCCTTATGAATTGTGGACTGGAAAGAAACCCAACTTTGCATATTTCCGTGTTTTTTGGAGTAAATGCTACATCCTACGGGATAGAGATCAATTAGGAAAGTTTAACTCCCGAAGCGACGAGGGAATACTGTTAGGATATTCATCGAATAGTAGAGCATACCGAGTTTTTAACCTGAAGAGCTCTAAGGTTATGGAGTTGATAAACGTCACCGTGCAAGATGACGAACCTTCGACGTTTATTGATTCTAGCCTTCAGTGTGAGGATGAGGATGTCTAGTAGTAGTTTACTTGTACCTCACCCACACTCTGTGGACCCAACTCCTGTGTTAGGGGATACACCTGCTTGGGTTCGCAAGATTCATGACCCTTCTGCCATTGTTGGTGATCCCACTCTAGGGGTTAAGACTCGTGCTCAGCTAGAGAACGTTGTTAGCCATTTCTGCTACACGTCCAAAGTCGAGCCCAAGAACCACAAAGAAGCACTCAAGGATGAACACTGGATATTTTCTATGCAGGATGAGTTTCTTCAGTTTAAAAAAAATAATGTCTGGGAACTTGTCCCCCGACCTAGTGAGACTAATGTGATAGGTACCAGATGGATTTTCAAGAATAAAATGGATGAAAATGGTACCATAATCATAAACAATTCTAGGTTGGTCGATCAAAGATACACACAGATAGAATATGTAGAGTTTGGGGAGACATTTGCTCCTATTGTGAGGCTTGAGTCCTCCGGCTTACTATTCGCCATCGCATGTCATCTGCGCTTCAAGTTATATCAGATGGATGTCAAGAGTGCCTTTCTAAACGGTATTATATAAGATGAGGTTTACATGGATCAACCGAAAGGGTTTGTAGACCCTAAGCACCCGGAGCACGTCTACTATTCAAGGAAAGCCTTGTATGGATTGAAGCAAGCACCCCATTCTTGGTACGAGAGTCTTACTTTCTATCTCTTAGCCCGTGGCTTCAAGAGAGGGGGAGTTGATATGACGTTGTTCATCAGGAGAGATGAAGGTTCTATTTTCTGTTGCCCAGGTCTATGTGGACGACATAGTCTTTGGATCCACATGCTCCCAACAGGATCATCACTTTGAGGAGGAGATGAAAAGTGAGCTTGAGATGAGCATGGTTGGTGAGCTTAATTTCTTCCTTGGTCTCCAGGTTCTTCAGCTAGAGCATGGGATGTTCATCTCCCAATCTAAGTATGCTAGAGACTTAGTGAAGAAATTTGGGTTAGACTCCGCTGAGCATGCACGTACACCTATGAGTACCACTACCAAGCTTAGTAAGGACACTTCAGGCAAGGACGTAGAGCAAACCTTGTATCTGAGTATAATAGGTAGTCTTTTCTACTTGATTGCCAGTCGTCCCGACATAGCCTTTAGTGTTGGAGTCTGTACGTGATATCAGGCATCCGCAAAAAAGTCGCATTTACTTGCTCTAAAACGTATTATTAAATGCGTGAGTGGGACTCTCTCATACGGTATTTGATATTCCTTTAATACCGATGACCGTTTGTTCGCCTATTCGAATGCCGATTGGGCCGGGGATGTAGATGGTTGTAGGAGCACTTCTTGTGGGTGTTTCTGTTTTGGTTCTGCTCTTGTCTAATGGCTGAGCAAGAAGCAAAATTACATCTCTTTGTCCACCATAGAGGCTGAGTACTTTACCGTCGGGAGTTGTTGCACGCAACTCTTGTGGATGAAGCAAATGATGGAGGATTATGGGATTTCACAGGACACCATGACTATTTCTTGTGATAACACGAGTACGATACACATATCCCACAATCCATTCCAACATTCACGCACAAAGCACATCAGGGTATGCGAGCACTTTATACGTCAGTTAGTTGAGGAGAAAGTCGTATCCCTGAGTTTCGTACCCACCGACCGTCAGTTAGTCGACATTTTCACGAAACCTGTAGATGCCCTTAGATTTGAGAGTCTTAGGAAGTCTTTGGGTATTTGCACAGTTGACTGAGGGATTGGTCTGTGTCTAGGATCGGATGCTTTTTCATGTTCGTATCATATGCTTCCTATTTCTAGCTTGTTTCATATGTATTATTGCTTTGTTGTACATTTATTTATTTATTTATTTTTAAAAATCCAAAAAGATTTTCGTTTTATAAACTTTTTTTTGAAAAATCCAAAAATATTTTTGTATTTTATTTGCACCTTTTATGGATGAGCATTTAAGATAGCTAAGTCACAATTTCATTCCATTTATCCATGTGACTGTTTGATAGAGATTTGAGACGCTACATCATTTCATCCATATGCTTTACATTGATTGGAGTCTTTGAGATGTGATTAGTGATATCTTTCTACATGTTTGACTCCTATCTCCTTTATTGCACACATGAACGGCTTTATTTGATTATTGTACTTGTCTATCACATATTGGCTTGAGTGTTTCCATCTCAATTATGTCTATTCAGCTAACCATATGCGATAAAACTTGACAAGATTGGAATGCATGTAAAAACGGTTTTGGTGAGACTGTGTGCTTATTTGAAAACGGGGAAGGGCTACGAAAGGTTAATTTAGCCTTTGCAATTTTAAGCCACCATTAGAAAGGACCTAAAAAATTGAGGAATTTAATTATCCGGGGTCCAAAGAGGTTAAAAGAGCCCGAAAAAATTAAAGGTAATAAAAAGCATTATATGCCATTTATGGGCCATTAGGTTTCACTTTCAATTCTCCAAAGTTTGAGAATTTAGATTGCCTCTATACAAAATATAAATCTGAGGGAGTTTGGTTGGAGAATATAAACGGGTTTGCACTTCCTTGAAAGTCCTGAAAAAGCATGAAATAGTTTTAGACGTTATTGGTGTGGAAATCACTTTGAGCTTTGATTTGTGGAGTTGATTGAGTCAATGTCTCATATTACCACCTTTTTACACCAAAGGAAGATTTTGAGTTCATTCGTTAGGAGTATCCAATATTCATCGTGCACATATGTCATGTTTGTATGCATTGATTTTCCTATCGAATTTGATCACACCCCTTTATTTTCGCTGTCATCAACTTGGTTGTTTTTGTGTTCTTTCATGGTGTGATTCTTTGTTGTATATTATGTATAAAAAAATTTTTGGAAAAATACAAAAATGGCAGTTTATTCCCGTGTGTCATTCTCCATGTGCATTCATTCATGCTTCTCATATCTGTCTATTTGGGGACATCATAAAAAGGGGGAGAAGAATTATGGGGGAGAATTATTTTGGTGTTTGGTTGATTTATGAATGATTTGCTTAAGCTTAATTGATCATCAATTTTTGCATATCATTATATTTCAAACTGTTTCTTGTCACGGGTATTTGCTTTTTCTCATGTGTGTAGGTACAACATTATTCATTATTGGATTGCACACCCTGATGAGAAAAGCTTTGGTAGTTTCTAAAGTTTCTGAAGAGCTGAATATTTGGAAGACATGTCATTTAGTATTCTCAGTTTGAGGGTTTAATGGGAATATTATCTTGTATGTCATTTGATTGCATAATTCGGATTTTTTATGTATGTACCGACATAGACATAGGGGGAGATTTATAAGGACATAATTTTATAAATGTCCGTGGTAGAATCTAGGAATTTTCTATTTTCTCCTAGATCACAGTTTGTATGTCTGATACCGCTACATTCGGCACGTCAACACGATCATCCTCGACGACCTTTATCCGAATTCAATGCACCCAGTATCTTCATATGCATCATGATACATGCGACGTGCTGCTCGGCTCATTCCCACTACTCCACTACTCTTTATCGGTAAAATGGTTTATTGGAGCTTTAAATATTTGGGAAATTTTTTAAAAATTATTTTTGAAGTCTGGATTAATTTTTTATCAAAAGCATAATTTTTTCTAAGTGTAGAAGCGAAGTGCCTTGAACGACGAGCTCGCTCAAACGACTTTGAATGTCGTTCGCGTGAGATAGGCATGTCGCACGATCTCGTTTGAACAACATATGTCCTTCGTTCGAGCGACATGGCTATCTTGTTTGAACGAGCCACCGCCTCGATTTTCGTATAAATACATGTTCACCTTCTTCACGATTTTCAAGTCTTTCTGCAATCTCAGAATTATGCGAAAATAGTCCAGAATAAGACTTCATCTTTTTAAGGTTTACTAAACCTTTTTTATTCGCAAAACCATTCCCATATATGTGTGTGAATCTTTAAACCTTCAAGAGGATGTTTTACTCATTTGGAGTAATTTGTGAGGAAGCCGTTGTCTTCTTCATTACTGCCCTACTGGAAAGGGATAGTTTCAGTCGACGACATCAGAACCGAAACCCGAGGGTATTTTTATGTCACATATTCTCATTATAATCCGTGTACGTTTTCTTACAAAATTATAGTGAAAATAAAAGGTTTTTCCCCTTTGGAGGATTTTTCGTCATTTGTGTGTGTTTGAATGTTCTTGCTTGATTTTATCATCATCAATCAAACCTAGATGCATGTTTAGGACTTAATTGATAAAAATTGAGTTTAGTTCAATAACTTCCTTATTTGAACGCAAGCACACTCTTCTCAACCTGGGCACCCTAAATCACGACGCGTGGGAAGCCGATATATTCCTTCGACAGTGAGTCATAACCATACCCGAAATTACCTCACTTCGAATAAAACAATCATACAATATAACCACTGGTCCTATGGCCCGAGGACTATATTCTCCTTGCATCATTAGCCAGGGGATTTACCTCATTCACGAAACTTCCCTCATGATAGCATTTAGATAGGTATGTATATGCATGCCATAATCAAAAGATATGCCAATTAAAATGTACATTTCTTATTTTCGGAACCACATGTGCATAACAATATAAGCTATAAAGTTTAATTACCCTTATGCTAGCCCCTGAATGTCAAAAATGAGACTCATTTACTAAATGAAATGAATCATTAAGTTCTACTAATTAGTCTCCAAAATAAGCCCGAATACCTCGTTACTAACATAAGGTATTAATCCCCCTTATTTATTACTTTATATGAGAAGGTTCCTAAGCCTCAAACCTAAAAGAAAAGGAGTAGAAACCAAGTTGGAAAAATATCATAAAACAATGGGATTTCGAATCGATTCGCCTAGGGGAGAATCAATTCACCCCTGAAAGCGAATCAATTCGCTCAAAAAGAGAATCGATTCGGCTTAAAAAACCAAATTTCTACCTCAGCCTGAATCGATTAGGCCTTAACCCGAATCAATTCGGTTCCTCAGACCTGTAGCCACCATTTTTAATGAATCAATTTGCTAAGGAGGGCGAATCGATTCGCCCTGGTCGAGGAGCCCAGTTATGGCTACGGGTGAATATAAACCCTAAATTCCCAAAACCTATTTTCTTCCATCTAACCCAACATCATCAACTCATAACTTCTCTAAATCACTAAACCAAGTTTACCTAGTATGAGAGACCAATTAAAACAAGTTTAGATCATATAATTTAGGATTTAACCAACAAAATCATCAAATTACATTAATGGTTAAAACTCAAGAACACTAAATCTAAATACAAATTATTCACACTCAATCATACATTTATGCAAGTTAGAAACTTACCCCAAGATTGTAGTCTCGAATTCTTCCTCGTTGCAACGATTTCGGGCTTAAATCACCATCTCTCTCCCTTTTCTCTTCTTTCTCTCAAGCTCTCTCTTCTCTCGAACTCTTTAAGGTTTAGAAATACACAAATTAGCATGAAATTCTCTTACAAGACTAAAATACCCAAAACATCCAAAATACATTAGGTCCAAGATTAAATGCTACTACATACTTAAAATGACTCCTAACTGTAATACCCCGTACTTTTGACTATATTTATTTTGAGGATTAATTAATTAAATGCGTATTAATTGGAAATTAATCCGGGTTATAAATACTAATGAAATGCGAATTGGTATTTGATTAGGTACATATATGATTATATATGTATTTGGTATTATAAAATTTGTCGTGGGATTTACATACGGCATTTTAGAAATTTTGTTGAGACGCGTGGGACCGCCGCGTCACGGTATAATATTTTGTTAATAAAAGTGAATTTAAAATCTATAATCCGTATGGTCGTTTTGAGTGCGCCAACGCGTCCGGAAGGGTCGAGATAGTCAGAAAACACTAGCCGGGGGTATAGTTTGGGTCCCGGGGTATTTTTAGGCCATACCGGTAACTTAAAGGGTATTTTGGTAATTTTACATTTTTAGGAATTAAAAGTGACAAAAATTAGAGATGTAAATCTGATGTGGATTAAACCCATTAAGCCCATTAACCAACCCATATTAACCTAGAAGGTTACGTAGGTTGTCATTTAGGTTTTCTAAGTTTCCCCAAATCAAACCCTAGCCACCTTAAGCCACCATTAGAGAGGAAGCTTGGAGAGAAGAAATTCTGCAGAAATTCTTCATCAAATCAACATCAAATCCGGAATCAAACCAAGGCAAGTGATTTAAATTACATTCCTTATGCAGTGAATGCTTTTTCCATGTTAGAAACATTGTTAATCAATCTTATATAAGAGTTAAAAGAAAACCCATGAAATTGGAAGATTGTTGTTTAAATTTTGGGATAGGTTTGCATGTAGAAACATTGTTTGAAGATTTGATTCAGAGATTTTATATCTATGTAATGTATAAACGGATTAAAATCTGGGAAATTTTGATGAGAAGAATCTAGGGTTTACGTTCTTGAAGAAAATCGGGAATTTATGTAGAAACCTTGTGATTTAATGATGTTTAGTAGGTATTAAACCCTTTAATGATGTTAGTATAGCACCTTGTCATGTTTGAGGATGATTAGAGAACTCAATATATTGTAGGAACGAATTTTAGAAGAGGTTTGAGGAGTAAAAATGGTGAAAAAATGAATTGGGGAAAAATCTGGGCCGAAACTGGTAGCTCGTTACAAGCAGCCCCCAGGTCGTTCGAACGAGCTTCTAACGAGTTGACCAGTCGTTATTAACGAGTAGGGATTTTCGTTCGATAACTCGTTCGAACGAGATATCGTTAGAAGGGTCAGTTCGTTCGAACGAACTGGGATCTCGTTCGAACAGCCTCGTTCGAACGAGACTTCTAACGATCTGACAGTCCAAACTCGTTCGAAGTCTCGTTCGAACGAGACTTCTAACGAGTTGACAGTTTGATCCTTTTTGGACTGTTTTGATTTTTAGAGTCCCGTAAACTTGTTCGAGGATATAGAAGACCTTCCTTTATTGATGTGAGGATAGATTTGGGACTTTTGGGTTATTGAGAGGAGTATTATACACTAGAGCTATATTCAATGAACCATTTGGGTTGAGATGTGAGTGTCTACTACGATGTGAGGATGAATTATGGCGCGTATAATTACAAACCGGTATAGTACGAATTGTGATAATTATAGTTAGTACGAGAATGCGATATGTACTACGATTAAAAATATGGTATTACTAAGATGTGTGTTTACTTAGTATTAGTATATGGATTGTGTGTATGACATACCTACCATACTTGCTATCACAGGAGGTTGCGTTCGCTTAAGACCCTCTAATCCTTGTGTGCCTACGGGGGGGATATAGACTGGTACCTTGATGAACATAGGTCATAGAAAGACTTATTGTGATATTAATAAGTCCGCTGACCATGGGAGCGTAGGTATGTGCGTGACCCATGTGATGGTGACTGTGTTCGCCTCCATTATTTGTGATGTTGTTATCGGTAAGCTATTCCTGAGAGATTCGGAATATGTAATCCTTATGTACGTGATGTACCGGGATGGATAGTAGAGTATGTGTGCACCATAGCTTAGATTTCGGGGTGCTCATATTGTATATTTATGTTGTGAATAATATACATTTAATTAATGGAAATCCTCCTGTTAATATTGAAAAAAAATATTACGGTATTGTTTCGAGATATATAATGAGTTCACTGATGGATATATCAATGGCATATTTAGTAGATGAGTTTACGTTAAACCTCTATTTAATTACGAGCATTATATGTTAATAGAACCGGGTAAAAAGGGTAGGAACTATTACAGTCTAGCTAGTTATGATGTCACTTAGCTAGTGGTTATATTATTGTAGATGGGTACTTGCGTTAGGAGTGCACAGTTAGACGAGAGGTGAGAATATTATGTGAGTGCACGTCCTAACATGTATTTTGCATTTAATGTTTTAAATGTTTTTAAAGCACTTGCAGGTTTTTAAAATATAACTCCACATTCGGGCTCTGACCCGTTTGCTTTTCAAATCTCTTTTTCTTTGTAAAACCATTTTTAGGTGCCCAGCCACAAGGACACCAAGCATAGGATACTCATTCAGGTGACGAGCTGTAGCTGCTTGTGGAAGCTACAGGGATTTGCATGTAGACGCTTCTATCTTTGGATTCCAGAGTCACTATCTATCAGTTGTAGGGCATGTTGCCCATTTCTTTAGAGACATCTTTTACATTTCAGTTTTCAGACTTTAGCATGTATTGTTTCAGTTTATTTATTTCAGTTGTGGGATTGTAGTGAGGGGTTTCCTCCAGACTTTATTTACTCTATTGTGATGGTTATTCATTTTATTTCAGCATGGTGAATGGTGTTATCTATTTCTTCATTTTACTTCTTGCATGTTAATCAGACTTAAATTAAAATTTGGCAACTTGCTTTTTAAATACTAGGTGGTTAGAAATAATAAAAATGTTTTCGACAGTGATGCTATTAACTGAGCCAACTTGGCATTTTGAATTAATTTTATAAAGGAGTAGCTACCCGGTATTTAATTAGTCGGGGTGTCACAGGTGGTATCAGAGCATCAGGTTCTAGTGTCCTTTAGGATCTGTACGGCTAGTATGTTTCCGCTACGTTTTCTTTGATATAGAGCCCTATATTTTAGGACTGTTGTACTCTTTTTGTGTATGCTTCGTTCTTCAGCTATATTAAGTTTATAAACTGCGAACTTATAAACTTTGTTCTTATTTCAGATGCCTCCACGACGTGCATGACGAGTTCCCAGGAATGCAATGCCCGAACCCCAGCCCGCTCCAGTTCAGGGCATGTTGAACGCCGCTGAGGTTGCTACTATAGTAGCCCAAGCGGTAAATTCCGCGATTGTCGTGATTCAGCAGGCACCGCCTCAGGCGCCGGTTGCCGCGCCAGCACAGGTTAATGCATTCCCGTCTGCTTGGGAGTGTGTACGAGACACTTTTCAGAAAGCGCATCCGCCAGAGTTTGCAGGTAGCTCAGATGTGGTAGTCTCGAGCCAATGGAGGAAGGACATACAGAGGCATTTGAGGATGCATGAGTGCACTGATGTTCAGAAACAGGTGCTAGCTACTTTCAAGCTAGTGGGATCTGCACTACAGTGGTGGGAGTCTATCACCACCGCGGAGGAGAGGGATACCCTCACGATTCAGGAGTTCTGGGTGCGGTTCGACCGCAAGTACTTTTCGTCCGCAGTTCATACAGAGATGAGGAGGAAGCTGATGAGTTTGAAGCAGGAGGGCAAGACAGTGGCCGAATATGAGGCCGAGTTCACTAACCTGTTGAATATCATTCCAGACGAGATTCCAACAGAGAAGAAGAAGATAGAGAAGTTCACCGACGGGTTGAATTGGAGGATCCGTCAGCATCTGCTAGGGAACCTATCATTGGCCACGTATTCTGATGTGGTTAACGCTGCATTATTACACTGCCAGGACCACCGTTTTCATATGGTCGAGGGCAAGCGGTCGGGGGAGTCTAGCCATCAGGGCAGGACTGGAGTACATGGTGCCAGCGGGGCACAAACCGGTCAGGGGCAGAGACAGACTGAGCAGGGCTCCCAGCATAGGGATAATAAGAGGTTTCCGTCAGGGCCAGCAGGGGCAGAATGGGCAGCAGTTCCATCAGGGCCAGCAGGGCCAAGGGAGGAACGGTAACGTCCACTAGGGCCGGGGACAGCAGGGGCAGAGGGGAGGAAACTTCCCAGGGAAGTTCTTTACTTGTGGAAAGACTGGCCATAAGAAGCAGGATTGTCCTGATAGGGGCAGGGCCCCACAGCAGCAGCAGCAGGGTGCTCGCCAGGAGCCGCAGAGACCTATGTTTCCCGCCGCTCTTCCCGCACCGCCACAGATGGCAATATTTCCACCCATTCCAGCAGTCCCAGCTCAGCAGGGGCAGCTACAGTATGGACATGTCTACAACGTTCACCAGGCTGCAGTTCCACAGGCACCGCCTGCGATCGAGGGTACGTTTCCTATCCATGGCACTATGGGTCGGGTGTTATTTGATACGGGTGCTACACACTGTTTTATAGCTACACACTTCGCGAAAGCTTTAGGATTGTTAGCTACGGCAGAGAGCACAGTGACGTGTGTCGACTCACCATTAGGGAGTGGATCACTTATTTTCTTTATATGCCGGGGAGTGGGGGTAGAGATTAGTGGTTTGGTATTGCCTGCAAACATGTTAGTGTTAGACATGCATGTTCACGATGTGATCATCGGTATGGATTGGCTCGTAGCATATAGGGCCATGATTGATTGCTTCAGCGGGAGCATTGTTTTTGCCATTCCGGGGCAAGAGATGTTTATAGTGGCGATGCCTCGCCCAGAGGGAGGATCGACCGCTCATCTGTATTACATAGAGGAGGATACCTCTAAGGAGGTTGTGATTCCTTTGGATTCGATCCCGGTTGTCAGGGAGTATTCCGATGTGTTTCAGGAGATACCAGGCTTACCACCCAGTCGGGAGATAGACTTCATTATAGATTTGCTACCAGGTACGAGACCTATAGCACGCGCACCGTACCGTATGGCTCCAGCTGAGATGAGAGAGCTACGGGATCAGATAGAGCAGCTGTTGGGACAAGGCTTTATTCGCAGGAGTACCTCACCTTGGGGCGCTCCAGTTTTGTTTGTGAAGAAGAGGGATGGTTCACTGAGATTGTGCGTGGACTACCGAGAGTTGAATAAGGTCACGATACGGAATAAGTATCCGTTGCCTCGAATCGATGACTTATTCGACCAGTTGAGAGGAGCTTCTTTCTTCTCGAAGATTGACTTGAGGTCAGGATACCATCAGTTGCGTATCAGGGAGGAGGATGTCTCGAAGACCGCATTCTTGTCGAGATATGGTTCTTACGAGTTTCGGGTTATGCCTTTCGGCTTGACCAACGCTCCAGCAGTGTTTATGGACTTGATGAACAGGGTGTTCAGAGATTTCCTAGATCAGTTTGTCATTGTCTTCATTGATGAAATTCTGGTTTACTCTCAGATAGAGAAGGAGCACGCCGAGCATTTGAGGCAGGTTTTGCAGACACTTCGTCAGAACGAGCTGTATGCAAAATACGAGAAGTGCGGGTTTTGGCTGAAGGAAGTCCAGTTCTTGGGTCACATTATTTCCGACCAGGGAATATCTGTCGATCCGGGGAAGGTATCAGCGGTGAGGGAGTGGGGACATCCCACGACACCAACAGAGATTCGTAGTTTCTTGGGTCTAGCAGGATACTACAGGAGGTTTATTCGGGGTTTCTCAGAGATAGCAGGTCCTTTGACACATCTTACTCGTAAAGGTGTGCCTTTCATTTGGAGTGATGCCTGTCAGTTGGCATTCGATGAATTGAAGGACAAGTTGACCTCAGCACCTGTGTTAGCATTGCCAAGACCGGGAGTTGAGTATTTGGTTTACACCGACGCGTCTTTGCAAGGACTGGGAGGTGTATTGCAGCAGGAGAGACAGGCCATAGCTTATGCTTCCCGTAAGCTTAAGCCTCATGAGAAGAATTACCCCACGCATGATTTGGAGTTGGCAGCGGTAGTATTTGCCTTACGGATTTGGAGGCACTATCTTTTGGGGGAGAAGTTTTAGCTGTTCACGGACCACAAGTCACTACAGTATCTGTTCACGCAAAAGGAATTGAATATGCGGCAGCGTAGGTGGCTTGAATTTGTGAAGGACTACCAGTTCGACATCCAGTACCACCCGGGTAAGGCTAACGTGGTAGCAGACGCGTTGAGCCACAGGCCAGCAGATGAGGTGGCAGAGGTGTGGAAAGCTAAGTGGAAGGAATTGGGACACCAGGATGCAGTGGCCCGATCTTTCATGTCTGTGATGACCGTTACCCCACAAATTGTCACAAGGATAGTACGGGCACAGGCTAATGACTCGTTCTGTCAGGAGCAGATAGTTCGATTGCTAGCAGAGGGAGCCGAGTCCTATACCGTTAGCTCAGACGGGGGATTGCGCTTCAATGGGAGATTGGTAGTTCCGGAAGGGGAAGAATTGTGGCACGATGTGATGGCAGAGTCGCACGGCTCACGGTTCGCGGTACATCCCGGAGGGGACAAAATGTACCAAGACATGAGACGGCAATATTGGTGGAGCGATATGAAGAGAGATATCGCTGAGTTTGTCTCGAAATGCGCCACTTGTCAGCTTGTAAAAGTGGATCATCAGAGACCAGCAGGATTGCTACAGCCGTTGGAGGTTCCGGTGTGGATGTGGGAGAGCATATCCATGGATTTTGTCACGGGGTTGCCTACGTCGCAGAGGGGTCATGACTCCGTTTGGGTAATTGTGGACAGGTTGTCCAAGGTCGCTCACTTCTTACCCGTAAGGACTGATTACACTACGGGACAGTATGCCCAGCTCTTCATTTCAGAGATTGTGAGACTTCACGGTGTGCCCCTAAATATCGTGTCTGACAGAGACAAGATATTTGTTTCGAGGTTTTGGGAGAGTTTCCAGGAGGCAATGGGCACGGAATTGCGGTTGAGTACGGCTTATCATCCGCAGACCGATGGGCAGACAGAACGCACCAATCAGATGTTGGAGGACATGCTACGCATGTGCATTATTGACTTCGGGGGTGGATGGGAGCAGTACCTTCCACTGGTAGAGTTTGCTTACAACAACTCCTATCAATTCACGATTGGCATGGCTCCGTTTGAGGCATTGTACGGTAGGCCTTGTCGTTTCCCAGCATGTTGGTTGGAGGTGGGGGATAACAAACTACTTGGGCCGGAAGTGATCCTTGATACTTCGGCAAGGATTGAGTTGATTCGGAGTCGCATTCGGGTAGCTCAAGACAGGCAGAAGAGTTATGCTGATGCAAAGAGGTTTTTCAGGGAATTCCAAGTGGGGGACCAGGTGTTGCTCAGGGTTTCTCCGATGAAGGGGATTATGCGATTCGGGAAGAAGGGGAAGTTGGCACCGAGGTATGTGGGGCCGTTTCCTATTATTGAGCGGATCGGACCCGTTGCGTATAGACTTGGACTACCGGAGCACTTGCATCGGATTCACGACGTGTTCCATATTTCCTCGCTGAGGAAATACCTTAGAGATAATTTGGCTCATTCTCACATTGCTATGGAGGACATCGATCTCCAACCGGATAGCTCCTACGAGGAGGGGCCAATTGCTATTTTGGACCGAAGCGAGAGGAAACTGCGGTCAAAGATAGTCCCGTTAGTGCGTGTTCAGTGGCGACATCACAATGTCGAGGAGTCCACATGGGAGCGCGAGGATGAGATGCGCGAACGTTATCCAGAGCTGTTTTTAGCAGGTACATTCTAGTTTCGAATTTCGGGACGAAATTCAGTTATTAGGGGGGAAGTATGTAATACCCCGTACTTTTGACTATATTTATTTTGAGGATTAATTAATTAAATGCGTATTAATTGGAAATTAATTCGGGTTATAAATACTAATGAAATGCGAATTGGTATTTGATTAGATACATATATGATTATATATGTATTTGGTATTATAAAATTTGTCGTGGGATTTACATACGGCATTTTAGAAATTTTGTTGAGACGCGTGGGACCGCCGCGTCACGGTATAATATTTTATTAATAAAAGTGAATTTAAAATATATAATCCGTATGGTCGTTTTGAGTGCGCCAACGCGTCCGGAAGGGTCGAGATAGTCAGAAAACACTAGCCGGGGGTATAGTTTGGGTCCCGGGGTATTTTTAGGCCATACCGGTAACTTAAAGGGTATTTTGGTAATTTTACATTTTTAGGAATTAAAAGTGACGAAAATTAGAGATGTAAATCTGATGTGGATTAAACCCATTAAGCCCATTAACCAACCCATATTAACCTAGAAGGCTACGTAGGTTGTCATTTAGGTTTTCTAAGTTTCCCCAAATCAAACCCTAGCCACCTTAAGCCACCATTAGAGAGGAAGCTTGGAGAGAAGAAATTCTGCAGAAATTCTTCATCAAATCAACATCAAATCCGGAATCAAACCAAGGCAAGTGATTTAAATTACATTCCTTATGCAGTGAATGCTTTTTCCATGTTAGAAACATTGTTAATCAATCTTATATAAGAGTTAAAAGAAAACCCATGAAATTGGAAGATTGTTGTTTAAATTTTGGGATAGGTTTGCATGTAGAAACATTGTTTGAAGATTTGATTCAGAGATTTCATATCTATGTAATGTATAAACGGATTAAAATCTGGGAAATTTTGATGAGAAGAATCTAGGGTCTATGTTCTTGAAGAAAATCGGGAATTTATGTAGAAACCTTGTGATTTAATGATGTTTAGAAGGTATTAAACCCTTTAATGATGTTAGTATAGCACCTTGGCATGTTTGAGGATGATTAGAGAACTCAATATATTGTAGGAACGAATTTTAGAAGAGGTTTGAGGAGTAAAAATGGTGAAAAAACGAATTGGGGAAAAATCTGGGCCGAAACTGGTAGCTCGTTAGAAGTAGCCCCCAGGTCGTTCGAACGAACTCGTTCGAACGACCTTCTAACGAGTTGACCAGTCGTTATTAATGAGTAGGGATTTTTGTTCGATATCTCGTTCGAACGAGATATCGTTAGAAGGGTCAGTTCGTTCGAACGAACTGGGATCTCGTTCGAACAGCCTCGTTCGAACGAGACTTCTAACGACCTGACAGTCCAAACTCGTTCGAAGTCTCGTTCGAACGAGACTTCTAACGAGTTGACAGTTTGATCCTTTTTGGACTGTTTTGATTTTTAGAGTCCCGTAAACTTGTTCGAGGATATAGAAGACCTTCCTTTATTGATGTGAGGATAGATTTGGGACTTTTGGGTTATTGAGAGGAGTATTATACACTAGAGCTATATTCAATGAACCATTTGGGTTGAGATGTGAGTGTCTACTACGATGTGAGGATGAATTATGGCGCGTATAATTACAAACCGGTATAGTACGAATTGTGATAATTATAGTTAGTACGAGAATGCGATATGTACTACGATTAAAAATATGGTATTACTAAGATGTGTGTTTACTTAGTATTAGTATATGGATTGTGTGTATGACATACCTACCATACTTGCTATCACGGGAGGTTGCATTCGCTTAGGACCCTCTAATCCTTGTGTGCCTACGGGGGGGATATAGACTGGTACCTTGATGAACATAGGTCATAGAAAGACTTATTGTGATATTAATAAGTCCGCTGACCATGGGAGCGTAGGTATGTGCGTGACCCATGTGATGGTGACTGTGTTCGCCTCCATTATTTGTGATGTTGTTATCGGTAAGCTATTCCTGAGAGATTCGGAATATGTAATCCTTATGTACGTGATGTACCGGGATGGATAGCAGAGTATGTGTGCACCATAGCTTAGATTTCGGGGTGCTCGTATCGTATATTTATGTTGTGAATAATATACATTTAATTAATGGAAATCCTCCTGTTAATATTGAAAAAAAATATTACGATATTGTTTCGAGATATATAATGAGTTCACTGATGGATATATCAATGGTATATATAGTAACTGAGTTTACGTTAAACCTCTATTTAATTACGAGCATTATATGTTAATAGAACCGGGTAAAAAGGGTAGGAACTATTACAGTCTAGCTAGTTATGATGTCACTTAGCTAGTGGTTATATTATTGTAGATGGGTACTTGCACAGTTAGACGAGAGGTGAGAATATCATGTGAGTGCACGTCCTAACATGTATTTTGCATTTAATGTTTTAAATGTTTTAAAGCACTTGCAGGTTTTTAAAATATAACTCCACATTCGGGCTCTGACCCGTTTGCTTTTCAAATCTCTTTTTCTTTGTAAAACCATTTTTAGGTGCCCAGCCACAAGGACACCAAGCATAGGATACTCATTCAGGTGACGAGCTGTAGCTGCTTGTGGAAGCTACAGGGATTTGCATGTAGACGCTTCTATCTTTGGATTCCAGAGTCACTATCTATCAGTTGTAGGGCATGTTGCCCATTTCTTTAGAGACATCTTTTACATTTCAGTTTTCAGACTTTAGCATGTATTGTTTCAGTTTATTTATTTCAGTTGTGGGATTGTAGTGAGGGGTTTCCTCCAGACTTTATTTACTCTATTGTGATGGTTATTCATTTTATTTCAGCATAGTGAATGGTGTTATCTATTTCTTCATTTTACTTCTTGCATGTTAATCAGACTTAAATTAAAATTTGGCAACTTGCTTTTTAAATACTAGGTGGTTAGAAATAATAAAAATGTTTTCGACAGTGATGCTATTAACTGAGCCAACTTGGCATTTTGAATTAATTTTATAAAGGAGTAGCTACCCGGTATTTAATTAGTCGGGGTGTCACACTAACATCATAATTAAGTTATAACTAGTCAAAAGTACCCCGAAACCCAAATCCACACCTAGCACTTATTTTGACTATCTCGACTATTTTCGGACTAACCGTGCCCCCTAAACTGGCATCCGGGATATCATTAATTATTTCATATTCCAACGTCATATTAACTCTTTAATAATAACCCGATTGGAATATAAATCATAACCATCACTTAAAGCAAAATGACACAACAAAATATAATGTTACACTATTTACATTCGATTAATGGTAAATAAGAAAAAATTAGTAAATATTATCTCTTACATCACTTAAATAAATATTTACTTCAACTTCCTTTATTTTATATAATTAACCCACAAGGCAATTTAATATAAAATGATTACTCATAAATAAGGGGTATTACATACTCCCCCCCCCCCCCCTACAAGGGAATTTTTCCCTAAAAATTTAGGCGTACCTGGTAAAAAGAGGTGTGGGTCCTTATCTCGAATATCATTCTCTCGTTCCCAAGTTGATTCCTTGGCACTGTAGTGTCCCCACTGGATTCAGACCAGGGGTACCACTTTCGATCTTAGTCTACGCTCTCCGTGGTCTAGAATGGCAACCAGTTGCTCCACATATGAAATATCGGGTTTTAACTCGATATCATCCAATGGAATGTGCCGATGAGCTTCGTCGCATATTTTATACTTATTTAAAGATGAAACACGTCATGGATTTGTTGTAGGCGTTCCGACAAAGCAAGTTGATATGCTACGGGGCCTACCCTTGCAATAACGGGAAAAGGGCCTACATAGCGCGACGCAAGTTTGCCTTTCTTACCGAATCGCATTACACCCTTCATCGGGGATACCTTTACTAAAACTTGATCCCCCACTTCCAATTTCACATGCCTCCGATTCATGTCGGCATAGATTTTCTAGCCATCTTATGAAATTCATATACGGTTTCGAATAAGTTCAATCTTCGAAGAGGTATCTTAGATCATTTAAGGTCCAAGGAGCTTATTGTCTCCTACTTCCAATAAACAAGCAAGTGATCGACACGGTCGGCCATACAATGCCTCATACGGTGCCATACCTATTGTAAATTGGTAAGAATTATTATATGCAAATTTCCGAACAATGGAAGGTATTGTTTCCATCCTCATTTAAAGTCAAGTATGCACATTCGAAGCATATCCTCTAACATTTAGTTGACTCTCTCCATTTTCCCATCTGTTTGTGGATGGTATGATGTACCCAACTGCAATTCGATCCCCATCACCTCTTGGAAACTTCGCCCAAAATGGGATACAAAAATTGTCTCGGTCCGACACTATATTGATAGTCATGCTATGCAGTTTCATAATTTCTGCAATAAAGAGTCTGGTGTGACGTGTCGTATTGTAATTCGTTCGTACCGGTAGGAAGTGTGCCGATTTGGTCAAACGATCGACGATAACCCAAATAGATGTCGGTAACTCGGTGATAAAATCCATTGAGATACTCTCCCATTTCCACACGGGTATTTCTAACGATTGCAACAATCCAGGCGTCTCTGGTGGTCCACCTTCACCGATTAACAAGTGGCACATTGGGAAATAAATTTAGAAATGTCCCTTTTCATTCCCGCCCACCAATACTGACGGCGCATATCTTGGTACATTTTATCTCCACCTGGGTGTACTACAAATCTTGAACCATGAGATTCCGTCATGACAGCACATCTCAAGTCTCCCGCATCCAGGACTATAGGCAATCCATGGAGACGTAACCCACCCTCCGAACCAATAGAGTAGGACTCCTCTCCCTCGGTCAGCAATTGATGTACCCGGTCTTGACAATCTTTATCTCCTCCTTGCTCTCTTACGACTTTCATCACAATGGCAGGCATAACAGTCAACACCGACATGCACGCCTTTGCTACAGCATCATCCTGGCTAAGTTCTTTCCATTTGGCTTTCCACACTTTCGCTAGTTCACCCACAGGTTTACGACTCGGCGCGCTCGCTACAACATTTGCCTTGCCTAGGTGATAATGAATATTGAGTTGATAGTCCTTTATGAACCCCAACCACCGAAGTTGCCTCATAGTTATATCTTATGCGAGAACAAATATTGTAACGATTTGTGGTCCGTGAAAAGACTAAATTTCTGACCCAGGAGGTAATGCCTCCATATCTTTAAGGCGAACACTACCGCGGCAAGCTCTAAATCATGTATGGGATAATTATTCTCGTGGAGCTTAAGCTTACGATACACTTATGCAATGGTCATATGTTCCTATTGTATCACACTCCCCAATACTTGTAGAGATGCGTCCGTAAACACCAAATAATCTACTCCCGATTTTGGCAACGCGAGCACAGGAGAAGAAGTGAACTTGTCCTTCAGCTCATCGAAATCTAGCTAATATGAATCATTCCAAAAAAATCATACTCCTTTTCGGGTCAAATTCGTTAAAGGGACAGAAATTTTAGAAAAACCCTTAATGAAATGGCAATAATAGCCCGCCAAACCTAGAAAGCTTGAATCTCAGTTGATGTCGTGGGCTGACCCCATTCCCTCACCGTTGCAACCATGTTTGGGTGTACAGAAATACCCTCATCCGTCACAATATGCCCCAAAATTGCGCTTCCTGCAACCAAAAGCCACATTTCTCCAACTTGGCATAAAGTTGATGATCCCGTAGTGTCTGCAGGACCAATCGCAAGTGTTTGGCATGGTCAGCTTTAGTCTGAGAATAGACTAGAATGTTGTCAATGAACACTACGACAAACTGGTCTAGGAAGTACAAAAATACTCGATCCATAAGGTCCATAAATGCGGCAGGAGCATTGGTTATCCCAAAAGGCATGACCAAAAACTCATAAGACCCATACGTGGTCGGGAATGCAGTTTTTGACACGTCCTCCTCTCGAATTCGTAGTTGGTGGTACCCAGTCCTCAAATCTATTTTAGATAAGTACGACGCTCCCCTTACTTGATCAAACAGATCATGGATTCAAGGTAACTGGTATTTATTCCTGATGTTTACCTTATTCAATTCACGGTAATCGATGCATAACCGGAGGGAACCATCTCTCTTCTTTACAAATAACACAAGAGCACCCCATGATGACGTATTACGCCGAATGACCCTTGTCCCAGCAATTACTGAATCTGATCCATTAACTCCCTCATTTCCAAAGGAGACATACGGTATGGATTTCTCGCAATCGGCTGAGTTCCCGGTGCTAAATCAATTACAAACTCAATCTCACGACTTGGGGGTAAGCCTGGAATTTCCTGAAAGACATCTTCAAATTCTCTAACAACGGAAATTAAGTCTAGGGAAACAACTATTTCTTGTGAAGTCTCATCCTCAATACAATACAATTGCATGCTCGAACCTCCCTCTGAAAGAGGCATAGCAACTAAAAACATTTCTTGCCCCAGAATGGCGAAGACTATACTCCTCCCGTAATAATTCACCATGGCTCAGTATTTTACTAACTAGTCCATACCTAAAATAACATCATACCCGACCATATCTAGGATGAGTAAGTCGGCCTCAAAGCGCAGTCTACCAAGGTCCATTCCTACCCTTTACAAACAAAAAGTATAAATGAACCATCACCCATGGAAGACTCCACACTAGTAAAAGTACTTTTGGCAGATTTAAACAATCCCATCGAATGAGCAAAGTTCCTAGTGATAAATGAGTGCGTTGCTCCTGTGTCAAATAACACTCGACCCACATACCCATGAATGGGAAACTTACCCTTAATAGCTGGCGGTACTGGAGGAAACAAAGCATCTTGAATATTATACACATGCACATACTGAAGTTGTCCTTATTGTAGAAGGATGGCTGGAATAGGTGCTGGTGGTTGTGGATGTGCTTGTGGATTCTAAGGGCCTCTAGGAAACTGTCCCTAATCAGTTGTGGACAAGCTCTACTCATGTGACCATGTTCACCACACTGAAAAATAACAGCCCAAATTTTTTTTTTGATGTCGGCCACGATTGTTGTTTCGAAACTTTCCCTCACCTTGGCCTTGATGGCCTCGACCTCCATTATTCCCTCTGCCTTCTTAGCCCAACTGTTGCTACTGCTGAGCACCCTGACCGTGCTTAAAACTACCTCGACCAAAGTTGTAACTCCCAAAGTGTTGTTTCTTAGCCGAGTCCCCTTACTGAAGGTCCCGCTCTTTCTACTTATTCCTAGATTGTTATGGTGGTGGTAGTGCTCCACCGGCACCATTTCCTCCTTGTTTTCTAGATTGACCAGAATCTCTAATCTTCTTACTCCCCTTCAAATGAAGATAGTGATCCTGACAATGGAGTAAAGCGTCATTCATCACATCGCCAAATGTTTGTAAAGTTGGGTTCCACAACAAGTGTTGCCTTATTCTCCAATTCAAACCCTCGATAAATTTTCAAATCTTCTTTTCTTCTGGAATTACTTCGTTCGGCACAAAGTTTGATAAATGAGTAAATTTCTCTTCATATTTCACCACCATTCTCTCCCCTTGAACAACATCCTAAAGCTTCCTCCTCATCTCCTTCTGGATTGCTGGAGGAAAATACTTTTGATCAAACAGAACCCAAAATTCTGAGATAGTTGTGATATCCCTTCGTTCCGGAGTTATAACTGACTCCCACCATTATAAGGCGGATCCTAAAAGTTTAAAAGTGGCGAGAATCTATTTCTGTTACCCGCTACATTCCACCATTCGAAGATGGCGCTGAATATCTTTCTTCTATTTATTTTCCACAATCACATCAGCGCCACCCTGAAATTATGGAGGGTGGCCTTTCAGGAAGGATTCTCTAACTCTTTCCCATGGGAAGGGTCCCGTATGGGTTTGAACCACCTGTACGTTCGGTTGTTGGGCTTGTGGAAGTCATTGTGCCATAGCGGTAATTGTAGCGTTGACTGCTTGGGCAATAATATTAGCCATATCCGTTGTATTCATCGTTCCTTGCAGTGGTGGGGGATCTACGTCCTCTACAACTCGGTTTACCCTTACCGGGTGACCTCGTCTAGGCAGCATCTGAGATAAAAAGAAACTGAATCAAAATACAACTAAAATAATTTATCCTTACATAAAATCGCAAACACACACAAACAAAGCAGTCCTAGTAATATGGCTCTATATCAAATAACGCTATGATAGAACGTGATAAGTCCTCATAGATCCTAAGGACTCTAGAAGCCGATGCTCTGATACCATACATGATACCCCACTTATTAAAATAAGAGGTGACCATCCCGTTACTCCAGTAAAATAGGAATCATAAATAGTCCATTATGAGCATCACTGTCGTATAATAATAGTGTGAAACAACCACCAAATATTTTTTAAAACGGATGTCATAAAATTTTGCAAGTTTGATAAAAATAATTTAGACAATCCAATTTGTAACCGAAGGTGGATATATATAAAGACATGTAGCACTTATATAACAATTCTACAAAACATAACTGAATAAGTTGTCGATTAACAGACTGATACAAAAGATTTCACCAAGTATTACAGTAAATATGAATAATAACTGGGGCAACACGCCCAAATATACAGACGGATCATAACTAGATTATCCATAAGATTGATGCATCTACTACAAAAGTCCTACAACTTTAGCAAAATGTTGTAGCTCCTTGACACTTGGAAGGAAAGATCAAAGCGGGAGCCCTTGTGGCAGAGCACCTGAACATAATTAAGAACCACACAAGAATGAGAAATATAAATGGATCAGGGTCCGGTTTGATATGATATATGTGTGAATAAAATGCATAACAATTATGAATACTAACATCATAAACATGTTAAGTTCGCTTTTCATTATAAGGATCATCCTCACCTCTCATCTAAGTGCACATCCTGGCGCCATGACATTTCATCGAGTTAAACTACCCATAGAATTTAGAGGAATAACTTAACTCTATTTAACATGCTTAATTTGCCAATTCATAAAACATATCTTCACAAGTCAATTTATCATTTGGGGATCATATATCATAAAGTTGATTCGTAGATTCATTAACTTATTCATGTGAAATTCCATACTCGTGAGAATAATTATAGTCATAATATAACGGTTCTAAGACCATCCTTCCGGGAGTCAACCCACTGGATATGCCCCTAAATTCTATCATCTTCCAGGGCCTATAATCAAGACCACATGGGCACCCTAAATTGCGACGCGTGGGAAGCAGACATATTCCTTCGACAGTGAGTCATAACCATACCCGAAATTACCTCACTTCGAATAAAATAATCATACAATATAACCATCGGTCCTATGGCCCGAGGACTCTATTCCCCCTGCATCATTAGCTAGGGGATTTACCTCATTCGCAAAACTTCCCTCATGATAGCATTTAGAGAGGTATGTATATGCCATGCCATAATCACAAGACATGCCAACTAAAATGAACATTTCTTATTTTCGGAACCCCATGTGCATAATGATATAAGGTATAGAGTTTAATTACCCTTATTCTAGCCCCGAAAGTCCAAAACGACAATATCCAACTCTACCCTAGTCCTAGAATCATTTACTAAATGAAATGAATCATTAAATTCTACTAAGTAGTCTCCAAAATAAGCCTGAATACCCCCTTACTAACCTGGGGTATTAATCCCCCTTATGTAAGACCCTAATACTCTTTATTACTTCATATGAGAAGGTTCCTAACCCTAAATCCTAAAAGAAAGGGAGTAGAAACCAAGTTGGAAAATATCATAAAACAGCAGGATTTCGAATCAATTCGCCTAGGGCCAAATCGATTTGCCCCTGAAAGCGAATCAATTCGCTCAAAAAGCGAATCTATTTGGCTTAGAAAACCAACCTTCTACCTCAGAACAAATCGATTCAGCCTTAACCCAAATCGTTTCAGTTCCTCAGACCTGTAGCCACCATTTTTAGCTAATCGAATCGGTGAGGAGGGTGAATCGATTTTCCATGGTCGAGGAGCCCAGTTGTGGCTACGGGTTAATATAAACCCTGAATTCCCAAAACCTATTTTCTTCCATCTAACCCAACATCATCCACTCATAACTTCTCCAAATCACTAAACCAAGTTAACCTACTAGGAGATACCAATTGAAAGAATATTAGATCATATAATTTAGAATTTAACCAACAAAACCATCAAATTTCATTAATGGTTCAAACTCAAGAACACTAACTCTAAATAAAAATTATTCACACTCAATCATACATTTATGAAAATTAGAAACTTGCCTCAAGATTGTAGTCTCGGATTCTTCCTCGTTACAACGATTCCGGGCTTAAATCACCAACTCTATCCCTTTTCTCTTTTTTCTCTCAAGCTCTCTCTTCTCTCTAACTCTCTAGGTTTAGAAATACACAAATGAGCTTGAAATGCTCTTTCAAGACTAAAATACCCAAAACATCCAAAATACATTAAGTCCAACATTAATTACTACTACATACTTAAAATGACTCGTAACATCATAATTAAGTTATAACTAGTAAAAAGTACCTTGGAACCCAAAAACAAACATGGCACTTATTTTGACTATCTCGCCCATTTTTGGACTAATCGTGCCCTCTAAACTGGCATTCGGGATATCATTAGTTATTTCAGGTCCCAACATCATATTGACTCTTTAATAATAAGTCGATTGGAATATAAATCATAACTGTCGCTTAAAGCACAATGATGCAACAAAATATAATGTTACACTATTTACATTCGATTAATGGTAAATATCCAAAAATCAGTAAATATTATCTCTTACATCACTTAAAGAAATATTTACTTCAACTTTCTTTATTTTATATAATTAACACACAAGGCAATTTAATATAAAATGATTACTCATAAATAAGGGGTATTACAGGGCCCAGAGCCCTTCGGTGAAAAGACCTAAACCACTGGCTAGAGCATATGGTGCGCATACCCATCGGTGTGGAGTCCGTGTAAGTATGTGATAAATGGTAGAATTCTGAGAAAAGATAAAAGGAACATGGAACACATGTAAGAATATGGGTTGTGTGGTGAAACGTGTTAATACAACCTAACTTGAATGACTGAAATGAATGTTTCGATAAAGGTTAAATGGACAACTAAATGCGCAAATCTATAAATTCCCATGTTAAGGAAAAAAGGTTAAAGTAAAGTTGGCAGATGGGTGTTTAAGTGTGGAACCTGGTGTGTTAAAAAAAGTAAGAAATGCTAAGTATGAATAAAGGAAGTCTTTCAAGATTAAGGTAAATTAATCTAAATGTGTAAAGTTTTGGAAGTAAAACGGTTAATGCATTTGAATATGTATTTTCAAAGGTACATCTATATGTATGTAGATACATATATATTTTTTCGCATGCATGTGATTGTAGAGTGTGAGTATTCCTTTTTGTCGTTCGTTTCTAAACTGCTTGTATATTCCCACTGGGCATAGGCTCACATTCTCACTTTGTTATGGCAAGTTAGGTGCGGGGTCATATTTTGAGGGAGTCTTACAGGTAAGTATATCTTATTTATATTTTACATTGACATATCTATTTACTTGGACTCCGGGGTGCTCCCCATGGGTTCCTCACATAGTTCATCTTGAAATTGGAATCGCACGCTAACAAGTGAAATATTAATTAAAATAAAACTGGGCTGTGACACCCCGCTCAACTAAATACCGAGTGATCAATCCTTTATTAAATTAAATCAGAATATCCAGTTAGATCATTCTTAGCATCACTATCAAAAAACATTTATTAATCACCTAATAATTAATTAATCTAGTGTAAAAAACTTGTAAACATTTAATTATTATCCAACAATTTAACCCATTAATCACATTCACCACACTAATGAATAAAACGATAAGAAATGAGAAATCACCTGACTGAATAAATGATATTGGAATAAACTTTCCAGTTAAAAATCTCAAAATACAAATAATCCATAATAAAACTAAATCCATATAAATGAAATAAAAGAGTACACAATCTCTGAGATGAGGAATAGCTAGAAATGGGCTACATGCCCTAACTTAAATAACTAAATCAGGATCTGAATGAATAAGAGTAGAGGCGTCTAATCACAAGGACCTGCAACTTCCACAATAGCTCTAGCACGTCAAATCATCCAATAGCCTATGCCTAGCGTCCCTATGGCTGGACACCTAAAATGGATTGTTCAAGAGAAAATAGATTTACAAGAAACGGTTCAGAGCCCGAGTGAAAATATTTTAAAACAGTTTATCAAGTATTTATAATGCTTAAAAGAAAATATTATATTCATGTTAGTTATGCGGGATCTCTCTTAAGGATTCTCACCTCTCAACTAGTGCAAGCCTAACGTTCCACTAAACCATTCTAGTTACTGATGTCACACCTAACTAATTCAAACTCATTAACCTTCAATTCTATTATCTCATAATAGCTACCCGTATTCCCCATGTAATACATTAAGAAATATTTTCAGTTCTTTTATCTCGAGCGAGAGAGTTTTCACATTCAAAAGTTAAGTATTCACGCACTTAAGTTATTTTAGATTTCACTATCCATTTTATCTATTACATTCACAGAGTAGAACATTTTACAAGTATATATATGTATATCACTCTATCATATATATAGTAATACAACATCCCCAGGCTAAGTTGTGGTGCATGCATACTATGCTATCAAGGCCCGGTACATCACGTACTAAACAAGGACCCTTGGTTCTTTTTCTCTTTCGAATCAAAAATAACAATCACACATATTGGAGGCGAACATAATCCTAAACCTTTGGGTTACACACATACCTACGCATCCAAATGATCGTTCAATACCATTGTTCACACAAATGGAAATCCAATCTAAGTCCTATGTTCTGAGACACAAGTCTAAAATCCCCCCAAAGGCTCCTCAAGATAAGGTTGTCTCCTTCTCAACCTCCAGCGATAGCAAGCAGCATAGGTATGTCAGTACACATAATAACTCAAGCAATTGGTATTTACACCACCTATGTGTGTGTATATATATTATCGATATAGATATACACACGTCCCATATCATAAGTCTTATACATAGTATATTTATCTCCCGAATATCCTAAGTATTATTAAATTTTAAATATACCTCTCATCGTATTTATAAGAAATTTCACACAACTCTAATGTCCCTAGTTACCCCTTCATTATTTTTTTCCCAGAAGTTATTCCCGTCGTCACTATTGGTCATAAACACAGTTTCACTCATCACTTCGTCAACCTTCTCGAATTTTCATTGATTTATCAGTTACAGATATATAATCAATTATCCCAATATTTATTCGTCTCACTTTATGTAAACCTAATCTCCACTTTAGGCCTAATATCCTTATTATAGAACAACAATCACAATCAATCAATCTAGAAAACCTTCAACGGAATAACAACTAAAAATAACATTTCTTAGAATTTACCCCACTAGTCTGCCCAGATTTTTAAAAAGCAGTTTTGAGTCATTTCGGAGTCGTTTTGGAAAAAATGTGTCAGAGAACAAATTACAGAATAAGGGATTTTCTATGAGGCTTCGCAAACAGAGTAGCCATTTTCAGCACTAAAACGTCTCAAAACAAATTCTAAAATGACGGTTTAATTTACCCAATTTCTTAGACTTCTTCGAATTCAAGAAATTGTTCTGCAAATCAATTATAGCCTTCAAAACTCGGATTTCTTAATCGAGATTCAATATAATTCTGTGGGTTTCATAGTACTTACATGGAGGATCCTATTCTATATCAATTTCACCTAATATAATGATATATGTCTTCCAAAGTTCATTCAAATCACATGAATTTCAAAATTAATTCAACTTACTCTAACATGGATATTATATATGCTATAAATTTGCAAGATTAAACACTTCCCTTTTAATGTAGGTCTGATCCGTTGAAGAAGAAAGATACGATTATGATCTTTTCTCTTTGATCTACAATTTGGTGATGACTTTTGGTGTAAGATATTGATAAATTCCTTCTTAATTCTCTTCACTTTCTCTCTAAATCTTCGTATAACTCTCCTAACCATTGGTTTTGTGAAATTAATTATTCTCTAATCCCAAACCTTTCATTTTATAAGTGTAATCCCATTTTGGCCTTTTAATATACCATTAAGAAACCCAAAGGTCACATAAATAAGTCCCAATTAATCTAAAAATCCACCGAGACCTGAATACAGCCCTCGGGTACTCAATTTTTTACTATTTTGACCCTTCTAGATGAAGTGGCACACTCAAAATGACCATATGGAATACCAAAAATTATAAAATTTTATTTTATTTCCAAATTTAAATCCCAACACGACTTTCACGCACGTCCCGACTATATATATCACACTGTCATATTTCTCACTCACGACAATCATAAGGTTTTCTTATTATTATTATTATTATTATTACTCATCCACTAAGTAATATTCAATGTAAATAAATATTAACACTTATCTCACAATTTATATTTATTTTAATCCGGACTAATCTCCAAATAATTTTTCCCATTTAATAAAATTAATCCCACGTTTAAAATTATTAAAATTACGGGATATTACATACTTCCCCCTAATAACGGAATTTCGTCCCGAAATTCAAAAATAAAGTGTACCTGGTAAAAATAATTCTGGATATCTAGCACGCATCTCATCCTCGTGTACGCAAATAGACTCGTCGGCATTATGATGCCCCATTAATCACCTCATATTCTTTTACACAATTAAGTTAAGAAGTGTTCAAAATTTACTCGCAAAAGTCTTTTGTTAGTTCCACCATTTGTACACTAATGGTACCGTTTCAACCGAAGGTATGTTCACTACAAACCATGGTTAACAACAAGTTGCTTTAAGCCCTTACGTATCGGTGTATTCTTTTATGCTTAAGGCCTCATTGACACGTAAAACTATCGTAAATTTGATAAAAAGGTCTCAAAAAATGAGCATATACTCCACTGGCTCTATCATCACTATGTTAGAAAAGACCTCACTTCTATAGGTACTAATTTCCCTTATTGTCGTACCAAGCCATCTCTCCTCGCGGAATACAACTTCAGGAATCCCTAACTACTCATGTTAGGACTCAAAAATTTGGTTCCCATTAAAGTACTCTTATTGTATTTTTAAACTACATGAAAAGGATATGGATTGGCTCAATTCTTATCAACGGACCACGCATCACCTCGGGTCCGAGAAATTAATTATTTCCCTTTTCACAACTATCCAAAGGGAGGTGAAAATTTTCTTCGATAGTGCATCAAAATCACTAAGTAATATTCTACTACGAGTAATCTCATACCGTCCTACCAGTTGTAATTAATATTTCCAATTACTTCAAAAGTCCAAAACATGCATTCTCTCATTCTCCTACATTCTATATTCCCTCTTTCGACTATCCATCATCCTATGATTGACGCGTATATCTCAAGACATAACCCTGTCCCATCGTCTCCTGACACTCCCTATCCAAGGTGGGGCTCAAAGGTCTCATTCTAAATTACATCAATATCGGGTGACAACTTGTGTTGGTTTATTTCCTCTCTTTTAATACCATATTGGGCGCACTGCCTAGTAATATAACACACCTCAATATAATAATGGTTATTTTGTTCCTGAACAATTTATTTCGCAACCCAAAGTAAATCTTGTCCACTCTGCGATTTTGATAAGCCGATAATAAATGTTATTAATTTGCGTATCTATACCATCCATGGAATTATCAATCTGTCACATCATTTTGGTCAGTAGTATTAGATCAACTTGGAGACTTTACTATGTCTCTCTCAACCTAAAATTCACTCACTTATCATCTCACGTCACGAGGAACATCTTTCTACTTATTCTGAGATAGATAAAGATTTTGGTCTGTGCGTGGACTCCAAACTTGCGTACTTCCTAGGCCCATATTCCAACTATTCGAATTTTACCAACTTATCGATGTGCGAACTACTCCACGCATTTGATTAAGTGAGACTCAAATTATTATCAATGTATTTTGACTCAACTTCCAACTCACCTCAGCTCACGTTCAGACTATCTCCTTTCTTCAAACGAAGTTCGGCCTTGCTTACATTTCCACTTGTTTTTTGACTATCCCATAAACACATTCACAAAATTTTTCTAATCCTGTTTATCACAAATGGCAACGAAAAGAAAAATATTCAAGGATCCCATACACACTATTGTTCCATACACAATTGTACAATCATTTCAAACTTTCACGCGTAACATACTTATCTTAAATCTGCCTTTGTCTTTTCAACGTGGCTATACTGTAAGACTAACTTCAGTTACCCTACAAATATAATTTGGTTCTCCTCGATACAACCTCACCTATCAACTAGTGGTAAAAAAATGTCTCGTGCTCCCCATATAGCACTACTCGAATCTACAAACCTTACATCATAAATTAGTTCTCAATAAAAATATTCATCTACATGCACATATAATGACTAAAGTGATAAATCCGTACTCTAATGACCAATAAATATCTCGACTCTCGACATTCACTGGGATTCATGCGTGGGATGTCTCACAAGCGAAATTCGAATAAGGAACCCTCCCGATAGACTACTACATATCCTTGTCGGTAATCGAGATCCGTAGGTCTAGTGTACATACTCAGAGTATCCAAAATCTTATCCCAAAACACACATGTCTAACTGTCCACTCCCACATTACTAAATGAGTTTATACAACACATCGATATTACTATCATTATCTTTTTCTTACTAAGTAAATAATGAGATGAATTTCCCCTCTCGACAGTAAACGTAATATACCCCAACTCATATCATTACGATTCCTACATAATGGAATTAGATATAATGACACAGCTATAATCTCTGGACTTTCTTCCACAATGTAGTATAAATGCGAGTTCATTCTCTTTCAGGTGACATATCGCTATATAACACAATCATGCCCTGGGATAGCGAACACGACAGACTTGCTATAATATCCCACCTCGCTCAACCCATCGTTAACCAGTCCAAAACCAATATAACATGATACTCGAATATTACTTCTCGAAACGAGTAAATTTAGTAAAACATAACCTCTCAATGACTATACCCACTTTCTTGTAGATGGAAATAATGACCCCCTACTAAATGGTAAAATGTAAGCACACATTAGTAATACTAACAATACACCCACTAAAACCTTTTCACACGCGAATTTAGTGTTAATGAACTACTGTGACTCACTCGTGTCAAGAAAATATACTTTATTTTCCCAAGGATAAACTACACACTTTTAATCGACAATAACACTGCGGTCCAAATTCTTTTTGGACATCACACTCTTGTCAAAACTGATTCACAAACCTTTATAACTATTACCCCTGTTGGGCATCCTGCCCCTGCCCATTAACTCGCTATAGACAAGGGAGATACGTGTGATCCTACTTTACCTACATTGGACGCTTGTTTATGTCATCTCTCTATCTCTAGCCCCACTAGCCATATTGAAATTTTTAACACCTCACGCGCCCGAGAAGATATGTAGCGTGCTACTATGATTAAAAACTAAACTAAATCCTCAACAATTAGTATAGAGCATCTAAATGTCATAATTTAAATATAATAAAAGCACGATTCTTCTATTTCCACAGTAGCGATTACAATCAAGAATCTCTAAAATACAAAATACCCAAGTCTCCAATTAAAATTACACCACTAGTTTATACATCCAAAAAAATAAATCGTTCGAGACTTGCTCTAAAATATTTCTTCAAAATAGCCCATAGCGTCCCAATCCATACTAACTTGCCAACTAAAAGAAAATACGAGGAAGTACAAAATATGAAAGGAATAGATGCTCAAAAATAATTAGCACGGTGAATAAATTGCAACAATACGAATCTCATATACAAATCAAATGCAATACTCCTGCATTATATCAATATTAATTTCTCAACAACACATCAATGAGTCACCAGGCCTCACCTCGCCGCGCCTATGCATTCTTAAGCATATCCGTATTTTGGACTATTGGTGGGTGCCCATTCTCCATGCCATATTAAATTCTCATGACACGATGCTCAAATCACAATATAATATATCATAATGAATCAATATCAAGATTCCAAAAAATTTCAGATTTCAAATGAATATAGTAATTCAACATGAGTGCAATCAACACAGAAAAACAAACGGAATACTCTCGAAAGAATTTAAGAGCATATTGTGTAAGTTCTGTACCTCAAAATCATCACATGAATCGACACATAAAAATCAGCCTCTATATCTGATTGCACCATCACGTTCCTCTCGCAAAAATAATCAAATCTCATTCTAGCCTAAACTAGAGAAAATACCAAATAATCCTTCTAATCTAAGGTTGAAATCTAGAATGAGTTTGGGGTTATGGTTTGTAGATGAAACGGAGTAATTTTAGAGAGGTCTTCTGGTTGAAAAGTTTGAAAAAAAAAAGTGATTTGAAAAGCCAAGACATGAATTTGTTGATATATAAAGGATTAAGAGTTTGATTAAGAAAAGAGTTCTAATCAGATACAAACACTAAAAAATTTATCCCAGGCGATCAAACTGTTGGAATTATATGAAATTTAGGGGAGAATTAGCTGAAGATGAGAGGAATCTACACAAAAAAATTCAGCTCGATCGGACGCTCCAATATTTTTAAATATTTTTTATAGAGTTTTATGTTTTGAACACTCTTAGAGAGTTTTATGTTTTAAGGGCTCTTCTATATAATAAAAATTCAATTAAAACTTTGTTTTAATTCCAAATTCAATTCTTGGTTGAAAATTTATTTTTCAAATATAAAAACCAACATTTTAAATTATAAAATTTATAAAATCCAAAATTTCATTTTTCTCCGATTTCCAAAATTAATTTAAAATTTTTCATTTTAAAAAATCTGAATTGTTACATACTTCCCCACTAACAAAGAATTTTTCCCTCGAAATTCAACGAAGCCTAACACTCAAAAATCATATCATAACAACAATCTTCAAAAATAAATCTCGTCTCAAAAAATCAACTTTAAATACCTCACATCTAACCTCGATGCCTAACATGACTTATCGCCAAAAAAAATTTATTTCTAAAGAAAACTCGTCTAACGCGCATGCTAGACCCAAAACCCAAGACCCGAGGGTTATCGTATACCTAAGCTCTGATACCATCTATAACACCTCTCACGCCCTAGAGGACATACAGTGTGCTACTACGATTAAAAACTAAAATAAATCCTCAACAATTAGTATAGAGCATCTAAATCTCACAATTTAAATATAACAAAAACACGATTCTTCTATTTCCACAATAGCGATTACAATCAAGTTTCTCTCAAATACAAAATACCCAAGTATCCAACTAAAATTACACCAATAGTTTATACATCCAAAAAAATAAATCTTCCGAGACTTGCTCTAAAATATTTCTTCAAAATAGCCCATAGCGTCCCAATCCACGCTAACTTGCCAACTAAAAGAAAATACGGGGAAGTACACAATTTGAAAGGAATAGATGCTCAAAATTAATTAGCACGGTGAATAAAATGCAACAATATGAATCGCATATAAAAATTAAATGCAATACTCCAGCATTATATCAATATTAATTTCTCAACAACATATCAATGGTTCACCAGGCCTCACCTTACCGTGCCTATGCATTCTTAAGCATATTCAGATTTTGGACTATTGGCGGGTGTCCATTCTCCATGCCATATTAAAATCTCATGACACGATGCTAAAATCACAATATAATATATCACAATGAATCAATATCAAGATTCCAACAATTTTCAGATTTCAAATGAATATAATAATTCAACATGAGTACAATCGATATAGAAAAACAAACGGAATACTCTAGAAAGAATTTAAGAGCATATTGTGTAATTACCGTACCTCAAAATCATCACATGAATCGACACATAAAAATCAGCCTCTATATCTGATCACACCATCACGTTCCTCTAGTAAAAATAATCAAATCTCGTTCTAGCCCAAACTCGAGAAAACACCAAATAAGCCTTCTAATCTAAGGTTGAAATCTTGAATAAGTTTGGGGCTATGGTTTGTAAATGAAAGGGAGTAATTTTGGAGAGGTCTTCTGGTTGAAAAGTTTGAGAAAAAGTGATTTGAAAAGCCAAGCCAAAAATTTGTTAATATATAAATGATTAAGAGTTTGATTAAGAAAAGAGTTCTAATCAGATACAAACACTAAAAAATTTATTTCGGACGATCAAACCGTTGAAATTGGATGAAATTTGGAGAAGAATTAGCTGAAGACGAGAGGAAGCTACAAAAAATTTCAGCTCGATCGGATGCTCCAATATTTTTAAATATTTTTTTTGTAGAAAGTTATATGTTTTGAGGACTCTTAGAGAGTTTTATGTTTTGAGGCCTATTCTATATAATAAAAATTCAATTAAAACTTTATTTTAATTCAAAATTCAATTCCTCTTGAAAATTTATTTTTCAAATATAAAAATCGACATTTTAAATTATAAAATTTATAAAATCCAACATTTCATTTTTCTCCGATTTCCAAAATTAATTTAAAATTTTCCATTTAAAAAAATCCGGATGTTTACAAAATTGTCCTTATCTCCTATCTGGTAGTTCTTGGCCTCGATTGCTACCCTCGTTGTCCCTTTGACTTAGCTGGCCCTAAGGAACACCCTGTCGTCCCAAATGACCCAATTAAATTCATCGTTCCTCAATAGAAATTCCCATTGATATACACTATTTAAATGGGTCCCCCTACTGGTCTCCCTCTGTGGTGTATCACTATTATTAATTATTTTTAGTCTTTCCATATGCTGGATGTGTTTTCTAGTTCTCTTGGCTCAGTTATTATGAAAGCGTTGATATAAACATTAACAGTATGTCATTGTCTTTATGTGTATACGTCATCCAAGACTGATTTACCATAATTATTGCCGACTCCTATTCGTGAGTCTATTATTACACTTCAGAACTTTCCTCTCCACTACCTAACTCCCCAATTATGAAGTTCTCTTAAATGGATAATTTCTTCATCATAATTAGCCTATGTTCATCTCTATCGTGAAGAGTCCAAAAACTTCCTTCACATAACTATCTGAATAGTAGATGAAAGAACTTGTGGTTAAACCACACCTAATATTTCCTGATTAATTCCTTAACTTACTTCCTTATGTGGTGAGTATCTCCCACCCTGGCATCACTGCTCTTATGAGAAAAAATTTAACCCAACTTTAAAATCGAAGTACCATTGCACCTCACCATACGTAACGACCTGTGGATTATCTCCCTCCATTGGCCTATCACACTTCTTCTCTCCCTGTATCCGAATAATCACCCATAATATTCCTCATATAGTTCTCTCACAAACTCTGGCTTGGAGACTAAGTTAACACATATTACCGTATTACCCTTTAATTTCAAATTATCACTTTACATATTTAAACCATTCCAAAACGTTCACAAATTTATTAAATTTTATGAGTGGCCCCTCGAAAAAAAAATCCTTCCGATTTTCCCTACATCCCTTGTTAGTATAACATTGGTTGAATCTTAAATTTTAACCACCTTTCTCTACGACGGTATTTGGGGAAATTATCGCACCCTAGTGATTTTCTTCTCATCATCTGTCTAATCATAATTATGGTGACTTATATCACGTTATTATTCCAAGAATACTCTATGGCTTCTTGTAAAAGGTGGAATCCCCGGAGTTTGATGATCACAATTAAAATATATAATTTCCTTTTTCAACAAATGCGGAAGCGTTAAATACAAGTGATGGTTCAACAAAACAAGGCCGGGTTTTAATATCTTAAGAAACAGATAAGACCAACATAATTCAAGTCCTAGAATTTGCCTAAGTCATAATTAATAATTATCCAAAGATAGGCGAAACCAATTTTAGCAAATGACTTGAATAAACCAAATTTACCCAATATTTAATTTAAGTCCCAAATTAAATGAGTGTGATAATTAAACCGAATTTTATCTTGAATTAAACCTAAAGCATGCGTTCTAAATGATGTGCAAGATAAAATAAACAATGTCACACTATACCGCGATATACGAGGAAAAACCCACTAACGGGAAAAAACCTCGGGACGGCCCTAGCCTCAAATCCACTAAAAACGGTATTACAAAATACAAGACAAAAGACTTACTTCCTAAACTCGAACCCTCTCAAGCCGTGATGCTCCTTCTTGTATCAACCTCCAATTAACGGATAACCAACGGAGCTCCACCGTGGTCTCGGAATACACCGATAGGACTTTAAACGGTCACCGTCACCCGAACATGGAGCCTTTCTCCAAACGGGTAGAATCTCAACAAAGGTCTTCTTTGTGATGGGGTGTAGAAGCAAACCCGAAACGTCTCTTGAATTCGGTAGAGAAAACCGGTGCCAAAAAACTCCAAGTAAGGATATGTATATATAGAACTTGGAATAAACAACAATGGGTGTAAACTAGAGTGTGTATGAATTTTCCATTAAAAATTAACACTCAAAACTTGAACATTTTCCCTAAATAAATTTTCTCTCAAACTCTCTCTAAGATATGGATATGGAATGGAAAAGTTGTCTTGGAAAATGTGTTTCCCGCAAATAATATTGCATGAAAAATGTTGGTTGAAAACCAAGTGGAGGAGTGGGGAAAAACTGCAAAAAACTGCCAAATAACTGTTCCCGCTGGAAGTTCGTTCGAACGAACGTGATTCTCGTTCGAACGAGACTTCTAACGAGTGAACAGCCTGAGCTCGTTAGAGGTTCGTTAGATACCTCGTTAGAACGAACCTTCGTTCGAACGACATATCGAACGACATATCGAATGACTGTCCAGTTAGGGTCGTTGGCAAAACTCGTTCGAACGAACATGGTTCGAACGACAAAACTCGTTCGAACGAAATCTGGTTCGAACGAAAAAACTCGTTCGAACGACATTTCAAACGAACAAACAGAAAGATTGAAAAATTCGATTTTGGCCCAGAAACTTTTATAAACTTTTATATACTTATTTTTAAGTTTCTAATTGATTCTTTCTGAAAAATAAAATGCAGTTTTAATTCACCTAACACCCAATACAAATTGTTCCAAGCTCCTATATACATATAAATACATTCATACCTTGGGAGCATGGAATCTAAGTTGATGACGTACAAACGAGGCACATAAACTACGGCATGCTTTATACTCTTTGCCGCTACGTCTTCAACAAACACTTCATAGGTCTTGAATATTACAATTAAATAAAATCATATGAATAAATGTTTTTGTCCGGAATTGAGCCAAAACTATAAGAGGACTCAATTGGAAATTTGTGTCCTTACAAATCTCCCCCTTTGGCTATTCCGGGACAAAAACCAAACAAAAATCCTAAAGGGCCGTCAAGCTCTACTAGACTCAAAACATAACCCGCCCAATCTTGACTCAACCCAAGGATTAAACTCTTTGCCATATAAAGATGCCGCTATAGAATAATTCCTGCACACTTAAGCAAACTCATCAAATGCATAGGGAATATCAAAATATTAAATGCAATTTTTAATTAATTACTCCCCCTAAATTAATTCTCCCTTTAAACACATGACCTACTTAGAAAGACGTCTCCCCCTAAGATAAATCTCCCCCAAACGAAGATACGATAATAATAGGATTAGATACCATTTCTCCCCCTATCATCATTCTCCCCCTTTTTGTTCGGGAATAGGCAAAGGATAAAGAACTAAGAAACAGCAAGTGAAAGCTTAAAGTGATAAGACATGAAAGCATATGGGCAATTAAAAACAAGGCAAAGACAAACAAATATCATATATATATATATATATATACTAGAAATATATCAATGAACCACTTGCATATATATATATAGATATAAACACACACATGACACAAAATACAATAAGTTTGCACACTCGTATGGCAAAAATGTGTCATATGGAAACGGAAGTGTAGGGGTGTGAACAAGCAACAATTAAATTTAGACCCAAACACTTAAGAAACGTTCACGGAGTTCTCATTTGATTGCAAACTTCATCACAGTTAAATATAACCTCATGTGACAATATAAAGATTGAACTCAATGAACAAACATACACAATGCATACAAGCCTAGCATGATGATGATTCTACAAACCAAATAGAGTCATGACATTAAAGACAACTAGGATAAACGGACATTGTGCAAACCGTTGATATACCATCCAATTCTCCCTCAATAAGCATATATATTCTTTTGTTTTTGAATGAATATATCAAACAAACATAGGCCTTGGCAATTGCTTTCTTTGAATGCCAAATATTCTGTTTTTAGGCCTTTGGATCACGTATTTCTTTTAGATGCAATCAACGGTGGCTTACAATCGCAAAGGATTTAATTCATCCTTTCGGAGCCCTTCCCCGTGCATATATTAATTTATCATGTTTTCATTTTTCTCACAAATCTCACATGCAACGGATTTTGACATGCACTAGTCCTCCTAGGTCATAGATATGTAGATGACTAGATTGATAGGAGAACACCTCAAAAAGATCAAATATAACATGTGACATTAAGATTTCAAAAGAGCTCGTGCATGTGTGAATAGAGGCATATAGAAATAGAATCCATTTAAACAATACAAAATCCAACTACTCCATATAAAACATGGTAAAGAACATTTTAAGGATTGAAAATCTAAACCAAAAGTTCTAGCCACATGGGAGCGTAAACGATAGGATTCAAACACAAATATATGCCACATAAAGTGTGTCAAACAAAAATACACACAAAACAAAATCTTTTTGAGTTTTTAACATTTTAATCAAAAATAAAGATATATACTCAAAAGACTAAACAAAAATCATTTGTATTTTTCATTAAGCTTAAATGAAATAAATAAAACACAAATGATAAACAAAAATCTTTTTATATTATGCAGTCAATTTAAACACAAAATAAAATACAAAAAGATAAACAAGTCATAGTTTCTAGCATGTGATATGAAATAAGGCAATGACTAGAAAATGACTAAACAAGCATACATTTAGCATATGAATATAGCATGAAGTACAAACGCTAAAGTATGCAAACACTAACACATTTATCCTTTAGATTTAGCAGGGTAGGAGGCATGTGTAAGTAAATGAGAATCAAAATCCCTATTTTGTAAGGCAACCAAGTCGGATTTCCTAACCCAAATTAATGAAGAATTACTATCTTGGGGTGTAGAAACATTAGCTATCGTGGTTATTTTACTATGGGATTTTCTAGGAATTCGTTTAAGATCTAAACAAAATTTCCTAAGATGACCTTATCGACCACAAAGTGTACAAGTGAGAACATGTCGAAAAGATTTACTTAAGGAGTGATCTTTAAAGGTATTCCTAGTTGATTCTCCTAAAACATTGGTTTGGGCATTATGAGTAAATTCATTACAAGGATTGAAGCCTAAACCACAAGTGTCATTTTTAATTTGGATTGTTCCTAACATTTTATCAAGTTTTTCCGAAAGACATTCCAAATCAAATTTGACATTACTAGAATCTTTTAATTTATTTTCCAATTCAACAATGTTAGATTCTAGTAAAGAATTACGCTCTTCAAAAGCAAGAAGCTCCTTTTTCAAGGATTCCATTAAACCCCTAAGGCTATCTCTCTCGCCTTCTACATATTCAAGCTTCTCTTGAAGAGCCCTCACATGTGTCCTAAGGTCTTCTATTAAGGCACTTTCATCAATGACCTTGACACTCTCTCTTAAACTCGCTTCTAACTTCAAATTAGCTCTTTTCAATTTAATAGATTCTTTATATATGAAAAGCATTTTGAAGTTCACTCATATCAACCTCTTCTTCATTTTCACTCTCTTCTTCTTCTTCACTCTCACTATCATCAAAAATAAGAGAATCATGTACAATGACCTTGGAAGTGGCATGTGCTATAATTTCATCATCCGATGAGTTCTCATTATCACTCACATGTGCCATAAAAGCGACAAAATTTTTCTTAGTGGGGGATTCGGGCTTCTCTTCCTTATCACTATCACTAAGGGTCGCATTATATGAAATGGGTCGTTTACCCTCTTTCCTTAGTTTAGTGGGGCACTCAAAAGCCCTATGGCCATAACCTTCACAACCAAAACATTTATTAGACTCGTCCCTATCAATATTTTCATTACTAGGTTTAGGGATCTTATCGGCTTTAGAAATCTTCTCCTTTTTATCATGTTTAGAAGATTCAAATTTCTTAAAATCATTTTTAACTTTATCTTTGTTAAATTTAAGAAATTTTCTAAATTTACGAGCAAACAAAGCCATATCTTCCGAGTCACTATCACTATCGCTCTCTACTACTTGTTTAACCTCTTTGTGGGCTTTTAAAGCAACGCCCTTTTCAATTTTCTTTTCAGTTTTAGAGGGAAACATATCTAGTTCATAGGTTTGTAAATCACCTACAAGCTCTTCTAATTTCGTAGAGGCTAAAGTGGGTAAAGAATTTAAAACGGTCACCTTTGGAATAAATCTATTAGGTAGGGACCTTAAAATTTTCTTTACTACACGGTCGTCAGGTATTTTCTCTCCCAAGTTAAAGGATGAATTAACAATATCAGAAAGTCTAGCATAAAATTTATCAAATGTTTCTTTTTCATCCATTTTGATAGTTTCAAATTGAGTAGTGAGGTTTTGGAGTTTAGAAGCTTTAACGACACTCGTTCCTTCATGAGTTAATTGTAAAATATCCCAAGCTTCTTTAGCGGTTTCACACGTCATAATACGTCGGAATTCATCCGGTGCGACAGCGCTAAACAAGGCATTTAAACCTCGGCAATTAAAGTTTGCTAGCTTAAACTCATTTTCAGTCCATCTATCAACGGGTTTGGGAACATGTACATTTTCAATTAAATGTGTTGGTGGGGTCCAACCGTTAACAACAGACATCCAAACACGTTCATCGATAGATTTAAGTGCCGATTTCATTCGCGCTTTCCAATACGCGTAGTTAGAACCATCAAAAATAGGAAATTTTGAAAATGGGGAAAAATCCATATTTAGCCAAAAAGTAAAGGATCTTTAACGAAATAATTTATCGTTTTTGGCTCTGATACCAATTTGTAAAAGGTGGAATCCCCGGAGTTTGATGATCACAATTAAAATATATAATTTCCTTTTTCAACAAATGCGGAAGCGTTAAATACAAGTGATGGTTCAACAAAACAAGGCCGGGTTTTAATATCTTAAGAAACAGATAAGAACAACATAATTCAAGTCCTAGAATTTGCCTAAGTCATAATTAATAATTATCCAAAGATAGGCGAAACCAATTTTAGCAAATGACTTGAATAAACCAAATTTACCCAATATTTAATTTAAGTCCCAAATTAAATGAGTGTGATAATTAAACCGAATTTTATCTTGAATTAAACCTAAAGCATGCGTTCTAAATGATGTGCAAGATAAAATAAACAATGTCACACTATACCGCGATATACGAGGAAAAACCCACTAACGGGAAAAAACCTCGAGACGGCCCTAGCCTCAAATCCACTAAAAACGGTATTACAAAATACAAGACAAAAGACTTACTTCCTAAACTCGAACCCTCTCAAGCCGTGATGCTCCTTCTTGTATCAACCTCCAATTAACGGATAACCAACGGAGCTCCACCGTGGTCTCGGAATACACCGATAGGACTTTAAACGGTCACCGTCACCCGAACATGGAGCCTTTCTCCAAACGGGTAGAATCTCAACAAAGGTCTTCTTTGTGATGGGGTGTAGAAGCAAACCTGAAACGTCTCTTGAATTCGGTAGAGAAAACCGGTGCCAAAAAACTCCAAGTAAGGATATGTATATATAGAACTTGGAATAAACAACAATGGGTGTAAACTAGAGTGTGTATGAATTTTCCATTAAAAATTAACACTCAAAACTTGAACATTTTCCCTAAATAAATTTGCTCTCAAACTCTCTCTAAGAGATGGATATGGAATGGAAAAGTTGTCTTGGAAAATGTGTTTCCCGCACATAATATTGCATGAAAAATGTTGGTTGAAAACCAAGTGGAGGAGTGGGGAAAAACTGCAAAAAACTGCCAAATAACTGTTCCCGCTAGAAGTTCGTTCGAACGAACGTGATTCTCGTTCGAACGAGACTTCTAACGAGTGACCAGCCTGATCTCGTTAGAGGTTCGTTAGATACCTCGTTAGAACGAACCTTCGTTCGAACGACATATCGAACGACTGTCCAGTTAGGGTCGTTGGCAAAACTCGTTCGAACGAACATGGTTCGAACGACAAAACTCGTTCGAACGAAATCTGGTTCGAACGAAATCTGGTTCGAACGAAAAAACTCGTTCGAACGACATTTCAAACGAACAAACAGAAAGATTGAAAAATTCGATTTTGGCCCAGAAACTTTTATAAACTTTTATATACTTATTTTTAAGTTTCTAATTGATTCTTTCTGAAAAATAAAATGCAGTTTTAATTCACCTAACACCCAATACAAATTGTTCCAAGCTCCTATATACATATAAATACATTCATACCTTGGGAGCATGGAACCTAAGTTGATGACGTACAAACGAGGCACATAAACTACGGCATGCTTTATACTCTTTGCCGCTACGTCTTCAACAAACACTTCATAGGTCTTGAATATTACAATTAAATAAAATCATATGAATAAATGTTTTTGTCCGGAATTGAGCCAAAACTATAAGAGGACTCAATTGGAAATTTGTGTCCTTACACTTCTATTGAGCCTTTCCTCCTGCAGTCCTTTTAATGGCCCTCGTTGGTCATCTTATGTTGTTCGGTGGACGAAACTCAACCGAACTCGCATTATGAATCACGTCACTATACTTAATAGCGTAAGAACATAAGTCGCATACGTAGGTGAATATAACCACCCAATAATAAGGCTTTATATCAAAGAACGCTAAGTTAAAGCGTAATAAGCCGAACAGATCTTGAAGACTCTAGAACCTGATGCCTGATAACACCTGTGACAGCCCGCTCAATTAAATATTGGGTGATCATTCCTTTATTAAATTAAATCAGACTATTCAGTTGGATCATTCTTAGCATCACTATCGAAAATACTTATTAATCACCTAATAATTAATTAAGCTAGTGTCAAAAACTTTTAAACAATTAAATAATAATCCAACAATTTAAACCACTAATCACATTCACCATACTAATGAATAAAACAATAATAAATGTGTAATCACTTGGCTGAATAAATGATACTGGAATGAACTTTCTAGTAAAATGTCTCAAAATACAAATAATCCATAGTAAAACTGAATCCATCTAAATGAAATAAAAAAGTACACAATCTTTGAGATGAGGAATAGCTAGAAATGGATGACGTGCCCTAACTGAAATAACTAAATCAGGATCTGAATGGATAAGAGTGGAGGCGTCTAATCATAAGTACCTGTAACTTCCACAATAGCTACAGCACATCAAATCATCCAATACCCTATGCCTAGCATTCCTGTCACTGGACATCTAAAATGGATTGTACCAGTGAAAATAGATTTACAAGAAATGGTTCAGAGCCTGAGTGAAAATATTTTAAAACATTTTAGAAATTATTTATAATGCTTAAAAGCAGATATTATATTTGTAAGATGTGGGTTCTTCAAATAGTATTAGTATTAAGTGAGGCATAACCCCTTATCAAGATCGGGACCAACACTGTTAGATATAAAGAACAGTTTAGAGCCATAGGTGAATCAGAGACAGAGAGATTTAATTATTCAAAGTTGCAGTAAAGAACATATTAACATGGGCAGCACGTGGTAAGCACAATAAATGAAATAGGACCAACAGGTGACGTGGTCGACGGAGAAAGAACAAGCACTTTAGGCATAATAAAGACAAGGCAGGAACTTGAAGCTCAGTTAATGCCCAATGATGGGTGCATTCAATGTGTAATGGGAGTTAATGCTCTTTTCGAAGGCTCTCTGGTATGAGGGAATTTGGACAGTAATTCCAGGTTCTAGATTCTCTCTCCCTTTCATTTGTTTGTTTTGGTCGTATTTATATGGAGGGAGAGGTTGCTCGAGTCAGCATGCCCTCGATCCCTTTGGTCGAGTTCATTAAATGCATGAGATACTATATTTAATGCATGGGATCTATTAGTTTTGGCGGGAAAGTATTCTATTGGTTGGAAGTATTTCAGTCATTTATAAAGGATATAACTTGTTAGCTTAGGGCTTACTCTAGGATGTCTATTTGTTCAGATTTGGTGAATTAGACCTGCCATCTTATGGATAAAGGCACTTGAGTGCTGCATTCTTGAGTTCCTAAACATCAGGTTCTATGACGTCAGGAAGCGGTTCAAATAGTGGCTATTGTTTGGTATCTAGTCACGTCAGTCAAACATGCTGGCGCCCAAGGTACCTCGAGGGGGCAAGCATTGAGGGAGATCGAACGACTCGAGGAGGTTCATTCGAATAAGTAAGCAATGAGTGGGATCGAGGGAAATTTGTTCTGGGTGAAGTTTTTGTCCAAGTGTTCCAAGAGGGTTGGTAATAACTCCCAATGTTGCCTTGTTCTCAATCCTCCGAACCATGTCCCTACGAATTTCCCAAGAGAAGATAGCTTGATAGGGCATGAAAGCTCTCTCCTGCCCTGGCAGGCAAGGTCCCTCGTGGGTATTAAGTGACCCCTTTCAACAAATACATTCATAAAATAAAGTACATAATATAGCATTCTATTTCTTATTACAAACTATTGTCATCCGAGTGACCTTTGTTCTTCGACCCAGGTCTTTCGAGCCAGATCAGTTGGAGGATCTTCGGGGTAAAGCGCTGCGAGATATTTTCTTATGAGGAGCCTTCTAGGTGGGTCCTATGAGCTACTTGCATGGAGGATCTTTTATCTCGAGCGAAAGAGTTTTCACATTCAAAGTTAAGTATTCACGCACTTAAGTTATTTTAGATTTCACTATCCATTTTATCTATTACATTCACATAGTAGAACATTTCACAAGTATATATATGTATATCACTATATTATATATATACTAATACAACATCCCGGGGCTAAGTTGTGGTGCATGAATACTCTGCTATCAAGGCCGGGTACATCACGTACTAAACAAGGACCCTTAGTTCTTTTTCTCTTTCGAACCATAAATAACAATCACACATGTTGGAGGCGAAAAATCCTAAGCCTTTGGGTTACGTACATACCTACGCACCCAAATGATCGTTAAATACCATTGTTCACACAAATGGCAATCCAACCTAAGTCCTATGTTCTGAGACACTAGTCTAAAATCCCCTCGAAGGCTCCTCAAGATAAAAATGTCTCCTTCTCAACCTTCTACGATAGCAAGGAGCGTAGGTATGTCCATACACATAATAAGTCAAGCAATAGGTATTCACACCACCTATATATATATACTAGGGTGTACCCGTGCCGATGGCATGATGATAAATTTTCTCCCGAGTATGTGGTTATAACACACTCTTACACGATGATAAATTTGCTCTCCTGTAAGTCAATTATCTATCAACATCTTATATTAAAAATTGATTACAAAGTAATGAAGCGTTACATGTTAATAAACGTCTCCAAAAATGATGGGGGTGACATGCAACATAATAAAATAATAATCGGGAGCAAATTTATATAAACTTAGTTTGAATGTTGAACATTAAAAATCAACAACTACCCACATATTTAATGTCAAAGTATAAAAAAAATGGTAAGTCGATTAATTTTCTTGATGATGCAAGGCGTTTTGTTTTCAAGTCAAAATTTATATTGTAATGTATAAATTTAATTTTAAAAGTGTTGAGTTTTAAGAAAAATTAATGTCCAATGACATGTATGAACTTTAGTTGCATTGGTTGGCAACTTCAGGTACATAACATAACTTTAGAAAATGTAAAATTGCAATTTTCTTGAATGTATTCATAATTGCGAAATATTCGGAATTAATACACATGATAGAATATAAGTATATTTAGCCATACGCATTTAAATTTTGAAAAATGTTATTTAAACTCCATTGAGAAAATTGAAATAATTTGAATGGAGTTGGACAAAAAGAACAAAAGGAACATCTTTTTATACAACCAAGGGCTACAGTAAAACGCACACTTCATTTGGGATGTGTTCATTCTATTTAAAAATCTGGTGTTTATGAAATGTATATTTAAAAATATGGTGATAATAAAAGTATTTCATAAAATGTATATTTAAAAATAGTTTGTTCGTGCTTTATAAACATCTAAAAGCGCAAGTTAGTAAGAACCAATAATAAACAAAAAAAACTGGATTAATTGTCTTTCCAAATGGAGATACTTTATAAATAATTGTATTAAAACTCGCTTTATTTCATCGTTTGGTGAGGTTCTTTCATCAAGTGTTAATGTCGAAACTGTGTAGACAGTATATTGACCATCTCTTTTATTTCCTTATTGTAACAAAAAAAATCATATGAATAACTATCCATTTCCCTATAGACTATGATCAAATCAAATTTTTAATGAGGATGAGATGTGATATTCGGTTGTTGCAGAGAAAGTAGGTGAATGTGGCAGACCAAAATATGCTTATAAATTTGGGTTTTTCGCTAAGAGGTTGTACTACTTTAATAAGGGATTAGACAACACTGTAACACTGTTCACCTAATTTGACTGAGAGTTTTATAGACTACACCATACCATCTCCCTTAGATTTCAGTATTGATAATAAATGAAAGATGCACCGTAATGAAAAATGCCCCAAAAATGCAACCTAGATTCTAAGACACCGAATTTTAAATGCATATATAATTTGGGAAAAAAACTAACAAACCTTGTTTTGAGACAAAAATATCCATAAAAAATACAAAGTAGAAAGCTATAAAAAGCTTTGCCACTAACCGTTATGAAGAATGGATCAGGGGGTAACAGAGAGAGTAAATACCCATATAAAAATGTAAATGAAAAAGTACCCATAAAAATACAAAGTATAAAGCTATAAAAAGCTTTGCCACTAACATTTATGAAGAATGGATCAGGGGGTAACAGAGAGTAAATAAAAAAGTACACATTATAAAAAATTATGTAAAAATTACCAAAAAGAAAAAAGAAAAAAAGAAAAATCAGAAGATTATGTGCATGTGTTGTGTTTGTGTGTATGTGTATTGATGTTTTGTGGGTGCATAATACCAAAATAAAATTTAGAAAGAAGGAAGCATCAAGCCGTCGCTTGGAAGCAAAGTCCGGCGAGCAGTCACTGTACGCCCGGAATGCAGTCGTTGCATCCTATTACCAACCAAAAATAGAAAACTAATGATTAGTTACCTCAAATAGTTTAGGGTATGTACCCATCAAAATCCTTACAGACCCAAAGACACCCATATACACAAATATAACCTCCACACAAAAAATGATCAATCACTAATAAGATTCGTGAGAGGGGGATGGTAAAATATTTACCTGTTAATAAAATAACACAAAAAACAGCTTGATGATGATGAGAAGATTTGCTACCATATGAGTTAACTAAACAATAAAAACGCACTAAGCTATATACTTGCTGCCCAAAACCCATTTGGAGAGTAATAATTTCTGGAGCTTGACGATGATCAGATCTGCTACCGAGTTTTGTGTATTGATTGCCACCATGTTTGATCTTCTTTTTAAAGATGGCTTATGCATGATGAGGTTCAAAACGGTTCCTGATTTTGAAGATTTGCTACCGGGTGCCTGATTTTTTTTGAAGATATGCTACCGGGTTCCTGATTTTTTTTTAAGATCTGCTACCGGATTTTTTTTAACCCCCTTTCAGAACCAAGATACACAGAGAACCAAATATATTCAGTAGGGGAAAAAGTCAAAAATACCTTGGAAAGATCTGCAAAACTTAATAAAAAATACCAGGAACACCGTGAATTCAGATCTGTAAACATAGTAAACAAAAATATTGGGAACACCGTGAATTCTTTCAATGATGAAATTAAAAATGAAAACAAATGTGAAACATAAGAAAAGTTCATACCCTGTGTTCTCGGTACAAATGTGAAATGAAAACAATGACAGAGATATGATCATCGTCAAGCTCGATACAAATGTGAAATGAAAATAGAGATCTGATCATCACCGTAAAGAAGAGGGTTTTCTTTACATTTCTTAAATCAAAGATGGATGATGCCTTCACATCATACTAATTTGTTGGATGTAAACTCTGGTCAGTTTCTTGGATGTAAAATCTAGGGCCGTTATTAATGGAAGTGTTAAGAGAGAGAAAAATATCGTGGGTAAGAGAGAGAGATGAAGACAAAAGAAAAAGAGTGATGGGTACTTCGTACCAGCGTAGGTGTAAATGGTAGATTTCAGGTAACAATTTATTTCTTGAGCCTTGTGCTACTCAAGTGAAGCAAATCATTTATGACTGTGAGATTCAATTTTGTAAGATGTAATCTGAACCACCAATTGATAAACACCAAAATCATCAAATTTAATCTCAACCGTCAGTTGGGGAAGACCAAAAAACCCACTTCCTTTATTATTATTATTATTATTATTATTATTATTATTATTATTATTATTATTATTATTATTATTATTATTATTATTATTATTATTATTATTATTATTATTATTATTATTATTATTATTGTTGTTGTTGTTGTTGTTGTTGATACCAAATTTAATATGCTGACTTGGCCCAACCATATGAAGACACGTGGCTATCTACATGGCAACAACAAGCACTTCCGAAATGATCATACGCTCCGAGGAACTCTAATGCTCCGAGGAACAAGACCTCTCCGAGGAACTCTTATGCTCCGAGGAACTCATTAGCACCGAGAAGCTCAGGCGGTCCGAGCTGCATCTCGAACAAAGCATTAATAGCTGGATAACCAACAGTTCAACTGGTTCATTAAATGCTTATCATTTAGACGCACACGCAAAGAGGTAATTAAATGTATTACCCTTTCATACGTATATCATTAAATGTATTACCCTTTCACATTATAGCCTCAAGGCTATAAATACATTGTACAATCCTCATTGTAAAGGACCGGATTCTGAATCCAAACCTTGGGATCCAGAAAGCAATTTCTTGTAATCGAGAATTTCCAAACACTCAGCAATAAAATAAAAGTGGACGTAGGCCATTCATATAAGGCTGAACCACTTTAAAAATCTTTTGTCTCTTTTATTTATCTGGGATTGAATAATTATAGTGATCTAATTTTTTACATCAACAGATTGGCGCCGTCTATGGGAAACGACTGGTAATATCATTTTCTCACCAATAACAATCCAATACCAATGGCTGATATGCCGAAATCCAGCAATCGAAACGCCGAAACCCCCCCAAATCCATCTGCACCACCAATCATTCCAGATCTGACTGGAATAATGGAAAATTTGGCTCAGGGCAAGACCGCCATGCAAGAAACAATGCGAAAACTCATCCAAACCCTCCATGGCGGTGCACCAGCCCATTCCGGATCACGAAACATCCAAAGAAATACCCGTGCACCTTCTACGCGTACTAGGCGTGTTAATTCATATCGCAATGAGGAATCTGAAGATTTTTCTTATTAACCAAGACAAACTTCGTCAATGCGAGCCACAGATACTGAACAACGTGTCACCCTCTCCCAGAAAGGGCCAGCGCATTGGAAAGATTAAGCAGGGCCTCTCCTTTTGATCGATTAGGCCCTAGGAGGAACAAAAGTCCTCTTAATGCAGCGTTGAGGAGCTTTCGACGACCATCAGATTTAAGGGAAGGATCTGCCCAGTCATGACCAGTTACTCGTCGAGATGTATCTGCTGACCGATCAGCTGCTCGCCATGATAAATCCCAGGAAGCCACTTCAACGCGATCAGTTGCTCGAACCAATAGGCTCGAGGAAGGAAATGATGCTTGGAAAGGATCTATTCAGAGGCTGGAGGATATATTAGGGGAAATGGATAAGTCCAAGAACCCTCTACAACGAACCTTTGTTCGAGGAACACCTTTTGTCCAGGATATTGTTGATTTTCCAACACCATCAAAGTTCAAAGCACCTGTTGTGACTCCCAAGTATGATGGGAAGACTGACCCTGTCCTTCATATAGAACAATATCAAGCTGCTGCCGACATCTATGTTGTCCCCGATGAGATGAGATGCAGGTTATTCTCGGGAACTCTTACCGGATCTGCCCAAATATGGTACAATATGTAATACCCCGTATTTTCATGATATTTATTTTTGGGGGTTAATTGAATTAAATGTGTATTAATTGGAAATTAATCCGGATAAAAATATTAACGAGATGTGAGTTAGTATTTGATTATAATGTGTGTATTTGGAAATATATGAATATTGGAAATATTGAAATTGTCGCGAGATTGAAATACGGCAATTTGGGAAACTTTATTGGGGCGCGCGTGACAGTCGCGTCAGGAATATAATTATTTGAATTAAAAAGTGAATTTTATTTTTATCATGTGTATGGTCATTTTGAGTGCGCCAACGCGTCCGAAAGGGTCGAAATAGTCAGAAAACACTAGCCGGGGGTTAAGTTTGGGTCCCGGGGCATTATTGGGCCATACCGGTAACTTATGGGGGCATTTTGGTAATTTTGAAAATCTGGGAATTAAAACCCACGAAAATTAGATACAAAAATCTGACTTCTTCTTTATCCACTAAACCCACTAACTACACTAAGGGACTTAATGGGCTACGGGAGAAGTTAAGATATAGTCTCAACTTACCAAAAACCAACCACACCTCCATTGTCATCATCCTTAGAGAAACTTGTAGAGAGAGAGAGAAGGAAGAGAATTCTGCAGAAAGAGAGAGGGAGAACAACTCAGCCTTCAAGATTCAACATCAAATTCAGAGAAAGATTAAGGCAAGTGGTTTAATTACAATTGATTCAATGCCATGCTTTTCCATGTTTAGGAATTATCGAATTTATCTTGGAAGATGATATAGACCCATGAATTGGAAGTTTAAAACTATGAACTATGTTAGGGACTGCATGTAGAAACATTCTGGACGAATTATGAACTCAGAATTATGACCCTTGATGATTTAAAAACGGATTTTAGAAGAAGAATATTTATGTTCTTGAAAGAAATAGAAATCTGGAATTCTTGATGAAGATTGATCCATATATAGTCCTTGGTTAATGAATTATTGGTTTTAGAACATTTATAATGTTGTAGGATGGTTATATGATGATACTATAACGTTGCCTTAGAGTTTCATGCATTAAAAGTATGTTTTGGGATGATTTGAAAACTGCAAAACGAAGCAGTCCGTAACCATACCTGGTGCGTTCGATCGATCGATGTTCTTCAGTTGATCGATCGACCACCATCGATCGATCGAAGGTAAAAGTCGATCGATCGACCTTCCCAGAATGAGTAAAGTTTTTCCCAATTTAAATTTTAATGGTGGTAACCCTTGGAAAATATTATTGGAGACCTTATGAATACCTTAAACTTAAAGAAGACCAGTAGGCATGATTATGAAACTTGGACCGTAATTAGAATTCAATTTCAGGAATTATTCTAATTTAATGAACTTCGATAAGTGAGATAATATTTGGGTTAAAAGTGTAAATTTGAATAATTTGATGAAATGAGGTTTGGGCAGAAGTAAAGACCTTAGGAATAAAGATGTTATATGTGGGAATAATAGGAACTTAATACTCTATTTGAGATAGGCTTTAAGTATAAGAGACTACGACGTGAGACGTGTCGACAGTTTAACTTTTATATTATCGGGAGACGTAAAATATACAAATTTGGAATAATGGTATAAGGATGTAGAGTATACCTTTATTAATACTGAATTATCTAAGATGTGTGAATTATTAGTATATGATTTTTATATGTATGACATACCTACCATACTTGCTATCACGGGAGGTTACGTTCGCTTAGGGCCTTCTTATCCTTGTGTTGCCCGGATTTAGATTGGTACCTCGAGGACATAGTTCAAGAGAACGACTTATTTGTGAGTTAATAAGACAGCTGACTATGGAGCGTAGGTATGTACGTGACCATGGATATGTTGAATTATGTTCGCCTCCATTTATGTGTGTGGTGTTTTTTTCCAACAATTCCTGAGAGATTCGGAATTTCTAATCCTTATGTACGTGATGTACCGGGATGGATAGCAGAGTATGTGTGCACCGTAGCTTAGCCTTTGGGTGCTTGTATTGTATATTTATGATGTGAAAATATACGGTTAAATGTAAGGGATTTACTATGTTAAATTGTGAGTATAGTTATGGTAATGTTATGAAAAGATAAAAGGGGATTTATATCAATAAATGGTTTGTTAATAATTGGGAATCCGAGAATTAAAGTAGAACTCTCTATTTAATTGTTAAGGTTGGACATTAAACGTGAACCGAGTAGAAGTGTTAGAAACTCTTTGGAATTAGATAGTTATGAGAAAACACATGAAAAGGGTACAGGAACGTTAGGAGTGCACAGTTAGACGAGAGGTGAGTATTTCATGTGAGAGCACGTCCTAACATGTATCTTGCACTCATTGTTTTAATTATTATTAAAGCACTTGTTGTTTTTAAAATACTCTCCACATTCGGGCTCTGACCCGTTTGCTTTCAAATCTATCTTTTTGTAAAAACCATTTTAGGTGCCCAGCCACAAGGACACCATGCTTAGGATCCGTATTCAGGTGATGAGCTGTAGATGTTTGCGGAAGTTACAGGACATTGATTATAGATGCTTCATCTATCTTGACTCTATACTCAGTATTTATCAGTTGTAGGGCATGTCGCCCATTTCTTTTAGAGGCATTTAATTTTTTTTAGTTATTCAGACTTCGAGCTTGTACTTAATTCAGAATTCAGACTTGTCTTATTATTTTCAGTTGTGGGATTTGTTGTGAGGAGTTTTCCTCCGGACTTATTACTATTGCTGGTTATTTCATTACTTCGTTATGGTGAATGGATTTATGTTGTTCTTCCATTATTCTTTTACTGCATGTTAATCAGACTTAACTTAAAATTTGGCAACATACTTTTTAAATACTGGGTGGTTAGTAATTATTAAAATGTTTTCGACAGTGATGCTATTAACTGAACCAACTTGGCATTTTGTATTGATTTAATAAAGGAGTAGCTACCCGGTATTTAATTAGTCGGGGTGTCACACAATAATCTTCCTCGGGGTAAGATTTCAACTTTTCTTCAACTGGCCGAGTCATTCATTGGAAATTTCTGCTTTGGAGCAAAGCCAGTTAAACGAGTAGCACATTTGTTAAGTGTTAGACAAAAAGATGGTGAGAGTATTAGAGACTATATAACTCGTTTTAATAACGAGAAGCTCGAAGTCATTGATTATGAGGAGAAGACAGCGATTACCGCTTTGATGAGTGGACTGCTGCCAAACAAGTTGTACTACACTTTGGCCAAAGATCCACCTCGAACCATGTCGGACCTGATGGGAAAAGCATCCAAGATTATGAATGCCGAGGAGGCTATGTCTGCGAAGAAGAATATGGACTCCAAAGAAACCAAAGGGGAAGGTGATAAAGCTAAGAAGAAAGAGCATAATAACAATGGTGGTGACAAACATTCCAAAAGTAGGTCGTCATGGGAGGTCTTGAAGAAATTTGATAACTACACGCCTTTGCAGGCAAATATCAACCACGTCCTGGAAGAAATTAAGAACAGCGAGGAGTTAAACTGGCCCAAGAAAATGAGGTCAGACCCTGACACGAGGAATAGGGAGAAATATTGCGAGTTCCATAAGGATCATGGACATATGACCAAAAATTGCATAGCTCTTCAGAACGAGATTGAAACACTCATCCGACGAGGAAAGCTAGCAAAGTATGTTGATCGGGGAGGCGAAAGAAGAAACAACGACCGAACTAGAGAGAGGTCTAGATCTTCTCGTCGAGCGGAGGAGAAAAAGAAGAGAAACCATGAAGATGATCCAGATGATGACCCCGATCTTCCCAAGAAACCAAGGCAACCAGAACGAGAGTTATTTTCAATACGCTTTGGGTCATTTGATTATAATGTCATTACAGGAGGAGATGCAGGAGGAGGAGACCTTACTGCAGAAAGAAAAGCTTACCTCGGAGAGGCTCAAGCTTGCTCGTATATTTAGCGAATAAATTTAGCTGAGGAAGATCGCCCGAGAAAGGTGAACAAAGAAAAATTGGTCATTGGGTTTTCAAAGAATGATCTTGCAGGAGTTCTGTATCCTCATGACGACCCACTAGTGATCAAAATGAGAATGAAAGAGGTTATGATCTCAAGAGTGCTGGTCGACAACGGTAGCTCGGCAGACATCATGTTCTACTCGTGTTTCAATAGTTTAAATTTGAAGTTATCTCAACTGGAGCCTTACTACAGGCCCCTCATCGGTTTTGCTGGCGAGAAAGTATTTCCACTTGGGACGATCAAGTTGGATATATTCATTGGTACGTGGCCTGTTTGTCGAACAGAAAGAATACATTTTTTTGTGATGGAGAAGAATGTCCAGTCATCGTACAATATCATCATGGGAAGAGTATGGTTGAAAAAGTTCGAGGCTGTACCATCTACAGTGCATCAATGCCTAAAATTTCCAACAAACTTTGGAGTAGGAGTTATGAAAGGTGACCAGAAAGTAGCTCGGGAGTTCTATTAGTCATCTGCCGAGCAAGATGAATTAGAAGAATCAAAGAAAAAGACTACTACTTATCAAGTGGATGAAGGTGCAGAAATTGAAACCTTGGATCCTCGTGATGAGTCACAACTTGTGAAAGGTCAAGTGGTGGAAACTACTGAAAATATCATTCTGGACGATGAACACCCTGAACGAACTACTCAAATAGGTTCATCGTTGGAAGCCTCACTAAAACAGGAATTGACAACTTTCCTTAGAAGCAGAAAACAAACCTTTGCCTGGAGTCATGAAGATATTCCTGGGATTGACCCAAACTTCTTATGTCACGAGCTCAATGTGAATAAGGAGATCAAACCTGTGAAGCAGAGAAGAAGAGTATTCAGTCCCGAGAAGAATCAAGCTATACAGGAGGAAGTCGAGAAGCTACAGAAAGCTTGTTTCATTGAAGATGTAAAATATCCAGATTGGTTAGCCAATGTGGTTATGGTAAAGAAGAAAAACAACAAGTGGAGGATGTGTGTAGACTTCACCGACCTCAACAAAGCATGCCCAAAAGATCACTTTCCACTGCCCCGAATTGATCAACTCGTGGATGATACCTCGGGACACGAGTTGCTGAGTTTCATGGATGCTTATTCTGGTTATAATCAGATAAAAATGAAACCTGAAGACAGGGAGAGTACTTCTTTCATTACCCCTAGGGGAACTTATTATTATAATGTTATGCCTTCTGGTTTAAAAAATGCAGGTGCGACATATCAGAGGCTGATGAATAAATTCTTTGCTGAACAAATCAGTGACAACATGGAAGTCTATGTTGACGACATGCTGACGAAAAGCAAGAAAGCTACAGATCATCTAGTTGACTTAAGCCAAACTTTTGATCAACTAGATAAATATCAAATGAAGCTGAACCTGACGAAATGCGTCTTTGGTGTACGAGAAGGCATGTTCCTCGGGTACATTGTAAATCAACGAGGCATTGAAGCAAATCCTGAAAAGATCAAAGCTCTATTAGGGCTGAGATCTCCAACAACGAAGAAAGAAGTACAGAGTCTCACAGGACGAGTAGCAGCACTCAACAGATTTATTTCACGGGCAACTGATAGATATCTCCCATTCTTCAAGACACTCAGAAAGACTTTTGAGTGGAATGATGAATGTGAGAAGGCTTTTCAAGACTTGAAAAAATACTTGGGAGCACCTACACTGTTGTCCAGGCCGGTAATGGGAGAAAAATTATATTTGTACCTTACAGTATCCGAGAATACAGTTAGCTCGGCGTTGATCAGAATGGAGAATGGAGTACAAAAGCCAATTTATTACACAAGTAAGGCCTTTCGAGGAGCAGAGATCAGATATCCAAGACTGGAGAAATTGGCACTGGCGCTGATTGAGGCGAGTAGGAGAATGAGGTCGTATTTCCAGGCTCATACTATAATAGTATACACCGATGTGCAATTGAGACAAGCCCTTCATAAGCCAGAGAAATCAGGGAGATTGATGTACTGGGCAATAGAGCTCGGAGAATATGATATAATTTATGAACCCAGATCATCACTAAAAGGTCAGGCTGTAGCAGACTTCATAGCGGAGTTCACCTATCCTGATACCCCCGAGGAGCAAAAGTTGCTCGCTGATCAACCTGTGGATGTTACAGGATCAACAAACACAAGCCCAGACCAATTCCGATTGGTAAAAGGACGTGTGGATGTTACAGGATATGATGCAGAGATAGTTGGGAGGACTCCGGATGAGAAACAAGAGTTACTCATTGATCAACCTGTGGATGTTACAGGATCGATGGACACTGGCTCAGACCAACTCCAGTTTGTAAGAGGGAAAGTGGATGTTACAAGGTCATTAAATTCGAGCTCAGACCAACCTCAGTTGGTAAAATATCAAGAAAAGATGATCGATGAGGAGCGAGAAAAATACGGGGAGGATGAAAGGAAGAAGCAAATATTTCACCGAGGAACTCTGACTGATCAAAAATTTGAAGACGAGTTACCTATATGGAGGCTATATGTAGATGGCTCATCTTGCACTGCAGGATGTGGCGTGGGGATAGTTCTGAGCACTCCGGACGAGATCGACATGGAATACGCCTTGCGTTTCCAATTCAAAGCTTCTAACAATGAGGCAGAATATGAGGCTATGATTGCAGGGCTTAATTTGGCAAAAGTTATGGAGGCACAGCAGGTTGTGATCTTCAGTGACTCCCAATTGATTATAAACCAGATGATGGGAGTATATGCAGTTAGAGGAGAATTAATGATCAGAAATCATGCAAAGGCAAAGGAGCTGTTGTCAGAATTTGCCGCTATTCAGCTGGTCAGAATACCAAGAATGGAGAATGCGAGAGCAGACGCCCTAGCTCGACTAGCATCAGCTACTCGCACCGAGCTACGAAGAACAATCCCAATTGAAGTGTTAGCTAATCGGAGTATAGATGAAGATTTGAAGGTGAATTTTATCACCCTTGATTTAGGACCATCTTGGATGGATCCCATTAGGGTATATATTAAGGAAGGAGAATTGCCAATTGACAAGCTTGCAGCCAGGAAATTGAAGTTTAAAGATGCTCGGTATGTACTAACTAATGGTGTTTTATATAAACGAGGATTTATGGCAGGTTTGAAAAGATGTGTACATCCCACCGAGGTGAAAGATTTGATTGAAGAGATCCATGAAGGGTCTTATGGAGCACATGTAGCAGGACGAACACTTTTACAAAGGGTGATGACGCAAGGATACTACTGGCCGACGATGAGGGCAAATTGTATAGCCTATGCCAAGAAATGTGACAAGTGCCAGCGTTTTTCCTCCATCCGAAGAACTCCACAAGCATTGTTGTCACCCATAACTTCCCCTTGGCCATTTGCCATGTGGGGAATTGATTTGGTTGGACCACTGTCAACGACCTGAGGAAGGTTCAAGTACCTCGTCGTCGAAGTGGATTATTTTACTAAGTGGGTAGAAGCTAAGCCACTCATTGATATGACGTACGAGAAGGTGTACCAATTTGTTTGGAAGAACATCATTTGCCAATATGGTCTCCAACACTGATTTCTTTACAGAGAGTTGTTTTTCCAGTTCTCTAATTTTCTTTGACATGTCAGACAAAGCTTGGTTCTTAGCCATTAATTGGAAGGCTTGGTTCTCTAAGGCAGATGTTGTCCTCTGTTCCTCCACAAGAACCCGAGTTGCTCTTCCTCATCCCCGAGGAGCTCTTGATCGTCCTAGAGGAGATGTGGAAGTGCCCGATCTCCTCAATGTGTCCAACTCTTGCCTCAATTTGGCATTCTCAACCTCTAAAAATGAAAATCCCTCGTCAGTCATTGGGATTATAGCTGTTGAAGAAGAGGCTGCAGACTTCAACTGTGCTAGCTCTTTTTGCAAATTGTTGTTCTCTTGTTCCAGCAGCTCAGCAATCTGTCTACATGCTTCAACTTCACACTTTAGAGTTCTCTCCCTGACATCATACCCAGCAAGGAGCTTCTCGTAGCCCTTCTCGGCAGAAAGCTGCTGATACCTCTTCTCATATCCTTCATGCAACAGGGTAGTTGATTCCTTATACTGATTCTGAAGGTCTTCTAGGGTACATTGAAGATCCTCGATCATTTTATAGTAAGCCACATTATTGGCCACATCTCGATCAAGTAAACACTTCAGGTACTGATAAGCTTCGACTGCATGTTCTGAAGCATCATGACCAAGGATGTCGGCAACCTCTGATGCACTCAGGTCTGTGTGACCAGCCTTATAATATTCATTGCATTGCTGCATCAGCTTTGTATCATTGGCAGATAGCATATCCATCCTGGCCAGAAACTAGCAGAGAAAGAAAAGACAATCATCAAAAGGAAGATCAAGACAGAGTACAAATAGAAAAGATACAATCGTATGGAAGAGAAAACTCAAATTTTATGAGATCATGGTGCAGAGTTACAAAGATCTTGGTTACATTTGACAAAGAAGAAAAGTAGAAAGAGAAAACCGAACAACACTACACCTTTTTCTTATCTCCTAAAACCTTCTCGGGAGGTTGGGAAGAGGAGGCAGGTTGCTCGGAGGGAATCGTGACTTGCTCGGAGAGCACCAACTGTTGCTCGGAAGAAGAAACTCCTTGCTCGACAGCATGCTGACTGGTTAGGGCATTCTCTCCCATTACTATTGAAGATTCTTCAGAGGTAGCTTCGTCCTCTTCTAATTCTTCTGGAGTAGGAGGGGGGCCAGGGATGTGCCTCTAGAAGAGCTCGGATGACTCGTCGACCTTCAATTCTTGAAGGGCAGCAACCCATCCATCCCTGAAATACTTTACGCTGCCATAATCCACTTGAGAGACCATGGCAGCACATCCCTTGTCCCAACCTTTTTCCCAGCCAGAGCTGAAGGACTTCTTCACGGCAGCTTTCCTTTTGGCCTTCTCTAAGGCGAACTTCTCGGACAGCAAAACATCAGCAGCTTTCATTTTTTGTTCAGCTTCCTCCTTTTGCCGATTTACTTCCTGGAGTTGGACCAACCTCCCCTCAGCATCCTTGAGTTTATTTTCAAACTCCTCAGCAATCTGGAGCTTCACATCAAGCTCTTTATTAGCCTTCTTCAAGGCATTCACTTTCTTCTCCAATTCCCTAGAGGCCTCAGCAACCCGAATTTTCTCATGCTCGGAGGAAGCAAGTTTATTCTCCCAGATTGCCTTATCAGTGGTGTACTTCTTGGGAGATTCCTCCAAGGACTTGGTAGCTTCTTCCAGAGCTCCCTCCACACTAGACGAGGAGCAAGAAGCCTTGATTGCTTCATCCTTCTTGAGGATTATGTTGAAGCATCTCGTCAACTATAAATAGAAAAAGAAAGCAAAGTCAGAAACAGATATGAGAAATAACAAAGGAAAATATGAAAAGTTCAAAGTAAAGGTACTTACTGAAGCAAGATGACGAGCAGCCAAAGAAGGAACCATATCTCGAGTAAGGTTATCTTCATTACCTTGCCCCTCGGGAATGGTCAAGGACTTTACCAAGCTCATGTCAGAGCTCGGGGGAACAGATATGGGAACCTTAGTCCCAGCAGCCGGGGGCTGAATGGTGGCGTTAGCCAAATTAACCGAGGAGCTTTTCTTCAGTCTCCTCAGGGGAACAGGTACAACCAAGGAAGAATCCTTGGTCGGTGATATCACAATCACCTTTCCAAGAGCAGCAGAGCTGCTCGGAGCCACTGCGGGCTTGTCAGCAACCTTCTCGGAGACTTTAACAAGAGCAGTTGAAGGAACTACACCAGTCTTCTTTGTCCCCTACTTTGGGACATCAATCCTGGCCCTTTTTACCTCCCCAGAACTGGAGGCATTTTTCTCCAACAGAGCAGGAGTCCTTCTCTTCTTCATCTTTTCGCTCAATGGAACGTGAGATTCTGGTGAAGAACTCGCAGAGGGTGGTACTGGCTCTGCTTCGCTGATCACTGGACGAGCAGTGAAAGAAGTTGTATAACTCTTGTATTGAAGCAGATAGGAGGCTAATCGAATGTGCTTGTCAGCAACCCTTTGATACAGACCCCAGGTAAGTCCCAAATGCCTTATATTGACATTTGTTTCTCTTAGGCACTTTCTCTTGTTATCAACTGCAAATAAACATACATTGTTATCAGTAACACATTTTATCAAACACAAAATAAACATGATTTCAAGATGAATAAAATAAATAAAAACAACCTATCCCATTGCCATAAGGAGGGCATCTGGGACCCTAGTAAACCTCATCTCCGGTTAAAGGAGGATGTTGCCAATTTTTTACAACAACTCCATGTTCAAAATAATCCTTGTTGGCATCAGGGACATTGACTACTAAAGCTCTATTTATAAACCTAGTTTTTTAATAATAAATATTATCATTAACTGCCCATCTATAGCAGTACATGATTTCTGGAATTCCTATACGAGTTCCATGCACTTGATTTAATTTATACACCTCATTAACTATTCTCCATGTGTTAGGGGCTATTCGTGCAGGAACAACATCAAAATATTGACAAAATTCTAGACACAGAGGATTTGGTGGAAAAGAAAATCCACACTCAGCAAAAAAAGAGACTGGGGAACCAATGTCCCTCAGCCAAATTGAAATAATTAGAAGGCTCAGAAAGCTCTTCCAGTACAACCCAAGAAGGAATGGAAAAATCAGATCGAAATTTGTCAAGAGACTCAACTGGGTAAACCATGATGATGAATTAAAAGAAATGAAGAAGAAGAAAGAGGATCTTACAGAAAAAAGACTGAAGCTATTGGCAATGAACGACGGAAGAGATGAACACACAAGAGAGTAGAAGACAATGAAAAACTCAAAGAGGAAAATCTGAAAAGATAGAAGACGATGGGAGTCTCTGTGAAGTTTAAATACTTTGCCTTGGGAACTGGCGAAGTAATGATTACAAAAAGGACGATTACATTACCGGCGGATAAAAAGGCATTAAATATTGGCGCGGGAATCAAAGAGAACAACAGCGGCTAAAAGAGCGAAAAGTGACGCGGGAAACGAAGCAAGCAGAAAAGTCCAAAAAAGCATGATTCTACGAATTAGAAAGGAGAAATAAATACAAGGGAGATGATCCTAAAAATTAGGAAGAACTATTTAAAGCTACCGTATTCCGAGAAAGAATGTTCCATACTCCTCAAATTTCGAACTATGAAACATTGGGGGCTTCTGTTGATACCAAATTTAATATGTTGACTTGGCCCAACCATATGAAGACACGTGGCTATCTACATGGCAACAACAAGCACTTCCGAAATGATCATACGCTCCGAGGAACTCTAATGCTCCGAGGAACAAGACCTCTCCGAGGAACTCTTATGTTCCGAGGAACAGGACCTCTCCGAGGAACTCATTAGCACCGAGAAGCTCAGGCGGTCCGAGCTGCATCTCGAACAAAGCATTAATAGCTGGATAACTAACAGTTCAATTGGTTCATTAAATTCTTATCATTTAGACGCACACGCAAAGAGGGCATTAAATGTATTACCCTTTCATACGTATATCATTAAATGTATTACCCTTTCACATTATAGCCTCAGGGCTATAAATACATTGTACAATCCTCATTGTAAAGGAACGGATTCTGAATCCAAACCGTGGGATCCAGAAAGCACTTTCTTTTAATCGAGAATTTCCAAACACTCAGCAATAAAATAACAGTGGATAAGGCTGAACCACTTTAAAAATCTTTTGTCTCATTTATTTATATGTGATTGAATAATTAGAGTGATCTAATTTTTTTACATCAACAATTATTATTATTATTATTATTATTATTATTATTATTATTATTATTATTATTATTATTATTATATATATATATATATATATATATATATATATATATATATATATATATATATATATATATATATATATATATATATATATATATATATATATATATATATATTATCGATATAGATATACACACGTCCCATATCATAAGTCTTATACATAGTATATTTATCTCCCAAATATCCTAAATATTATTAAATTTCAATTATACCTCTCATCGTATTTATAAGAATTTTCACACAACTCTAACGGCCCTAGTTACCCCTTCATTATTTTTTTTAGAAGTTATTCACGTCGTCACTATTGGTCATAAACATAGTTTCACTCATCACTTCGTCACCCTTCTCGAATTTTCATTCATTTATCAGTTACGGATATTTAATCAATTATACCAATATTTATTCGTCTCACTTTATGTAAACCTAATTTCCACGTTAGGCCTAATATCCTTATTATAGAACAACAATCACAATTAATCAATCTAGAAAACCTTCAACGGAATAACAACTAAAAATAACATTTCATAGAACTTACCCCACTAGTCTGCCCAGATTTTTAAAAAGCAGTTTTGATGCATTTCAGAGTCGTTTTGGAAAAAATGTGTTAGAGAACAAATTACAGAATAAGGGATTTTCTACGAGGCTTTGCAAACAGAGTAGCCATTTTCAGCACTAAAATGTCTCAAAACAATTTCTAAAATGACGGTTTAATTTACCCAATTTCTTAGACTTCTTCAAATTCAAGAAATTGTTCTGCAAATCAATTATAGCCTTCAAAACCCGGATTTCTTAATCGAGATTCAATATAATTCTGTGGGTTTCATAGTACCTATATGGAGAATCCTATTCTATATCAATTTCACCTAAGTTAATGATATATGTCTTCCAAAGTTCATTCAAATCACATGAACTTCATAATTAATTCAACCTACTCTAACATGGATGTTATATATGCTATAAATTTGCAAGATTAAACACTTCCCTTTTAATGTAGGCCTGATCCGTTGAAGAAGAAAGAAATGATTATGATCTCCTCTCCTTGATCTACAAACCTAAATAAATCACAATTAATCTAAAAAGTCCTCGAGACCTGAATACAACCCCCGGGTACTCAATTTTTGACTATTTTGACCCTTACGTACACACTGGCGCACTCAAAATGACCATATGGAATACCCAAAAAAAATAAATTATATTTTATTTCCAAATTTAAGTCCCAACACGACTGTCACGCATGTCCTAACTATATATATCATACTGTCGTATTTCTCACTCACGACAATCATAATGTTTTCTTATCATTATTATTCCTAATCCACTAAGTAATATTCAATGTAAATAAATATTAACCCTTATCTCGTAATTAATATTTATTTTAATCCGGACTAATCTCCAAATAATTTTTCCCATTAAATGAAATTAATCCCACATTTAAAATTATTAAAATTACAAAGTATTACATGGACTAGTAACATTATTTATGTTATTTCATTGCACTTCGTACGTAACGTCCGATTTAGATCGGGTTGACTCATGGGTGATCCATAAATTTGGGTTGGATTGTTACATATATTTATGCATAGGTGTATTTTATTCTACATAGTAGATGATTTTGTGTGTAGAGTTCCCCGTACACAACGAAAATCATATCATCGGCTCTTATATATTATAATTATGATTCACAATCTTAAATGGAAACACTATTGGTAGGATTTTAGCTTAATATTTCAGTATTTTTATCTTGATATTACAGAAAATGATACCGTTTTGACTTATTATGCTAGCACACTTTGTGCTTATTGAATGGGACCAATTTGAGATAATTGTCATGATACTGACTGTATAAGATAATAAATATCTCGTAGTTATTATGAGTATTTAAAATCTTAATCCGGACATAATTTATGGACATGTGCATCAAGTATTCATTACTTTTACCGATTGGGTGAGATTTATTTATGGATTAATAAGCTTAGTAAATTGGGTAATGGTGATTAGTGTGTGCTGAAAAGTAATTGTTAATGGAATACACGTCTCGCTATAGATATTGATGACACCTTCTTGATGTAGCTTATAAGTTTTGATTATGGCAAACCCTACCGGTGGATTTAATTATTCGACGTATCAAATAACTTAAGAATACGGTCTCAAGAAATTTATACTAAATGGATTAAATATAAATGTTAGTAATTTAATTTAATTGATGGCTATATGTAATCTTGATGTGGGGAGATTATAAGCATTTAAAAACAAGGAGCTTGGAATTATAATTTTGAGATAGTAGACTAAAGTGAAGTTATTATTCTTTATTGGAATAAAGAATAATTTACATAATAATGAAATTAATTATAGATTTTAATTAGGATTCCAATTTTTATAGCAAGCTACTCTCATATTTCTCCTAGGAGGTCCATGTGTTAGCCTATAAAAATAATCCTTTGTATCCTAATAAATGAAGAATTGCAATAGATGAAAAAATACGTAAAAATGAGTGGTAGGGTCCTGTTCGTTAGTTCCCACACCCCAATGGCATGTATTGGCTTAAAGGAGAAGCATGGAAGATCTCAGGGTTTCTTTCAAAACTCACATCTTGTAAAATTGATTTCATGAATTTGGAGAGTCCAAATTTTTTATATTGGTACCACAGGTTCTAAATACATAGAGGAAGACATAAAATAAATTTAAAATCATCCAGAGATCGTTTGATCTACCTGTTTCATGCATCTTTATAAAATAATGATTCATCAAGCATATCTGACAGCACAGATTATATCTAGAAATGAATCAAGAACAAATAAAGAAGGTTGATTTAATATTTAAGAAGGTATTTCAATACATATAAATCATGATATAATACTTTGGTTATCGTGGATATGAAGGTTTGGAGATGAAATCATTTTAAGAACATACAATTTCATCTTCCCAAACAAGTTCGCGACGCATCACATTGTCTACTTTCCTGAGTCATAACTACGGGTTTTAGAGACCAAAATATATAAAAACTCGTAAAAAAATCTCATTTTCGTGATATGAAAATTTTTGGAAAAAAAATATTTTGATTTCGTGGCTATCACACCATTAGATTTACAACACAGATTTGTGTAACATGAAAGAGATCAAATCTCTATGGTTCAAGCCAGAAGGAATGGCAAAAGTATGAGATATTGAATCTCCTTGTAGATCCACAATATCATATTTTATTGAAACCAAATTTTCATGTAAATTAAATGATCTAGTATTTTTTGAATGTCCTCCAACACTCTCGACTCAATGTGGCTCTAACATTTGGATAATTATAAACGATATTCGCCATTTGAATCAGTTTCATAGGACCCACCTGGGCATACCTGAGATTCAATGGTGCTACTAATGGGTGTTAAATTCAAGCAATGTTTATTATTTAAATTCAGGAGGGATAAATGTGACTTGGTCATAAACCTCATTGATTTTAACAAAGACTAATAGGATTAAGGGTTACTTGCTAAGAATTGGGAAAACTTACCAATTCCTTAAGGCCAACCCTATTATAATGGCCCCAAATACCAACCACAGGGATTGATGATTGGTCAGATGAATTTTGGCGCTACATTTCCCCCATTACTTGGTGTATTTTTAGTTGTACTAGTTGGTTTCTAATTTTTTTCATACTTATGTTTGTAGTTAATTATAAAAAAAAAGGATCTCATGCAAGACGAGGTCATTTCATCGAATTGAACAAAATGACCAACTAAATACTAAGTTAGGAAAAATATCCCCATTTTATCGTTATGTTTCTAGCTTCTTACTCCACCACCACATTCATCATTTTTAAGCCAATGGATAGGGATCTTCGGATCCCTAAAGAATATGCTTACCACGTTCTAACTGTTAACCCGTTATCAAGTTGTACAACTATGAAAATATATAGCACTTATTCGGACCAAGATTCTAGTTCCTTTGAGTCGATATACATTGATGTAATTACATTCATCAACGATCCTTATATTGATGATTTCATGTCGCGTAAGAAATAAGTCCCCGATTTGATGGGGATGTCATTTTCAAGCCCATTTTTTCTAGGTGAAGAATATGAAAGAAGTTTAGGGTTCATAATCCCCCATCAATATTGATAAATCTATACATATCAGGCGGACCTTACCCTAAAAGAAGAACATGGCTAAAGAGGCTGGTGACCAGACCATTGTCCTTAAAAAAAGGTATGAGTCTAATAAGGGAAAGGAGGTCATCGGTGTATTTGTTCTCTCTTATTCTAACTTAGCATGGACCTTCTTGATAGTGTCATTCTATCATGTGACTATAGACCTTCTTCATAGTGTCATTCTATCGTGTGACGATGGAACCATTTCCATAATTAAGAAGAATGAGATCCTCTGTCACACCACACAAACTCCACCCTCCATAAGTGGCATCCAATATCTTTTTTTAATTATCCATGTCCTTTATGTCTCTAACACTTGACTGATGTTTTTCAATTAATTATGGACTTTATTTCCTTAGTGAATAAGGATATTGACCAGGCCAAGAAGCTAACCTATTTTGACTAAGCCACAGAAGCCCTATAAAAATCTCTCAATGTAGCCCAAATCCAGTGGGGCAAAAAGGGAAGGGTGCAAAATAAATATCTGACAAAGGTTGTTGAAGTGGCAATACTGGTGGCTAAATAAAATGCTAAGACGAAGGTTCATCTCATCTCCTTGGTCAAGAACCTGAAGTCAACCTTGAAGGCTAGTGAAACTTCCAAGAATAAAGGTTATGAGGTTACTTTTAAGCATGCCAAAACACAAAGAGAGGATGTGAGGAAGTTCTCTTTCAAATAATGTTAGGATGCCACCATATAAAATATCGATGTCCTTGTTTCCTCTAAACTCTTAATGAACATCATCCTGGAGAGCCTTTGGTTCTAGACTAAGGAGAATAGGAGGAGGTTACTAATGCAAATGTTGCCAAAGAATCCTCTCTAGTTAAACCTCAGAGATCGTATTTTGATTTTATTACTAACTATATTCATTTTTATATTTTCTTTTGAAAACATTGTAGGTCCAAAAGTCCCTAACCCTTTCCTCTTGGACAATTATCAATTAACAATGAAAATATTTTTCTTTAATTTTCTACTATTTCCACTTAACCTTACTAGACTATGCGTTTGACTAATTTTTCATATCTCTTGTTGACTCCATGTTATCTTTCATCCCCTTTATGAAGTTTCCTTATCAATACTTGTCCAGGTTATGTAAATTGATTAGAACATGAACTCTATTCTAGGAGGAAAGATGAGTGAGTGCACTAGGACAATATACTTAGTCGCTTGAAAAGTCTTTCAGAGGCTCTGCTTAGCCAACTCCGAACATATCAAAGAGCTTCGGGATTGTTGATCCCTTATGAAGAATTCTCGGAAGGTAGTATCCTTCTTAGAGACTAAAAATGTTGACCTATGGTAAAAATTAATATAGTTGATCATCATTTTAGTTAATTACCAACACATTAACAGGGGGAAATGAGAGGTACCATAAGCTACGATGAAAGTTTGTGAAATCTGGTAGGACGGTTATGATGAGGGTCAAGTAAATTCCCCTCGTCATTCTAAGGATATTTGAGCATAATAATATAAGCAATGGTGGATGAATACCTTATGCGACTTGAAGATTACCAAGGAATCCAAGTTTTGGTATTGGCACTCCATCGGTAGTCCTTTTAATCGGATTCTACCTTTTTTATATGAATAATCATGGGTCCCAAATGGTATTAATCTTATCCAACTTGTTGGAGAAGAATACGATAGCAGGGATGACGATATTCCTCATATTTCTCCTTTTCATTCAAACCGTAAAAGATACAAATTGTATCCAGGTCCTTTAAAGAGGTGATAAAATCCTGAGTATCCTCCTTGGCCACATCCCTCTCATTTAGGATTTTGACTATTTCAGTTTTTTTCTTTTTGTTCCCTTGGCAAGATCTTTCTTTGTAATTTACCATAAACTTTGAATTAATAGTTGCAATTTTTTAAACTTATATCAATATCTCGCCATAGTTTTGCTTAATTAAGATATATTCATGCCATTAGGTTGTGTCATCACACACAACCTTAATCATAACTTCAGTTAGTGAGCATGCATGTGTTCTTGGGGATTCCCCTATATAGGTTTTTATCTAATCAACCTGGTCGGGTTCATATTTGCCTAGGGATCCCCCATAGGTCTTGTCTTGATACCTGGGAAACTTGGATCTTTTGTGTTATATTAATAAAATGGGTATCTTGATTCTTGAGGTTGGCTTGCATCTAGAGATTTCCTCCCTTAAGTTTTTGTAACTGCCTAGGGAAGTTTAAATCTTATGAGATAATGGAAAATCAATTTTGGCATAACAAAACTAAAATTTAAAATAATTGTGCCTTAAAGCAAACAATTATTTACCACTTGGAACAATTACAAAGGTAAAAAGAATGAAATCACACTAAAACCGACTAGGAAAAACTAGACAAATTTTAAACATTGAACAAATGGAAAAACTATAAAAAAAAACTTCCTCAAATTTGTGGTGTTCCCTTCTCTGGGGGATCTCGTAGCCCTCCATTTTTTCCAAGTTGTAGGCTCCATTGAGGTCAAGTCTTATTATCTTGAATGGGACCTCCCACTTTAATCCTTACTTCCTATTAGCGGGTGCTTTTACGTAGTTCACAATCTTATTTATCATGTAGTCTCTCACTTGGAATAGATTTGTCTTAAGGTGCAGGTTATACTTCTAAGTGGACTGCTATTTATAGGATTTTGGTTTCATAAGTGCATGTAATCTTCATTATTCAGGAAGATCCATATTTTCATAGATTATGGAATCGTTCAAGCTTTGGTTAACTAATGTGGTATTCATAGTATGTAGGTCAATCTCATGAATTATGCCTTTCCTCCATAGGCTAGGAAAAAATGTTCTTTCGCGATCGGCCGTTTAGGGGTCATCTATTATGCCCAAAGTACATATGGTATCTCATCCACCCAAGAGACCTTAGATTTGTTCTAACATTTTTCAAAATTTAGTCAAAACTATCGTGTTTGAGGCTTCTTCTTTATCATTAGTCCTTAAGTAAGCCACTAAACTATAGAAATGACTCATTCTGTTATCGATAAAGAATCCTTGGAATGACTTACTTTCAAATGGGTCCTCATTGTCCATTACAATATTCCTAAGAGTCTCAATTCTAGTTATTTTGTCAAATATATGGAATAAAAAGGCATATATGAAACAACGAACGCAATTTGACTAGAGGCTTTAGTAAGTTGCTTGCTTATCATACGGGTCATCTTGGAAATTTCATTTTTCTTTCAAAAGTTAGCTTTTGGAAGCCTTGACCTAGAGCAATCTGGTGCGATGGGAATGACTAAAGGTTACTCCAGATATGTTTTCTATTGGATCAGCCATAGTCCACCTAGTGAAATAGTTTATGTCGACCAACAAATATCAGGTTGGAAAGAATTGTATACAACAGTCCAAAAATATTCAACCCCTACTTGGTGAACATCGAAGGACTAGTTAATTGGTTTACGTCTCCAGGAACTTGATGCAAAAACTGGGAAAATTATGGAATTTGTCATAAAGTTGAACAAGTTTAATGGACTCTTATTGCAAGTAAGTCCACTAGTAGTCTTCCTTGATTATCAGAAGCGCCAATGACCTTACCCAAGGATTACTTCTATAGATCTCGTAATAGGTTTGGTATAACATCTCTTCAACGTTTTTTAGATGTACACGCTGTAGATACGGACCCGCGGAAGATCTATGGTAAAAATTTCCTTCAGGGTGGTTGATTTAATCATGATCTTGTATGACTGTTTTATGTCATGAAGGAGCACATTTCCTTTAGATGTCTAATGATAAAGTCCATCTATCTTAGTGTTTTAATTATCTACATTACATTGACAATTTTATCTTATTTTGGTGTCCTTAGATAACTTAGATACTCAACTTGAAGGGTACGTTTGAGGTGGAAGTCTATTATTGAATTGAGGATTGAAAAAAACTTTGAGGGTGTTTTTTCTATGAAATAAAAAATATTTTAAAGAGTATAGGTATGGTACAATAACAATCTAATTTATATATGACATAATTTTATTATTTTTCGCTCTTAAATCTTTTAGCTGAAAACTTACACTCAAAACATGATGAGACCTATCTCCGGAAACTTCAAGTAAGGTTGAGTCCACTTAAATTGCCTAAATATCAACCCCAAAACTTTCTTATAAAGAAAGGATTTTGAGAAACTCAACTTTGTCCCTAAGACCTTAAGTATAATCAAAGTACTTTGAGTTGACTCAACGTGTCTAAGTGGCCATATTTCCAATAAATATTCTTTTAATTTTGAATTCTAAACGTTCAATAATTTACCGTGCTTTCTTCTAATGGTTAGTTTTTGAAATAGCCTATAAAAGAACACTTTGGGTTCCTTCTTAAAATATATAAAATTCCTATAACATCTCCATTGATCAAATATTCATTTCCAAACATGTCTCCTTTTACTTGAGCTTTATAGAGAGAGAAACCAAGTCCCAAGCCCCTTTCAAAGTGAGAGTTTCAAACCCAAAGCTCTATTGAAGTAAATATACACCCACAAACCTTTTGAGCTTAAATCTTCTTCACCAAGCCCTCTTTAGCCAAATATATTAACCCAATACTCTTGTGTACTAAAGATCAAACCCAAAACCACTTGATCAACCTATTTTGGATTACTTAATTATTTACATTTCTAAAGAGATAAAGTAAAATCATTTCATTTTTGTTCTTAATAAATAAACTTTGCTTTATATTCTGTTTACATATCTGATTGTTATTACTTATGGTGTAACGTCATTGTATCTTCACGGACTAAAGTTGACATATACCCACTATTTTTTATTGTTCTTTACTAAAACTAGGTTGGACAGTCATTTCAATAATTAAACCTCCTTGATGGACCTTTTTTTTAAAATTTTCACTACCTCTTATTCGACTAGCATCAAATTCTCGATCACAGTTCAGTGATCCCTTTATGAGATCGGAGGCTAAGATGGATCTACATAGAACTTTTGACACATAACTCTAGGATAATTTTAGGCATGTCATATGGTTGACTTGCAAATAAGTCTTGGTTCTCCCTAAGTAAATTAACTAGCTCTAGGTTCTATTTAATGGCTAGCAAACTATCTATTACAAATTTCATTTATAGATGATCAAGATTAAATGTTACTTACTCCCAAGGACCAATCACACAGTTAGTAAAGGTGATCCGAACCTCCTCAGCCTTAGTTCATCTGCGATTTAGTTTCTACTTCAAGGATATAACACCCTTTTGGCTTACACTTTCTCTTTCTTCTTCTTCTTATTCTTCTTCTAATTTGTCCTAATCATCATGATATATCATTGTCAATTAAAGTTTGATTATTGAATATCCCCATTACCCTTGATTGGTGATGAATTTAATATTTTAGATGTAGGTGAAAGATACATACTCCATCTTATACTACCACCCTCGTTTTAATGGTGGTGTTATAAGTGGAGTAATTGCCTATGACCAGGAACTCTAGTATCTTGGATGACCCTATTGCTTAAACTACTAACATAACTTTTCCCAAATGATAATGTCATCTTCCTGGAAATTTGACTAACAGTATGGTGGTATCTTTAAGAACTCCCATCTAAAGGTTAAGTTTATTAAATAAGAGGGTTTTCGTGTAAGTGTGTTATAGAGGCCCATTTTTATGTGTCATTTGCCCTTTTCTATGTGTCCTTTAAGTGAAAATAATTTTCAAAAAAAATTCAATTTTAATATGCACTAATTTTGTGAATCAATTTCAATTAAACCAATTTTATCTTCATAATCCTAAACATGAATCTAGTGTGATTAAGTAAGTAAAATAAAGTAAAGTCAACAAAACAAGCCGATGTACGAGGAAACCACTAAGGGGAAAAATCTCAGATGGTTGAAGCCATATAATCACTATGATCCAGTTTACAACGCATAAACAGTAGACTTACTCAATGACTTGATCCCCACAAGCCTTGATTCTCTTCTATGCTTCAACAGTTCCTCCACAGTGCAATGCAAGATTCCACCTATGCCAGGTTCACAACACATGAGTCCACGTGTGCCTTGGGATCCACCGGTATAGCTATGAAAACCGCCTATAATTCAAGATCCGAAGTCCACCACTTCTTCACCGTAATCATCACATATGGAGTCCACCACACAAAAATAAGTTCTCCAATGTAGGAAGAATGAAATCGTGGTGCAAACACAATGGTTATGAAAGCTCGGATCTTGTAAACACAAAGGATGTTTTTAACTTTGGAAAGCTTTGTAAGAAAGTGCATAAAAACGTATGTGTTATGTTTTGTTCTTTAGGTTCTGCACACTCAAAAGTCTGAGCAAAAGACGCCTTAAATAAAAACTTTAAGTCGACAGGTCATTTGAATGATATCACTATGTCGTTAAAATGACTTACACATCTCGTTAGAACGAGATATGCATATCATTAGAAGGATAATGTGATGTCATTTGAAAGACATTAATGTCTTTTAATCCTTCAAAACGCAAGAGAAAGATTCATATGGATTTAAAATGGATTTATCTTAGAATAAACGAATTAAAAACATTTTAAAAATCATTTTAAACAAAATAACATCCTTAGAAAATATTTATGAGTGTTCATAAACCAATATTCATCACACATGAGAGTATCTCGGAAAACCTAAATGTGAAGACTTGAAACATGCACTAATAAAACATGGCATGATCTATCTTTGAAGCTTGATCGTTACGTCTTCCAAACAACGTCATAGACTTAATGGAAATCGTGACAAGTAAAAATCTATTTATTACTCAAATTTATTTTTTCAGGAATAATGCCAATACATACAAATTGACACTATTTGAAAATTTGTCCTTACAAATCTGCCCCTTTGGCTATTCCGGGACAAAACCAAAATAGTGAAATGCCTATGTCGGGTCATCAAGTAAAAAGACCTAAATCTCATCCTAGTAACCGAAAAAGAAAATATTGGACACGATCTAGTAAATAAATGTCAGACCAAAAACATGAACGTCTGAATGTGATATAGTCGTAAAATCTCAAAATCTGTCGAATACGTACACATATGAAACAGACAAATACCTAGTGAAGTATGGAGGAAAAAATGATATATAATCAATATGATACTAATATAAAATACTAGCAAAAATCTCCCCCTACATCACATCTCTATATCTCCCCCTTTTTGTCTCGAATAGACAATTGGTGAGAAAAATATACATATAAACACATATCTAGAATGAGAATAATCATATGAAGCATATCTAGATAAACATGGGTATCTAGCTAATAATGATCATAATATACCAAATCGTAGCTAGCAAACAGTCACAAAAATCAATCATCAATATCAAGAATGATGTGATTAAACAATATCAATGCAGTGTATGAATGAAGCATGAATAATCATAATCGTCTGCATACAAGCTGTCCAAAATGAACCTGAATATTAAAACGGTGTAATATTAGCATAGATACGAAGCAGGTACAAAATTAGAAAGAATAGCAAGAATCCAACCAGGATCGTTCGAGCAACAATGCATGTCGTTTGATCCAAGTAAGAAACGACCCAAAACAGAATGACGTCGCGTGAAGCATCTATCTAACGACCTGTCGTGCGATCCTTCTAATGACATATATCTGAAACTTTTAGTACCTCATTAGTAGGTCGTTTGATCCAGTCTTTGAAGGACTTGGATATGTCATTTGAATGACATCTAGAAGTCATTTGAACAACTATAAAAACTTGTATTCAGGCTCTAAAGATTTGCCCAGTGAAAAAAAATTCTCAAAATAGCAACTAGAAATATGAAATAGCCGCAAAACAGACTCTAAACAGAAAATAAAAAATATGAGTTACCTGCTAACATAATATCAATGTGACTAAACATGGGTACGGAATTAATGGGCGTGAACTACAACAAATGAATCTCAACTTAGACACATGGAAACGATCAAGAAGCTCTAATTGATAGCTAAATATCATCAAACTAAGTTTTAGCCATATGTGACAATTAATATATTGAGCTTAATGAACTAAATGAACAACATGCACACAAATCCAAAATTTTGACGATTCTACAAACAATAGCGTCATGACACAATTTTTCAACATTAGGATTCGTGATGCAAACCCGTTGATAGTTTTCCATCCAAACTCCCTCATATATTCATAATTCTTTTTTTTGAATGCACATATCAAAATAAACGAATTAGCCCCTTTTGGCATATTATTCTTTTTATTGCCTTATTTTTTCTAGTGCTCTTTTAAATGGTGTCTTTCATGATGAGTTCATTATACTCTCGTAGCCCTTTCCCGCGAACACTTATCATTTTTTCAGTTTAAACTAAATCTATCCTCATGGGCAACGGTTTTTACATGCACACCTCCTCCTATGTCTAATTATGCATAGATGACAAAATTGAGAGGAGAACGTCTCAGCAAACTCAAATATGCATGAGAAGTCAAACATTCATGTAAGCTCATCCATGTGTGTGCGATGGCATGTATACAAAGTCGAATCCAAATGCAAATCAACTTCGAAACAACCCCATTAATCGATAGTTAATATCATTCTAAGCATCTATAATTACGACCAAATGTCCTAGACACGTGGACAATGAAATGATGGGGGTAAAAGAACACTAATATGCCACATCAAACATGTAAACTCACGACACAAAAATAAATCAAAAATCTTTTTGTGTTTTTCAAAAATATTTTTGACCCAAAATAAAATCTTTTTGAATTTTTTAAAAATATATAAAACAAAAATATTTTTATATTTTTCTCATAAGACATAATAAAAGAAAAATATAATACAAAATTATACACATGTCATATCACTAGCAAGATATATTTCATGAAGCAAAGACTAGCGTATGACAAACATGGTCATGCAAGCAATCATCCATAAGAAATAACATGTGAAGCATCATGTTCTAGCATGTGAGAATCAACTAACCTAACATTTAGTGTCTGCAAAACAAATTTCCTAACCCACACAGGTGTATACCTAACTTGACGGGTTTTGGAAACCGATGGGTTACTACTCATAAACTTCCTAAGGTCTTTTCTAAAATAATAGAAAAATGCTTAAGGTGACCTTTCCCACCACATTGCGGACATGTGTAAACACGACGAGGAACGGGACCTTTAGGTTGACCTTTTCTAACACCCTGGGATGTGGTTGATGATCTAAAACAAACTATGGTTTTGGCTTCAATATTAGAATCGCTAGAACAATATAGGTCGCTACCATCACTACTTTCGTAGTTTAAATCATTTTTAACCTCAAAATTTTGGACTTAAGCAAATAGTTAGACTCCTAAATTTTTAGGGACTCCTTCTTTAAATTTTCACTTACCCCTAGAAGGTTATCTCGCTCCCCCTCAATGTGAGAAAACTTATCCCTAAGAGTCTTTCTCATGTGCCTTAAATTCATTAATCAAAATATTTTCTTCAACGGCACAAACCCAAGAATTTTTAATGTCCTCTAACTCTTTATCCAAAACAAGGATTCTATTCTCACTCTCTTCCTTAGCCAATTTCAATGATTTAAAGTCATCATACAAAGAGATAAACTTCTCACGAATGATATCTCTTTGAGCTTAAAACGTTTTCAAATATTCAATCATATTTTTAAAACGAGAATTTTTTTCCTCTAGAATTTCAATTCTTTGCAAACTTCAAACTCAAGAGATTTAGTTAGTCAAAGTTAGGAGAATCCATCGAGACAAAAACAAGCCAAGAGAGAAAAAATAAGTAATCACCCAAAAAGCACAAACTACGATCTACACAATAACTAAGTGCAACCTGCTCTGATACCCATTTGTAGAGGCCCTTTTCTATGTGTCCTTTAAGTGAAAACCATTTTTCAAAAACCTTTTCCAATTTTAATATGCACCAATTCTATGAACCAATTTCAATTAAACCAATTTTATCTTCCTAATCCTAAACATGCATCTAGTGTGATTAAGCAAGTAAACTAAAGTAAAGTTCACAAAACACGCCAATGTACGAGGAAACCACTAAGGGGAAAAACCTTGGAATGCCCAAGCTAGACAATCACTATGATAAAGTATTTCAAAGTACAGACAGTAGACTTACTCAATGACTCAATCCCCACAAGATGCTCTTATTTACTTCAACCACTCCTCTACAGTGCAACGCAGGAGTCCACTTATGCCAAGTCCACAACACACGAGTGTGCCTCGGTATCCATTGATACAGCTATAGCAACCATCTATGACTAAGAATCCAGAGTCTATCGCTTCTTCACCGTAATCATCACGTATGGAGTCCACCGCATGAAAATAAGTTCTTCAATGTAGGAAGATTAAAATTGTGGTGCAAACACAAGATCTCTAAACACAATGGTCATGAAAGCTCGGATCTTGTAAACACATACGATGTTTTTTAATTTTGGAAACCTTTGTAAACAAGTGCAGAAAAATGTACGTGTATTCTGTATTTTAGGTTCTACACACTCGAAATTCTGAGCAAAAGACTCCTTACATAAAAACTTTAAGTCGAGAGGTCGTTTGAATGATATCATTGTCGCTATAACGACTTACACGTCTCATTAGAACGAGATATGCATGTCATTAGAATGACAATGTGATGTCATTTGAACAACAGTAAATGGCATTTGATCCTTCAAAATGCAGGGGAAATATCCATACGACTCTAAAATGGATTTATCTTATAATAAACGAATTAAAATATTTTAAAAAACATTTTAAACAAAATAACATCCTTATAAAATATTTTTGAGTGTTCATAAACCAATATGCATTCATACCTGAGAGTATCTCTAAAGACCAAATGTGAAGACGTGAAACGTGCACTAATAAACACGACATGGTCTAGCTTTGAATCTTGTTCGCTACGTCTTCAAAACAACGTCATAGACTTGATGGAAATCATAACAAGTAAAAATCTATCTCTGACTCAAATTGGTTTTTGTCCAGAATAATGCCAATACATAAAAATTGACACTATTTGAAAATTTGTCCTTACATGCGTTAACTCTAATAAACCTAGAGGGTGAACATGTTTCTCAATTAATTAGCAAAATTTAAACCATTTTTAAAATTTTCATCAATTTTAGCAATCCCAGCTAAACATATAACTAGGTGAAATGATGAGAGTCATGTAGATCTACAATTAAACCAATCAAATATGAAATTTAAGTTAATTGTGATAAAAATTAACTAAATGTAAGATTTTGGTTCAATTTAAATGGATATATGTACATCCAATCTAGATATGTAGTGACATAACTTCCATAGTCCTCATTTTATATTGAGTAAGTCGTATACCACTAAAACTGTCAAGAGAAGCTCACGATCATTTGTTAAATATGGCGGATCCGAATATCAAGTTTCATCAACAACGGACATCTACGAGATTGATTTTGGTAAGAATTGTTTTTAAGTTTAGAATTCGGTTTACGATAGTATTAGGATATTTTTTGAAACTATTTTTTATCAAAATGAGGTATTTTTCTAAGTAAAAATATTTATTGGAAGGCCTATAGGCGAGCTTTTTAAAATATGAATTTTTTGCTTCCGTCATTCAAACGACAAGGCGATATTGTTCAAACGACATTGACAAGGTGTTCAAACGACCCCATCTAACGACATCACATGTCATTTGATAGGTCGCGCAAAGGGTGGTTCCTTTATTGCTTCAAACAACCACGTACTATTTTTATTTTTATATGTTGTTTCTTAGGTCGTTACTAACGACATCTAATGTTATTCAAACGACATTGAGAAGTCTTTCGAACGCCAGACGCCACCTTAAGTATTTTACTTTGCTATAAATACTTGTTTTACAATACTTTTTCATTAAGAGTTTTGCCAAACGAAAACTGCAAATCTACAGAATTTTTAATCTTCATTTTTAAGGCTCAAAACTTTGTTTTTGATTCACACAAAAGATCCCAAATACGTTTGTGAATCATTTGGAACCCAAAAACACTTCTTGTTGAAGTTTATCTTATAGATAATATTTCTCTACTGTTGATTGATAGTTCTTGCAGGGGCTATTAGCTAATGACTGCGGTCTCGAGGATATTCACTGTTGAAGGAGGAGATGCGGTTCATGAGGTTGTTTAGGGAATCTTTGTTCGTGCTAGGCTGCGATCTATGTGGATTTTCTGCGGGAGATTCATTATTGGTTTTATTATATAATTGTAAGTAGCGATTTACGTTAGATAGTGAAATAAAATGTTTTACCCGAAAGGGGTTTTTCCTGAATCTTATTTGTCACTTGATTAGTGATTGCATGTTTAATTTATCCACATAGATGCATGGTTAAGGTTTAATTAATTTGGATTGAATATTGACTCTAATTAAATAAGTTTAAAATTTGAAATTTGTGAATCCCATAAATAATGGATATCATGCATTTTCAAATTGGTTTCAGAGCCGGTTGCTCTAAATTATCGAGTGATTCTTCTTTCGCCAATTTTTGTGATATAGAATTTTTTAAATCTATTATTGAAAAATTTCACAATTTGTTTTATGGATAACTTATATAATCGGATGCCAGTCTTTGATGGCACAAATATTATGCATGTTGGAAAGCCTGCATGAGATCTTATTTAAAGGCTATCGATGAACGCATTTGGGTTGTTTGTGAAAGAATGTTGACTCCTCCCACTGTCACCATTGAAAATGTCACCAGTATCAAACCTGTGTATGACTGGACTGAGGATGATAATAAATGGGGTACCTATAACTCTTGTGGCCTTAGAGCTATTTCTGGAGCCGTCAACCCTGACGAGTTTCATCGTATTATGACATGCACCACGTCTAAATAATGTTGCTTCACGATCGAAGTATTGATGGAAGTTATGTCCTTGTCCGTGATGGTTAGGTAGCCTAAATAATATTTTTCTCCCCTTTAGATCAATGGTCGATGGTGTGGAGGGTCTCTTAACACTTTAACCTCAAAAAAGAGACAAAAATGTGGATGGTTTCCCTGAACTTTAACCTAAAAAAGAGACCCAAATGTTCTCGTGATTATACCAATAAAGTGATATGGTACATCGCCTATCACCCTTAAATCCCCCAGTGAATAGAGATAATTGGTAAGCATGCACTCAAATGCAAATGACTTATAAGATGTATCAGACACACTTTGGTGGATAATCTCTAAAATTATAGATTAAAAATTAAAGTGGATTGCATAGCCAATATGAATCATCCTATCTAGTTTAATGAGAAATCATAATTCATACATCATAGGAATATATAAAAAGACACTATAAAGTGAAGCATTGAGTAACGAGGACTAAGATTATTTTGTCAGATTAGAGATCCTACCTTCATAGTAGCTCTATCCTCAAATAAAAACATAGGGTCATTAAGAGAAACACTTGCATTGGATAACTAGACAAATTGAGGATCCGACAATTGATCAATTTAAATATAGGATTCTTGGAAATCCTTGGTCAAGATAGTCTCGACATCTCAAAAAAAAGATGTGAGAGTAAGTGGTGCATATGATGCAAAAAAAATATTAGAGTAAAACTTGCGATCCATAGATGCATTCACTATGGGATGCAAAAAGAGGAGGCGTGAAGTTGATAATCGTCAAATATAGGCTATGCAATACATCCTCAGGAGTATACTCGATGCGTCAGGTCCACATCTTGCTTTTTGTGTACACGAAAAGTAAACAAACTCATTTATAGTGGCGTATCATCTCCGGTAGTCCTCACAAAAATGGTACAATGGAGAAATAACTTATCAAATCATAGAAACTCTTTATAAGTCAATATGTAAGTCTATTAGGACAGTCAATAGGCTCATCAAGAGTCATAAATGTACTATGGAGACATCTAAGGGGTCTGTTGGCCGATAAATTCCTGAGTCTCTTCATGGAAATCGAGAAAATAAATAAATAGTTCCAAATGGGTAGTTAATAACCCAAGCAACAAGTCATCTCTAAAGATAATCAAATGAGTGTCAATCAGAAGAAATTAAGGGGAAAATGTGAATAAAATGCACTTGAGTACCAAAACCTCTAATAAAGGATCAAAATATGTTAAAAATAATGAAAAAGTAATCAAAAAACCTCAAGAAACCTAATTGAAGACACGATCAAAGGAATGAATTATAGCAATTACTTATGATTAATTCATGAAACTCATAATTTCTTATAGTGAGACTTGTTTGAATCCTCATAATAGAAACAAATTCACCAAATGTGAATGAAAATGTCCTTAGGGTAAGCTCTAGAGAAAGTAAGAGGTTATAAATGTTTCAAAAAATATCTAAAACTCTCTTAAGTCGAAGGGCAAATGGATAGTCAGTTCTTTTAATCATGCGCACGGGGCAAATTTAATAGTGCGAAAGGTCTTCAAAACCTGCGCAAGAACACTATTCTTTATAAACAACAAAAATCTAGAAAAGTCATTTGTGCAAACGGATTGTGATTATAAGCTCTAAAATCCTAATTTTGCAGTGTTGTACGGACTAAAATCTTTCATTGCACACGCTTTTTCACAGAATAAATTCTCCAGAAAAGACTTAGTATGAACCCCAAAAATACAAAATCTCTTAAAATATTCAATGCAATAAACTCTCATCTGATTTAGTATCAGAATCATCAAATCTAGATTTGTACAATTTCTTCTTTTAGTCAAAATCATTTTACTTCTATAACTTCTTCAAATTTCTAAGGCACACATTAATATGGTGCCCAACTCTACCCCGCCCAAAACACTTATCTTCTTCTTTAACATTTCCTCTCTCAGAAACACCTTTGCCATAGCTACCTTTGAAATTGTACCAAGAGGACTTTTATCGATTTGGTTCAAAAAAATTCTCATTTTTAAATACTTCCTTATTATTATTATAGAAATTTCTAAACCATTTCACAAATAAAGGGATATCCCCATCAGTACTTTCATAAGGCTTTTTGTTACTTTCCTTCACATTAACCTTCTTATTTGACTCGAAAGTAGAAGCTAAGTCTTTCTTGGGTTTCACTCTATGACAATTCTCTTGCTCAAAACTTTTAAGGGAGACTACAAGTTCTTCTAGGTTACATGTATAGGAATCATTAATCTTATTCAAGATATAACTCTTAATATTGAAATGACTAGCTAAGGTCCTAAATGACTTCTTTACAACCTTATCAATTTATATTAAATGACTACGGTATTAATTAAAAAATTCATTTCATCTCATTTTAATAACTTCAAAAGTAGTAATAATTTTTTCAACTTTGCTTTTTCACACTAGAATATCCTTTATGAGTGATCTTTAGAATATCACAAGATTCTTTCACTATTTCATAATTGATTATTTGATCGTATTCTAATGTCTTAATGATACAAAGAAGGCATTCAAAGCAAGTGAGTTGTAATTGCAAGCCATAAATTCAGCTTCAGACGAATTTCCCCTTAGTTTTTTCGATCTAACTCCTCCCGCATCAATCGAAGGGCATAATAATCCATCTCCAAAGGTAACAAAATACTTCATTGTGTACCAAAGATTTAATTAAGCTAACTTTTTTCAAAGCTTTATGACTCCTTATAGTTTTTTGTAATTGTTAGGAAGTGATAGGATAGGACTTTGATGAAAATTATTTTGTAAACATTTTTAAAATATCGTTTTACAAAACTAAATTCAAGGGTCATCCTCGAGAGACCTCATTCGACGTAGGTCACCCTCGATCGAAGATGTTATTAGATCCTATCTTTTAGGCAATGTATATTGATCCAAAGTAGTTTTTAAATGAGGAACCCTCAATCGAAGAGTATTTTGAGCGAGTTCCCAGTCACTATAAAACGTCACCCTTGACCAAATTTTTTATCGATTGAGAGACCCTCTATCAAAATCTCTCATTTGAATGAGGGATCCCTGGCTTGAATAAGAACCTTTATCTTAGAAAACATGCTTAACTGAATTTATTTTATTAAAACTATTTAAACATCATCCGAAGTATATTCCATTTTATAAAGCCCAGTTTTTTCCAAACCCTAATTTTGTTTTTGTTGTAGTCCTTCTGTGTCAAAGAGATTGTAAATTTGATGAAACTAAAGTGGAATCTAGGTTTATTAATCCCATGATATTTTCGTTGAAAAGAAAAGAACATTGGATTATGTGTGGGTTGATCATTCGGCAACAGGGATCGGTGGATACTGAGGTCGTGCAATTATTTTTTGGACAAATGAAACCATCGCTAGTATAGGCATAGGTACAAGACCAAAATAGAAGGGAGCATCAATGTATTATGTATAGTTTTCGTATATGTAAGTCATGTAAACATATTCCGTCAAGTGGAGTTTATGAGAATTGGGGCGATATTTATTTTTCCTGCGAGGTTTTCCACTCTAAATTTATGGTGTGTTATTTGTGATTATTTTTACTTTGTTACCACTATTAATCACCAACTGCATGCAATTTTGAATAAATAAATTTTAATTTTATTTATGTGTTGATTAATAAAGAAATTAATTTGGGACCTTTAGGCACCGACCTCTACATATCTTTTTCAAATTAGTATTGGATCCATCTTTATCATGTATCCTGGTAGTATGTATTTTGAGGGTCAGTTGGTCACATGTATGCCTGATTTTAATGGTAGTAACTATGCATCCTAGAAGGTTCGTATGACAATTTACCTTATGTCCCAAGATAATAGGGTGTTGTTGGTTGTAGTTAAGGGCGCTGTGACATATACCAAGGATGGTCACCAGAAGTTCACTACACCAAAAAGGACAAATTTTTACCTTTGGCCGACCAGACTTGTCACAGTCATTAACCATGACAAAGAAAAGATGTATTTTTTTGTCACGGTCATTGACCGTGACAATTTCGTGACAATGGTTTGTCACGGTCAATGACCGTGAAAATTTTAGAAAGTTGTCACGGTTAAAGACCTTGACAGGTTCGTGATAACTTTCTCAGTAAAAAAAACCTACCCCCTCATTTTTTCCCACCGTTTTCATTTCCTCCGTTTTTCTCTCTCTATCGTGCAACTGCTCTCTCTATATATATTTTCAGGTGAGTTTTTTTTCTCTCTTTCATTTGTATATGTATGTGTATGTGTGTTGGTGTGTAGGTGTGTGTGCATATGTGTGTCTGCGTGTGTGGGGGCAGTGGTGGGGCGGGGGGAGTAGGGGGTAGAGGGGGAGTGATGGGAGGCAGTGGGGGTGGGGGACAGTGGGGGTGTGTGAGGATGTAGTAGTGGTGGGATAGGGGGTGAGTGGGGAGGCGGGGGGAGTGATGGGGGGGGGGGGGGGGGATTGGGTATCAATTTGGGGAGTAGAGAATCAATTTGCGTTTGGTTTTGGTGTAAGAGAATTTAGTGTGTTTTTTTCAATTTGGGGATCAATATATGGAATGTCACATGTGCGTGTATGATTTCGAAAATAGTGTCAATGTTGTTTGTGGACTTTATACTTTGCCCAAATAGTGTTACCATCCCCTTAGCTCCTTATGAAATTAAACTAAAACATATGAAATTCTCTAAATATTGTAATTTTATAGGACCCGTTTCTAAAAATTGAAATTGAATTCAAATTAGTATTAATATTGGTATAAATTGGTATAAATTGAAATCAAAATTGAATTGGTATTGATATTGGTATAAATTGGTGAAAGTTTTATTTCTTGTGCGTACTTTAAATTAAATATAACATACTTTAAATTACATAATTAAATGAAATGTCTTGAATTGTGATAAAACATAATTAAATGAAACATACTTTAAATTACATATAGTGTGGATAGATACTAGCCTTCTAGTTCTTATTCGTACGCTTTTAATAGCCCTTAAACCCATTCGAGAGACATTACCCCGGTAATGAGATCTCTCGAATTTTCCCATATGGATAGTTTGGGACTGCATAGTTTTTGAATAATAATATTCTTAGTGGCTTAAACTTGTTACTTTGGGGGGAAGTTCTACAGTTGTATCTCAATGTTCTCTGGGTAAATACTAGATGATGCGATGTTAAGTGTTATTTCAATTGATAAATTGAAACAACACTCACACTTGTGAATCTATATGTGTACTTGGAGAACTATGGGGATATGCTGGCGAATTTTCCTCAAATTGAAACAATGTGCATGAGCTATTAAGTATATTACAGAAATATGCGGTTTCAAATGGGATAGGATTACTCACCCTTTAGCGGAGATAGAGGAAATAGAAATTAATATTATAAATTGAATTTTAATTTCAATTTCAAATTAAAATTGAATTTGAATTTGAATGCATGCATAAAATGATGTCATGGAAACTAGCCTTCTAGTTCTTATGTGTACGAATTCAATAGGTGATTGTTTATACTAATGGGAAATAAATATTCACACTTTTGTTTATGTTAATCCATGAATATACGCTTCTTACCCGTAATTGGTGATTGTTTGTAGTAGCTGTGATGGGATATCCTAAATATAAAGAGTGGATGGGTGAGACAAATAAATTAGAGGATGTGTTTCGCAGAGGTGCTAATGAATTTGTGAAATACGCAAAGAGATGTCATGATGATGAAGAGTTTCAGTGTCTGTGTGTTAGGTGAAAGAATGGTAAGGTGTTTTAGTGGAAAATGGTTGAACAACATTTATTAAGATGGGGTATGAAAGATAGTTATTAAAGTTCATTTTTTATGGGGAATCGAAAGTTCCTTTTATCCCTGAGAAACCTTCACAATAACCTTCAACTAGTAGGATAAATGTACAAGGGGAGGATGACAATGTAGATCACAATATGCTAGAGGATTTAGTTGATGATGCGTATGGATTTCATGAAGTGGAAGAGACTGAGGTCACTGACGATGTACAAGGTTTAGGTACTCATGAAGATATCAGGATAAACCTTGATGATGACTACCAAAGTTTAAAATTTAATGCGAGCCAGTTGTACTCTGACTATCAGAAAGATCAAATAACTTTACATACCATAGTAGGTTTGCATAGTTTGAAGACTCAATATGGTTTATCTAGCACTAGCATGATAGGAATTTTGAATTGGGTGAAGGGATTGCTACCCAAGCAGCATACGCTTCCAAATAGCCGTCCTACTATAAAAAATAGTTTTAAAGGTTTGGGAATGAAGTATAAATCAATTCATGATTATGTGTATGATTATATACTACATCAAAAGGAGTATGAAAATCTCGATCGGTGTCGGATATGCGATGAACCTTGATATGTCCAATCTACTGGTAAGGAAGGCACACGCTCAAAAGTGCCTCAAAAAGTGTTGAAATATCTTCCCGTTAGGTGTAGATTAAATCAGTTTTTCACAGTACCAGGGCAGAAGCAGGGGAAAATCTCATGAACCATCCTATTGATTCTACAGCTTGGAAGAGGATAAATTTTGAGTATCCCGATTTTGCTCGAGAATAGTGTAACATTCGTTTTGTCAATATTAACAGATGGTTTCAATCCATTTTGAAATATAAGCACCAATTAGAGTGTATGGACAGTGATCCTAGCCCCACTCAACATCCCTCCTTCACAATGTATGAGACCTGAATTTTTTATGCTATCTTTGTTGATCCTTGGGCCAAAGGCACCAAGCGAGGACATCGATGTCTACCTAGCTTCTTTGATAGAAGAATTAAATGAGTTGTGGGAAGAGGGTGTGAAAGCATTTGACTCTTTAGAAAAGAAGAGTTTACATTGAAAGATATGTTGATGTGGGCAATTCATGATTTTTCAGCTTATGGAACATTATCCGGTTGTGTAGTACTTGGTTATTTGGGGTGTCCTATTTATGGAGAGGGGGCTGAATCTCTTCGTCTTTCCACTAGCTCAAAAAATGTATACCATTTCCATAGGAGGTTTTTACCCCCCCCTTATCATAGTTTTAGATTTGAGAAAGGTTCCAATTTTTTACCGGGAGGGGTTGAACATAGGCTACGGTCGAGAATACTTTCAGGCTCATAAATTGAAAGTAAATCTTCTGATTGTGGCCCTAATATGCCAGGTAAGAATCCTAAATTTAAGAATGTCAAGAATAAGAAGACCCTAATTGGGAATGAAACTGAGACAAGAAAGGCATGGTTTAGGAGGTCAATTTTATTTGACTTGCCTTATTGGAAAAATAACCCGAGGCGCCATGTATTGAATGTGATGCATGCAGAGAAGAACATCGATGAACATATTATGGGCACGTGCCTTGGGCAGAATCATTCAAAGGATGGAGAAAATGCACGAAAATACCTTAAAGCGTTGAAACTTAAGCCACAACTATGGTTGAAAGAAGATAATAGGGGAAGGACAATAATTCCCCCTGGTGCATTTACTTTGATGAGTGAGGAAAGGAAGGTGCTTTTAGACACAATATATAATTTGAATGTTCCATCTAGTTTTTTTCACAACCTGCAAAGGATTGTGAATTATTCTACCCATGATTTACATAAGTATAAGTCCCATTATTGGCATGTGATCATGCAATTGATTGCTCTATTGTTTAGGAACTGTTTCTCCAAGCACAAGGATTTGCAGAGGGCTATTATGCAAATTATTATCGACTTCTCACTTTTATGTGAGAAGGTAGTCAATTGAGATCACATAGTGGTCGCAAAATTGACAGTGAATGAAGTGATTTGTGTCTTAGAGAAGTACTTTCCCCCATCTTTCTTTGACATAAGTGTTAAATTATTGGTACACCTATGCGACGAGGCACTTCTTAATGGACCAGTTAGATATCGATGGATGTATCCATTTGAAAGATTGATGAAAGTTTGTAAAGAATACATTAAGAGTACACGATACATTGAAGGATCAATTGCAGAGGAATACATCACTGTGGAGTCATCAATCTACACTCGTGAATATATGCCTGACTCGACCAGTGTGGATGAAAATGATGAGTTCGTCGATGGGGGTGGAAATTAATGAGATTGCAACATGAACAAGTAGCTCATTATCTATTCGATACACATGAAGATGTAGAATAATGGAAAAAGTAAGCTTAAATTATTTTAACTTTTAAATTATTTTAATTTTTACATGATTAATTTTGTAATACGTTCGTCACAATCTATGCAGAAAATATGAAGCCTGTGAGAATAATAAAAGACGAAAACCAATGGCACAATCAGACCGTGAATTTAGGTTGTGGTTGTCATGCGGGGTAATTATAATGAAAATGGTTTATATTAAATGTCACATTCCAAGAAAGCTTTATAACTAACCTAATTAATTTATCAATATTCTCAGCTCTTAAAGACGGATGATGCAACATCAAGGCTTGCTCGTCTAGCCACTGGACCCTTGTTCATGGCATAAGAGTACAAAAACTATCGATTGAACGGTTACATATTCGGTGCAAGGGTGTACAAGGAAAATGCAAATGTATAGAACTCGGGCATTTCATACAAGTCTCTTACTTTATTTAGAGTGAGCGCTAAAGATAAAAACCTCATTGAAGCTAAAATGACTTACTATGGTGTAATTCGAAATATATGTGAATTGGACCATATAAACTTTAAAAGAGGTTGTATTTTACTGTGATTGGGGAAGTGTTGAGGATAAAAATGCTTGTAAAGTTGATCCTGGCACCAATTTGATCATGGTTGACTTATCCAAGTTGAAGAGCAACACACACGTGAGTGATAAGACTTTTGTTTGTGCTTTTCAAAAGATCAAGCAAGTGTTTTACTCGGAGTATATCAACAACGAGCCATGGTCAATCATTCTATATGCGCCAAAGCATCTAAACAGTAGTGTGAATAATGACCTCAAGTTAAATAATACTGATACCCTGAGTCAAACACTTGCCTGACCTTTTAAAAATGTAAATAATCACCGGACCGATCCATTTTTTTACAGCTTTTGCTCTCTATTTCGCACTAAAGTTTACAGCTTATGATTCACCCAACCACATAATTCTTCACCAAATTCGCATCTGATTATTCCTAACTATTTTTACATGATTTGGGATGATTTCTAATGTTTCAAACACATTAAAACATCACCAAAATCAATCAAGAATGAATCGACCCCAAAAACTCTTTTATAAATCTAGTTTTGTGTTCATCCATGTCATTCAATTTAAAACCCAAATTAAAATCCGTAGTAACAAATCAAAACTCCTCTGATTTATGATTATCTATAGATCTAGACACTAACTACATGAAATTCTACCCAAACATGTGATCAATTAATACTTTTCATCAAATATTTTAAATAGAAACAATTGAAATCATGAAATACCTACACATGGGTATTATAACATCAATTGTATTTGCAATAAACACTTTCCTTTGATTGATTGATCTGATTTCTTGGTTCCTTGTTGATGATTGATTTTTTTCTTCTCCAATCTTCCTTTCCAATTGCCTTGGGATACTAGGTTTCTTCACCGCCTTCAAAATCCCTCTTTAAGCTTTGAAAATAGGTTCTCTCTATCATCTCTAATGGCCTCTCTAACCTTTTTGTGTTATGACCCCTAAACCCAGTCTCTAAATATCAGATATACGGCTCTAATGTTCTTAGGTCCCTTCACCTCTTTTTGAAAAATGATCAAAATGCCCTTAATAGGTGCCGATTTGGTCCAAAATTGATCAGGGACCCAAACTATACCCCCGGGTACCTTATTCCGACTATTTTGACCCATCCAGAATCATTCGTCACCTGTAAATTATCATCCGAGTCTCTTAAAATATATTTCTCATTTCAATTTGCAATAAACACTTGCCTTTGATTGATTGATCTAATGTATTAGTTCTTTGTTAATGATTGATTTCTTCCTTCTCCAACCTTCCTTTCCAATTTCCTTGGGATACTAGATTTCTTCACCATCTTCAAAATCCCTCTTTAAACTTTTAAAATAGCTTATCGCTCTCCTCTCTAATGGCCTCTCTAAACTTTTCGTGTTATGAGCCCTAAACCCAATCTCTAAATATCATATATATGGTTCTAAATTTCGTAGGTCCCTTCACCTCTTTTTGAAAAATGATCAAAACGCCCTTAATAGGTGCCTATTTGGTCCAAAATTTACCCGGGACCCAAACTATACCCCCGGTTACCCTATTCCAACTATTTCGACCCATCCGAAATCATTCTTGACCTCTAAATAATCATCTGAGTCACTTATAATATATTACTCATTTCTCACCTCAAAATAGTCTTCACGCAAGTCCCTGTGAGATAAAATAAAATACACACATATCACTCGCTATGCCGTATAACCACAATTATCAATTATTTACTAAACACACTTAGTAAATATCATAATGCAATATTAATCAGTACATATCTCTTAATTAATATATAATAGCCACAATTATTATTTAATTACATTAAATTACTTCACTCACGTAATTTAATTAAAAACATATTTTTACTAATTAATTTCACAAATTAATTAAATAAAAATACACAGAAATATGGGGTATTACATACTTCCCCCTTACAAAGGAATTTCGTCCTCGAAATTAGGGCAAGACTAGTACTAAAACTTAGGATCTTTAACATCACTACATCCTTTGGTACCCAAATTCAAATCATAATAACATAAGGGTCACTCCACTATACACCTGCTAGTGGTACCAACCTATCAAAAGGATTAATCACTCTAGCCCAAGTTTATCAACACTTTCTCAATTCACTACATATTGACATGCTATATCAGTCATGTGATCTCAATATTGGCTTTTTCATCACCATGTTGATAAAAGGTCTCACAACCCTAAATGCCAATTCCCCTTTTTCACACAACTCAAAACTCCCTTCATGGGAGAAATTAAGATAACATCTGACCACTCATGTTAGTATTTAAAACTTCGATTCATGGTGACATAACCCTTACGACATTCAAAAGCCACCCAAAATAGTTTGTGGTTCACTCCACTATTAACAACGGACTCCAAATCACGATCAGTCCAAAAATCTAGTTATCCTCTCCCCTCTAATCAACCAGAGGGTGAACGTCAAGGCTTTCCACACAAAACCTTAATAGGTACGTCATCCTTGATAAACTGGTACAAGTTATTACACACAACTCTACCAATGGTAATTTCTCCCCTCAATTACCCTACAAGGCACCACCCACACTACTCGTATTATCCAGTATAATAAAACACCACGCATCTAACCATCGGTCTATAGGTGATACAATATGCCTAACACAAAACTTCGTCACCATCACTTTCTGATAATCACTATCAGAGGTGGGATTACAGGATCTCATCCTGATTCACAAAAATATTGGGAGGCACCTTGCACCGGTGCAATCCTTATTTTCAAAGAAAGAATAACAATTACTTCATCTCAATCAATCCATTCCATACACACGGAGGAATTCTTGGCCTAGTCACAATGTAGGCTTGTTACCAAATTCCGGTTGATTATCTCGAGTCAACCTTTTTCCATCTATGAGCGGTACATCCGGAGATAATTTCACTATGTCTCAGCCAACACTAATTCTCACTTATAATGTCTCACATTAAGTGGTACTTTATACTCCCCTTCTTTCCCCCGGTATGCCAAAAGTCACGGCTCGTGCACTTTTCACAACTAGCACCCTTATTGGGTCTTTTTACCCCATAGTTATCAACATTCTATTTATATGAAAGCCACTCTCAACATTTGACTGTGTAAGGCTTCGCTCAATTTTTTCATAACAGTTGGATCTCCTTTTTATTAAGAGATATCCTTTGAATCACTTCCCACAGCCTTTCAACCCATCTCGGTGTGTTACTTTCATTTCACACATTAACTCGGATTATCATCATTCTCACACAACATTCAATCTATCATACAACTACGGATTTATCAATAATTGTCCTCAGGCATATGTTCCACACCTTGATTCCGACGTCCTCCTATTTTGAACGGTTTATAAACCAACTAACCATGGCGCCCATACACCCTATAATCGGTGCATATATACACAACACTGGAAACGTCACACACACTTTCCTTAAAGATGGCCTCGCATTCTCGATGTGCCTATAACTCATGGGTATTCTTAATCTCCCCATAAATTGAAATGTATTCCTACTTAACATCTTCCCACCTTTCAGAGTGTTTTCTCTACATATCCATTGATTAACATTCAAAACTGATGCCCTATCATCCATCAATGTCTCTCTACCCATGACATTCGTCAAAGTCCATACGTATCTCATCACACAACAACATTCAAACAAGGAACTTCCCAATACTCTATCACTCAGCATTGGTGGTAATTAAATGCCATAAACCTCAATATCCTAACCGCGACTCTCAAAATCCTGTCCCCAGACATATAAATATAAATCCCAACTCCCACATCTCTAAAGGAGTGCTATAACAATGAATTCTCCCTATCACCAAGTTCTGAGCGCTAAACATAATAATGATCTAAATCTCTCCGCTCAACAGTAAATCCAATATACCTCCATGCACATCAATAAATTCCATATACACCGGGATCAAATATCTCCAGACAACCATACTCTCCAAAGTATTTATCATTATATAATATAGATGTGATCCCGACCCACTTTCAGGTGAGGCCTCGTCAAACAACACATGCTACAATGGAACATTAAAATGATGGCCTTGTTATCAGAGCCCTCTATCATTCCACCCACATCGCTAATCAATCCTTATACAGGATTATATCACACTCATATGATACATCATTAGGATGAGTAATTTGATTATACATATATTCCCTATGCCTACACTCGCTCCCCCTGCGGATAGTACTAAAGAGAGCCTCGTTATACAAAGGCAACAATATACACACTATAGTGTTATCAACGATATACCCACTAAATTCGTCTTATGTGCGAATCTAGTGCTAGCGGACTATTGTGACCCGCTCGTGTCACATAAAACCTACCCCACTAACCCGAGGATAAAACTCATACTTCCAATTGTAAAAAATGTTGGTGTCTCAAATGGTTCTTAGAAATGACATGCATGTCCGAACTAAACCAAAACTATCTTAATCATTTCCCCAGCTAGGCATCATACTCATGTAATTTTTACTCACTTTGGGAAAAATCAATGCACGTGGTCTTACTCTCCACATAAAATTCCTTTTCAAATAATCCCCTATCCCTTGGCCATACTGACCATACTAGGGTTGTCCTTCTCTCGAACCCTTGTAGCCTCGACCCCGACGGCCACCCCCATTGTTCCCTTAGCTTTGTTGTTCTTAAGGAACAGACTACTGGCCTTACCAGTCCCAACTGAATCCATCGCCACTGGAATTCAGCTATTTGAATCATTTAAATGGGTCCCCTGATGGGTTTCCCCCTTGCAGAGTTTAGCTAGAACCGTTACCTCCGATCTTACTCCCTGACTAAGTTCTCCAATTTTTTAGATCCCCTCACAAGGAAGCATCAATATCAACACTGCCAAAAGCACAACATCATCACCATCTGCATCAATCGCCCAAGAAGAATTTCCCTTTAAGTGTTGGTGACTCCTCTCGTGAGTCCATTACTTACCTTAAAGGATATTTTCTCCATTGTACCAAATATGGTGATTCACTCCCACCATTACAACACAGCTCCGAAGAAAAATTTACCCCAATTCACTTTCGGGTATATATATTACTTCCTACTATATTCCAAAGCCTTTGGGTATTCTATATCCATTGGCTACACGCACAATCTTCGCTTCTAATAAAATTCAAATGGGTGGTCCTCTTCAAAGACCCCTCTGACTCTCTCCCATCCTAACCACACTAGGGAGTCTAATTTAGCACCACTCTCTGCTATAGCGGGACAATAATATGTTCTTCACTCTAACAATCCTTATAGCTCCATTATCCTGAGCAATAATAGGGGTGACCTCTGCCACGGTCATCAACCCAAAAATATTCTTCAACGCTAACTGAGCGCTGCCTCCTGCTGCCATTCCAACGGCCCTCATTGGTCGTCCTATGCACAATTGTCATACGAAGCACACCCGTCCATATAAAAGATTCACTAATATTTATACACTATAATAGGAGAACGTAAGCCATGTACCCGGTGCTACAGATCCGAGTCTTTGGAATGAAACCATCAAGTATGGCATCCCTGTGGATGGACACCTAAAAGATTTTAAAAATATTTTTATAACAAGAGTTAGTACTCAAAACATTTGAAAACATTTAACAAGTAATTTATCGCAATTAAAATCGATTATTGATTACACATGTTAGGTTCACGCACACTCCCTTGAGTTTTCTCACCTCTCATCTAATGTGCACACTTAACGTTCTTATACTTAGCCTACCTAGCTATCATACCCAAGTTATCTCGACTAAAGTATATAACCGATCTTATCAAGTCTACTCTCCCGTACCGCCCATACAACACGCTTCATTATTAACATTTCTCGCATGTTATTCAATTTTCAAATAACATTCACATATGTCATGTTTAATCATCATAATTAAGTCTCACTAATTAATTCATATAGCATTTCACGTCTAATCAGCATTCAACTTCCATAATTAAGTTTCACTACTTAATTCATAAATCATTTCAAAGTTACCATTCAACTTCCAAAATTACGTTTCACTACTTAAGTTATTATAGATATTCCCAATCTATTTTAAATCTTGAAATTAAGTTTCTCTCTACTTAACTTATCATATATATATATATATATATATATATATATATATATATATATATATATATATATATATATATATATATATATATATATATATATATATATCATCTACATGTCTACTCTCGCACATAAGTAGAATATTATGAAGTATAAATTTCACACACAATATATACTATAAGGATATTGGTTCGGATAATCATCGATCCCCATCATCCTATCATTTACATTGGTCCGGATATCCCTTGACCCCAAGATAAATGTTAGGCATATGTAAATTGGTTAGGATACTCCTCGACCCTAATATCTTTCATCTTCAATTTGGTCCGGATACTCATCGACCCCAAATCGAGCTTTCATGTATTGGTCCGAATAATAGTTGAATCCAATATAGAATTAAGCACATTTTATGTATATCTATTTCGTACACAATATATATACTATAAAATCACCTCCATGTATCACATTTTAGGGGTTATTGGCTCGAAATCCTCCCTCGATCACCAATAGTGATTTATATCTCTTGGCTCAGAATCATACCTCGAGCACCAATATTTATTTAGTATACTATACGTATTCACACAGCCTACATATTACTATGCATCAATAGGTATTTACACAACCCAATAATACATGTGAGTACGTAGTATATATATCTCTCATACTCGTCGTACTATATACTTTACGATTTATCTCTCTATCGTATATATAGTAATGTTCACATAACTCTAAGGGTCCAAGTTACCCTTATACCAATTTCAATACTTAAGCCTAACTTACCCTACTAGTCTATTCCTTAATTCATTTGGTTTCTATAATTCTTTATCCATCCCTCAGATTAATTACGGATTTCTTTAACCAATTACATTCCTGTCATAATTCTCTCTCTAAGACGAAGTCGTACTCCCATCATAGGCCGACTATAACATAATAAGTCTCTTAATATTATTTTCACAAGTGCCTAACGGTTTTCCACCACTTCCATTTAGGAATACGAGAGAAAAAGGAAAATTTCCAAATTTCAGAGAGCAGAACCAATCCGACTTCCTAGGACCGGACCGATCCATTTTTCTGCAACTTTTGCTCTCTGTTATGCAGCAACGTTTACACCATATGATTCACCCAAACCACATAATTCTTCACCAAATTTTCATCCGATTATTCCTAACTATTTCTACATGAGTTCGGATGATTTCTAATGTTTCAAACACATTAAAACTTCACCGAAATCAATCAAGAATGAATCAACCCCCAAAACTCTTTTATAAATCTAGTTTTGCATTCATCCATGTCATTCAATTTAAAACCCAAATTAAAATCCGTAGTAACAAATCAAAAATACTCTGATTTATGTGCCCAAATATGTGATCAATTGATACTTTTCATCGAATATTTTAAATAGAAATAATTAAAATCATGAAATCCCTACACATGGGTATTCTAACATCAATTAAATTTGTAATAAACACTTACATTCGATTGATTGATCTGATTTATTGGTTCTTTGTTGATGATTGATTATTTCCTTCTCCAATCTCCCTTTCTAGTTGCCTTGGGATTCTAGATTTCTTCAATATCTTCAAAATCCTTCTTTAAGCTTTGAAAATAGGTTCTCTCTCCTCTCTAATGGCCTATCTAACCTTTTTTGTTATGAACCCTAAATCCAATCTCTAAATATCAGATATATGGCTCTAAACTTCGTAGGTCCCTTCACCCCTTTTTGAAAAATGACCAAAAAGCCCTTAATAGGTATCGATTTGGTCCAAAATTGACCAGGGACCCAAACTATACCCCCGGGTAATCTATTCCGACTGTTTCGACCCATTTGGAATCATTCGTGACCTCTAAATTATCATCCGAGTCACTTAAAATATAGTTCTCATTTGTCACCTCAAAATAGTCTACACGCGAGTCCCGGTGAGATAAACTAAAATATGCACATATCGCTCGATATGTCGTATAACCACAATTATATATTATTTACTATTCACACTTAGTAAATATCATAATGCAATATTAACAGTATCTATCTATCGATTAATATATAATAACCACTATTATTTAATCGCATCAAATTACTTCACTCACGTAATTTAATTAAAACGTATTTTTCCTAATTAATTCCTCAAATTATTTAAATAAAAATACATAGAAATACGGGGCATTACACATGTTAAAGCAATTGAGGGATCAATATAAGACGTGGAAGAAGAGTTTTCAGGCACGGTACTTTGCAAAGACCCGGGAGTCCATTCTAAGACTACCTAACACCGTCCCCCTCAAGGAGCCTATCTCATTGGCATAGTGGCAAAAGTTTATCGACAATGAGACCAATGAGATAAAACTGGCATCTCTCCAATCAAGAGGGGACAACTAGGCAAAAAAGTTGGATGTGAACTACACCGGGTGGACGTCTTACGTCGAGGTGGAGCACAGGATTGCAAGTTTTAATTTTTTTTTTAATTTTAGTTATTCTAATTTAGCATTACTTACTAATTCTGTATTAATTTATTTCAAGACACAGGGAGTGGCCCTGGGGGTAGGCCACATAGGCTCGATACCTATGTGGCAATTCGAATGAAAAAAGGAAACGACAAGGAGGTGGCCTCGAGCGTCGCAGCCACCATTGTAAGTTATAAATGTTTAATTTTTTTAATTATGTTATAATTTTTATTTACTTAATTAAATAATTGTGTAATTTTTCTCCTTTAAGGGAATGCTTAAGAAAGTTCATGAGTCGCAGTCTGATGCTGATAAAGCATCTTTGGCTACGGACGCACTCAGCCAAAGTGTTCGGGGAGGATCACAAGGGGAGGACTGGGGGGGTGAGATCATGGGTGGAGAAGTCTAGGATCATCGGAATGGAGATGAAAAATAGCGGGTTGGCACATAAGGTAGACACCCATGATGATAAGATATAAAAATTGGAGGCGACGGTCTTAGATATGTACGCCTTCATAAAGCGTTAGTTGGGAAAGCGCAAGGGCAGGGGCAAGGGGAAGGAGAAGGAGGTAGAGGTAGACGAGGATGAGGATGAGGATGCCACTGCTTCATCGCCGATACACACTAACTCTATGCCATATGATGATCCATTTCCCATCATGACCCCATCGATCGACCTATGTCAACACTCGGTTGGTCGATCGTGCATCTACTTGACATATATTGTGGGCAGCCGATAGTGAGGGGGTTAATGTATCCAAACTTCCTCCCGAGTATGCTAGTTCATGGACGTCCCCTCCAAGACATTGAGGCAAGAGTCTGCGTCACACATATGGTGGAGGTAAAGGATAACTCACCTTTATGGTTGCGCGAACAATGCGGCGTTCAACATATTATGGGGTGTCTCAATTCATATGTCGTGTGGCCTTCCTTCCTCCTTCGATCTGCTTAAGATCCTTCTTCATGACAATATTTCTATCTTTTTATTTGGATATTTGTATATTGGATTGTATTTGTATTTTTTTAATTTTGGTACATGTTGGTTTGGATATGGATATTTGTATTTCTATTTTATTTGGATATGGATTATATATGCCATGATTTGGTATATTATTTCTACTTTATTTGGATATATGTTGTTTGGACAGGTACAATTTTGTTATAATAGGTACAAATATACTACTGGGCAGTGGCAGTGGCCATATTGCCCGGCAATTGTTTTAAAATTCTACCCAGAAGATCGTGGCAATTTTTTGTCTTGTCATGTCTTTGACCGTGACAAAAACTTATCAAGGTCAAATACCGTGACAAGATCGTGACAAGTCTAATGAACTTGTCATGGTCTTTGACCATGACAAGTCCATGACAACTAAGTTGTCACCCCCAGACTTGTCACGGTCAATGACCGTGACAATTTGGACTTGTCACGATCAAAGATCGTGACACGTCAGCAGTTTTGGTGTAGTGGTTAGACATAATCCAAAGACATGACCAAGGTGGTAACCATCCAAATACGTGACCACCATAAACAATTTGTGACTAAGGCTGTAAGGGGTGACCTAAGCAAGGTACTGGTCACAGTTACAGACCCTAACCACCATGATCAGGGCTCTATACCATAACCCCACCATAACCCTTTAGGCGGGAAAGTTGGTGTGAATTTTTTTAAGTGGAGGGTCACAATTTTGGCCGTGACCAAACTATGACAAACTATAGTGAATCATGGTCACGGATTTGAATGTGACCCCTAGTAGTGACAAAATTATAATTTTAATTTGTTACGTCCCAATAGTCAAGGTTTGGGACCGTGACCAAATGTTGGTGATTACTTAGGTCACGGCTGGGGACTGTGACTATTTATGGGGACCTGTGACAATTTATTTAGTTACAAGATTGGTCGCGACTAATGATCGTGACCATTTTTCAACTATAAATAAAATATCCCTATGGTTTCTTTTCATTTCATTAATATTTACCTCTATTTATTGCTCTCATTCTCACTCTCTTTTCACTCTCACCCATCTGCGCTCGTCTCAATCTCTATCACCCACTGGCGTCACTCTCTTTATCTTTCATCGATAAAACTCTATCTTTCAGACACGTGCACGCACATATGTGTGTGTGTGTGTGTATGTGTATAGAGAGTATCTTCTGAGGTCCGTCTATACATACCACCTATGCAGACTAATTTTTTTAAATTGTAAAAAAAAAAATTGAGTTGATTTTTTGCCTGATATTTGAACATTTTAGGGAACCCCTCAAAACAATATCATATCAAAATGAATTATTTTTCTATTTAAGAAAAATCATTCAAAATATGTCAGTTTCTAAGTTGCTTAAAAGCTGACATAATATCACTGATTTGTTAAAATATTGAAAAAATAATTTTGAGTTGTTTTTTTGTGGGGTTTCCTCAAATGTTTAAATACCACACAAAAAACTAACTGAAAATAGTATTTTTTTAATTATTTTAAAAAAATAATCCGCACAGATAGTATGTAGAGGATCCTGCATATATATGTGTGTATGTGTGTGCGTGTGTGTGTGTAATAAAATTGGGTAAATGCTAAAAATTAGATCCATTAAGTTATGTAAATGTAAAATTATAATTAAAATCTGGTATATACGTGAAATTGGACCCATTTGGTTATGTAAATATGAAATTGATATCGAAATTGTGTATATACATAAAATTGGACCCCTTAGATGAGTTTGGATTTACATATGTTGATCTTGGTAAAGTTAACCATAAGAATGAGCCCTTTATTTTAGCTGCTCAACCCAAAAAATATTTTTTGTGCTATAGACCAACTCAATCCTAAATGGGCAATCGTTCTTGTAACTCCACAAAAATTTTATACTTATGATTGCAATGATGATGAATACACTAATCGACGTGCCGAATATCATGTCACCACCAATGAATTGCCAAATGCTTAATTGATCAATGAAAGTGAAGAGTCACGTGCACATGTATATTGTTAGGGCATTTGGATCGAGGATCCATATTGGAAGTAAATAAAGAGTGTCAGTTATGTTGCACGTGTATTTACAATTATGTATGCCTATTAAGGTGGTTGGACGGTGTCTATCATCATTGTAATTTCAAATTTTCTATTAGTCTATAGTATTAAGGCAGTAAATTGGAGACCTTATAATTATGAAGTACTTTTTGTTGAATATTGTTGGGAAAAGTATCTTGAAGGGCTAAATTTGATTTATTTCCCCTCTTTTGGATTAGTCAACTTTATGCCTTCCCTTTCTTAGCTTGTTACTTATTTTACTTTGAAATATTACAGTTGATATTGTATTTTGATTAGTTTAAGTTTGATGGTAATGGTGGACAAAATGGTTAAGTGTAAGTTTGGCACCCTTTTTTGCATCAAGTTATAATCTGTTGTTTGTTCATAAAATTTTATCTATAAATGCTCTTTAATGAATTTATACTCCCATTGTTTCTCCTTGTGGCTGATGTTTTAACGTGGGTAAAAGGAACTTATTTTAACAAAGGTGATACTTCTAACTCACAAAAAAATATGGATATAGCAAGTTTCTTTATTTCTCATAACTTAGCTTTTTGAAAGATATTCATATGACTATATTTTGTAAACGCATATTTTAATTCAACTCATGTTTTATGAAATTACATCTGATTTCCTATATTTAAAGATTTATTTAGTTTGTTTGTTATTGTAGTGGATATAGGAAAGGAAGATGACTTCCATTCTAGTTGGATGAAAAATTTCTCAAAGTCACTAAGAAATTCAAGTAATAAAAAATGAAAAGTTAGAGGTGAGAATGTTTTAAAAAGGATAAGCAAAAGGGTTTTCAGCAATCGATTACAAGTAACTTACAAAAAAAATGGATAACCAAATGGTATGACAAGGTCTGCTTTTGCAGGTTATAGGGAGTTTTTGGCAAGGGTAATAGTGCCAATAAGATATCTAAGGTAGCCTCATGTGCCAAAGTCATTAACGAAGAACTTATGGGTAGTTATGGAGGTAATTGTTAATTGATTTTTATTTATTTTAGTATTATTTGAAGTTTCTGGTATGTAATATAATATTTACTACTTGCTAAATTTAATATGGATCCAAAGTCAAAGAACACAATGATATCTGATATTTATTGCTTGGGGAAGAATTTTAAATGAGAACTTACCAGGAATTACATCAATCCATTTAAAATGATCCATATAAGCTTAGGAACCATTCAAATGCCTATAAAACGTTTATTGACTGGGAGTATCGGGATAAGTTTGTAAGAGGAAGAAATATAAAAAGTTTCAGGTATATATTTAAAAAAATCTTGTATACATGTTCACATTTATTTATGGTATGGATAAATTATTATATTAACTATATGTGCAATGCATATAAACTAAGTGAATTAGAATTAGAAAAGCGAGCAAAGAATAAGTATAACCACAAGCTTAGTAAGTTAGGCTATGGAGGTCTTGAAAAAATTATGGCACATGGTTTTATTCTTGTATTATTTTATAATATTAATACACAAAATTATTGGACAAATAACTAATCACCTTCTTATTATTGATTTATAATTATAGAAAGAAAAACATAGAGACGCATTTGATGAGGATGACGGGTCTCTGATGTGGATAACAGATCAAAAATATAGAATCACAGAATATCAATACAATGCAACCATGGAAGTTAGTATAAAACTTGTGAGTTCATCTAGTATTGTGAAAAAACTACCAATCATGTTCTTCTCCAACATGTGCATACTCTTGATAAATTTTCATTATTGAGGACGTGTTATAAAAGGAAAGTACATGATGAGAGCTTAGTAACTCAAGGAACCTCTTACATTCCTAACCTTGGTACTCCAGAGCATAGTGGTTGAGTAAGGGGACTGGGAAAAAGATTCACTACTATAACCTACTTCCATCTCCCTAGACGTGGATTGAAATAATATATTAAAAATCTAGAGTTTAAGTTGCGTCTCACTACACCAAATCTTCACTATTGTCACGGTCATTGGCCTTAACAAGTTCGACTTGTCAAGGTCAATGACCGTGACAATTCGGTGTGAGACAACTTTTTTTGTCACAGACGTGTCACGGTCATTGACTGTGACAAGTTCATTAGAATTGTCACGGTCGTGTCATGGGCTATGACCGTGACAAGTTTAGTCACGGTTATTAACCGTGACAAAGCCTTGAACCTTTTTTAAAAAATTGTCACGGTCAATGACCGTGAAAATTCTGGACAGAATTTAAAAGAAATCTGTTGGGCAGTATAGCCACTGCCACTGCTCAGCAGTATATTTGTACCTGTTATAGCAACGTTGTACCTGTTCAAACATCATATATCCAAACAAACTATAGATAATTCAAATATATATTCAAAATAGAAACAATATACATGACGATATAATCCAAATATAATTAAAATGTACCAACTTAAAAATAATGTCACTACATGTCTGGGGTAAATGTGAGGAGGTGAGTAGGCCACACGATATACGAATTGACACACCCACTAATATACATCGTGCCGCATTGTTCGCGTAACCACAATAGGGAGTTCTCCTTCCCGGGTATCACATGAATGACGCTCACTTTGGACTCGATCTCTAGAAGCGCACGTTCATGAACTATTCCACCCTGGACAATATTCGGGTCCCTCAACCCCCGCCCTATCCGCTGGCCATCAAATACGTCCAATATGAACACGCTCGTACAACCAATTGTCAACATCGGTCTGGGGGAGGGAGCCAAATAAGGAAGTGGATCACCGAAGTACGCACGTGTCGGTGATGAAGCAGCGAGGTCCACATCCTCGTCATCCTGCAACTCGTTCTCCCGCACCTCCTCCTCCTCCACCGCCTTATCCTTTACTTTACCCTTACGGTCTCCTCCCAACGTACGCTTCATGAATGAGTACATATCTTGGACCGTCGCCTCCAAACGGGACAGCTTCGCGTCATGTGAATCCACCGTTCGAGCCAACCCGGTGTCGCTCGTCTCCAATCTGATGATCCTAAATTTCGCCACCCGCGAGCTCACCCCCTTGTCCTCCCCTTGCGATCAGAGCCAAGAACTTGGCTGAGTGCGTCTGTGGACAAAGATGCCTTGTCGGCATCAGACTGCGACTCATGCACTTACTTAAGCTTTGCCTGAAACGACAAAAAGTACATGATTAGTAAAATAAGTAAACTAAAAAATTATAACGTAATTAACAAAAATTAAACTTTCAAATTACTTACAATCGTGGCCGCGATGCTCGGGGACACCTCCTTGTCCTTCCCCTTCTTCGTCCGAAGAGCCACATAAGTATCGAGCCTATGTGGCTTACCCCTTGGGCCACTCCCTACCCCTTGAAATAAAATAAAGTAAAATTAGTATCGGCCCCTGAAAGTAAAATAATGAAGAATAATATATTTCTGTAGTTATAGAAAAATTAAATCTTACCTTCATCCTATGCTCCACCTCGGTGTAAGACGTCCGGCCGAAGTAGTGCACGTCCGTCTTTTTTGCCCGATTTTCCCTCCCCGATTGGCGAGATGCCAATTGTCGATCCTCGATATCATTGTCAATGAACTTTTGCCATTGTGCCAATGAGATCGGCTCCTTGGGCGGGATGGATCCACGCCATTGGATAATGGACTCTCGTGTTTTCCCAAAGTACTGTGTCCGCATATTTTTCTTCCACGTCTTGTGATGCTCCCTCAACTGCTCCAAGACGGAATCGCGTAGCTTTGGATCCAAGTTGAATTGTTCCTGTCCAACAAATACAATGTTAGTTGCGAATAAATATAAATATAAATATAAATATAAAGTGAAATTGAAATTGAAATTGAAATATAAATATATTACCTGTAGTTCCGCCCAAACAGCTAACTTGAGCTCATATGGCACCTCCTTCCAACTCATAAACCCTGGGCCGATGATCGTCTTTAGCAGCTCGAGGGATCTCGCTAATAGCTCCGATTTTTTCTCGACGGTCATCCCAAATTTTCCATATTTGGGGAGCCTAGGGGCCGAGGAGCCCTCGTCGTCTCCGCTACCACCGAGCCCAGATGACATCATCATCTTCGCCTTAATACCTGAAGGAGACATTTGTTGTAAAAAAATGTTATTAGTACAGATAAAAAAAATGTTATTAGTACACATAGACACACCACACACGCACACGTACCCCACCCCCACCACACACACGCACCACCACCACCACAACACACACGCACACGTACACCACCACCCCAACCACCCCTGCCCCCACCCCCTCCCCCCTCACCCCACCCCCACTACACACATGCACACGTACACGTACACCCCCCCACCCCTACCCCCACCTCCCACCACACCCCCTACCCCCCTCCCCCACCACCCCCCACCACACACATATATACACACACATATACACATACACACATAAATATGTCTAAATTAGTTGAAAACATCTAACGTGGAATAGATGTAAAGCATGGAATTATTATTATATATATTATATATGCACGGAATAGATGTAAAGCATGTAAAGCATGGAATTATTAGTACACATAGACACACACCCCTACCCCACCCCCTCCCCCCCCCCTCACCCTACCCCCACCACACGCACGCACACGTACACGTACACGTACACGTACACCCCCCACCACCCCCGCCCCCACCCCCACCACACACACGCACACGTACATGTACACCCCCCACCACCCCCACCCCCTCCACCCACCACACCCCCTACCCCCTCCCCCACCACACATATATATACACACACACATATACACATACACATACACACATAAATATGTCTAAATTAGTTGAAAACATCTAACGTGGAATAGATGTAAAGCATGGAATTATTATTATATATATTATATATGCACGGAATAGATGTAAAGCATGTAAAGCATGGAATCTTTAGTCCTTAAGGTTCATCTGACCTAAACTATAGATTGTGTCTCACTCATAACGAACCAAGTCTATTTAACTTGATAGAGTCAAACGTTCTGATACATGAGAGAGACAATTTATATATAATACAAATGTTTACTTTTTCAGTAAGACTTTTGCCAACATTTAGTGAACAATAATGGTTCTTTCGCTTTTGTTTGTTAAATACTAATCTACTAAGAATTTGGCGACATCCACGATGAAAAAAATTGGTAGGAGAAAAATGCTACCAATTTAATGTTTTAATGGTGAAGGAAAGTTTAAAATAACCTGCATTATTAAAAAATAAATATCTTTCAACAGAAAGAATGCATTGATTTCTTTAACTCCAAGAATAAAAATTCTAGAATCACTTAGAAATAAAATCACAACGAATTATTTTTTATCTTTAACCATAGTCAAAATATCATAATCTTCTCTTTGAAATTAAAATTAGACACAAATATACAAGTACAAATATCTTCAATGTGGAATTAAGTCGATAACACTAATATTCTAAAGTTCATGAACGATATCTAACCTAAGACAAAAGTATAGGTTAAGCAACAACATATTAACATGTGAATTGTCTAATTCGAATGAAAATGAGTTAATCTTTATATACATAATCATCAATATTAATCTAAATTAGCTTATACCCATACAAGGATAATTTTATATACATAATCATCAATGTTTTTCCTCTAATATAACAACCCCTATTTTCCACATACTCACCCACCACATACACACACACATACACACACATATATATATACATACACACATGTATCACTACACCAAAAACAGGAATCTGGCACGGTTTAAAACTGTGCCAGATCAAATCTGGCACGGTTTTGAACTGTCCCAGAATCAGGTGTTCCAAAATGACCATTTTTTTCTCGCACGGCTCAAAAGTGTGCCAGATTTGGCCAAACAGGAACACTTCTGGCACACTTTTAAACCGTGCCAGAATTTGATATTTCTGGCACACTTTTGGCACAATTTTTAACTGTGCCAGATTCAACACAGTTTTAAAAAAATTGGCACAGTTCAAAATCGTGCCAAAATATGATACACTTTTGCCACGGTTTTGAACTGTGCCAAATTTTTTTATAAAAAGAAAAAAAAATAATTAATTCAAAGCAAAAAAAATCACAAATTAAAAAAATTGCATGTTGTTGATAAACTAATGTACATACAAACTTCAAAATATTACAAGTCTTTAATAGTTCACAGGCCAAAAAAAAATTGGGCAGAGTTTCCTCTATTTTCTGGACATTCCAAAACCTGCTAATACAAAACCTGCCTAACATAAAGCCCGCAGGGCCACAAAATATAACAATTAGCTTACAAAAGCCCACACGGCCATAAAAGTTAACAATAAAACTACAAAGGCCCGCACGACCATAACACAAAAAAATGAAATCATGAATAAACCCCTTGTTGTAAACCATTGAGTTCTCTGTGTGTTTCACGTGAATAAATGCCAACAATAAACTGTTATCCTGCAAAAAAAATAGGATACAAAAAAGATACGATATTAGTAACCCAATAATTTACAAAAAAAAATTAATCAAAACTAAAAAAATTACATATAGGAGTGGAAATTATCGTCATATTCTCAAATCGGGAGACCCGGGACTACGCAGTCAGTTCCAACAAGTTACATTGGTCCCGTGCGAGGTGTTCATGCCTCCTACGGGGTTGTTTGGGGGTTGGTTTGGGTTTTCACCCTTTAATGGCTTGTTTTTAAGTCTAAGTGTGATTTTTGCAAATTATCGTCATATTCTCAAACCGGGAGACCCGGGACTACGCGGTCAGTTCCAAAAAGTTACATTGGTCCCGTGCGAGGTGTTCGTGCCTCCTACGGGGTCGTTTGGGGGCTAGTTTGGGTTTTCACCCTTTAACGGCTTATTTTTAAGTCGAAGTGTAATTTTTGCAAATTATCATCGTATTCTCAAACCGAGAGACCCGAGAATACGCAGTCAGTTCCTACAAGTTACATTGGTCCCGTGCGAGGTGTTCGTGCCTCCTACGGGATCGTTGGGGGCTGGTTTGGGTTTTCACCCTTTAACGACTTGTTTTTAAGTCTAAGTGATTTTTGCAAATTATCATCATATTCTCAAACCGAAAGACCCGAGACTACGCGGGCAGTTCCAACAAGTTATATTGGTCCCGTGCGAGGTGTTTGTGCCTCCTACGGGGTCGTTTGGAGGTTGGTTTGGGTTTTCACCCTTTAACGGCTTGTTTTTAAGTCTAAGTGTTGATTTTTGCAAATTATCATCATATTCTCAAACCGGGTGACCCGGGACTATGCGGTCAATTCCTACAAGTTACATTGGTCCCGTACGAGGTGTCTGTGCCTCCTACGGGGTCGTTTGGGGGCTGGTTTGGGTTTTCACCCTTTAATGGCTTGTTTTTAAGTATAAGTGTGATTTTTTCAAATTATCGTCGTATTCTCAAGCCGGGAGACCCGGGACTATGCGGTCAGTTCCAACAAGTTACATTGGTCCCGTGCGAGGTGTTCGTGCCTCCTACGGGGTCGTTTAGGGGCTGGTTTGGGTTTTGACCCTGTAACGGATTGTTTTTAAGTCTTAAGTGTTGATTTTTGTAAATTATCGTCATATTCTCAAACTACGCGGTCAGTTCCTACAAGTTACATTGGACCCATGTGAGGTGTTCGTGCCTCTTACGGGATTGTTTGGGGGTTGGTTTGGGTTTTCACCCTTTAATGGCTTGTTTTTAAGTCTAAGTGTTGATTTTTGCAAATTATCGTCGTATTCTCAAACCGGGAGACCCGGGACTATGCAGTTAATTCCTACAAGTTACATTAGTCCCGTGCGAGGTGTCCGTACCTCCTACGGGGTCGTTTGGGGGCTAATTTGGATTTTCACCCTTTAACGGCTTGTTTTTAAGTCTAAGTGTGATTTTAGCAAATTATCATCGTATTCTCAAGCCGGGAGACTCGAAACTACGCGGTCAGTTCCAACAAGTTACATTGGTCCCGTGCGAGGTGTTCGTGCCTCCTACGGGGTCGTTTAGGGGTTAGTTTGGGTTTTCTCCCTGTAACGGCTTGTTTTTAAGTCTAAGTGTTGATTTTTACAAATTATCGTCATATTCTCAAACTACGCGATCAGTTCCTACAAGTTACATTGGTTCCGTGCGAGGTGTTCGTGCCTCTTACGGGGTCGTTTGGTGGCTGGTTTGGGTTTTCACCCTTTAACGGCTTGTTTTTAAGTCTAAGTGTGATATTTGCAAATTATCGTCATATTCTCAAACCGAGAGACCCGGGATTACGCGGTCAGTTCCAACAAGTTACATTGGTCCCGTGCGAGGTGTTCGTGCCTCCTACGGGGTCATTTGGGGCTGGTTTGGGTTTTCACCCTTTAACGGCTTATTTTTAAGTCTAAGTGTTGATTTTTGCAAATTATCATCTTATTCTCAAACCAGGAGACCCGGGAATACACGTTCAGTTCCTACAAGTTACATTGGTCCCGTGCGAGGTGTTCGTGACTCCTCTTCACCCTTTAACGGCTCATTTTTAAGTCTAAGTGTGATATTTGCAAATTATCGTCATATTCTCAGACCGGGAGACCCGTGACTACGCGGTCAGTTCGTACAAGTTACATTGGTCCTGTGTGAGGTGTTCGTGCCTTTACGGGGTCGTTTGGGGGTTGGTTTGGGTTTTCACCCTCAAACGGCTTGTTTTCAAGCCTAATCTACATATTTTGAAATTATCGTCATTATCTCAAACCGGGAGGCCCGCGACTACGCGGTCAGTTCGTACAAGTTATATTGGTCCCGTGCGAGGTGTTCGTGCCTCTTACGGGGCCATTTGGGGGCTGGTTTGAGTTTTCACCCTCAACCGGCTTGTTTTCAAGCCTAATCTACATATTTTGAAATTATCATCATTATCTCAAACCGGGAGGCCCACAACTACGCAGTCAGTTCCTACATGTTACATTGGTCCCGTACAAGGTGTTCGTGGCTCTTACGGGGCCGTTTGGGAGCTAGTTTGGGTTTTCACCCTCAAACAGCTTGTTTTTAAGCCTAATCTAGATATTTTTAAATTATCGTCATATTTTCAAACTGGGAGACCCGTGACTACGCGGTTAGTTCCTACAAGCTACATTGATCCCGTGCGAGGTGTTCCTACCTCTTACGGGACCATTTGGGAGTTGGTTTGGGTTTTCACCTTCAAACGACTTATTTTTAATATTTGAAATAAATAACATGAAAGAAGCCAAATGATGCTAATATTTTAGGTAAAGATGTGAATTGACAAAAGTAATGCAAAAGCACTGATCATATGTATACCCCAATGACCACATGCATTCCAGTTCGATCCCTCGCATCACGAATGTCACTTATGCCTTCCAAATTCTGAAAATATAAAAGATAAAAATCAACAATAGCAAGTGCAAATTGTATCAACAAAATAGATAAGTATGAATATGATTATCAACAAAATTCAAATTTAAAGATAAAACAGAATCAGAGAGAATGACCTCAACTAGAAGAATGATTAACAATAGTTGTGTTTGTATGTGTAACTTTACTTGAACTAACAGTAACTTAAAATGTTTCTTACATAAGAAATAATATAGTATCGAAAGTTTAAATGTTTGAATCTATATACGTAGAGGCTAGTAAATGAAAGGTGAGCACTAGGTTCTCGATGTAAAAATATATATATTACACTACATAGTAAAACAAATACTTGAAATTTTGGGTGGGGCACATGCCCTGCTCCAACATAGATCAAATTAAGCGACATGGACACACACACACGCATAAATAGTCTAAATATATTGCTCAACTTACAGTTCCATATAGGGGATTTGCAGCTGCCCATACATTGCATCGAGCATTCAATGATGCGTGGATACCAGCGTTGGTAATTGTTAAATTCTGCTGCTCCATGACTTCATGTATTTCATACAGTGTATATATATAACAGATATCTGTTATAATCTGTTTATATATACATATAGGTATATATATATATATATATATATATATAGTGTATAAAGTGCATATATAGAAGAAAACAGGTGCTACAGTAACAATTCTAGCATGAGATTCATAATCTAGGAAGGTCTGCAGATGAGGTTTCTCCAGGATTACGCCTCTCAACCTCTTCGAACCTTTCTATCACTGCAGAAGTAATCATCAACAATAATTTTCTTAAGAAAATTAGTTATCATACATCAAACAGAGATAAAGTACAGGAACAAAATACACGAGATACAACAAAAAAATTACTTCTCAAGCACACAATTGGCAACTCGCGGGGGGGTAGGGGTGGGGGAGGGGGTGGAGGAACACCTTATTCGATTATCTCCTCCACGCACATGTATATTAATTGGATAATAAATTAATTGGAGAACATCGATACTGAGAGTAAGGAGATAGAATCCCAAGAGGGCATCGGTGCAACTATCAATTATCGAGAAAGGTAACATCGATAAGGGAGCATCAGATATGATTTCCTTCCCCCTATTGCTTTAAGGTCTTGAGATTCTAACTCTCAAGTTCAGTTGGAAGAATTCAAGGGGGCCAGGTGGCACAAGCGAGATCGCCGTGGTCGTTTGAGAGCTTCGAAGGTTCTGCTTGAACAGCAAGGGTCTGTTAGCTATCATAAGCCAACTACCTTGAAAGCTGGACACCATTGTCAAAACGAGACCTAAATCCCTCTTTGAGAACCTTTCCACCCCAGTTTGTAGCTCATAAACACAATTATCAACAACCTTCACGAGATTGGACCACTCTGCAGACAGGCCCTCACTTTATATCACATCAGCCCCCAACAGTAGCACTCGAGCACTTATCTGACCGTTGATTAACAGTCCAGATGAACTTCAAAACCACTAAACAGATGTCTTCATCATTCCCAACTGCCTAGAAAATTCAAAGAATAACCATAGTTTTCACAAACTCCAGCAACCAAGAACTTTCTCCTATCTCGCCGAGCTATCTCGCCTATACCCTATTATACCGGCATTTCATCTCCAACTTGTTTTCTATATATATATATACACACACACATTGAAATTCTTTGTTCACAGACAACCTCCGGACTACTCTGAGAAGTTAGATAGATAAATATAAATTAAAACGAAATCATAATAACTTGTAATACCTCTCATGGCGAAGTATAGCTTTGACACCTTCCTAGGAAGAGATCTCCATGGTATTGCAACTGCTTCCTGTATAATAAGGTATAGGATCAGATGCAATTAGCATAAGAAATAACAAAATTAAATCGGCACCAAAATTTAATAACCAGCAAATTTATTGAATTTGTCGTCATTTCAGAAAAGCAGATGCAAATAGGTGCACTAGTGATCGGTCTATTACACTAAAAACAACAATTCCATAGATAGGCCTACGAAACTGCACTGAGTTTTTAGCCAGAATTAATAGGAGACATGTCATATGGATCATATGATTTAATAATTTCAGCATCCCTTGAAAGAACAGTTTTAAGTATACAAAGCAACCTTTATGACTATCCGTACCAAAGAATTCAAGAACCATATCGAGGACTTGCTCAGAAGAATTCTAATGATGCATACTGGAGAACAAACTCAGAAATAGGCAACGAGAATTACCAAAACAACAATCAATAACCTATTAAAGTTATCATCAATCAATATACCCAAGTTCAAGATAAAAAAGAATTCACGGATTTGAATCAAGAAAGCAGGCCATGAAAAGTCTCAATAAAAAAGTCCTAATAGATTTGATCATAGAAAGAAAATCTCTCAAGAAGTCTTGCAAGCTCATATAGACCAAATTAAATCAGTAGACATTGAATACGAAGATACTAGAATAATTCAAGTATTAAATCTTCCTCATGAAACCACGGAATCACCAGAAAAAAGAAGGCAATGGCATATGAAACAATGGATTAACATAATAACAAATATCAGTCAGACAGTGAAACCAACAATTTTGGAGGAACTCCATTCTTGGAAGAACTCATTATATTCTCAAAAAATAATATAATTGCAAAAATAATAAGGGCAATTTGGAATTAAATTTTATTAAATTCAACAGATTTAGCATTAATCAATAGGCTTGTCTCATACCTACTTGTCTCTTAATGCGGAAAGATGAATTTCAACTCTCATTCAAGAAAAAAAAGTAGATGAGAAGAAAGCCTTACCAGAAATTTAAGTCCATAACAAGCACACTGTACTGAACTATGCTAGGGACATCTACAATAGGAGGTGTAAGGGGATGATCCATAAAACAAATCCTAAATTTTCTAATTCTCAAGTCTTGGACAATACATACAAAACACGAACAACCAAGATAAAAGTTCTCTTCATATTCAAGTATTTTTTTTCCTCTTACAAGGATATACATAAGGGTCAAGTGAGTTGGTCTCCAAAGATCATTCGGGAACATCCCTAGGTCGGATTTTGAATTAGGAGGTTATAGATAGGGGAATAACACAATCACTGGTTATTACTCATAGTTTGTTAAAAGGATGGGATATTGGCGATAGAATTTTAATAGGGCTAATATGAATATTCTTGAGTTTGAATATATTATTATTTGTTTGCGAATATAGTGTTATTTTGATATATTGAAATTTTTTATACGTCTTATTATATATACATTCTAAAAATATCTAGAAATAACCTGCGCATCACGCGGGGTCGACAACTAGTATCACAGGCTATTATCATTCAAAACATGGAAAACTATAAAGAAATTACAAAGCAAATAACTGCATAATGACTAATCAATGAAAGAAATGAGTAATATATACACCTAAAAAGTAATCAACCACATAACTTTGATTATCAGGTTGGAAACAGTTTTTTTGCTCTCCTTCCTTAACATGTCAGAGGCTGATTCAAAGGCTATGATTTGGTACCAAACGAAAATAATGGAACTTGAGATTTTAATTGGGTAAATTAATAACTCAATGCATTAACCATATAATATGTATATACCCACCTCATAAATCTTGCAAAGTATATATAAGTTGTGAAATCATGCACATGAAACATATTCTAAAATATTAAAAAGGCGCTAACAAGATTGGTTTTACCACGATGCCTACCAACGAGAAAAAATAGGGTTTTGTGATTCGAAAACATGTTTATAAAGAGTGCAAGTCCCCGAGATTGGCATCGGCATACACGCCAAAACCACATTCCCTCTGATAAACATGTTTCTTTACTTCTAAATAATGTGAACACTCATATTCAACAATTTGGTAAAGATTAAAACATGACAACTTGCACTGATTTGTGTTTATCAACCTATCAAGTTGTAATTGAACACTAATGACAAAGTAATGAAAATAGCTAACAATAATGCCCAAGTGAAACATGAAAATATGCAAACTAAACAAAAATGACTATTTATCATGATTTCAAGAATCTTATAGATAAATAAAGGGATGCTCAAACCAAGTTCGGCGAGGACACAATGATTTCTCTTAGGTTACCTAGGTACCTTTTGGGGCATTTGTGTCTCTATTCGCGCTACATCATTGTTGTTTTCAATTTTCACCCCAAAAGCCCAGTTTAAACCTCAAAATGAACGTTTACTACTCAATATCATAAATAGGGAGTTAGATGAGGACACGAATAGTTCCTACAAGTTAATTTTTACCTCTGCGGATGTTTGTGCCTCTATTTGGAACACTTTTTGAAATTTGAGTTTTCACCCCTAAAACCCAATTTTAAGCCTAAAATGATAGTATACTAATCAATTTTCAAATTCAGGAGTCTGATTTGGACATGTCACTTCCCTTAAATTACTTTCGCATCGAACAATAAACTCACACAAACAAGTATAGACAATAAATAATTCTAACTTGAATCGCATAAACTACTGGCAAATGACATGAATTAAGTAACACAAACAAACATATCAATAATTCTAACTAAAATTCACCTATATAAGTATACAAATATTCCCATAAATTAATCTTAAAACTATACTACAACAACCAAATGACAATCCGGGTTTTCAATTGGCTCACCCTCAACCTCCTATCACCACTACAAACCAATTCAGTACAAAAACTAATGATAATAATCAATAACCAATAATTAAAATTACCTTATCCTTCAAAGCATTCAACTTTGCAAAACAAAGTCGGATTTCTACCCTTGTCCTTCAAGTCAGAGCCGGATTTCTACCTTGCTACAATCCAAAAAACAATCAAACAAGGTACTGAATAAACAATTGGGATCATGTGTGATTTATATGAAGTGGTGTGAGAGAGAAGAATTTATTTAAAGCTACCGTACTTAGTGTCAGACTTATTTTGAATTCAACATATAATAACCTAAGAATGGAAATTAGGTCACGTTTATTTTCTCTATTTTATTAATTAACTCTCTTCAACAAATAATTCCCTAACCATTACACTAAATTCCTCCCCCCTACGCAGGCCTACCCCCAGAATACTATGGCGCACGATGATTTAATATACAATTCTCATTTTGTATTGGAGTTTTATAACATAGGTGAAGAGAAGTGTATGTTTTCAGAAACAATATAACAAATAATTTGTCTGATTTAACTTAAATATTGAATAAATATCTCATTTATTCTACCACATGCCACCACCATTACCCACCATCACTCATACACTGCCACCAATTGTTAGTTTCACCTCATAACACTAACTCCGCCATAATCAATTACTTCCACTACCTACCACCATCGACGACTAGCCTCCAACATTACCACCATAAAAATATAGAAAAAGAAACCTAAAATTTTAAATAGAAGAAAAAATCAAACCCAATAATGTAAATAAAATCAAGTACAAAAAAAAACTATTGATCTCCCAAATTGAAATTTAATACCATTAAACCTAAATGAAATAAAATGATTTAAAACAAAATTGAATGCCTGAAGTATAGAATCTCAAATTAAAATACCAAATGAAAAATAAATAGAAATGAAATAAGCCATACATGACATATACAAAACCTCCCTCAAATAGAGATGATCAAATCCATTTCAAATGAAGCCCACCTATAAAATCTGTCAATTTCCCCAATTAATCCCCCCACACATATAAATGCATAACAGCAGCACAAATCAGTCCACTCTCTTCTATTACCTGTTGCAAAACATATAGACGCACACCTAGTGTGCAACAACAAAAAAGTGTGCATCAATCAAATGTAGTGTGCATCAATCGTGTGCTATTTACAGAAAAATTTCCTTTCTTTTGACATTTTAGAAAATACTTAGTGCGCAACAACGAAAAAGTATTTTAAATATGAGATTGATGTGTTCAATATGAAATTCATTACATTCTTGGAAAATAAAAACAAAGAAAACAATTAAATAGAAATCAGAGCTTATGTTGCAAAAAATTGTGTTCGGTACCAAATTTATTAGATTCTTAAAAAATAAAACTAATATCATAAAACATATTACAAGAAGAAAATGACAAAGATTAAACATCATGAAAACCTAGAAATAAATTTTGTTGAATGAAATGAAAAATGGAACATGTAAACCTGGTAATTACTTACGTGGATGAACTCAGCTTTGAGTTGAAACAGAGATTCTTACAGGAAAATTTTAGATGAAAATGAGGGTATGAAATATCTGAAATGAAATCGTATACTAATTGTATTCGGTACTAATTAGAAACTGAAATAAAGTACCTGGTTTTGTGGATGATGGAGGCGCCGAAGGTAGCAGCGAGAGATAGAGAGCTGGCCGGAGAGAGAGAGCTGAGCGGAGAGGTCAAAGTAGAGAGAGGGATGAACGGGGGTGAGCGGGAAGAGAGAGAGATATACTAAAGTGGAGTATAGTGAATTTTTTTAGGTTGTTATATATTTTAGTCAAGTATACTCAATTTTGGCACACTTTAAAACAGTGCCAAATTATGGCACTGTTTTAAAGTGTGCCAAATTGTCATTAAGCCGTGCCAGAATTTGGCACAGTTTAAAACTGTGCCAAAATTTTAATATCAGGGTGTGCCAAATCGCTCTTTTTGGTGTAGTGTATATACACACAAACTATATATAAATGGAAGAGAGAGAGAGAGAGAGAGCAGCGTAGAGAGAGAGAGAGAGAGAGAGAGAGAGAGAGAGCAGCGTAGAGAGAGAGAGAGAGAGAGAGAGAGAGAGAGAGAGAGAGTTGTAAAAAGGAGGGAACGGCGGGGAAAAAAAAGAAGGGAAAAGGGTTTTTGCTGAAGAAGTTGTCACGGTCGTGTCAAGGTCATTGACCGTGATAAATATTTAAAGAATTGTCACGGTCATTGACCGTGACAAGTCCGTGATAAGTACATTTGTCACGGGCTTGTCATGGTCAATGACCGTGACAACACTTTGTCACGGGCGTGTCAAGGTCAATGACTGTGACACAAAACGTGAAATTTGTGTCACGGTCAATGACCGTGACAAGGGTGGCCAGCTGAAAGGTGACATTTTGGCCATTTTGGTGTAGTGTATGTTGTACTCCGGGAAGTAATGAAACAATTGATGAAGTACCAAAGTGGATCACTTGGACCTCCGTTAACTAACAAGATTCCTCTAAGAGTAAAAATATGACAATAAGAATTATGGGATGCATTTAAATAATGTGAACAAATAATGTGATTCTCCCTCCAAGAGGAAAAAAGAGAAGGTAGTTAAGTTATTTATTAAATGATTTACATTTACATCTCTTACTTTTGTATACTTATTTAGGCATTTGTAATACATAAATAGGCCCAAGGCAATGGGAGTATACAATTTCTAATTTCATCATCGAATCCTAAATCTAAAATTGGTAAGGTTTGACAATATTCGTGGTGTTTATTTCTTTATTAGAGTAATTATGTCATTCATTATTGTATTTTATATATGGCAAACTATGTAGATTGGCATTGTATTCATATATTAATGTTTTTATTATTGGTGTGGTATCAAAAAATATCACAATAGATATTATACGAAGAACAATCACAATCAACAAGGAAAGCAGAAAATCACACACACAACATAACTATGTACGTGGTTTGGCAACTTGCCTACATCCACGGAGAGGCCTACTGTTTTATTAAGAATCTCTCAATATTCTTAGTTACATGCCCCTATGCCCGGGGCTAGGGGTTACAATTTATAAATATAGGATCCTAATTATTTAAGTAACTCCACGATGCCCATGATGATCCATTAACCCATTTATTTTCTCCACGAGATTGTAAGGGATTGACTTGGTTTAAGGGCAGTGTGGACTACACACGCGTGTAGCTTTGTAGTTGGATATCAGGTTGAGTTTCTCTTTGCTTCTGTTGGGACAGGTCAGCCATTGTTGTGGGCTTTGAATAAAATCTGGTCCCCACAATTGCCCCTAAAATCCTTGGGCCATATCTTGGGTCAACGGATTTTATAAGCGGCTTAGAACGCGGCCTTGTTAGTGGTGCATTCATAATTCATTAAATCAGGATAGGTGCGCTTGTCTTTTGGGGAGATATTGAAGCGCCAAATCTTCCTCGAGAAATGTAAAGCATCACTTGAGTGTTTGAAACTGGTTTGTCAAAAACCCAAGCATCAATTCACCGTCCCTATTCGTCTTTGTGAACACTATATCTCCAGGCTTTATTTCTTACTTCCACTTCTTCAAAACCAAGACTTTCTCAGCTTTTCCATATCTCCTCTATCTCATAAGTTTTAGCCTTCTTTTTTTTCTAGCTTCCTTTCTTCTGCACATCGGTCTTCTACTGTAGCTAGGGTTTTTTGTGTTTTTCTCTGATGGCGATGCTTGATAATAAATTGTTGCCAGAGTTTAGAAAGTGTTACAATATTCCTGACTGGGTAGTGATAGAGTGTACGTCAATCCCCGAATATATTTGCTAACTGGAAGATGGTCATTGGATTCATGTTTTGTTAGTCTCTCAAGGGGTTTAACGTTTCCCCCTAATCCTCTGTTTTTACATTTTTTTTAATATTTCAACATAGTCGTTGCTCAGTGTTCTTCGAATATGTGGAAGATTATTAATGGAGTTCATAGGATAAACCATCTTTATGGCACCAACTTAGGATTAGTTGAGATATTCTATTTCTACTCCTTCTCTCGCACCAGTGGTGTCCTACTGCACTTGAAGGTGAGAAGCCCTGATAGGGTATTAGTAGTAAACCTACATGATTCCCATAAAGACTATTGGTTTAATGGTTTTATTGCCCGAAATTGGCAATTTCATCCCCAATCAGGGGGCATAAGTGAAACAACCTAATGGGTCACGTGTAATACCCCATATTTTTTAAGACTTAAATAATTATGTGATTTATTATTATTGTGGGATTAATTAAATTAAAATATGAGAATTAATTATTAATCCGGATTAAAGTTGAATATTTACTAGCGTGATGAGAAGTTAGTAACTATTAATATTGCTATGAGAATAAGTAATATGGAATGACGATTTTATATAACTTCTTGTGATACAGAAATATGACAGTTTAATATATTAAGTCGGAATGCGCGTGTGAGTCGTGCCAAGACTAATTAAGGGGAATATAAAGGTAAATTATTTTTAAGTAACTCGTATGCTCATTTAGAGTGCGTCATTGAGTCCGAAAGGGTTGAGAGAGTCAGAAAACTCTATCCGGGTATTTTATTTGGACTCCGGGACATTTTTAGGCCAAGCCGGCACCCGGTGGGGGTAGTTTTGTAATTTGGATTTTTGGAGGAATTAAATGGACGAAAATTAGAGGAATATTATATCAACTAATTGGAGATAGTTAGGGTTAGGTTACACCAATATTAAGATAGATCCATAGTGGGTGAGGGAGAGTAATTTCCAAAGGAGGAGAAGCCATTTTCACCACCTTGCACAACCACCACCACCATCGTGTAGATCAAAATGCGAGGAATGCATCCATACTAACAACATCAATGGATCAGACCTTCGAAATCGATGCAAGTGTTTATTTCTTGATTTTTTTAGTGGTAATTATGTTCATGTTAGTCTAGGTTAATAAACCTTGTGATGAAAATTAATTTGGGTGAAATTAGAGAACGATATCATTAATTAGGGCTGATTTGATAAGGATTTGAATACCATATGTAGATAGGATGATGCCTACGTAATTTGGATGATCTCTATGAACAAATCTGGGTTTAATTTGAAGTTATGCATATTAATTTAAGAACTAGGGTTCTTGACAATAAAATTTGGGGATTTTGAATTGTATGAATGATTGGTGATGATTTAATGATTTTAGGTTGTTAGAATTCATTTACAAATGTTAGGATTAAATTTGGGAATAATTGATTGGAGTTTGGGATGATATATTAGAGGTTTTAGGGTTGAAAAATGGTTTAAAACGAAGTTGTCTAAGGTTGAAGACGAAACAACCCAGGTCACGCGAAGTCGTTCGCACGAGATAAGGATGCCGTGCGAAGTCGTTCGAGCGACACGTTGAAGTCGTTCGAGCGAGATCCCTTCTGGTTGGAGCGAGATTGCTAATTTTAGGGAAATTCCTATTTTTCCCCTATATTGGTAAATGGTTAATTTGAGTGAGGAAAACTAGTGTCGATGAACCCAAAATAGTGCAGAATTATTGGGAGTTATCTAGGGGTAATGATTTCAAATATTCGGGACGGTGAGATTACCTTGGAGATTACGAGAGAGAGATAATTGTAATTGTAAATGCGTCGAGAGTATTGAGTGATAAATACTAACGATATTAATCCTGAAGAAATAGAATGTAAAAGGATAAAATTAGTGGTTAATTGTGGGACTGATTGTGATTTTGTATTAAGGATTTTCGGGTGACATATTATCCTTAGAAATATAATACGAGAGAGGGAATATTGTAACTTAAAATACGTTGATAGTATTTAGTGATAAAAATACTACGTATGGGAAATGACACTTGGTTGTGTATACTGTTTGATTGGATGGGTTGGGTGAATACCTATTACTTGCTAGTATTATGTGTATGACATACCTAGTTGCTTGTTATCACGGGAGGTGGTATAGAGACAGTCTTATCCTGAGGGGATTTTGACTTGTGTTTCAGAACATAGGACTGTGAAGACTTACTTGTGAGTTGGTAAGTTGCTTACTATGGGAGCGTAGGTATGTGAGCTATGTTCCCCTCCATTATGTGTGTTTTGTATATATGGTTCGTGGGAGACTTCCGAACCGATAGTCCTTATTTGAGTACAAGAGGTACCAGGACATGATAGCAGAGTATGCAATGCACTACATGTATAGCATTGGGGTGCTGTGTTAGTATATATATAATAGTGGTGGATATTCATATATACTTGTGTTATACTTACAATGTGATAATTGTAGGCTATTAATATTGGGTTAGTACATATATATAATAGTGAAAGATATATATGTATGCTTTTGGTATATCTAATATGAGACAATATCAGATCAATAAGATAGCGAAATCTTCAGTAACGTAAATAGTGAATACTTGACTTTAGTGTGTTAACACTTATTTAAAATGATAAACATTCAGATCATATACAGAACACTACTACGAGGGGTAATTAAATGGATAAGCCTATCACCTAGTTAGAAGTGTCAGATGGCTAGGTTGGAGTAGACGTACGTTAGGCGTGCACACTAGTCGAGAGGTGAGAATCTCAAGTGAGAGTTCGAACTAACATGCATATAATACTTGCTTTAATGTAGTTTTAAATACTTGTTAAAACAAATATTTTTACACAACGGGATCTAACCCGTCTCTTGCATTTCTTCTCTCTTTTGTTATATATATATATGTATTAGTATAGGGCCTAGCCACAGGGACATCGGTTCTAGTTACTTGGATGGTTTTCTGAGCTGCAGTTGTTGCGGGATATTTGAGATTAGACGCTTCTCTCATTTCATTTAGTTCCTAGTTCAGATATCTCAGTTAGGGCATGTGTCGCCCATTCTCATTAGCGGAGTTGTACTCAGTTTCCTTTGCAGTTATTCTCAGTTGGTTTGAGCATTTATTATTGTTTGGTTTGTAACTATGAACTGGAAGGTTTTATCCAGTCTTATCTATTCAGTATTTGATTTAGTCAGTATTTAATCCTTGTGTATGGTTTATATTTACATGTTCAGAATTTATTAAATTAATTGGATTCGATTTTAATTGGAAAATGTTTTGACACTAGCTTAATTAAATGCTAGGTAATTAATTGGATTTAAGTTTTCGACAGTGATGCTAAGAAGGAACCAACCGAACATTCTGTTATAAATTTTATAAAGGAATGATCACCCGATATTTAATTGGGCGGGGTGTCACATGTGGTATCAGAGCATCAGGTTCTAGTGTCCTTTAGGATCTGTACGGCTTATTACGTTTCAGCTTAGCATTCTTTGATGTAGAACCTTATTTTAGGATTATTGTATTCCACTACGTATGCGATTTGCGCTCTCCTGCGACTTAGTTTAGTGAAGTCAATTCCTATGCGAGAGTGATTGGACTTCGGACTCCAAGCAATAGGGGACGACCAGCGAAGGTCGTAGCGGGACTGCAGGAGGAGGAAAACAATTGAGAGTTGTGAAGCATTCGGGGAATGGTGATCGCGGTAGAAGTCACCAACAGTAATATCTAAGTATGATGGGTCAATGGAGGAAGCTAATCCCAAGGTAATAATGTAAAGTAGAGTGTAGTGACACTCAGAATTTTAAATTCATAAGAAATTTTCTAGCTCAGAGAAACAGCAAGGAGTAAAAATAGTTAATCACACCGAGATATTAGGTTCGGGTTGACCATTTAAATTTTCCATCTTGTAGTCAGACAAAAATATGGAAGATATGTTGAACTTATCACCAATAGGTCGGGTAGAGACTGACAATAAAGGATGAGTTAACTTGGTAAGCTAACTTCATAGTTGAAGTAGAAGTCACAGAAGATAAAAAGGGTCCGTAAGTTGAAAATGGACACGTGGGTAGAATACCCTAGCGTGAATGGGAGGTGTGAATAAGGTGACTAGTGTCAACGTCATCAAAGTATATGTTTACTAGAGTATGTCAACGCCCCAGAAGAAAGGGAGCCAGTCGAGTTTTAATACCTAGCCGAAGGGCAAGGCTGAATTCAATAGTGTTAGTAGAACATCACCAGAAAGTATACCCAGTGAGAGGAAACCTATTAAAATGATATGATTAAATATTAACGTAATGGTGATGGATTCAGTCAAGACCAGCGGGTTGATCAGGTGTTCCATATGCATTGTAGAGCGCAAGGAATGACGAAAATAACCACTAGGAGTTAAGACTACCAAGTCCGAGAGAAGGACATCCCAACAAGTCCAGGAGGACCAGTGAAAAGGAAATTACATTGTATGTAGAGATAGGGTTACCAGCATGGAATGTGTTCACGTGAGTAGTTAAATTGATAGTATCGGGAATAATAAACCATGCCTGTAAGGCATAACAGTTGGAGAAGTGAAATATCCAGTGTAGAAATCGGGTCAAGAGAATTGGGCCCAGGAATTAATAACCCGAGAGTAGTAGGTCTAGGCAGGACTAGCATAGTCCTCAATAACTGTAGCATACCATATTTCAGGGTTGACGGGACCCAAGAAATAAAGGGAAGGCTAGTAAGGCCATATTTGAGGCCTAGAGATATGGGGCCAATGTATCAATGTTGGGCGGGTAAGCCATAAAATAGAATAAGAAGGGAAACACTAATGAGTGGAATCCGAACGGTATAACGATTGTAGATAATTATGGGTCGCAAAATGTGCGTACGGGGACCCTATGACCAGGATAGACTGATGGAGTTTTGTTTCATCCTCGTGAATAAATGATGAGTTCAAGTGACGGGGGTGTGTCACAACATATGTGAATAGTTAACGCTAAGAATTTGAGTGTGCATTCGGTTTAGTACATATGCTGACGACAGCAGCCTTATTATGTAAATGACAACCATTTGGTAGCGAGATTTTCGTGCCACCTGCGGGGAGGAGCAAGTGTGGACACTAAGAAAAATCTGTATATGGTATTATGTGATGATTCGTGCTCCTTTGAGCTTTATGATAGTAGTGAATATTATTATTATATTGTACGATTACTGGTTACCGAGGGTTTGAACAGTAGTAAATTGTGTGATGAGACTATTGTACTAAAAATTTCAAATTTTAAATATATGGTTTTAGCGAGGCATCACCTGAAAGACGGTTGAGCCTGCATATGTGTTGTATTGTATTGTAGACATCAGTGAGTATGTTGTCTTACTTTGTTGGTCCCGGTGAGTAGGGATGTTTTACTGATGTGATTCAGGGTATATTAAATTATTATAGAGCGGAGAGATATAGCTCGTAAATTATATAGCGCTAATAACTCGTGATAGTGAGACCCTTGCATTTTATACTGTCTTTAGTAACATGAGAATGGACGAGTAGACTTCTTATGTCGCAAACGGGAATTCAGGCATATATGTTATGGATTAAAGACTTAACAGATCCTGACAACCAGCAGTGTTAGGTAGTAGTGTATCGGGGGGGTTCCTTGTTTGGATTTCGCTTTGCGAGACATCCCACGCATGAAACTTAGCGAATGTTGGAAGTTGGGAGAAGTTTGCCTTTAGTACATGGATTTAGTATCGTAATGATTACCCATATACGTAGTTATAACCGTGAGTTGAGGGTTATGTTACAAATTAAGGCCGATGGGGTCGTATAAGAATAAATGTGATAAAGTTACCAATCGATGACACCACGAGCAGACCGGTGGGACAACCTAAGATATGATTAGGTGGAAAAGGTAGGGTGACTGAGTAGGACATTATCATATAGTCATGACAAGTATGTGGGGCATAATTTGTTATTTATATTTATAACACGTCTAGTGCGGTGTTACTGCAATGCACAAAGCATAGGGTGTATGGGCGCCCTAGAGGTTCGACTAGTAAATTTTTCTTCCTTAAGTAAAAGATTGTGAGACAACGCGTATTACGAGGGTTACTGAATGTAGAAGAGTGTGACTTCAGGATTTAGCTATTTGATGGGTTAGGGCAGTCAGGACCGTTAATTCCCAGATTTGCCACGAGGATGGTATAAGAAGAATCCGATAAAGTTTAACTCGGGGAAGTTGAGACTTACTTGATAGGACATGGAGAGAACATGTTTCACGAGAATCTGAAGCTTTAAGAGAGGGGAAAAGACTTGCAACATGCAGTGATGACACTGTCGCCTGAGCCACAAATACGGATGTGGTTATAAGAAAGGTAAAATGCATATCGATATAAAGCCGTAGTAGTGATGGCTTAAGCAAAGAAATACATTTCTGAGCTCCAATCGAAAGTGAACCATCAGGAAATAATAGAGTTCCTTCAGCATTAGGAATTCCTTGGTAATAATGGGAGAGTGAATCCCCGAACAATTACAGATTTAATTACTTTGCAATGGGATCACAACCCTATGTGGGTGAAAGTGGGTCGGGTAATTAAAGTAGCTCACGTTATGCCAAGTTAGGACAAATCATAAGGTATAACAGTAAACCCCAACCATTATTCCTGGGATAGTAAGGTTATATGGGGTACAAATAGAGTTTTTATCCGAAAGAGTCAAGAGAGTTATGAATCGATTATTGGGAAGAGTTCTGGGAGGCCCTTAATATCGAGATGCGAACATATTCAGCCTAACACACTTGCAGGCGGACGGTAAATCTGAGAGTTTTAGTTTCACATTACGAGGTATGATGTATCTCTAATTATAGGAAGGTTTAGTGTAATATCTTCCACTGGTGGAGTTAGCATAAGACAACTCCCCTCGACTTATTATCGATAGAATTCCATTCGAGGCGTTATATATATAAATCCTTGTTATCCATGTGCTTATTGGATAGAAGGGAGAGCAATAATCTATTAGGTCCAGAGGAATTTTAGGGCCCGTCAACCCGAGGGAAATGATTGGGAGCTGCATTATTGCATGTTGGAATGAGGAAATTGGTACCGAGTGATGTGGGATCTTTTCCTATTATTGTTAAGTTTGATCCGGTAGCGTACAGGCTTAGGTTTCATAGTCCTTTGCGGAGGTAGTATGGCGAAAATGTGTTAACAGTTATAGTATATATTGTGTGTAAAACAAATTTGTATATAGCTAAATATCAATTAACCTACTAGTGAGAGTAGTAGGAGGCTAGATAGTGAATATATATAAGTTAAGTGGTGAAACTTAAATGGTAAGGCTTGGAGAGTAATTAATCACTGAGGTGTTCATTATTCAGGGTATTCAGTAATGTACTGTATGGCCGGTACTGCTTAGATTACATGCGATGTGAGGTTAATACCCGTAGTTTTCCTTACCAGAATGCCTTATTTTCCGAATTTCGGGACGAAATTCCATTATTAGGAGGGGATTATGTAATACCCCGTATTTTCGAAGACTTAAATAATTATGTGATTTACTATTATTGTGGGATTAATTAAATTAAAATGTGAGAATTAATTATTAATCCGGATTAAAGTTGAATATTTACTAGCATGATGAGAAGTTAGTAACTATTAATATTGCTACGAGAATAAGTAATATGGAATAAAGATTTTATATAACTTGTTGTGATAGAGAAATACGACAGTTTAATAAATTAAGTCGGAACGCGCGTGTGAGTCGTGCCAAGACTAATTAAGTGGAATATAAAGGTAAATTATTTTTAAATAACCCGTATGTTCATTTCAAGTGCGCCATTGAGTCCGAAAGGGTCGAGATAGTCAGAAAACTCTACCTGGGTATTTTATTTGGACTCCGGGACATTTTTAGGCCAAGTCGGCACCCGGTGGGGGTAGTTTTATAATTTGGATTTTTGGAGGAATTAAATGGACAAAAATTAGAGGAGTATTATATCAGCTAATTGGAGGCAGTTAGGGTTAGGTTACACCAAAATTAAGAGAGAGCCATAGTGGGTGAGGGAGAGCAATTTCCAAAGGAGGAGAAGCCATTTTCACCACCTTGCACAACCACCACCACCATCGTGTAGATCGGAACGCGAGGAACACATCCATACCAACAACATCAATGGATCAGACCTTCGAAATCGAGGCAAGTGTTTATTTCTTGCTTTTATTAGAGATAATTATGTTCATGTTAGTCTAGGTTAATAAACCTTGTGATGAAAATTAATTTGGGTGAAATTGGAGAACTATATCATGCATTAGGGCTGATTTGATAAGGATTTGAATACCATATGTATATAGGATGATGCCTATGTAATTTGGATGATCTCTATGAATAAATCTGGGTTTAATTTGAAGTTATGCATATTAATTTGAGAACTAGGGTTCTTGACAATAAAATTTGGGAATTTCGAATTATATGAATGATTGGTGATGATTTCATGATTCTAGGTTATTAGAATTCATTTACAAATGTTCGGATTCGATTTGGGAATAATTGATTGGAGTTTGAAATGATATATTAGAGGTTTTAGGGTTGAAAAATGGTGAAAAACGAGTTGTCTCAGGTTGAAGACGAAACAACCCAGGTCGCGTGAAGTCGCGCGAAGTCGTTCGCGCGAGATAGGGATGTCGCGCGAAATCGTTCGAGCGACACGTTGAAGTCGTTCAAGCGAGATCCCTTCTGGTTCGAGCGAGATTACTAATTTTAGGGAAATTCCTATTTTTCCCCTATGTTGGTAAATGGTTAATTTGAGTGAGGAAAACTAGTGTTCGATGAACCCAAAATAGTGCAGAATTATTGGGAGTTATTTAGGGGTAATGATTTCAAATATTCGGGACAGTGAGATTACCTTGGAGATTACGAGAGAGAGATAATCGTAATTGTAAGTGCGTCGAGAGTATTGAGTGATAAATACTAACGATATTAGTCCTGAAGAAATAGAATGTAAAAGAATAAAAATTAGTGGTTAATTATGGGAATGATTGTGATTTTGTATTAAGGATTTTCGGGTGACATATTATCCTTAGAAATATATTACGAGAGAGGGAATATCGTAACTTAAAATACGTTGATAGTATTTAGTGATAAAAATACTACGTATGGGAAATGACACTTGGTGGTGTATACTGTTTGATTGGATGGGTTAGGTGAATACCTATTACTTGCTAGTATTATGTGTATGATATACCTAGCTGCTTGCTATCATGGGAGGTGGTGTAGAGACAGTCTTATCCTGAGGGGATTTTGACTTGTGTCTCATAACATAGGACTATGAAGACTTACTTGTGAGTTGGTAAGTTGCTGACTATGGGAGCGTAGGTATGTGCGTGACCCATAGGTATGTGACCTATGTTCCCCTCCATTATGTGTGTTTTGTATATATGGTTCGTGGGAGACTTCCGAACCGATAGTCCTTATTTGAGTACGAGAGGTACCAGGATATGATAGCAGAATATGAAATGCACTACTGGTATAGCCTTGGGGTGCTGTGTTAGTATGTATATAATAGTGGTGGATATTCATATGTACTTGTGTTATACTTACAATGTGATAATTGTAGGCTATTAAGATTGGGTTAATACATATATATAATAGTGAAAGATATATATGTATGCTTTTGGTATATCTTATATGAGACAATAACCTATCATTAAGATAGTGAAATCTTCAATAACGTAAATAGTGAATACTTGACTTTAGTGTGTTAACATTTATTTAAAATGATAAACGTTGAGATCATATACGGAACACTACTACGAGGGGTAATTAAATGGATAAGGCTATCACCTAGTTAGAAGTGTCAGATGGCTAGGTTGGAGTAGATGTACATTAGGCGTGCACACTAGTCGAGAGGTGAGAATCTCATGTGAGAGTTCGAACTAACATGCATATAATACTTGCTAAAACAAATATTTTTACACATCGGGCTCTGACCCGTCTCTTGCATTTCTTCTCTCTTTTGCTATATATATATATATATATATATATGTATTAGTACAGGGCCCAGCCACAGGGACACCGATTCTAGTTACTTGGATGGTTTTCTGAACTGCAACTGTTGCGGGATATTTAAGATTAGACACTTCTCTCATTTCATTCAGTTCCTAGTTCATATATCTCAGTTAGGGCATGTGTCGCCCATTCTCATTAGTAGAGTTGTACTCAGTTTCCTTTGTAGTTATTCTCAGTTGGTTTGAGTATTTATTATGGTTTGGTTTGTAACTGTGAACTGGAAGGTTTTTTCTAGTCTTATCTATTCAGTATTTGATTCAGTCAGCATTTAATCCTTGTGTATGGTTTATATTTACATGTTCAGAATTTATTAAATTAATTTGATTCGAGTTTAATTGGAAAATGTTTTGACACTAGCTTAATTAAATGTTAGGTAATTAATTGGATTTAAGTTTTCGATAGTGATGCTAAGAATGAACCAACCGAACATTCTGTTATAAATTTTATAAAGGACTGATCACTCGATATTTAATTGGGCGGGGTGTCACATCACGCTAACGTGAATTAGGTTATTTAAAAACTCTTTTAACTCTTTGATATAAAATCTATTAATTTATAAATTAAAATACTCACACACACTAGTAAGTAAAAGTAGTGATGCTAGAAATAAAAATACCCTTTTAAGAATGAGATGAGAAAAAGTGTAATGAACACAATATTTATTCTCGAGAAAACCACCATGGTGGAAAACCCCGTGTCCCTAGTCCCAGGATACCTCACACACCCAAGTCCACTATTACTAATTATCGATTACAGATTACAGTCCACCAATTTATAATGAATTAAACTAAGCAAATATAAGTCGTACACTCAGTCTAGTCTAAATGCAACCCAACTTGACTGACAATCAGTCAACCCAATAACACCTAGGTAATAGTGATTATACACACGCATAACCACACACTCAAACCCGAGACCCAGTGGAGTTGTATAAAGAATAATTTTAATTAAGGTTTATTTTAATCAAAACCTACAAATATCTTTGTTAACAAAATGGGACTAAACACATGCCAAGTTATGTCAAATTTTAGTTAACAAGAATAATAAACAGTTTTTGATAAAAGGATAAACAGGGACTGATGTTTAAATCCACACAAACAGAAGTAAATAGTAATAAGATGAAATTGGATTAATGGATACTAAAAGAATGATTAAATATTAAGTCGCAAGACACATGCAAGGACTTCCTTAATAATTAATATTCAAGTAACTATTAATCCTAAAAACAAATCAGTTCGCGCAAATGATCACAAATAAAATAGGAAACAAAATTCCAACAATTGTGTTGCACAACTAAAATAAAACATAACCTAACACCGGATAGAATGTGAATAAATAAAACATGTGTTATGTCACAAATATCAAGTCCAAGTAAAATATGCAAAAAAAAAAGCGTGTAGCACTTAGCTCATATAAATTAGGATGAATTAAAGTCAACACAATATAGTTACTAATATTTTAGTTAAGTCTAACGATGCAGTAACACAAAAATTCATCACAAAGATGAAAGTCCAATTTTAGTTCAATCCAATAAAGTAACAAGGTTTGGATTAAAGACTCGTATACACACTAACACCACCTAAGTATAAATGAATACAACAAAAAGTATTCAACTTAGTCAATGAAAAAAATGCTGTATAAGTCAAGAGATTCGGTCCAAGTCAAATGAGTACGAGATACAAAGTGTAGCACTCAACACAAGAAATTAGGATGGGTTTAACTAAAAATAAAATTTAATAAATAAAGATAGGAAATAAAGTCCACAAACTAATTAAACCCAACTAAATAAAATGAACACAAAAAAATGTTCAACTTAGAGGATATAAATAGTTAGACGCAAAAATCAGATTATCTTTAAAACCCAAACTGAGATTGAAAACAGTTGCTACAACTCTCAAAATGATGGTATAAAAAAATTGAGAAGAGAGTATAGAGAGAAGTAAGAGTGTTCGGCCGTAAAAAAGAGAAAAAAGTAAATGTAGGCAGCAAAATATGAGGTCTCTTTTATTTTAGAGAGAGAGAAAACCAAATAAAACCCTAACCTCAAAACAACTCACACCAACAAATATAAAGGACCAAACAAAAATGCAAGCCCCAAACAAAGTGGCACTAGTCCGATCGAAATACCCATAAATCAAGAGGGTAAAGCCATCAAAATCCACAGCCTACCAAGGGAAAAACCGAGGCACTAAAACAAAACCAACGACCCTTTAAACAAGGCTCTACAAGACCCACAAAACCATTTTTGAGATTGCTGCCAATTTTATGTTGTGTTAAACAAAGCTTATTTAAACAATAAATTTGTTTAAACAAAATTTTAATGTTAACACAACTAAAATTTGAAAATAAAAAATCATAAAAAATGATTTAAAATTCCTGAATAGATAACAAAACTTAAAATGTTAAAATATAAGAAATATTTAAGATAAGAATACACATTAAAGGTGTTTTACCAAAAATAGTTTATATGTTAAATCTATATAAAAAAAATATGATTTTATGTATATAAAAAATAGATTTTAATAATAAAAAATAATGCATGAGCATATATAGAAACTGTTTGTCTCAAAATTTAGCCAACAAACGAAGAATGAGATTTTCAATAAGGTACTTAGGACCTCGGATCCCTACCTTTGGGGAGGAGTACATAGGTTATTATCTTTATCTTCGTTTTATTGCTTATTTGCCTTCCTCTATATGCACTTCTTCTGATTTTTCCTTCTTTTTCTTTTACAGCGAAAGCAAAGAACAAAGAGCCAACTTTTCGTGAGATCCGAGCTGCTGAACTCCTAAAAGCTTGGAGGATAAGGGACCCAGTTGATGAGGGGGAACATCCTTCGTATAAAGTATTCCTATTAGAATATAATAATACTACTTCCATCTTCATTGCCCGACCAGTGGACTCAATCCCCAACCTAGAGGTTCCAGAAAAGGGGGTTGGTGGTACCTCTGACCCCATTGAGTTAGAGGGGGAGTAAGAGAGCAGCTCAGGGGAGGATATTGAGGAAGGGAGTGTTGAAGGTGAGAGGGAAGAGGAAGGATCCAGTGAGGGTGAATCTAGTGAAGAAGAAATGGCTCTGCCAAGGAGAAGAATTTTAATCTAGGATGATGATGACGACGATCTGCTATCCAGTAAGATGAAGTTCCTCAAGCATAAAGCTTGGGATTTTTTTGGTAGCTCCAAGGTGGTAGATAAAGAGAAGGAGGTGGATAGGAAGAAGAAAGAAGAGGAGGAGAAGTGAGATATATATATATATATATATATAGAGAGAGAGAGAGAGAGAGAGAAAGAGATAAGAAGAGAAGAAAAAAGATGGAGAAAAAAGAAGAGCACAGACCTTAAAAACCTCAATAGTTCCTTTTGTTGCTGTTATTGAGGGAGCTTCGGTGGCTGCTGCTCCTCAACTCGCCCCCTGCTGCTAGATAAAGCGGTGCTCGCGGATGACCACGAGCTTGCATCGAGCATGAGGGGAGACCAGTTAACCCTCAAGTACGCCCAAGGTCTTGCTTTGGTAAGTTCCCATTTCTCTTATGTTTATTCATTCTATGTTTTCCTCTAATTTCTCGTGCTTATCATGTGTCTTCTCTGTTCTTACAGTTTGTTTCTGACTATACCGCATTACTCCGTGATCAAGTTGAGCTGTCAAGGAAAAACTCAGAGCTTCATGGAGCTCTGAAGTCTTTCGAGAAGGCCCTTTCTGAAACCAAGGATTCTTTTGACAAAGGGATGGGGAAATCTTCCAAAGAATTATTTGACCTTCGTGAAGCATATAATGTTGTGGTTGCGAACAAGCTGGTGGTGGCAGAGGCAAATAAAGGGCTGGTCACTGAGGTAACATTTTAATATAAAAATTACAAATTAAAATGGATGTAAGGTTGAGTCAGTTTTTCGGTAAAACTGAATTAGTTAAGAAGCTTAATCTGTCTAACAAGCAGGCATTTCAAAACAAAACTATTTTTGTGAAAACTAAGGCTGATTGGGTTAAAATGTTTGAATATAATGACACATTGAGATTTAATGTTGTTTGATCAGCACTAAATGCTCTCAATAAAAACTATTAATGGTACTTAGATTATGGATGCTCTAGGCATATGACAGGGGACGAATCCAAATTTACCTCCTTAAAATATTTTGTTGGTGGTGTTGTAACATTTGGTGATGGAAAGATGCCCCACATCATAGGCTTAGGGTCGATTTAGACAGATGGGCTCCCTAACTTGGAGGAAATTTTACTTGTTGAAGGCTTAAAAGTAAATCTATTGAGTATTAGTCAATTTTGTGACACTGATAATGCTGTTAATTTCTCCAAATTTGATTGTAAAACTTTAGACCCAAATAGGAATATTATTTTATGTGGAACTAGGACTTTAGACAACTGCTATGTTGTTAAACATGAAAATGAATCTGAAAATTATTTATCTTCTAGGATGTGTGATTTATACTTATGGCATGAAAGATTAGGACATTTAAACTATGATAGTTTGTCTAGATTAACTAGTCGGAATTTTGTTCGTGGTGTGCTCAAAATAACCAAAGTTAAACATTATGTTTGTGGTCTGTGTTAAATTGGTAAAATTCATAAAGCACCTCATAAGAAAGTGATTGATAATTTTACTTCTAACCCTTTGGAATTATTGTATATGGATTTAATGGAACCCTCTAGGATAATTAGTTTATGTCTCAGTTCCTATATTCTTGTTATTGTTGATGACTTCACTAGATTTACATGGGTTTCTTTTATGAAAGAAAATCAGACACCCATCATCATTTTTCAAAACTTTTGCTAAAAATTAAAAATGAGAAATATACTCAAGTCAGTCGTATTCGTAGTGATAGGGGTGGGGAATTTAAAGACACGGGTGTCATTAACTATTGTATTGGAATGGGTATCAATATGAATTTAGTGCTCCTAATACACCACAGAAAAATGGTATTATAGAAAGAAAGAATCGAACCATTCAAGAAATGGCTTGTGTTTTAATTCATGCTAAGAATTTGCCAAAATATTTTTGGGGTGAAGCTACTCAAATAGCTTGTCGCATAATTAATTGGGTTCATTTAAGGAAAAATACTAAACAAACTCCCTATGAATTATGAGCCAACCCAATCTGAAAAAATTTAGGGTGTTTGATAGTGAATGTTATGTGTGTAAGGACCGTGAACACTTGTCTAAATTTGACACTAGAGGAGACAAGGTTGTTTTTCTGCGATACTCTCAAAATAGTCGGGCTTATAAAGTTTATAATTTGAAAACTAAGTCTATTATGGAATCTATTAATGTTGTCATAAATGATTTTGTTTCCCCTTTGATAGAAGACCAGAATCATTACCCGTTGAAAATATCCCTTCAAATGATTTACCAAAATAATCAACGGATAGTGACTCAGACTCCCTTCCACCGGAAGACCTTGACGTTCCCAATTGGGTTAGAGCAAATCGTCCTAAAAAGAACATTTTGGGTAATGTTAGAGAACCAATTAAAACTAATGTCTTTTTTTGTATCTCTAGTAGAACCTAAAAATATAAAAGATGCTCTTTTTGATGAATGATGGCTCATTTCCATGCAATAAGAGTTAGGTCAATTTAAGATCCATGATTTATGGTTTTTAGTTCCTCGTCCTACTCATACTAATGTCATTGGAACTTAGTGGATATTTAAAAATAAATGTGATGAAACCAGTAATATTTTGCGTAATAAAGATAGGTTAGTAGCTCAAGGGTACTCCCAAATTGATGGGATTGATGTTGATGAGACATTTTCCCGAGTTACTAGAATATAGTCTATTAGACTTTTACTTGTCATTTCGTGTCATTTAAAATTTAAATTATACCAAATGGACGTAAAATCTGCATTTTTAAATGGGTTTTTAAATAAAAAAAAGTTTATGTTGAACAACCTAAAGGTTTTGTTGATCCTTTTCTTCTCGGTCATATTTTTAGATTAAATAAAGCTCTATGGACTCAAACAAGCCCCTCGTGCTTGGTATGAGCATCTTACTACCTTTCTTTTAACCCACGGCTTTAATCGAGGGGGAGTAGACCTAACAATGTTTGTTAAAAGAAACACAAACTTTTTTATTATAGCTCAAATATATGTTTATGACATTATTTTTCAATCTACATCTCCTCAAGAAGCTGACATGTTTGCTAACATTATGAAATCTGAATTTCAAATGTCTATGATTGGTGAGTTGCAATTTTTCTTGGGTTTACAATTTTCTCAAAAAATGAACTGCGTTTTTATATCTCAAGTATACCACTGAATTAGTTAAACATTTTGGATTAACAAATGCAAAAACTACTAGGACTCCTATGAGCTCCACTACTAAGCTTTCTAAACACTTATCCAGTGAAAAGGTTGAAGTAACTCTTTATTGTAGTGTGATTGGTAGACTTATTTATTTAATGTCTAGTAGACCCGATATAATGCATAGTGTGTATGTGTGTGTGTGTGTGTGTGTGTGTGTGTGTTCTAGATATCAATGTGAACCTAAAGTATCTCATGCTTGCATTTAAGCGCATACTAAAATATGTTAGTGGTACTTTAAGTTTTGGTATTAAGTACACGATTGACACAAATTCTAAAATAATTGGGTCTACAGATGCCGATTGGGCTGGTTGTGCCAATGATTTCGGTGGCTGCTTTTACTTAGGTCAGGACCTAATCTCTTGGTCATCTAAAAAGCAGAATTGTGTGTCTCTTTCCTCTGTCGAAGTTGAGTACATCGCAATCGGTAGTTGTAGAACTCAGCTTTTGTGGATTAAACAAATGCTTAATGACTATGGTATAATTGAACCCAGTGCACTTATTTTATGTGACAATCAAAGTGTCATTAGTATCTCAAAGAGTCTTGTTTTTCACTCACGTACTAAACATATCAAAATACGTGAACACTTTATTAGAGAAATTGTTGAGAAAATGAAAATTTACATTGAATATCTTAACACTAAAGACCAATTAGCTGATTTATTTACTAAACCTTTGGATAATCATATAGATTTTAGACTCTTCAAATGTCCATTGGTGTGTGTGCGTTTCTCACCTAATTTAATTTTAGTTTCCTCCCTTTGTCCCTTTGAGATAAACAGGGGGAGAATTTGAGCCTTGGTCATTTCGAATTTTGTTGTTAGTTGAGTTATGTACTTTTTCAATTTTCTTTAAGACTCAAAGTGTTATTAGTTGAGTTATGTATTTTATAGGACTCAAAATGTGGTTAGTTGAGTTATATATTATCTAAGGCTCAAAATGTTGTTAGTTGAGTTATGTATTGTTCAGGACTCAAAATGTTGTTAATTGAGTTATGTACTTCGTCTCAAAGTCTTGTTTGTCTCAAAATTAGCCAAGGGGAGACTGAAATTGCCCTTCTTGATTGTCTAAATTTTGAGACTTTATTTTTATTTTCTATAACATTTTGTGTGTGACCTTTAAATATATTATTTTTCATTATTCTTTTAAATTTATTTGAAAAAATATATATTTATATTCATAAATATTTTTTTTATAATCAGTTATGTATAAAAAAGAATTTATTTCTCGTTTGTATTTTTTTGTATTTGTTTTTAAGTGTTTAAACATTTATTTAAATAAACAAAAATCAATGTTGTTTATTAAAAGGTTTAAACATAAATTGAATGGCTTTGATTTCGTGTGTGTTAATTAGTGGTTGAGATGGTGCTTGTTTGTGTTTGTTTGATCGATACTTGTGATCGTCCTTGGTCCAATGGGATTAGCTTGCATTTTCCACATGAATTGACCACATGTGGTGTCAGCTTCAGTCGACCAGTAGCGGATTTTACGTTTTTACCCTTACTATTGCCCTGGAAAAAGTCACATGTGTCCTTGGTTTATGTTTCGCCTATTTTGGCCCCAGATGCCTATGGAAAAAATCCATTTTACCCTTATGTGTTTGGTTTATTATTTTACTAATCTTGCCATTTTAGTTTTCATATATATAGTATGCGATGGGGTTAGCTTTGTTTTTTAGTGTTTGAGATTTCAAAACACAACCAACATTTTCTTTCTCTCTCTTTCTCTCTCTAATTTCTTTCAATCAGACCTCTTTATTTTGAGACTTATCAGTCCCATTTTTTGTTCTACTCATACACTTGTGAGTTTGAGAGTGACCTTGTTCTTTACCCCCTTTCATACACTTTTATGTCCATGTGTTTGAGTGATGTTTGTTTTGTGGTTTTCACAAACTGTTGATGGTGTAAGTTGTTATTTTCTCGACTTGTTCTGCTAGATGGGTTTGAAGATTTCATTCTCCCTTTACTCAACCTCTACTTTCTCAATAGTCCATTTAGAGTAACGTCGCCCCTTAACTGATTAAAGTCCTGATTGAGAAGTATGAGGTTGAAAGTCTCGATTTGGAGTCTCTGTTGATATATCAATTAGGCTCACAATGTGAGTTTTCTTGCTTTCTTATATATATATATATATATATAGTCTAATCTGCTATATAAATTATGTATACATATTTATATATATTATTTGCATGTTGGTTTGATGTTGTTTTGTTTAAGATCTAAAACAGACCTTTGTTTGTACATGTAAAAGGCCTCTTCTAAATATCTTTACAGTTATGTTTGTGTTAAACTTTATCTCCTAAAGATCTTAGTTTAAAACCGATATAATGTTGGTATAAAAGAAAAATAATCCGATTTATTTCTATGTTTAACTCGTGTGTGTTTAACTCGTGTGTATTAACTCGTGTTTTTCAGATCTAAATAAAACCTTATTTTATTTTATTCAAATCAAAATAATTTTCAAGTTTACTAAAACTGAGTTAAGTGTGTTTTAACAGAAGAAATTTAGTGTGTGGTTGGCTTGTGCAAAAACCACTTTTATAGACCTGTTTGTGAGTGTGGACGTTTCATTAGTTACTACTTTTATTTAATCACAAACTATTATTTTTTTTTGCTAACTAAAATTAAATCAAACCTGGTGTGTGTTTAATCTTATTTTATAAACAAAATAATATTTTTATGTTCTAATTAAAACAAATCTTTTTACTAAATTTGTGTGTTGCACAACTTCACTGGTTTCTGGTATTGGGTGTGTAGTTTTGTGTGAGTTCAAGTTATCTCTACTTGGGTATTATTGGGTTACTGAATGTCGGTCAAGTTGGGTTGTATTTAGACTAGGCTAGTTGTACTGCTTATATTTTCTTAGTTCAAATCATTGTAAACTGGTGGACTGTGATCTATAAATAATAATTGGTAATAGTGAACTTGGGTATGTGAGTGGTCCTAGATCTAAGGGACACGGGGTTTTCCATTTCGGTGGTTTCCTCATGATCAACAACTGGGTCATATTCTGCTTTCCCTCATCCCATTCAAAATTATTTTATTTCAACATCATCATCACAAATCTATTTTCAATTTGTGTGCGTGTGTACAACAGTTTCAATCAAAGCTTTAAATTGAAATTAAAAAGAGTTAGAGTTTTATTTATTAACTAAAATATGTTAGGGTGTTTTGGTTATTTTAGAGACTTCCTACGAATTGTGGTAAAATGAAAAAACCTAACTTGAAATACTTTAGAACCTTTGGGAGCATTTTCTATTTATGTAAAGATAGAGAAAATCTTTATAAATTTGATACCGGGGTGATAAAGCAATTTTTGGGGGATATTCCGAAACAAGTAGGGCTTACCGTGTTTACAACTTGCATACCAAAGTTATGATGGCATCTATAAATGTAATTGTAAATGAAACAAGTGTTATAAGTAGTGATAATAGATAAATTGTCGTGGATGAGTTTAAATGATTTTTAAATTGAGTCTCCTCAGATAACTGACCCATTGCAACCCGAGGTCCCTATTTTTTACCAACCGGGGTTTCTAAATATCATCCCCTATAAAAGGTTGTTGGTGACTCTTCGGAGCCTATACAAACTAGATCCCAACTCCAAAATGTGGTAAACTTTGCATGTTTTATTCCTCTTGTAGAACCAAAGACTATAAATGATGCCCTTAATAACTCATACTAGATTAATGTTATGCAAGATGAATTAGTTCGGCTTAAGAGTCAGTATGTTTGGTATCTAGGCCCTAGCTTTAAAGACAGAATGTTTATTAGCGCCCATTGGACATTCAAAAATAAAACCAATGAGTCTAAGGTATTCGTTTGAAATAACACTAGGTTGGTTGCGCAAGGATATTATCAGATAGAGGGAATAGATTTTAACGAGATTTTTGCTACGATAACAAGACTCGAGTGTGTTCGTCTCCTCTTAGCCATTTCTTGTCATTTGTATTTTAAACTTTTTCAAATGGACGTTAAGTCTACCTTTTTAAATGGTATTCTATCATAGGAGGTATACATTGAACAGCCTAAGGGTTTTGTTGACCCTTCTTACCTTAAGCATGTCTTTAGATTATAAAAGCCTTAGTCAATAAAGGGTTTGAGTGTGGTGCAAACAGCCAGACATTATTTTTTCAAAAGATTAACAACGAGGTTTTGATTGCCCAAATTTATGTGGATGACATCATTTTTTGTTCCACTTCCCTTGAACAAGCAAAGGATTTTTCAAATATCATGCACGGAGAATTTCAAATTTCCTTAATGTGGGAGTTACAATATTTTCTTGGTTTACAAGTTAAACAATTATGTGATGGCCTTTTCATATCTCAAACTAAATATGCCAGTGAGTTAGTTAAAAATTTTGGTCCAGATAATGCTAAAACTACACGAACACCCATGAGCACTACCACTAAAATATCAAAAGATGAACATGGGAAAGACATTGATCTAACTCTGTATAGAAGCATGATAGGGAGTCTGTTATACCTTACTCCACCTGATATTTCATATGTTGTAACTTGTATGTGTGTGTGCACGCTATCAATATTTACCTAAAGAATGTCATTTACTGTGTTTTAAAATAATCATAACATATTTTAAGGGCACACTTAATTATGCATTTGGTACACAAAAGACAAAACAAGTACTATAGTTGGTTACACAGATGCTGACTAGACAGGTTGCATAGATGATAGTAAAAATACGTCTGGTGCCTGCTATGATGTAGGAAACAATTTAGTTGGGTGGAGTATAGTAAGAAAAAAAATTATATCCTTATCTACTGTTGAATTTGAGTATATGGCAACTGGTAGTTGTTGTGCTCAATTATTATGGATTAAACAAATGTTGTGTGACTATGGAATTAAAGAAGACAGGCTAACACTATTTTATGATAATCAAAGTTCTATAAACATTTCTAAGAATCATGTTCGCACTCATACACTAAGCATATTAAAATTAGACATCACTTCATTCTAGAACTTGTAGAATCCAAAGAACTAGAAATTGAGTATCCAAACATTGAAAAATAGTTGGTTGATTTATTTACAAAACCCTTGGATAATACTTGTTTTGAATCATGAAATAAATCCATAGGTATGATAGTTCTGGAATAAAAATTATGTCTTGTAGTCATATTCTCCGGTATATATCTTGTTAATAATTTGTTTCTAAGGATCTAGGGTATGGTTGTTTAATAAATGACAAAAGACTCCTTCTTTATATGTTTAATGTAGTAGACCCTTGATATGACCCTAGTTATTAATTAAAACTTGGTAGAATTATTATATTTTTATATCTTTCTTATATCTGTTAACCCATTGCCTATTTGAGACAAAATGGGGGAGAAGGCTTGAGTACATTTCTTACGACCTTACTACATATTTCAATGATTCAACTAATATGCCATTTCAAGTGTTTTATTTCAGCCATTTCCATACAGATCTTGATGTATATTATTCTCTATTTAGGGTAATGGTATGTATTTTTGTTGAGTTATGTATTTTTTTCTCACTGATTTTTTATTCTAGGATGGGTTGGGTAGAATAGAACTTTGTGTAGGAATATAGGATATTTTTATGTTCCTACGAGTACCAATATACTCAAGGAAATTTTATCTCCAATATCCAAAGGGGGAGATTAAAACACACTATATGGTTGACTTATTAGGAGTCTGTGCCATATAGAAGTTTCAACTAGTTTAGATATGAAGATGAAATATTTTCTAGATAAAATTAAGCCTCCCTTCTTCAAGGTACAATAGAGTGCATCATCAAGTACAACTCCAGTAATCCCAATCATGGTTTTAAAGAAAAATATAGTAAACAACACATTATACGAACATATTGCACTCATTTTTCATTTCGTGCGCTTAAAATTATTTTTTAATCATTTTTGGGAATTTTTAAAACTTATTAAAATTAATTTTTCATAATTAAAACTGGTTTATAAAAAGTTTATGGGCTTAATTAATATTTCCAAAAAATTTCAAGAAACCTTTTAAACTAAATCTAGAACTTCTACATAATTGTGGGGGAGAAAATAGAATTTTTCAAACATCAAAAATGTGCGTATGTTGGCTTGTTATTATGCTAATCGTGTCCTACAATTGTTCAAACGTAATTGGTCAATCGTGTGTTTTCTTTCACTCAGATAATTGAGATTGCGTTATAGCCATTGATCAAAACTTATTAATGATATGTATGTCGCTTAGACAAATCCCAGTGCAACACATTTCAACCAATCATTGCACATAACTTGGAACCGGTTATAAATTGTTGACAGACTTAGGTCCGTGCATACTTGACCTAAGGATTTACATCAAAATGGTAGATCAAATCATGACCGTTGATTTCACTCTTATGTTCTAGAACCTTCAGTGCTTCCTAAAAAAGGAGAGGCCATCTCCTCATCTGAAGACTTTTGTCAGTCTAGAGAGAGAGAGAGATTTTCATAAAACAATTTCAAAGTCATTTGAAATAAAATTACGTTTCAAGGAGTGTGTTTAGGTTTTCAAAATCAAATTGAACGATCTCCCTTCCTATTTTCAAAGAACTTCTAATAACACATGTTCGTTATTTCCAAATTCTAGGGTTTATGTGAGTTTAGTCAAAGTGATTTTGAGTGAGAAAACTATATATCCTACCCTCTAATAACTCATCTCTCTCAACACAACCTCACAAGGTAGAATATCTCATTTTCTTAATAGAAACTTGATATTTCGACCAACTGATACATTACACGAACTATTTAGATTATTCTGTGTAATTTCTACTTTAGTTTGTAGGTAGAAATTATCTCTCTGTGGATCTTTTATGAAAATACTTTCGAAAATTTCAAATCCATCTTGTTATCTTTTAAAAAGTTGAAATACAAACTTAAATCTGTTTGCATTTCTTAATTTTACATTTTGTAAATTTTTTGTATATAAATAAGATTTTAGAACTGAATTTTTCAAGATCCAAAATACACAGATCTAAAACAGTATTGTATTTTTGAAGTTTGATTTTCGATTACTTAAAAAATAAGAGCATATAGACTCTATTTAATTTATAGGAAGGGTTTGTAACATAAGTATGAGTGTGTTCATATCTTGTTTACCTTTAGGCACACACGTTAGACCTCTCACACACACTACACATAGTCAAAGTGTGTTGTTGTGAAAGATATTGGTTTGACTGAGTCAAAGTAAATTTCAAAGGAGAAGGACGGACTTCAATTATTGGTTGAGGTAAGAACAGAAGTAATATTGTTGGAGGTGCGAATCAATTTAAGTATACTTCTTTATGTTTTTTAATCTTGTGTTATAGTTGTAATCTTGTAACATTTATCGATTTTAGTGGATTTTGGATTTGTGGCGTAGAGGCCACCGTGGATGTTTTCCCTAATTTGGATCGTGTATACTTTACTATTTTCCTTTATTGTTTCTTGCAAAACTAGTAAATATTAATAAGTCTTAATAAGGTTTATTTTTTAAAGACTGATTTACCAAGAATCTTAAATTGGTTTATATTTTGTGTTTTTAATCAAAAGGAGTTTCCTCAAGAGTTTAATCGGATCTTACCTAATCATTAACTTTTGTTAATAACTTCGTTGAGAAAATTTTCAACTTATTTTTGTTTGATTATATGTATTCTCTATATTACCATTTAAAATATACAATTTCATAAACAAGTTTAGGAAGTATGAGAGCGAAATTGCTCGAAATCAGAAAAGAAATTTCATGATGAATGATTTCAGGGATGGGCATCAAACTAGTTAATTGTCACCTCTTATTTTGTGGTCATTTAAGTCTGTGTTGTAAAATATTCTTTAATACAAATCCGTTAATAAATGCAGCTTTTGGAAAGAGGTGATGCCTCTTCAAATGTTGCAAGCCCAGCCAAAGGTCCCAATATCCGTGAGAAGGATTTTAAAAAAAATTGTGTCAACGGTTTTGATTTCGTCTCATACCCATGCGAGAAAAAATTATTGACGCAAAATGGTAGAATTTCATTTTATGCCTTGACTTCTTATTTTTCTAACAAGAGCAATAAAAATCCAAAAGATATGGTGTTGACTTATTATTGAATTGTCGAACAAATCCTAAAACTAGATTACTTAGTTTTCAAAGAAGTCGCCTTTTATTGTGACTGGGTGAAGGTGAAGGTGAAGGACATTACGAATTGTTGTAAAGTTAATCCTGCCTCAAAACTTGTCATGGTAGATTTATCAAAGATGAAAAGTAAAGATCGAATAGTTGACAAGCCTTTTATTTGTGCCTTTAAAAATGTGAGGAAGGTATTCTACTCAAAGTGCATAAATGATGATAATTGGTGTGTTTTTATGCATACACCAAAGGTTTTGAAAATGCATTAAAGTCCCTAATATATTTCTAGTTAGCTCTTGATAACAACCCTAATTTGAAGTATCTTTTATTTGATTTAGACAAAAAATGTGTTTGGGAACATTATCTTATTATCATTTAGTTAACCCTTATATAACAACCTTATATGTATCATATGTGTAGATACCACATTATAGGACCCCCAAAGTCTCTCCTTAGGTCCCTAACACCTCCTCATTTCACAACAAAACCCTAGGTCATACTCCGAGTATCGATCTAGAGGCCATCGGGCGCTCCCGGACCCCGTTTGACTCCAGTCAAATTCATCGTCAAAACGATTGCCCTTTGAATCTTCGAATGGCTCTGAATTTCGTTTCCAATGGTTTGCCCCGTGCGCAAATCAACATAACAGTTCGGGAGAATGGACCATTTTACTGCCGAAAATCAATCTAGAGGCCACTGGGCGCTCTCGTGCCCCAATTTGACCCCAATCAACTTCATCGTCAGAGCGAAAGCTCTTTGAATATTTGAAGGGCACTAAATCCCCTTTCCAACAATCCACCCCGTGCGTGAAACAGAATAACCGTTCGGATGAAAGATCAATTTTTCCCCAAAAATTGATCTGGAGGCCAAGGACGCTCCCGGGCTCCATTTGACCAAGGTCAACTATTTATCTCTAATGAGACTAAATGAATCTCCGAAGGTCACTGAATACCCTTTCCAATGGTCTGCCTCGTGTGTGATTCTTACTTACGGTACGGACAAACAATCTGTTTTACTCTGAGAAGCCATCGGGCGCTTTCGAGCCCCCGTTGACCAAGGTTAACTTTTCAAACCGAGCGAAGATCTTTGGAATGTCAAATTACATCTCCTAACCTATGACACCCCGCCTAAAAAAATACCGAGTGATCTGTCCTATATCAAATTAAAATAGGAATCCCAGTTGTTCATTCTTAGAATCACTGTCGAAAAACCTTTTTAAAACTTACTAACCACCTAGTATTTCAAAAATCCGGTGCCCAATTTTAATTTTTTATTTAAACAAGACAATAACATGTGGAAATACATATAAACCATTCACAGTAACTGAATTAAATCAATTGAATAAAGAATTAAACTACTTGCCGAATAAACCATCGACCACCAAAGTAAATAGTCCAACAACAATCATCCAATAACTGAATAAATAAATCTAAAAATTGTACTGAAAAGTCTGGGCGGCAAGCCCTAAGTAAAACTAAAACGGATAGATGATTCCTACTCTAGGAAAGAATGAACGATGCGTCTAATCCAAGCTCCTGCTAGCATCCACATGTGCCGCAACTACGTGTCCCTGGAATAGAATATCAAGTATGGCATCCATGTGGCTGGACACCTAAAAGGTTTTGAAAATATTTCTATAGCAAGGGTTAGAACCCAAAACATTTTAAAAATATTTAGCAAGTGAATTAACTGCAGTAATTAAAAATGTATGAATGCGCTCCATATTTAAGTAAGTATCGCACTCTCTTGAGGACATACTCACCTCTCCACTAATGTGCACACCTAACGGTTACCTTAACCCCACCTAGTTGTACTACCCTGTCCAACTAGTCCTAGTATAATCATCCCTTGCCTTTATAATCTAAACCGTGTATTATTATTCATGGGTTATAAGTTATCTCTCAAATTAACTTAATTAATTCCTTTTAATTAATATCGTATAACCATGACACAAGTTATATAAAGTAAATACATCACACACTGTATTATTACCCGCATATAATATTTAATACCATTATATACATATCTTTACTACAATATCCACACATATTTCACATGTATATTCATCCCTCCGAGTATACCCTCGTCGGATAATTTCCACTAAAGTGTTATCTCACTAGGTGTGCTCACATAACCTAGTTACCCAAGTCGGAATCGCTCACCAACCTGGCCCAAAATATAAACATAGTGGAGGCGGTCATATTCCTTCCCTGAAAGTGATATAAGCCCATCACCCATATACCGGACGTTATGACCTGGGGATATACTCGCCCTACTCCTCAAGCTAGGGAATTCACCCACTTCGCGCAACCTCCCCTGATAGCACTAAAGTATATAAATTAAATAAGTATCTAATCACTGATATTTAATAGCACACACAATGTACATATATATATATATATATATATATATATATATATATATACATATATATATATATATATATATACATATATATATATATATATATATACATATATATATATATATATATATATGTATATATATATACTATCACCACACCGTATATATAGTATAGATCCCGGCTTTACCGTGTACTAAAACCCGTAACACTAGCATGTATATTCCCAAGTCTATGGCCCAATCAAATTAATTAATTTTCTCATTAATTAATTTAGTACCTTCCTGAGTCTACGATCTGACTCCAATTAAATTAATTCACACATTAATTAATATGGTGTTTTCCCGAGTCTGTAGTCCGACTCTAATTGAATTAATTTACACACTAATTAATTTAATACGTGGTGTCGCTCAACCATTATACCCGGACTCTCTCGCTTGGCCCGTACCATCCTTAATACTCGAGTCTATATTCCGCCCCCTAATTAATAAATTACACCTCAATTCATTTAATAAGGTAGTATTATTCCAACTACAATACTTGAACATTTTTCCCTCACCCCGAAATTACTACTACAATTTATTCCCCCACAACTCATCCATTTGTGCCATACCATTATCGTCCTCCTAAACCTAATCATATATTTTCCTGATAATGTTAGGAGCATGAGTTCCACATGAATTTATCACTAAATAAAATATGGGAATTAAATCTTAAATTAATTTCCCCTTATGTAGAAAATTGGCGAACCTACCAAAAATCTGGGACCATTGATCGATCGATGCCCTGGGTCGATCGATAGATCGACCAGTTCCCTTTCTTCTCCGATTTTCTGTTAAGCCATTAACAAAAATCCAAAATTTCTTTTCTCAAATCCTAATCTCAATCCATCATATTTATCATCTTTTTACATCTACTACAAACTATAATCATCATTTAAACCTTTTAGCATCATTGATTTTTACAAATCTTCACCCACTCGAGAACACAAATTCCTATGGTATAATCCCAATTATTGTTCACAAATCTGATTCCATAATCCCAATCGATTCATCTCTAAAACTGGTGTTCTATTATGGTTCTAATGTCAATCAATACTGAATGCTTCTATAACATCAATTGGACTATCAGATTACTCAACAGGTTCAATTTCATAAAAACCCAATTTCATGCAATAACCCACCCAAAAACGAATTTCGGTTTACACCCACCATAATATGAATTGATTATCATCAATTTAAGAATCACAATAGTTAACCACTTATTTCTAATTATTCGTAGAGTCTGATCTGTTGGTGTAGAGAAAGTGTTGATGAAGAACACCTAATTCGTCCCTCGATTTGTCTCCAAAAGATCCTCAATTTGCTCTTGATTTGTTTTCTCTATTCCTCTCTCAAACACTAGGTTTAGAATTTTGTTAACTAACATTAAACACTTCCTCAATTAGGTTTATAATCCCTTATCACGTTTTTAGCCACATGGGCCTAATTATAATGGCCCAAATCCCCCCATGTGGGTGCAACTATGCCAAAAAATGTCCCGAGATCCGATTACTGCCTCCGGGTACTCTTTTCTGACTATATCAGTCCATCTGGACTCAACCGTGCACTCAGAATTGTCATACGAATTACTTTATAATATTTCCAAATTTCGACCTCAAAAATGCTACACATAATAATTTGAACAATTAAACTCAAAGTCTCCAAATATAAATAATTCTTCCCACTTAAATAAATTCTCCAATCATCAATTTATGTTTCTCTAATTTAAATAATCTTATTTATCCCAAAAATAATTAAATACTAAATCCTCAAAATTACGGGATGTTACATAACCTTTCCGACGGTCCATCCCGTGCGCGATTCTGACTTACCATACGGATGAACGATCTGTTTTCGTCCGACGATCTCCCGTCCAAAGGACCGACATGCGCTTCTGAGCCACATTTGACCCACAGTAAACTCCCGAACCTGGGAGCGATCCCAAGGACTCTTGAATGTCTCTAAATTGCCTTTCTAACGGTATGCCCCATGCCCGATTTGGATCGATGGATTGTGTTCTACGACCATTTTTTCGAAAACAAATTTGCATGAGACTGCCAATTGGTAGGTCCATTTCCCTGCCTATCAGCAGTGTGTCAAGGGTAACCAACCGATGGGAAGGGCTAGGCCCATGCTGATCGGCACCACCCCTCACCCTATAAATAAAGGGCATGAACTCACTCCAAAATCACACCTCATATCCATCAACATCAGTGATCTCAACAACATTCTCTCGAAATCAGCGAAGTTCCTCCATGCGAAGTTCCATTCAAGCTTACATTCCCATACTTTTCATACCTAATTTGGCAAAATCATATTCTCAATTATCCAATCTTCATCTCACATTCAAGGGAGTTCATCCAAGATCAAAGATCAAGCTTCAAAGAGGGTCCAAGTCCTTCCCTCTCTCTTTAAATTTCTTATTTTTGCATTGAATTCATAATCTAGTTCTTACTTTAGTTCATACACATTAACATCTTATACTTTTATTAGTATATTTCACATACTTTATTTTCTATAAAAAAAAATAAGCAAAAAGATTACGAACGGGATTATCCATCACACTTTTTCAAAACTAAAACATGTTTTTCTACACCTATACATATAATAAAATCCCATTTGAATCTATGGGATAAATCCCATCTCCATGCCGCATTCGAACTAAATGGACTTTGATGCCTTTATAGGCTACGTAGGTGTTTCGGATTAAAACCCGGGACACGAGTCCAATTTTTCAATTTTCCAATCTTCCAATTTTTTTAAATGCCCCCAATTCTGCATTTATCATATTCTTGCGTTAGTATACATATTATGTTTGTTAGTGTTTTATCCAACACATATTATCATTTCATCATAATGATCAATATCGCGATAAGCGCATAAGTCATATTTTCTATATATTATTTTGAGAACATTCCTATGACCTAACTCTATCTTTTTCACGGAATGAGTTAAATGATTCCAATCTCCATTATATATACACGCACACACATTTCACGGAGAAATCAAGGAAAACAATAACATAAGTCCATGAGAGACCGAAAGGGCAGTATGGGTGCCTAACACCTACCCATTCCATAACTTATCCCCCGAACCTTTGAACTATTGGTTTTATAAGCATACGTTTGTCTTCGATGTTGCTCTCTCGAGGCGGCAACATGTTCTTTTGCCTGTTTTGTGCAATATAGGCTGGCGACTCCATCTCTTTACATTTACCCCACACCCAGCCGAAGTGTTCCTAAGTAGGGCATGATACCTTTCAATCCCCCTTCCTTCCCCATACCCCCTTCGGGAGGTAGAAGAGCAGAGAGTAAGCGGGGCTCATTATTGATCGAGCTGGCCACAGTGGAAACTCCTCTAGGGACTTTATTCATAAGAGGTCTAGACTCTGTTTACATGGGTGTTTTGTTTTCTTGTGTGCGTATGCACCTATCTGTATGTTCCCTTTTTCTCCTCTATTATTTCTTGTACATATACACCTCGTGTTTATATCACTACTCACTCACAGACTTGTAGAAATTCTCCATGTACACTTCACACCACGTGCACCTAGGACCACTTATATCCACATGTTACTCACACCACTTAAAATATCCATGCTTAGGTGTCACAAACACACACCTCCACTTATCACACTTATATATATTCATGCTCACTCACACTTATCACACACCACTTGTAGTTGATCCATGTTTAGGTTCACTACCACACACTCACTTGTAGATAGATACACATCACTCACTCTCACATATCCATGCTTAGTATAGATTTACTTTTTATACCTATACATTATCCCCTGCTTAGCATGATGCTCATCAATAAAGATACTCTCTCTATAATGTACGAATCAAGGATCATGCATTTTGCACACTACATGACCAAAGAGCATTGCTATTGTCCAAGTTTTGTCCCATAACTAGGGGGTCACTTCATGATGGGCGCTGGTCCGTCAAGTCGTAGTTAACCTAAGGGATATGACTCTCACCTTCCATTGGCCAAGTACCTTCGACGTATACGAAGGGTTTCCCCCGCATCGTACTGCTTAACCAAAGTCATGACGAGAGGTATATCGCTGGGAACTCATTCACGTACGTCGAGTATATTAAATTCACTCTCACACGTATTGTCCCCACGACGTATATAGTGAGGCAATTCATGTACACTCATGTATATTAAATGGCTTGTCCACACGTACCGATTGTCCTCAAAAGAAAGACGTATATCGTGGAAGTCATCCCAAAGGGGGGAACACCTTCTAATTAACCCAACAACAGCATACACTCATATAGGTGTCAAACCTAGGACAATCATTATTAGTTTGCTGGCTTCCACCCGAAACTCTGTCGAAATGACGGGTCGGCATGCTGCCCAAATTTTTACGCAATTTTTTAAATGGGACCCTGCCCATGATCCTGGTAACAAGTCCAACCATAGTTTTTGCATATTATTCAAAACCGAGTTTTCCCAGGCTCAGGTCCCATCCAGCATTTCTTTTTTGCATTTAGGTAAACCTAATACAAGTGTGAACATAATAAACATAATAATAATCATGCTGAGACATGTCTCTCGTCTTTTCCAAAAGTGTCAAAAATATTTTTTTCTTCTTTTATCAAAAATACCAAAAACATTTTTCCTTTCCTTATACCAAAAATATTTTTTCTCCCTTTTACCCAAAAACATTTTGTTCCCCTTTTTTCCAAAAAAAATGTCAAAAATATTTTCCTTCCTTTTTTTCAAAAAATAAATTCGTATTTTTCCCCTCCTCAAGTCGATCACATACCCTTGGTCTGGCTTGCTATTAGCTTCGATCTTTTGTCGAACCGCCTCGAAGCTTTGTCAGTTCCCTCGCTTTTTCAAAGTTCGAAATTCATCCACTTTCCATGGAGAACACAGATCCAGTACCGAATGTGCAGTTGAATCTGATGATAGTCTTAGCCCAACTCATTGTCAAGATTTACAACCTTCAAACTAAGGTTCACGAGATGCAACAAAATTGGGTCCCTATTCTCGAAGATCCCGAGGTCCTCATCCCCCGCGCTATAGGTCCGCCCGTACCCGAGCCTATTTGGGTTCTTAAGGAATATCAGCACGCTCCACGTGCCCCTCCTATTAATGGATCATCGCCAACCCAGCTCCCTATGTCGAATCTTGCCCAGCCAGGGCTAACTTACCCGTAATCGTTGATCCAAAGGAGGAAGAATTGAACAAGGTAAAGGAGGACCTCAAGATGTTGACCAAGAAGTTTGACCAAATCAGAATCTCTGGGTACTACATGGACTACACCCACTTGTTACCCTATCCTAAAATAAGGTTTCCAAAAAAATTCAAGATGCCAAACATCGAGAAATTCGGTGGTAGTGGACCTCCGATTATTCATCTCCGCAGTTATCATCGAGCCATGACTCTCCTAGGTGCCTCCAAGGATATAATGGCCTAAATGTTCCAACAGACTTTGAAGGATAACACTTTTCACTAGTTTTTATCCCTCGAGGAGCCCAGGATCCGCAGTTGGGAGGATGTTGCCCACGAGTTCATGTCGCAGTACAAGTACAACGAAGAATTATAGGTTACCCGCCATGATGTTGAGCTTCTCAAATAGAACCCTGGGGAATAAGTCAATAACTTTATAGCAAGGTGGAGAGAGAAAGCAGCCACCATGACTAACCAAACTTTCAAAGAGGATCAAGTCAGCATCGTGAAGAAGAACTTCTTACCCCATGTTCGAGCGACGATGGGAGGATAGTACTACCCTCATTTTGTATCCCTCCGAGAAGCAGGAGTGGAGATCAAAGAAGGTCTTGCCAAGATACAAGTTAAACCAAAGAAAGTATTTGGACAGTTCGCTCCCAGAAAGTTTGAAAATCTTGCCAGTACCCAAGTTTCAACTATCAATAACATCTCTCTGCCTGCCACTTCATGGGCACCAGAAAACCACCCCAAGCCAGTTCAAAAGAAATACACTGAGCTTCAAAATCCTCTCTCCAAATTTTACTAGGACCTTCTAAGACAAAATCTTATCAAGCCATTGGACCCTCGTCCGTTACCAAACCCACTTCCTAAAAATTTCAAACCAGATGCCTATTGCAACTTTCATCAAATTATCGATCATACCACTGATCAATGTTTCCACCTCCGAAATGTGATCCAAGGTCTGATTAACAGAGGTGTCATCACCCCACCAGCCAATCCTAAACCAAACACTACCCATAATCCACTCCCGAATCATACAAATGTAATCTTTCTAGAAGAAGACCCAGGACCCATCTTCCCAGATCATACCAATAAAATCATCAATCACACCCATATACTCTCTTAAACCCCTTCAAACTTGCCTATATTTTCTCCTACACCATACCAGCTTCACTAATTAAGCCATGTCACTCCTTACCAGGTCATGCATCACTATCCGTACCCATTCTGGAGGCAAAGATATGGAATTATCAGAAGTGTTGAACCAACTCTTAGAGTTCGGGATGAAATTTTCCTCCCAGATGACCATTGACTACCAGAGATTTAGTGTATTGTTCTTAGATGCTTAAAATGGTCTCGAGAGTCAGGCAATTGGGTGGTACCAACCGATGAAGTCGGCTTAGATGATGTGGTTTAGATCATGGAAGATTTATTCCAATAAATCAGTGAAATTTTTAGTATATCCGAGCTATTTGATGCTTTGAAACTACAAGGGTGTCAGGTCCCTTCACTTCTACATCTCCTTGTCGAATGGTAGGATTTATAGGAAAAATCCATTAAGGTTATAGAATGTATTGACTTTTCATGGAAAGGTGATGTCATTGCCACCAGATGGGGGGACGAATTTGATGATTTAGATGAAGAGCAATGTCCAGAAAAGACTAACCTGATAGTCAACATATGTGGGATGATATCATTTAAGGAGCTTCTAATGGAAATCAATAAGGTGGATGAACAACTTGAGATCGATGGGGAGAGGGATTCCTATTTTTTCCCTCTTTTGTTAATTATGACCAGATCAGGGACACATTACAAAGTAAAAAGTGTTGAGAATCTTCCTATGCTCGAAATGACCCTCGAGGAGAGTAGGATCCTCGATCAGTTGAAGAAGACCCAAGCCAACATCACTCTGTGGGGACTCTTTGTAAGGACACAAATTTCCAATTGAGTCCTTTGTAGTTTTGGCTCAATTCTGGACAAAAACGTTTGAGTTATAGGATAGAGTTAATTGATCATCCTCCAAGCCTATGACGTATTTGTTGAAGACGTAGCGGCCAAGAGTATAAAACTTCATCAAAATGCCGAGTTTAAGTGCCTCGTTTCTATATCATCAACAGTGGTTCCATGCTCCCAAGGTATGAATGCATTACATATATATATATATATAGGAGCTTGAAACATTTTTATATTGGGTGTAGGTTTAATTAAAACTATTGCATATTTTCAGAAAGATTTAATTAAAACTTTAAAATAAGTTTATAAAGTTTCTGGGAAAAAAATAGAATATTTCAAAGTTTCTGGAAGTTCGTTCGAAGTGTCGTTTGAACGAGTTTGTCGTTCGGACGAGTTTGCCAAAGAGTTCCCATATTGGCCATTGGAACTTCGTTCGAAATTTCGTTCGAACGAGATGGCTGTTCAAACGATATTTCTAACGATTTCACACTAGAACTTCGTTAGAAGCCTCGTTCGAACGACAAATCTCATTCGAACGAGTTTTGGCAGGAACAGTTAAATGGCAGTTTTGAGCAGTTTTGACCAGTTTTGACCCACCTTCCCACTTGTTTTTCCCACTAACTTTTTGACAGATTTCTTAAGTTCGGAAATGAACTTTTCTAACTAAACTCTTAATTCCATTCTAACTTCTAAAGAGAGTTTTTTAGAGAAAATTCTTCCAAGAAAATTTCATGGTTTTGAGTGTTCATCTTTCAAAGAAAAATTCATTTGACACTCTAGTTTACACCCAATTGTTTGTTTAATCAAAGTTCCATATATAAATACATTGCTTGGAGTTTTGGCACCGATTTTTCATCTCTACCGTTTTGAAGAGACGTTTGGGTTTGCTTCTAAATCCCACAAAAAAGAAGATGTTTGCGTTGATTTACCCACTTAGATAAAGGCTCCTACTTCGGGTGACGGTGACTATATAAAGTCCGATCGGTGGATTCCAAGACCGCGGTGGAGCTCCATGGTTATTCGCTAAGAAGAGGCTGATACTAGAAGACGCGTCGGGGCTTGAGACGGATCGATTCGACTGTTGTAAGTCATCTTACTTGTATTTGTAAATTCCGTACTTAGTTGATTTGTGGCTAGGGCCGTCCGAGATTTTTTTCTGTTGTGGATTTTTCCTCGTACATCGCGGCGTAGTGGATTAATTGTTTATTTTATCTTTTGCAAAATCACCTAGAACGCATGCTTAGGTAAAAAGATAAAATTGGTTTAATTTAATCACTACTTGTGTAATTTGGTATAAATTAATATTCGGTAATGTTTAGTTAATCTAATTCAAGTCTGTAATTTAACTTATTAAAATTGGTTTGGCCTAATTTTCTAATATTGAGAAATATGACTTAGGCAAATTTTCTAGGACTTGGGTTAATTAATTTGATTTAAGTGAAATTAACATAAGTGTGTTTTAATCGAATTTCACTTGGTGTAAATTTAATTGAGAAAAATTAAATTTTGGTAAGTTGCTTTTATATTTGAACCATCATCTACGCTTCCGCATATCTCAACAAGAAAATTGATTTTTAAAGTATAAGGATTTAAAAATTGGGGGCCTTCCGGACGCTTCAAATTGGTATCAAAGCCGGACCGCTAATTTATCTCGTCAAAGATCCGTTTTTCGGCTTTTATAATTTTTGTGCTCCTTGTATTTTTAGGTGGTTTAATATTTACTCACTCACATTTTTTTTATCTCTCGATGGGACGCCTTAATGAAAATTTGTCCATTTCTAATGATAATGATATTTTTACTATTCGAGAAGAATTTAATGAGCTTAATAAGTGTAATGAAAAATTAAGAGAATTAAATTTGATATTTGCAAAAAGAAATAAATTTCTTGAAGATGAAAATTCTTGTTTATAGCTAAAGTTGAATTTTTGCAAATCTCCCTATTTCAAAAAGATATTTTTAGTGAAAAGCTCATGGACATAAATAACAATTATAATATTTTAGAAAAATCCAAGAAAGAGAGTGAGAATCGAGAAAAGACTCTTAGGGACAAGTTTACTCACATTGAGGGGGAGCGTGATAACCTTCTAGGTGTAATTGAAAATTTAAAGAAGGAGTCCCGTAAAATTGAGGAGTCTAATTTAGTACTTGAGTCCGATATTTTAAAAATAAAAAATGACTTACAAGACTCGAGTAGTAGTTGTGATGTTTCTAGCTCATCTAGTTCAAATACTTCCGTTGCTAAAGCTAAAACTGTTGTTTGTTTTAGAGGGTCAACTTTATCCAAAGACTTTAGAAAAGGTCACACCTTAGGTAACATTTCTCGTGTTTTCACATGCTTGCATTGTGGTAGGAAAGGTCACCTTAGGTCATTTTTTTTTTATCTTAAAATAAGTCCTAAGAAGTCTATATCTAGCATTTCATTAGTTTCCAAATCCCATCATTCTAAATATACAACTATATGGATTCGGAAATCATTTTTAGATGTGCTAGATATTAGATTTGTTGATTCTCATTTACTTTCACATGAAACCTCCCTTGCTAAATTTAAAGGTTGAATGTATTAGTTGTTTTTACATACTCTTGCTTTTTGTGCTTCATAGTATATACCATTGCTAGGTGTATGCATGTTTAATCATTTTCTAGTCATTGCTTTATCTCATATCTCATGCTAGAAATCATGATTTGTTTATCTTTTGTATTTTATTTCTTTCATTTTTGTGTGCATTAAATGAAAAATACAAAAAGATTTTTGTTTATCATTTGGGTTTTTATCTCTTGGTAATTTAATCTTAATGAAAAACTTCAAATGATTTTTGTTTGTCTTTTGAGTATATATTTTTATTTTTGGTTAAATAAAAACTCAAAAAGATTTTTTTGTGTGTATTTTAGTTTAACACACTTTATGTGTCATATAATTGTGTTTGAATTCCATCTTTTACGCTCCCATGTGGCTAGAACTTTTGGTTTAGATAGTCAATCCTTATTATGTTCTTTATCATGCTTACATGGAGTAGTTAGATTTTGTGTTGCTCAAATGGATTCTATGTTTATATGCTTCTTTTAACACATGCACGAGCTCTTTTGAAATTTTAACTTCATATGTATATTTGAGCTTTGTGAGGTGTTCTCCTACCAATCTTGTTATCTACATATTTGTGACCTAGGAGGACTAGTGCATGTCGAAATCCGTTGCACGTGAGATTTGTGTGAAAAATAAAAATGATATATATAAATGTGCACGGGGAAGGGCTCCGAAAGGATTTATTGTCCTTTGTGAATAGTAAGCCACCGTTTGTTTGGACCTAAAAGAAATACGTGGTCCAAAGGCCTAAAAGAAAATATGGCATTAAAAAGAAAAATATTTGTCAAGGCCTATGTTTGATTGATATATTCATTCAAAATTAATAATATATTTGCTTATTGAGGGAGTTTGGATGATTTATCAACGGTTTGCACAATGTCCGTTTACCCTAGTTGTGTTTTCAATGTCATGACTCTATTGGTTTGTAGAATCATCAACATGCTAGGCTTGTATGCATTCTGCATGCTTGTTCATTGAGTTCAATTTATATTTTCACATGAGGTTATATTCAAATGTGATGAAGTTTGCAATCAATTGAGAACTCCATGAACATGTTTTAAGTGATTGGGTCTAAATTTAATCGTTACTAGTTCACACACTAACACTTCCATTTCCATATGACACATTTTTGCCATACGAGCGTGAAAAGCTTATCTTATTTTGTGTCATTTATGTGTTTATATCTATATATGTGTACTTGAGTCTCTTAGGTATATATTATGTATACATATATTTAATATATTGTTTGGTCTTTGCCTTACTTTCTAGTCCATATATGCTTTAATTCATAATTGGTATCTATCTTGTTGCATTCCTTGTTGATATCACATGCTTAATACGTTATGTATCTTATTGGTATCATTTTCTCGCATCCTAGTTGGTATCCATTATTATTTGTTGGATTAGTTGTGCTTTTGTTGCCCATATGCTTTAATGTTCTCATCACTTTTGCACATTTGCATGTTTATCTTGTTATCTCATTTTATGTATCCCTTGTTTAGTTTAAGGGTAATATGCTTTAATTGGGGGAGATAAGTTAATTTTTGATTCTTTAGCCTTTGTCTATTCCTAAACAAAAAGGGGGAGAAATAATGATAGGAGTAGAAATGGTATCTATTCCTATTATAATGTATCTTAGTTTGGGGGAGATTTATCTTAGGGGGAGACGTCTTTCTAAGTTGATCAGAGTTGATAAAGGGAGAGAATTAATTTAGGGGGAGTAATTATTTAATTGTCTTTAATATTTTGATATTACCTCTGCATTTAATGTGTTTTCTTAAGTGTGCAGGAATTATATTCTAAGTGAAAACTTTCACCGACAAAGATTATGATCCTTTGGGTTGTTTGAGTCAAGCATTATATTTTTATTTTGGGTGGAACTTTTTTGTCAGTTTATCAGTCTAGTAGAGCTTGACGGCCCTTTAGGATTTTTGTTTGGTTTTTGTCCCGGAATAGCCAAAGGGGGAGATTTGTAAGGACACAAATTTCCAATTGAGTCCTTTGTAGTTTTGGCTCAATTCCGGCCAAAAACGTTTGAGTCCTAGGATAGAGTTAATTGATCATCCTTCAAGCCTATGACGTATTTGTTGAAGACATAGTGGCCAAGAGTATAAATCTTCATCAAAATGCCGAGTTTAAGTGCCTCGTTTCTACGTCATCAACAGTGGTTCCATGCTCCCAAGGTATGAATGCATTACATATATATATATATAGGAGCTTGGAACGTTTTTATATTGGGTGTAGGTTTAATTAAAACTGTTGTTTATTTTCAGAAAGATTTAATTAAAACTTTAAAATAAGTTTATAAAGTTTTTGGGCTAAAAATAGAATATTTCAAGCTTTCTGGAAGTTCGTTCGAAGTGTCGTTCGAACGAGTTTGTCGTTCGAACCACATTGTCGTTCGAACAAGCTTGCGAACGAGTTCCCATATTGGCCACTAGAACTTCGTTCGAAATGTCATTAGAACGAGATGGATGTTCGAACGAGATTTCCAACGAGATTTCTAACGAGTTCACACTGGAACTTCGTTAGAAGCCTCGTTCGAACGAGACTTCGTTCGAACGATAAATCTCGTTCTAACGAGTTTTGGCACGAACAGTTAAATGGCAGTTTTGACCCACCTTCCTACTTGTTTTTCCCACTAACTTTTTGGCAGATTTCTTAAGTGCGGAAATGAAATTTTCTAACTTAACTTTTCATTCCATTCTAACTTCTAGAGAGAGTTTTTTAGAGAAAATTCTTCCAAGAAAATTTCATAGTTTTGAGTGTTCATCTTTCAAAGAAAAATTCATTTGACACTCTAGTTTACACCCAATTATATGTTTATTCCAAGTTCCATATATATATATACATTGCTTGGAGTTTTGGCACCGGTTTTTCATCTCTACTGTTTTCAAGAGACGTTTGGGTTTGCTTCTAAATCCCACGAAGAAGAAGATGTTTGCGCTGATTTACCCACTTGGAGAAAGGCTCCTAGTTCGAGTGATGGTGACCATATAAAGTCCAATCGGTGGATTCCGAGATCGCGGTGGAGCTCCGTGGTTATTCGCTAAGAAGAGGTTGATACAAGAAGACGCATCGGGGCTTGAGAGGGATCGACTCGAGTGTTGTAAGTCATCTTGCTTATATTTATAAATTCCGTACTTAGTGGATTTGTGGCTAGGGTCGTCCGAGGTTTTTTCCCGTTGTGTGTTTTTCCTCGTACATCGCAGTGTAGTGAATTAATTATTTATTTTATCTTTTACAAAATCACCTAGAACGCATGCTCAGGTAAAAAGATAAAATTGGTTTAATTTAATCACTACTTGTGTAATTTTGTACAAATTAATATTGGGTAATGTTTAGTTAATCTAATTCAAGTATGTAATTTAACGTATTAAAATTGGTTTGGCCTAATTTGCTAATATTGAGAAATATGACTTAGGCAAATTTTCTAGGACTTGGGTTAATTAATTTGATTTAAGTTAAAGTAACATAATTGTGTTTTAATCGAATTTCACTTGGTGTAAATTTAATTGGAGAAAAATTAAATTTTGTTAAGTTGCTTTTATATTTGAACCATCATCTACGCTTCCGCATATCTCAATAAGGAAATTGATTTTTGAAGTATAAGGATTTAAAAATTGGGGGCCTTCGGGACGCTTCACTCTTTATGTCTTCTTAACTGCACAGGAATGCCTTAATCAAGCTACGCACAGGACCCACAGTTCCTCCTACCATGCCAGAAGAAGTAGTGAATCTGTTTGGATCCTTGACCTCTACTAGAATCCTTTCTTTCTCTGAAGAAGAAATCCCTAAGATTGGTCCAAACCACAATTATGCTCTCAATATCTCTGTTGAAGTTATGGGAAAGACTATCCCGCTCTATCTTGTCGATAATGGATAAGCTCTCAATGTCTGTCATTAAGGACCCTCAATTAGTTAGGACTGAAAGTGAGCAACCTTTCTCCAACCTCTGTCGATATACGTGCCTACGATAATACTCGATGAGAAGTGATGGGATCCATAAATCTTATAATAGGGCTCGGCCCTATAAATCAAGTTGTTGAATTCCAAGTCATCGACATCCCAGTTTGTTTCAATCTATTACTCGGATGACCATATCTCTATAGCATCAAGGGTGTGTCTTTATCCCTTCATCAGAAATTGAATTTATTCACCAATGGGAAGGTCATCGCCATCTTGGTCAACGACGACAATGCTGAGAATGCAAGCACCAGTAAACCAGTACTTGAGATACAACACGGGGTGAATGATATGCTTTTATCAGGCTTCCGAGTTGAACCACTTATAATCCTAGCCGGGGATGATTTCAAAGAGAGGGTTTGTTCAGAATATAACCCCCATGTCAACGTCAATGTGATCCAGATATTCAAGAATATGCACTTCATGCCCGGACTGGGGCTGGAATGAAAATAGCAGGGGATATTTAAACCCATTATGTTGAAGAAAGCTTTTCCTCCCTGAGGTTTGGGCTATCAACCATCAGGAGAAGAACTCGAAATGATCTATCAGCCTCAACTGAAGATAAGGCTAGAAAGTGCCAAGATAGTCTCAAGAGATTCCTTGAACGGAAGATTCATTAGAAAAGGAGAATATTTCCCCTTATGTGGCTTTCCTGAACCGTGGTATGAGCATTTGGACAAGAAGATGAAACCTAGAATGGAGATCTTTTTCCAAGACAGCTACTCATGGGTCGACAGTTCTCAGTTTCATGTGAAACCACTCATCGAAGAGACCATAGCCGATATCGGAGATTCTAAGGGAAGTGACTCCGAGGATTCTTTCAACTTGCAGACACTGGGGCTGACACTTTACATGATCCACTAAGGGGCTTGATCAATCGGATCCATCCCGCTTGATCAAAGTTATTGATATATCTCTCCTTAATTGGCATGTTGCACCTATGCCATCTGCTGAAATTCAACCCAATCCTAAATTGTATTCCCTTTCTCTTGTTGTTACTCCTTACTCTGATGTAATCGAGACCTCCTTTGATGAGGTTTTCAATGTTCTTTTTCCTATCAATGAAATAAATGAAGATTTTAAGTATCTTGTTGTACCTTAAATTAATTGTCTTGATTCTAATCAAACTCTTAATGATGATGATTTTATAAATGAATAATTCTTAAGTGATCTTAATAAGGTTAATAATAAATAACATAATCGCGTTCAAGTTGATGAAGATGAAACTGTCATTATTAATCTCGGTTGTAGTAGCCAACTGAGTGAAATTAGGATAGGGGCCACCCTTGATGAGCATAAGCGCGCACAACTCGAGCAATTACTGAAGGTATTTATGGATGTCTTCGCATTGTCATACGACAATATGCTGGTAATTGATCCCAAAATAGCTCAGCACGAGATTTTAACAATCCCAAAATGCAAATCGATCAAACAAAAACTATGAAAGCTCTACATCGAACGGTCGCTCAAGGTTAAGGAAGAAGTGGTTAAATAATTGAACGTGGGTTTCATTCATGTGATCGAATATCCCACATGACTAACCAATATCGTACCCAATCCAAAATCAAGAAGGAAAGTTTACATGTGCGTTGACTATCGAGACTTGAACAAGGCTTCTCCGAAGGATGATTACCCACTACCCAATATCGACATGATTGTGGACAACACAGCCAGTCATTCCCTTATGTCATTTGTTGGTTGGTTTGCTAGATATAATCAGATCAAGATGCACCCGTATCATTAAGAGAAAATCGCATTCATCACCCCTAGGGGAACCTTTTGCTACACCGTCATGCCGTTTGGTCTAAAATATTCAGGGGCTACCTACCAAAGGGATACCACAACCATCTTGCATGATCTGATACACAAAGAATTTGAGGTCTACGTAGATGATATGATTATCAAGTCTAATACCAGAGAGGATCATGTACCCGCTCTCCAGAAATTATTCGAACGACTGCGACAATATCATATGCGACTTAACCCACAGAAATGTGTCTTCGGCGTCACTAGAGGAAAGCTCTAGGGATTCATGGTTAGTGTGAAAGGGATAGAAGCAGATCCTGTTAAGCTAAAAGCCATACTCGATATTCCACCACCCTGAAAGGAGAAGGAAGCCTGAGGATTCATCAAAAAATTATAGTACATTAGTCGGTTCATCAAGAAGTTGACTTCCATCTATGAACCCATCTTCAAACTCCTCTGAAAGGATTCCACCGAGGTTTGGAACGAAGCTTGCCAAGAAGCCTTTGACTGAATCAAGCAATATCTGACCCGACCTCCGGTACTCATGCCACCGAAGCCTGGTCTTCACCTACTCCTTTACCTAACCATAACTGATACTGCATCTGGGGATTTACTAGCCCAATAGCTTAAAGAATCTTGCAAAGAAAGATCCATCTAGTATGCCAGTCGCAAGTTGGCCAGGTACTAAGTTAACTACACAGCCTTAGAAAAATCAAGTGTTGCCCTTGTCTAGGTCACCCAAAATTACAGCATTACATTCTCTCCTTTCCCATCAAAATTATGCCTCGAATTGATCCTATCAAGTACCTACTCAAAAACCCTATCTTGTCTAGACGAATGGCTCGACGGTTGATGTTTTTAGCTGAGTTTGATATCATATATATGATGCGGAAATCCATGAAAGGAAGAGCCATCTCTAGCTACCTTGTTGACTACCATATGTAAGAAACCGATGTATTTATGGCATTGGGATCCTCCTAATTGCACCTGATGACTCTCACACTCCCATTGCCATTTTACTGGATTTTCCCTGTACCAATAACATGACTGAATACGAGGCAAGCACGATAGGCCTCAAACTTTCTCTCAAGAAAGGAATTCAATACTTAGATGTCTATGGCGATTCATCCATCATCATCGGACAAGTACTTAGGAGATGGAAAGTCAAGGATGATAAAATCTTACCCTTCCATGCCCACCTAGAAGAGTTGGCCTCCTAATTCCAAGATGTCACCTTCCACTACCTTCCCCGAATAAAGAATAACCTAGTTGATGCCCTTACTACCTTAGCCTCCATGATTGACATGCTCGAAGGAATAACAATGACCCTTTTCCTAGCCCAAAAGAAAGACAAACCAACCCATTGCTACCACATTGAGTTCATCATAGAAGAAGATCTTGATATGGACAACTGTTGGTATTATGATAGTTGGCGCCTCCTCAAGTATGGTAGGTATCCCTAAGGTTATGATAAGAAAGACCGGTCAACCTTCACAGACTGGTTGCCCAGTATATTATCTATGATAAAGCACTATTTAAGCAAAACTTTGATGGAACCCATTTGCACTACATCGCGGGGGCTCACATTGAAGAATTGATGGAGAAAATCCACAGTGGGGAGTGCAGACCCCATATGAATGGTCATATGTGCACCAAGAAAATCATCCGACACGGTGACTACTAGACTACCATGGTTCAAGATTGCACCGCCTATGTTCGAACATGTCTCAAATGCCACTTCAGCACTTGCCTCCACAAAAATTGTACAACGTGACTTCTCCCTAGTCGTTCTCCACATGGGGCATCGACATCATAGGGAAGGTTACACTCAAAGCCTCCAATGAGCATGAGTTCATCCTGGTTGCCATTGATTATTTAACCAAATATGTCGAAGCCAAATCATACGAACTTCTGAATGCCAAGGAGGTGGACAAGTTCATCAAGAAAAACATCATCTATTGATATAGAGTCCCGCATGAGCTGGTATCATATAATGGGTTACATTTTGAGGAAAAATCACAAAAATGGTCGACGAGTATGGAATTCAGAGACACAAATATTCTCTTTACCGACCTCAAACCAATGGAGCAGTCGAAGATGCTAATACGAACCTCAAAGCCATCATTAGCAAGATGATTGAGAGTTATCGAGATTGGACCAATCGGATCCCTTACACCCTCTGGGGCTACCGCACTTCAGTTCGAACATCTACTGGGTCTACCCCTTACTCTCTAGTTTATAACATGGAAGCAGTCCTACTCATGGAGCTAGAAATTCTTTCACTGTGCGTCATGCTTGAAAGAAAAGTCAACGAGGAAGACTGGCATCAGAGTAGTCTTGACGAGATGTCACTTTTGAACGAAAGAAGACTAAAATCTCTATACCACATACAAGGGTACCAGTGCCGAATAGCGCACTAATTCACTAAGAAAGTTAAGGATCGTGGTGTTCGAGAAAGGGACTTAGCCCTTAAAGAATTATAGAGCCCATCTAGGACCCTATAAGGAAATTCAAACCCAATTGGAGCGGCCCCTACATTGTAAAGAATATCATGTCAGGTGGCGCCACTATGGTCACTGACCTTGATGAAGAAGAGATAGCCCATCCAGTCAACCTAGACCGTCTCAAGAATTTTTATCCCGTGTTCGAAATCTTGGCGCACTACAACTCTTCTCATCTTCCTTCTAGTCTAAAAAAAAAATTCATTTCCCTCTACTCAGAACTATGTAGGGCCTTATCCTCTAAAAAATTTTTACTTTCAAATATCAATTTTAGAAAATTTTCAAAACACCAAGAGGTAAGTAGGCAGCTCATACCCTTTACACGAGCACGGCCCCCTTCTTTTTCACAAAATGTTATTATTTTCTTATTCCCAAGAACGATAATTCATTTTATCATATAAATGGTGAAAAGGATTATGTATGCCTTAGAAATTGGTATAGATAATTCAAATGCAAAAACTTATCGAAAGGAACAATTAGATGATAAAAAAAATTATTCCATTATTTGAAAGCTCCAGTACAATTATATCAGCATAGAGTATCAAACAACTTCCCGTGTCAGCCTACTCCTACCATCCTAAAACAAAAAAATAAAAACAAGCCCCACTATACCCAAAATAACCCTCAAACTATTCCCAAATACCTTCACAAATAAACTCCCCAGGGGTCCTACCCACAGCTGCCAGAGGAACCATCCCCATCATCACCCACATCTTAGGGTCTCCAAACTTCCCCTGCCTGAATAGAATGCCACAGACGCTCCATAGAATGATAATCCCGAACTAGCCTAGGGAAAACCACAACACCTCCCTCCATGGTGTCAAATATGGCAAACCACCTTTGTCCAGTCTCCACAGCCAGCATCTTAGCAACTACTCTCCTCCATAACCACTTCATGTAGTCCCCTGAGATATGCCAGACTCTACCAACAGACTGGGATGGACGGGTAGACGGTCTATGATTCTCCCGTAAAGAACCAAGCCACAAGCAAATACGCTTCATCAAACCATCCACAAGAAATAAGTCTAGTGTCAGAGGTGGCACAATCTGTTCCCAGCCAAATTAGCGCAGAAGCCGCTAGGAAAAGTAGAAAGAGGTATGTCTGAGGCCAACCAATCGAACATACTGGTAATCCCCCAGTTCTAGAATGGGAAGCATATCCCCCCACCAAGGCACGGACCAATGCAAGCCTCGAGGCCCATGCTCCACAACCAATTTTCCCAGCTATCGATGTCTAGGCCTAAACTAATAAAATAGTGTGAAAAGAAGTTTGGCACAGTCAACAAAGGATACTTGGGTGGGACCGCCATACGGAACCTCTTTGACAGCCACATGAACAGCATTATGAGGCTGTAACACCACGCCCGCCCGGAGAGAGCGAACGGAGCGCTAATGCGATAAAATAAATCCAAATCCACAAGTGACAAGGTATAGAGCATCTAAATAAACCCACAAAAATATAAATCCACTAATCTCAATCTCTTCAATTACAACAAGTCTCTCGAATTAAAGTTACAACTATCTAACTCGAATAAAAATACAAATCTCCAATGCTCTATACAACAAAATAAATAATACAATTCTTTCCCAAACAATCCTCGCTAAAATCATCCCAATTGGTCCATAGCGCCCCAAAATCCGCGCTAACCTGCCACTAAAAGAAAATATGGGGAAGTACACAATACGACAGGAATTATGCTCAACAAATATATGTTAGCGATGAATAAAACGTAACAACACGAGTACGAATATTCAAATCAAAATGAAAATCTCAATAGCATTTCATCATTATAATTTCTCAACAACACTTTAACCGGGTCACCAGGCCTCACCACATCCGTATATGCTTTATCAAGCCATAGCCCGGGAAACAGGAATTTTGGTGGGTGCCCAACATCCGTGCCATATTAAAATTTCTTGACAACGTGCTCATCAACAATATAATGATACCACATGAATCAAAATAATTTCAACAATTATTTTCCAGATTTTAATGAATTTATCAATTCAAATATGAGTTCAATTAACAAGAATTCAAGGAGAATGACACTCGCGAGATTTAAGGAGCATATTGTGTAAAACCCCATACCTCAAACCATGATGAGAAACCAACGATAAATCTGCCCAGAAATCATAATCACGTCCTCAAGATCAACTCAAAAGATCTACAAAAGATCCTCCAAGAACCTCCAATAAAATAGCCCCAAGAACACCTCTAATCTAAGGTTGGAACTCACAAATCTCAAGGGTCAATGTCTATATAAAAAGAAGAGGAATATAAAATATATTTGCTGCCAAAATTTGTGCCAAAAGTAGGTTAAAAGGTTTGCCCATGACTTCCTTTTATAATGCAAAGAAATGAAGGGTTGGAATCTAAAAGACTCCTTTAAATAAGGCAAAGAAATGAAGAGTTGGAAGTCAAAACAACTCCAAGAGTTAAAAACATTTAAAAATCATTTTAAAATCCGTTTTAACTCCGTTTTCGAAACCGTTTGAAATTCTCGCCTTTAAAAATAATAACCAACATATTTGAGCAATAAAAATAATTTTATCAAAAACTTTACTTTCCTCCATTTTCCAAAAATTAATTAAAATAGCCCAAAATTACGCGGGTTGTTACAGAGGCTACCCCTCAGGAAGTCAGAACGACCTTCCCGCTAGGCATCTAGACCATTCAAAGTCTCCGCCAACATCACCGCCGCAGGATTGAGACGGTGCGACATCCAAGAAGCAATGGCTGCAAGTTGTGGGTCCACTAGTAATTCCCCAGTCACCAATAGCAGTTTTGAAACCAATCCCAGAATGACGGCTCCAGCATAGCCAGCATCACCAACATCCTGTAAATACACAAAATGTAGCACAGCGGGAAGAAATATCATTCCTCTTGTAACCAATGACCTAACCGCCGAAGCCGAGATAGGGAGAATTCCCGCTAACATATCCCTAGGGGACAGGGAAAATTCAGGCGTAGTTGTCGCAAAACTATGATTTATCCCCAATATGGAAGAAAACTCTTCATAGGTCGGACAAACCTCGTCCAACCCAAAACAAAAGCATGGTCTTCAGGATACTAGAACTCTATCGTCGCCATTAGCATGTTCCACTCTAGGGGTCGGTTACGTCATAAGGAGACCCGACACATGTTGAAAGCATCGTAGTCAACATTGTATGAGCACATTGCTTCCAAGGTGTCGAGATAGTTGGAAAACTCAACACTACCTGGGAGGGGCATTTCACAAAGTAAGCAAAGAAGAATGCAAAAGAAAAAGAATGTAGAGGTGTGAAGAAAATGCTCCACCCACACCCCTATTTATACTTGAATACCCTCAAACAAAGACAAGGAACCTTGCAGAAATCGAAGAAAAACTAACCCCAGCAAGAACCAAGCAATTAAAGAAAGTACAATCAAAGCCTTGGATTGATTGGACTGGACTGGCATGCTGATAGGCAGGACAGGGGTCATGCCAATCAGTAACCCACTATTTTTAGAAATTTCCCTTTTCCTTTTTTGCCAAAACTAGAAAACTCAATAAAAATAATTTTTATTCTAAAACAATTCCAAATTATCTTCTCTTTATGATTTTTACTTGTCTTTTTTTTTTTTTAAATTCTCTCCCAAATGATTTCTTTTTATGGTCTCAGCAACAAAGTAAAAAGAGCATGTGAATTAAGTCATTGAAAACAAAAATCAACAAAAACTTCATTTTATTTGCATAGATATTTGTTGTATTACATCGGTTTTAGAGGTAATAAGGAAAATACAATGGGACTCAGCTCGAATCCACCAACATTTTTCTTTCTCTCTCTCACGCCAACTTGCATTTTCTCTCTCTCTCTTTACCTATAACCTCTCGCTTTTTCTCTATCTCTCTAGGAGCCTCCTTCCCTATGGCGCGCTCTCTTCCCCTGGTGATGAGATGATGTACCTCCGCTCCCCAAGCTAGACCCTTCCTCAGACGAGGAAGACGAAACCAGACAAGAAGGAATCGGAATCGCATCCCAAATGTGGGCGATCGCTGAATATCCAATCTCCAACATCCATCAGCCAGGTGGTGGAGGCCCGGATATGCAGCAAAGAGAAACAGAAAAGAGAAAATCAGTCAATCTGAGGCAAAGAAAGAAATCAAAAAATCAAAAAGTCAAAAGGATGAAAAGTATGTCGGTGTCTCAAAGACCTCCTCAATCAAACCCAACTCCTACAGATTCATCGTATTAGGATGGTGCAGCAAACGCACCGGCCTTCCATCAGCCCATCGGATATTGAAAGAATGAGGGGCCAATCGCACAAAAGGAACCTCCTAAGTCGTCGCTGCCACCGATGCCGGCGCACCACCTACACTGTGGTAGGACCCCACCGGCCGACTTAAACCCGCATGGGGGAGAGGCATCACATCATATATGCTAGGCGGCATCACATAGCTAGACTAGAAGTCCAAATAATCATACATCGCCATTGTGTCAGTATATGACAAGTAAGGCTCACCCGTCATCGCCGCTACTCGAGCATCATCAGATTTCTGCCGCACTCGCCTTATATATACCGGAGGCCTCGCCGATGGCACCACAACCTCATCCTCCATAACCTTCCAGACTACTCTCTCCCCGAGGTACCAAGAGTAACCAAATTCATGAGCTCGCAAATGCCACATCTGCGCATTCCCCACAATCCACCCTGTGTGCTGGATGGCCATCCCCCACGGATAGAAGGTCACCAGCCGATAAAGATCAATATCAAAAAACATCATAACAAAAAAATGATCTAAAAAGAGAAATAAGGACTTGTCTGCTCGCTCATCAGGACGTTCAAGATCTGACGCACTGTCTCCACAGAAAGAAACTTCTTCGACTTCCGGTTGGACTTCGATAATCAGGAAACCAAGAATAAAACGCATAAAGGAAAAATGCAAATGCATAAAGGAAAATGCAAAAAATAAAGAATACCTCAAGAAGATACATGGCTCCAATAAAAGTGTCGTCAGCACCGGCTGAACACATCAAAAGAAGAATAAAGGGTCTCCAAGGTCAGGCTCCCCCGTCATAAAGAGGGACGTTCAAAAACACACTTAAAAAAGAAAAAACCACAAGGGGACGACGTCTCCACTCGTGATAACTAAGAAACCCCCAACACCAGCAGAATAAACAAACAGTCCATCTGCCACACCTGCATCCCGTCCTCCTCATCAATTCTCCTACTCAATAATAACTCCCTCAGAAGGGACAAACGAAGAGAATCCCCAGAGACTACCCTCTCCACGTCACCCAAAACCGTCCTCGCCACCTCTGGCATCACCCTCAAAGTCCTATCCACCTAAATCTACACCTCATCACAGTCCATCCCCATCAACTGCTTCACATCTATCAGAGTCGTCATCATCTCCCCAAAGCCAAAGTGAAGGGTGTGGGTGGTGTCCCACCACCTCTCCCCCAAAGCATAAAGAACATCCGTAGAATGAGGCGTCCCATCCAGCGCAGACGCTAATGTCCCAAAATCTGCTGATGACACCACCCAACACACCACCAATGGAAGGTGCTTCCAAACATCCCGAAGCCCCGTCGTCCCTCGAGCATGCAGAGTCAACATTGAGACATCAGACTGTTAAAAAATAAAAAGGAAAAACCTTTGTCAAAATTCAAGAAAAAAAGAATATCACCAAGAAAAAAGAAAAGAATACCAAAGGTTATAAATACTTACATAGCCACCAGGGTTCACCACCCTAGAAAAACGATGGCACGACGGCTCGTGCAAGAGGGTCTGCTCATCCGCAACAGGCTCGAATGAGTCGAAGGAATTATCGTTGCCCAGTGCAAGGGGCACCCTATCCCTCCGTTCCAAGTTGGCCCAATCATCAATATTGAACCAGCCATGTTTTATTGAGCTACTTAAGAAATCAGCCATCTCTTGATTTTGGAACGTTATAATGCTTTGCATAAGGTAATTACAAAAAAGGTAAGTCAGAAAGCTATGAAAAATGAGGAGAACCCGCCCCCTTTTTATAAGAGGCTAAGGGGCATGTAGATCGGCATCTCCCTGCCACCCACCGATCGGTACTGTCCCTCCACCTGCTTGAGGTACCCAAAAATACCGTGCCACTTCCATTTGGCACCCCTCACACTATGCTTGTTGGCATCTTCCTTGAAATTTTGTACAAAAATTCTTTAAAAATACCGAAAAATTCGTAAAAAAACCAAATGGATTTTAGAACCTTTTTCACGAAGAAAAATATTTTTACCACACTCATCTCTCCAGCGAAACTCTTATATCCCCAGTGAAATTCCCAAAACCAATTGGATATGCTCTTTAGCAACATCTCCAAAGGACACCACAAAAATAAAAAAAATTCTCAACTAATAAACATCCAACCTTCGAATAATTCCCTCTGCCCCAGCAAAACTTAAAATCAAATGCTCCCCCAAATCCCTAGCGTAACCACAAGATACATATCCCCAGTGGAGTCCCCAAATTTCCCCAGGCAAACTTAAGCCGCAGAACTGACTTTGACCCATAGAATTGGTCACTTCTACTTAAGCCCTCAGAATTGGCTTTGACCCGCAAAATTGGTCATCTCTATCTTAAACCCACAGAACTGTATTTGACCCTTAGAATTGGTCTATTCTACTTAAGCCCTCGTAATTGGCTTCGACCTTCAGAATTGGTGATCTCTATCTTAAGCCTAAAGAATTGGCTTCGTCCCTCAGAATTTGTCATCTCTACTTAAGCCCGCAGAATTGGCTTCGACCCTCAGAATTGATCGCTTCTACTTAAGTCCTCAAAATTGGTCATCTCTGCCTTAAGCCCGCAGAATTGGATTTGACCCTCCGAATTGGTCATCTCTATCTTAAGCCCTCAGAATTGGCTTTGGACTCGCAGAATTGGTCATCTCTATCTTAAGCCCGCAAAATTGGCTTTGACCCTCAGAATTTTTCACCTCTATATTAAGCCCATAAAATTGGCTGAGCCGTAGAATTGTTTGCTTCTACATAATCCCTCGGAATTGTCTTCGACCCGCAGAATCGGTCACTACAACGTAGGTCCTCAGAATTAACCTCGGCCCGCAGAATTTATCGCTCCCTACCATTTAACATCAGTCGTCATCTCCTTTAGATCCTTAGAATCGGCCATCCCCAGCATCACCTTAGGTCCTCAGAATTGACCTCGACCGTCTGAATCTGTAATCCTCGCCCCCTAGGTCCGCAGAATAGACCTCATTTCAAAACATCATGTGGTGTTTATTCGATGGCCTTCACTTGTTCTAAGCTCACCCATTGAGAGGATCTGTAGACATTACATTCTAGGACTCCCTAAGTCTCTCCTTAGGTCCCTAACACCTCCTCATTTCATTACAAAACCTTAGGTCATACTCCGAATACTGATCTAGAGGCCATCGGGCGCTCCCGGGCCCCTATTCGACTCTAGTCAACTTCATCGTCAGAGTGAAAGCTCTTTGAATATTCAAAGGGATTTAAATTCCCTTTCCAATGGTCCACCCCATGCATGAATCGATATAACGGTTTGGATGAAAGAACCATTTTACTGCCGAAAATCAATCTGGAGGCCACCGGGCGCTCCGGGCCTCGATTTGACCCTAATCAACTTCATCGTCAGAGTGAAAGCTCTTTGAATCTTCGAAGGGCATTGAAACCCCATTCTAATAATCCACTACGTGCATAAAATAGCATAATCGTTCAGACAAATGATCTGTTTTCCCCTGATATATGATCTAGAGGCCACCGGACGCTCCCAAGTTCCATTTGACCAAGGTCAACTTTTCAGCTCGAATGAGACTGAATGAATCTCCGAAGGGCATTGAATAAACTTTCTAATGATATACCCCATGAGCTATTTTGACTAGGGGTGTTCACGGGTCGGTTCGGGTCGGTTTTGGACCCTAATTCAAACCGAACCGATCGGTTCGGTTTTGGAAAAGGTCAGATCGAAACCGAACCGACTATGAAAAAACCCTTCGGTTTCGGTTCACGGCGGTTTCGGGTCGGGTCGGTTTCGGGTGGGTTTTTGACGGTTTCAAGTTTGGACCGGTTTTTTTAAGGGCGGTTTTCGGTTTGGGTCGGTTTTTAAAGGTGGGTAATGGTTTTTGGATATAAAAATATAAGTTATTTAGGTTTTTTTAATATATATATATTGGTTTCGGGTCGGTTCGGTTTGAGTCGGTTTTTCCCACGTATAAACCGACAACCGAACCGACATGGTCGATTTTTTATATCCGTAAATCGTAGGCCTAACCGGGCTAAAAAAAACCGGCGGTTTCGGTTCGGTTCGATTTTCAGGTCGGGCGGTTTTTTTGAACACCCCTAATTTTGACTTAGAGTATGAACGAACGATCCGTTTTACTCTGAGAATCCACCGAGCGCTTCTGAGCCCTTGTTGATCGAGGTCAACTTTTCAAACCAAGAGAAGCTCTTTGGAATGTCAAAATAAATCTCCTAATCTTTCCAATGCCCACCCCGTGTGTGATTCTAACTTACCATGTGGACAAACGATCCATTTTCATCCAACGATCTCCCGTCCAAAGGACCGATGTGCGCTTTCGAGCCACATTTGATCGACAATCAACTCTTAGACCCAGGAGCGGTCCAAGGACTCTTGAAGGTCTCTGAATTACCTTTCTAATGGTATGACCCATTAGCAATTTGGATCAACGGATTGAGTTCTATGACCATTTTTTCAGAAATATCTGCATGAGACTATCAATTGGCAAGTCCAATTCCCTACCTATCGGCAATGTGTCAAGGGTCACTTGCTGATGGGCAGGGCTAGGGCCATGCTGATCGGTACCACCCCTCACCCTATAAATAGAGGGCATGACCTCACTCCAAAAGAAAACCTCAGATCCATCAGCATCAGTGATCTCAGCAACATTCTCTCAAAATCAAAAAAGTTTCTCCATGTGAAGTTCCATTCAAGCGTACATTCCCATCCTTTTCATACCCAATTTGGCAAAATCACACTCTCTCTCATCCAATCTTCATCTCACATTCAAGAGAGTTCATCCAAGTTCAAAGATCAAGCTTCAAAGAAGTTCCAAATCCTTCCCTCTCTCTTTAAATTTCTTGTTTTTGCATTAAATTCATAATCTAGTTCTTACTTTAGTTCATACACATTAACATCTTACACTTTTATTAATATACTGTACATACTTTATATTCTATAAAATAAACAAGAAAAACGAGGGTTACACCCATAAATTTCGAATGGGACTATCCATCACACTTTTTCAAAACTAAAACACATTTTTCTACACATATACATATAATAAAATCACGTTCGAAACTATAGGATAAACCCCACTCACATGCCACATTTTAACTACGTGGACTTTGATGCCTTTATAGGCTACGTAGGCATTTCGGATTAAACCCAAGGCTCGAGTCCAATTTTCCAGTTTTACAATTTTTCAATTTTCAAATTTTCTAATCTTTCAATTTTTCTAAATCCCCCATTTCCACATTTATCATATTCTTGCGTTAGTATACATATTATGTTTGTTAGCGTTTCATCCAACACATATTATCGTTTCATCATAATGATCAATATCGCGATAAAAGCATAAATCATATTTTCCATATATTATTTTGAGAACATTCCTATGGATGACCTCACTCTATCTTTTCCATGGTATGAGTTGAACGATTCTGATCTCCATTATATATACACGCACACACACTTCACGGAAATAAAAGAAAACATTAACACAAGTCCATGAGAGACCGAAAGGGCGGGATGGGTGCCTAACACCTTCCCATTCCATAACTTAGCCCTCGAACCTTCGAACTATTGATTTTGTAATCATCAGTTTGTTTTCGATGCTGCTCTCTCGAGACAGAAACATGTTCTTTTGCCTGTTTTATGCAGAATAGGCTGGCGACTCCGTATCTTTACATTTACCCCACACTAACGACGGCTGAAGCGTTCTTAGGTAGGGCGTAAGACTTTTCAATCCCCCTTCCTTCCCCATCCCCCTTCGGGAGGTAGAAGAGGAGAGAGGGAGCGATGCACATTATTGATCGGGATGGCCGTAGTATGTATTCGAACAGACTTCGTATTTATTTACTTTTATGCATTTTCTACTCATATATTTAGTTCTCTTTCGCTTTATTCCTCAGTGCGTACATTTTATAACTTTGTTGTAGATCTTAATAAGCTTTAAATGCAACATTGATAAAATATCTCCAATATGAGGTAACCTCACGACTAGTCACGATTTTGTTGATGTTCACTATTTTTATGGTTGCCTCAACTAGTGGTTTGTGTTATGTGATGTTTACTGAGATATAAGGCATCAAAGTCTCCTATTGGAAATACCAATCCCATTTTCTAATATTGTCTTATCACTAATCCTACTTTGCTTCGTATGAGTACCCTTATATAGTTTATTAGGGATATAGTCGGCCAAAGTCCTCCAGGATCTCAAGACTAACAAGCTTATGTCATAGTCTTATTATGAACCTAGGAACCACGGATGTGTTGGACCGGTTAGACATCCAATAAACTATTCGATAATACTCATACAAAACTACAAATGCATATTTTAGTGTTCTTCATCCATTTGTATCTTGTTTACAATACTTCTATCACTAATCCTACTCTTTGTATTATTATATGTACATTCAAATCTATTTTAATAAATCAAAAACTAAAAAAAGGGGGCTTACACCATAATTCCCAATTTAGAGTGTTCACACAATTTTCTACATTTCCAACACATTTGACATTTATTTTCATAAATCAAAAATGATACCCTAGATTCGAATTATGGGTTAAACCCAACCTTATTCATCTTATGAATTACGTGGACTTTATTTCCTTTTGGGGCTACGTAGTCATCCCGAAGTCATTTTGGGATTCAAGTCCTTTCTTACCATTTGAAATATTTTCAGGCATATTTAGATAAGGAACACTTTGAACATCTTCCATATCTTTGATGGAAGGAACATATTGAAAATTTAAATATATATTTATGAAAAAAATATACGTATCTATACAGGCTCCTACGCATACTAAGTTTGCACATTATTTTTGTAAAATAGTAAAATAAAATATTTTTGAACTAATTTTTTTGTTTGTGATATTTAAAAATTTTAAGGGACCCATATAAAAAAATCAGCTCAAAAAGATATTTTTTGCTATTTTTAAAAAATCGGTCAAACTTTTACTATTTTTAAGCACTTTAAAAGCTGCGAAAGTTTGACCGATCTTTCAAAAATGGTAAAAAAAGTGTTTGTGAGCTAATTTTTTTTATATGGATTCGTTGAAATGTTTAAATCACATAAAAAATTAACTCAAAAATATTTTTTTTAATATTTTAAAAATATTGGTGTGCGTGACATGTGCAAACATAGTGTGCACAGGAACCAATATAACTCGTAGGAACTGACCGAGCACCCACGGAACTCCCGGGTTGAGAATACGACGGTAATTTGCATATTTCTAGACTTAGGCTTAAAAACATGGCGTTAGAAGGTAAAAACCCGAAACAACCCCCGAACGGACCCGTGGGAGGCACCAACACCTCCCACGGGACCAATGTAACTCGTAGTAACTGACCACACAGCCGTGGGACTCCTGGTTTGAGAATACGATGATAATTTGCATATTTCTAGACTTATGTTTAAAAACATGGCGTTAGAGGGTGAAAACCCAAAACATCCCTCGAACGGCCTCGTGGGAGGCACCCACACCTCCCACGGGACCAATGTAACTCGTAGGAACTGACCGCGCAGCCACGGGACTCTCGGTTTGAGAATACGATGGTAATTTACATATTTCTAGACTTAAGCTTAAAAATGGCGTTAGAGGGTGAAAATCCAAAACAGCCCCCGAACGGTCCCGTGGGAGGCACCAATACCTCCCACGGGACCAATGTAACTCGTAGTAACTGATCTCTCAGCCACGGGACTCCCAGTTAGAGAATACGACGATAATTTGCATATTTCTAGACTTAGGCAAAACATGGCGTCAATGGGGGAAAATCTGAAACAACCCCCGAACGGACCCGTGGGATGCACCAACACCTCCCACGGGACCAATGTAACTCGTAGCATCTGGTCACGCAGCCGCGGAACTCCCGGTTTGAGAATATGACAATAAATTGCATATTTATAGACTTAGGCTTAAAAACATGGCGTTAGAGGGTGAAAACCCAAAACAACCCCCGAAGGGCCCCGTGGGTGGCACCAACACCACCCACGGGACCAATGTAACTCGTAGGAACTGACCACGCAGCCGCGGGACTCCCGCTTTGAGAATACGATGATAATTTGCATATTTCAAGACTTAGGGTTAAAAACATGGCATTAGAGGGTGAAAACCGAAAACAGTCCCCGAACGGCCCCGTGGGTGCACCAACACCTCCCACGGGACCAATGTAACTCGTAGAAACTGGTCGCGCAGCCGCGGGACTCCCGGTTTGAGAATATGACGGTAATTTTCATATTTCTAGACTTAGGCTTAAAAACATGGTGTTAGAAGGTGAAAACCCAAAACTGCCCCCGAACGACCCCGTGGATGGCACCAACACCTCCCACGGAATCAATGTAACTCGTAGGAACTAACCACGCAGCCGCGGGACTCCCGATTTGATAATATGACGATAATTTGCATGTTTTTAGACTTAGGCTTAAAAACATGGCGTTAGAGGGTGAAAACCGAAAATGACTCCGAACGGCCCTGCGGGTGACACCAACACCTCCCACGGCACCAATGTAACTCGTAGGAACTGACCGTGCAGTCGCGGGACTCCCGATTTGAGAATTCGATGATAATTTGCATACTTCTAGCCTTAGGGTTAAAAACATGGCATTAGAGGGTGAAAATCCAAAACAGTCCCCGAACGGCCCCATGGGTGGCCCCAACACGTCCCACGGGACCAATGTAACTCGTAGGAACTGACCACGTAGCCGCGGGTCTCTCGGTTTTAGAATACAACAATAATTTTCCATATTTCTAGACTTTAGCAAAACATGACGTTTGAGGGTGAAAACTCGAAACAGCCCTCGAACGGCCCCGTGGGTGGCACCAACACCTCCCACGGGACCAATGTAACTTGTAGGAATAGACCCCGCAGCCGCGGGTCTCCCGGTTTGAGAATACAATGATAATTTGTATATTTCTAGACTTAGTCTTAAAAACATGACGTTAGAGGGTGAAAACCCAAAACAGTCACCGAACGGCCCCGTTGGAGGCACCAACACGTTGCACGGGACCAATGTAACTCGTAGGAACCGACCACGCAACCGCGGGGCTCCCGGTTTGAAAATACGATGATAATTTGCATATTTCTACACTTATGCATAAAAACATGGTGTTAGAGGGTGAAAACCCAAAACAACCCCCGAACGGTGTCGTGGGAGGCACCCACACCTCCCAAGGGACCAATTTAACTCGTAGGAACAGACCGCGTAGCCGTGGGACTCCCTGATTGAGAATACGACGACAATTTTCATATTTCTAGACTTAGAGTTAAAAACATGGCATTAGGGGATGAAAACCCAAAACAGCTCCCGAACGGCCCCGTGGGTGGCACCAACACCTCCCACGGGACCAATGTAACTCGTAAGAACTCACCGCGCAGCCGCAGGTCTCCCAATTTGAGAATATGACGATAATTTGCATATTTCTAGACTTAGGCTTAAAAACATGACGTCAGACGGTGAAAACCAAAAACAGTCCCTGAACGGCTCCGTGGGTGGCACCAACACCTCCTACGGGACCAATGTAACTCGTATAAATTGACCACGCAACCGCGGGACTCCCGATTTGAGAATACGATGATTATTTGCATATTTCTAGACTTATGTTTAAAAATATGGCGTTAGAGCGTGAAAACCCAAAACAGCCCCCGAACGACCTCGTGGGAGGCACCAACACCTCCCACGGGACCAATGTAACTCGTAGGAACTGATCGCGCAGCCACGGGACTCTCGGTTTGAGAATACGACGGTAGTTTGCATATTTCTAGACTTAAGCTTAAAAAATGGCGTTGGAGGGTGTAAACCCAAAACAGCCCCCGAACGGCCCCGTGGGTAGCACCAACACCTCCCACGGAACCAATGTAACTCGTAGGAACAGACCGCGCAGCCACAGGACTCTCAGTTTGAGAATAAGATGATAATTTGCATATTTCTAGACTTTAGCAAAACATTACGTTAGAGGGTGAAAACCCAAAACATCCCCCGAACGTCCGCTTGGGAGGCACCAACACCTCCCACGGGACCAATATAATTCGTACGAACTGACCGCGCAGCCACGGGACTCCCAGTTTGAGAATACGACGATAATTTCCATATTTCTACACATTGGTAAAATATGGCGTTAGTGGGGTAAATTACGAAACAACCCCCGAACGGCCCCGTGGGAGGTACCAACACCTCCTACGGGACCAATGTAACTCGTAGGATCTGACCACGCAGCCGCGGGACTCCCGGTTTGAGAAACGACGATAATTTGTCAATTTTTAGACTTATGCTTAAAAACATGGCGTTAGAGGGTGAAAATCCAAAACTACCCCCGAACGGCCCTGTGGGAGGCACCCACACCTCCCGCGGGACCAATGTAACTCGTAGGAACTGATCCCGGAGCCGCGGGTCTCCCGATTTGAGAATACGATGATAATTTTCATATTTCTAGACTTTAGCTTAAAAACATAACGTTAGAGGGTGAAAACCCAAAACAGTCTCCGAACGACCCCATGGGAGGCACCAACACGTCCCACGGGACCAATGTAACTCGTAGGAACTGACCACACAGTCGTGGGACTCCTGCTTTGAGAATATGATGATAATTTTCATATTTCTAGACTTATGCTTAAAAACATGACGTTAGAGGGTGAAAACCCAAAACAACCCCCGAAAGGCACCGTGGGAGGCACCAACACCTCCCGCGGGACCAATATAACTCGTAGGAACTGACCGCGCAGCCGCGGGACTCCCTGTTTGATAATATGACGATATTTTTCATATTTCTAGACTTAGGGTTAAAAACATGGCATTAGAGGGTGAAAACCCAAAACAGCTCCCTAACAGCCCCGTGGGTGGCACCAACACCTCCCACGGGACCAATGTAACTCATAAGAACTGACCGCGCACCCACGGAACTATCGGGTTGAGAATACGACGGTAATTTGCATATTTCTAGACTTAGGCTTAAAAACATGGCGTTAGAGGTAAAAACCCAAAACAGCACCCGAACGGCCCCGTGGGAGGCACTAACACCTCCAACGGGACCAATGTAACTCGTAGGAACTGACCGCGCATCCGCGGGTCTCCCGATTATAGAATACGATGATAATTTGCATATTTCTAGACTTAGGCTTAAAAGCATGACGTTAGAGGGTGAAAACCCAAAACAGTCCCCGAACGGCCCCGTGGGAGGCACCAACACCTCCCACGGGACCAATGTAACTCGTAGGAACTGACCACGCAGTCGCGGGACTCCTGGTTTGAAAATACGATGACAATTTGCATATTTCTATACTTATGTTTAAAAACAAGGCATTAGAGGGTGAAAACCCAAAACAGCCCCCGAACGACCTCGTGGGAGGCACCCACACCTCCCACGGGACCAATGTAACTCGTAGGAACTGACCGCGCAGCCACAGGACTCTCGGTTTGAGAATACGATGGTAATTTGCATATTTCTATACTTAAGCTTAAAAAATGGCGTTAGAGGGTGTAAACCCAAAACAGTCCCCAAACGGCCCCGTGTGTAGCACCAACACCTCCCACGGAACAAATGTAACTCGTAAGAACTGACCGTGCAGCCACGGGACTCTCAGTTTGAGAATAAGACGATAATTTGCATATTTCTAGACTTTAGCAAAACATGACGTTAGAGGGTGAAAACCCAAAACATCCCCCGAACATCCGCTTGGGAGGCACCAACACCTCCCACGGGACCAATATAACTCGTATGAACTGACCGCGCGCCACGGGACTCTTGGTTTTAGAATACAACGATAATTTTCATATTTGTAGACTTAGGCTTAAAAACATGGCGTTAGAGGGTGAAAATCCAAAACAGCCCCCGAACGTCCCCGTGGGAGGCACCAACACCTCACACGGGACCAATATAACTCGTAAGAACTGACTGCGCAGCCACGGGACTCCCAGTTTGAGAATACGACGATAATTTCCATATTTCTACACATTGGTAAAATATGGCGTTAGTGGGGTAAATTACGAAACAACCCCCGAACGGCCCCGTGGGAGGTACCAACACCTCCTACGGGACCAATATAACTCGTAAGATCTGACCACGCAGCCGCGGGACTCCCGGTTTGAGAAACGACAATAATTTGTCAATTTTTAGACTTATGCTTAAAAACATGGCGTTAGAGGGTGAAAATCCAAAACTACCTCCGAACGGCTCTGTGGGAGGCACCCACACCTCCCGCGGGACCAATGTAACTCGTAGGAACTGATCCCGGAGCCGCGGGTCTCCCGATTTCAGAATACGATGATAATTTTCATATTTCTAGACTTAAGCTTAAAAACATAACGTTAGAGGGTGAAAACCCAAAACAGTCTCCGAACGACCCCATGGGAGGCACCAACACGTCCCACGGGACCAATGTAACTCGTAGGAACTGACCACACAGTCGTGGGACTCCTGGTTTGAGAATACGACGATAATTTTCATATTTATAGACTTATGCTTAAAAACATGACGTTAGAGGGTGAAAACCCAAAACAACCCCCGAACGGCACCGTGGGAGGCACCAACACCTCCCGCAGGACCAATGTAACTCGTAGGAACTGACCGCGCAGCCGCGGGACTCCCTGTTTGATAATATGACGATATTTTGCATATTTCTAGACATAGGGTTAAAAACATGGCATTAGAGGGTGAAAATCCAAAACAGCTCCCGAACGTCCCCGTGGGTGGCACCAACACCTCCCACGGGACCAATGTAACTCGTAAGAACTAACCGCGCACCCACGGAACTCTCGGGTTGAGAATACGACGGTAATTTGCATATTTCTAGACTTAGGCTTAAAAACATGGCGTTAGAAGGTAAAAACCCAAAACAGCACCCGAATGGCCCCGTGGGAGGTACTAACACCTCCAACGGGACCAATGTAACTCGTAGGAACTGACCGCGCAGCCTTGGGTCTCCCGATTTGAGAATTCAATGATAATTTGCATATCTCTAGACTTAGGCTTAAAAGCATGACGTTAGAGGGTGAAAACCCAAAGTAGTCCCCGAACAACCCCGTGGGAGGCACCAACACCTCCCACGGGACCAATGTAACTCGTAGGAACTAACCACGCAGCCGCGGGACTCCTGGTTTGATAATACAATGATAATTTGCATATATTCTATAATTATGTTTAAAAACAAGGCATTAGAGGGTGAAAACCCAAAACAACCACCGAACGGCCTCGTGGGAGGCACCAACACCTCCCACGGGACTAATGTAACTCGTAGTAACTGACCGCGCAGCCACGGGACTCTCGGTTTGAGAATACGATGGTAATTTGCATAATTCTAGACTTAAGCTTAAAAAATGGCGTTAGAGGGTGAAAATCCAAAACAGCCCCCGAACGGTGCCGTGGGAGGCACCAACACCTCCCACGGGACCAATGTAACTCGTAGGAACTGATTGCTCAGCCACGGGACTCCCAGTTTAAGAATACGACGATAATTTTCATATTTCTAGACTTAGGCAAAACATGGCGTCAATAGGGGAAAATCCGAAAAAACCCCCGAACGAACCCGTGGGATGCACCAACACCTCCCACGGGACCAATGTAACTCGTAGCATCTGGTCACGTAGCCGCGGGACTCCCGGTTTTAGAATATGACAATAAATTGCATATTTATAGACTTAGGCTTAAAAACATGGCGTTAGAGGGTGAAAACCCAAAACAACCCCCCGAACGGCCCCGTGGGTGGCACTAACACCACCCACGGGACCAATGTAACTCGTAGGAACTGACCACGCAGCCGCGGGAATCCCTCTTTGAGAATATGATGATAATTTGCATATTTCAAGACTTAGGGTTAAAAACATAGCGTTAGAGGGTGAAAACCCAAAACAGTCCCCGAACGGCCTCGTGGGTGCACCAACAGCTCCCACGGGACCAATGTAACTCGTAGAAATTGGTCGCGCAGCCGCGGGACTCCCGGTTTGAGAATATGACGATAATTTTCATATTTCTAGACTTAGGCTTAAAAACATGGCGTTAGAAGGTGAAAACCCAAAACAGCGTCGAACGGTCCCATGGGTTGCAGCAACACGTCCCACAGGACCAATGTAACTCGTAGGAACTGACCACGCAGCCACGGGACTCACAGTTTGAGAATAAAATGATAATTTGCATATTTTTAGACTTTAGCAAAACATGACGTTAGAGGGTGAAAACTCGTAACAGCCCTCGAACGGCCCCGTGGGTGGCACCAACACCTCCCACGGGACCAATGTAACTCGTAGGAACTGACCCCGCAGCCGCGGGTCTCCCGGTTTGAGAATACGATGATAAATTACATATTTCTAGACTTAGGCTTAAAAACATGACGTTAGAGGGTGAAAACCCAAAACAATCCCCGAACAACCCCGTGGGAGGCACCAACACGTCCCACGGGTCCAATGTAACTCGTAGGAATCGACCACGCAGCCGCGGGGCTCCCGGTTTGAAAATACGACGATAATTTGCATATTTCTAGACTTGGGCTTAAAAACATGACGTTAGAGGGTGAAAACCCAAAAGAATCCCTGAACGGCTCTGTGGGATGCCCCAACACGTCCCACGGGACCAATGTAACTCGTAGGAACCGACCACGCAGCCGCGGGACTCCCGGTTTGAGAATACGATGATAATTTGCATATTTCTAGACTTATGCTTAAAAATATGGCGTTAGAGGGTGAAAACTCAAAATAACTCCCGAACGGCCCCGTGGGAGGCACCCACACCTCCCACGGGACCAATGTAACTCGTAGGAACTGACCACGTAGCCGCGGGTCTCTCGGTTTTAGAATACGACGATAATTTTGCATATTTCTAGACTTTAGCAAAACATGACGTTTGAGGGTGAAAACTCGAAACAGCCCTCGAACGGCCCCGTGGGTGGCACCAACACCTCCCACGGGACCAATGTAACTTGTAGGAACAGACCCCGCAGCCGCGGGTCTCCCGATTTGAGAATACAATGATAATTTGTATATTTCTAGACTTAGTCTTAAAAACATGACGTTAGAGGGTGAAAACCCAAAACAGCCCCCGAACGGCCCCGTTGGAGACACCAACACGTCGCACGGGACCAATGTAACTCGTAGGAACCGACCACGCAGCCGCGGGCATCCCGGTTTGAGAATACGACGATAATTTGCATATTTCTACACTTATGCATAAAAACATGGTGTTAGAGGGTGAAAACCCAAAACAACCCCAGAACGGTGTCGTGGGAGGCACTCACACCTCCCAAGGTACCAATTTAACTCGTAGGAACAGACCGCATAGCCGTGGGACTCCCTGTTTGAGAATATGATGACAATTTTCATATTTCTAGACTTAGGGTTAAAAACATGGCATTAGGGGATGAAAACCCAAAACAGCTCCCGAATGGCCCCGTGGGTGGCACCAACACCTCCCACGGGACCAATGTAACTCGTAGGAACTCACCGCGCAGCCGCAGGTCTCCCAATTTGAGAATATGACGATAATTTTCATATTTCTAGACTTAGGCTTAAAAACATGACGTTAGACGATGAAAACCAAAAACAGTCCCCGAACGGCTCCGTGGGTGGCACCAACACCTCCTACGGGACCAATGTAACTCGTATAAATTGACCACTCAACCGCGGGACTCCCGATTTGAGAATACGATGATTATTTGCATATTTCTAGACTTATGTTTAAAAATATGGCGTTAGAGCGTGAAAACTCAAAATAGCCCCCGAACGACCTCGTGGGAGGCACCAACACCTCCCACGGGACCAATGTAACTCGTAGGAACTGACCGCGCAGCCACGGGACTCTCGGTTTGAGAATACGACGGTAGTTTGCATATTTCTAGACTTAAGCTTAAAAAATGGCGTTAGAGGGTGTAAATCCAAAACAGCCCCCGAACGGCCCCGTGGGTAGCACCAACACCTCCCACGGAACCAATGTAACTCGTAGGAACAGACCGCGCAGCCACGGGAATCTCAGTTTGAGAATAAGATGATAATTTGCATATTTCTAGACTTTAGCAAAACATGACGTTAGAGGGTGAAAACCCAAAACATCCCCCGAACGTCCGCTTGGGAGGCACCAACACCTCCCATGGGACCAATATAACTCGTACGAACTGACCGCGCATCCACGGGACTCTTGGTTTTAGAATACAACGATAATTTTAATATTTCTAGACTCAGGCTTAAAAACAAGGCGTTAGAGGGTGAAAACCCAAAACAGCCCCCGAATGTCCCCGTGGGAGGCACCAACACCTCACACGGGACCAATATAACTCGTAAGAGCTGACTGCGCAGCCACGGGACTCCCAGTTTGAGAATACGACGATAATTTCCACATTTCTACACATTGGTAAAATATGGCGTTAGTGGGGTAAATTACGAAACAACCCCCGAACGGCCCCGCGGGAGGTACCAACACCTCCTACGGGACCAATGTAACTCGTAGGATCTGACCACGCAGCCGCGGGACTCCCGGTTTGAGAAACGACGATAATTTGTCAATTTTTAAACTTATGCTTAAAAACATGGCGTTAGAGGGTGAAAATCCAAAACAACCCCCGAACGGCCCTGTGGGAGGCACCCACACCTCCCGCGGGACCAATGTAACTCGTAGGAACTGATCCCGGAGCCGCGGGTCTCCCGGTTTGAGAATACGATGATAATTTGCATATTTATAGACTTAAGCTTAAAAACATAACGTTAGAGGGTGAAAACCCAAAACAGTCTCCGAACGACCCTATGGGAGGCACCAACACGTCCCACGCGACCAATGTAACTCGTAGGAACTGACCACACAGTCGTGGGACTCCTGCTTTAAGAATACGACGATAATTTTCATATTTCTAGACTTATGCTTAAAAACATGACGTTAGAGGGTGAAAACCCAAAACAACCCCTGAACGGCACCGTGGGAGGCACCAACACCTCCCGCGGGACCAATGTAACTCGTAGAAACTGATCGCGCAGCCGCGGGACTCCCTGTTTGATAATATGACGATATTTTGCATATTTCTAGACATAGGGTTAAAAACATGGCATTAGAGGGTGAAAACCCAAAACAGCTCCCAAACAGCCCCGTGGGTGGCACCAACACCTCCCACGGGACCAATATAACTCGTAAGAACTGACCGCGCACCCACGGAACTCTCGGGTTGAGAATACGAAGGTAATTTGCATATTTCTAGACTTAGGCTTAAAAACATGACGTTAGAGGTAAAAACCCAAAACAGCACACGAACGGCCCCGTGGGAGGCACTAACACCTCCAACGGGACCAATGTAACTCGTAGGAACTGACCGCGCAGCCGCGGGTCTCCCGATTTGAGAATACGATGATAATTTACATATTTCTAGACTTAGGCTTAAAAGCATGACGTTAGAGGGTGAAAACCCAAAACAGTCCCCGAACGGCCCCGTGGGAGGCACCAACACCTCCCACGGGACCAATGTAACTCGTAGGAACTGACCACGCAGCCGCGGGACTCCTGGTTTGAAAATACGATGATAATTTGCATATTTCTATACTTATGTTTAAAAACAAGGCATTAGAGGGTGAAAACCCAAAACAGCCCCCGAACGGCCTCGTGGGAGGCACCCACACCTCCCAAGGGACCAATGTAACTCATAGGAACTGACCGCGCAGCCACGGGACCCTCGGTTTGAGAATATGATGGTAATTTGCATATTTCTAGACTTAAGCTTAAAAAATGGCGTTAGAGGGTGTAAACCCAAAACAGTCCCCGAACGGCCCCGTGTGTAGCACCAACACCTCCCACGGAACCAATGTAACTCGTAGGAACTGACCGTGCAGCCACGGGACTCTCAGTTTGAGAATAAGACGATAATTTGCATATTTCTAGACTTTAGCAAAACATGACGTTAGAGGGTGAAAACCCAAAACATCCCCCGAACATCCGCTTGGGAGGCACCAACACCTCCCACGGGACCAATATAACTCGTACGAACTGACCGCGGGCCACGGGACTCTTAGTTTTAGAATACAACGATAATTTTCATATTTCTAGACTTAGGCTTAAAAACATGGCGTTAGAGGGTGAAAACCCAAAACAGCCCCCGAACGTCCCCGTGGGAGGCACCAACACCTCACACGGGACCAATATAACTCGTAAGAACTGACTGCGCAGCCACGGGACTTCCAGTTTGAGAATACGACGATAATTTCCATATTTCTACACATTGGTAAAATATGGCGTTAGTGGGGTAAATTACGAAACAACCCCCGAACGGCCCCGTGGGAGGTACCAACACCTCCTACGGGACCAATGTAACTCGTAGGATCTGACCACGCAGCCGCGGGACTCCCGGTTTGAGAAACGACGATAATTTGTCAATTTTTAGACTTATGCATAAAAACATGGCGTTAGAGGGTGAAAATCCAAAACAACCCCCGAACGGCCCTGTGGGAGGCACCCACACCTCCCGCGGGACCAATGTAACTCGTAGGAACTGATCCCGGAGCCGCGGGTCTCCCGGTTTGAGAATACGATGATAATTTTCATATTTCTAGACTTAAGCTTAAAAACATAACGTTAGAGGGTGAAAACCCAAAACAGTCTCCGAACGACCCCATGGGAGGCACCAACACGTCCCACGGGACCAATGTAACTCGTAGGAACTGACCACACAGTCGTGGGACTCCTGGTTTGAGAATACGACGATAATTTTCATATTTCTAGACTTATGCTTAAAAACATGACGTTAGAGGGTGAAAACCAAAACAACCCCCGAACGGCACCGTGGGAGGCACCAAGACCTCCCGCGGGACCTATGTAACTCATAGGAACTGACCGCGCAGCCGCGGGACTCCCTGTTTGATAATATGACGATATTTTGCGTATTTCTAGACTTAGGGTTAAAAACATGGCATTAGAGGGTGAAAACCCAAAACAGCTCCCGAACGTCCCCGTGGGTGGCACCAACACCTCCCACGGGACCAATGTAACTCGTAAGAACTGATCGCGCACCCACAGAACTCTCGGGTTGAGAATACGACGGTAATTTGCATATTTCTAGACTTAGGCTTAAAAACATGGCGTTAGAGGTAAAAACCCAAAACAGCACCCGAACGGCCCCGTGGGAGGCACTAACACCTCCAACGGGACCAATGTAACTCGTAGGAACTGACCGCGCAGCCACGGGACTCTCGGTTTGAGAATACGATGGTAATTTGCATATTTCTAGACTTAAGCTTAAAAAATGGCGTTAGAGGGTGTAAACCCAAAACAGTCCCCGAACGGCCCCGTGTGTAGCACCAACACCTCCCACGGAACCAATGTAACTCGTAGGAACTGACCGTGCAGCCACGGGACTCTTAGTTTGAGAATAAGACGATAATTTGCATATTTCTAGACTTTAGCAAAACATGACGTTAGAGGGTGAAAACCCAAAACATCCCCCGAACATCCGCTTGGGAGGCACCAACACCTCCCACGGGATCAATATAACTCATACGAACTGACCACGCACCACGGGACTCTTGGTTTTAGAGTACAACGATAATTTTTATATTTCTAGACTTAGGCTTAAAAACATGGCGTTAGAGGGTGAAAACCCAAAACAGCCCCCGAACGTCCCCGTGGGAGGCACCAACACCTCACACGGGACCAATATAACTCGTAAGAACTGACTGCGCAGCCACGGGACTCCCAGTTTGAGAATACGACGATAATTTCCAAACTTCTAGACATTGGTAAAATATGGCGTTAGTGGGGTAAATTACGAAACAACCCCCGAACGGCCCTGTGGGAGGTACCAACACCTCCTACGGGACCAATGTAACTCGTAGGATCTGACCACGCAGCCGCGGGACTCCCGGTTTGAGAAACGACAATAATTTGTCAATTTTTAGACTTATGCTTAAAAACATGTCGTCAGAGGGTGAAAATCCAAAACAACCCCCGAACGGCCCTGTGGGAGGCACCCACACCTCCCGCGGGACCAAGTAACTCGTAGGAACTGATCCCGGAGCCGCGGGTCTCCCGATTTGAGAATACGATGATAATTTTCATATTTCTAGACTTAAGCTTAAAAACGTAACGTTAGATGGTGAAAACCCAAAACAGTCTCCGAACGACCCCATGGGAGGCACCAACACGTCCCACGGGACCAATGTAACTCGTAGGAACTAACCACACAGTCGTGGGACTCCTGGTTTAAGAATACGACGACAATTTTCATATTTCTAGACTTATGCTTAAAAACATGACGTTAGAGGGTGAAAATCCAAAACAACCCCCGAACGGCACCGTAGGAGGCACCAACATCTCCCGCGGGACCAATGTAACTCGTAGGAACTGACCGCGAGCCGCGGGACTCCCTGTTTGATAATATGACGATATTTTGCATATTTCTAGACATAGGGTTAAAAACATGGCATTAGAGGCTGAAAACCCAAAACAGCTCCCGAACGTCCCCGTGGGTGGCACCAACACCTCCCACGGGACCAATGTAACTCGTAAGAACTGACCGCGCACCCACGGAACTCTCGGGTTGAGAATACGACGATAATTTGCATATTTCTAGACTTAGGCTTAAAAACATGGCGTTAGAAGGTAAAAACCCAAAACAGCACCCGAATGACCAATGTAACTCGTAGGAACTGACCGCGCAGCCGTGGGTCTCCCGATTTGAGAATACAATGATAATTTGCATATTTCTAGACTTAGGCTTAAAAGCATGACGTTAGAGGGTGAAAACCCAAAGTAGTCCTCGAACGACCCCGTGGGAGGTACCAACACCTCCCACGGGACCAATGTAACTCGTAGGAACTGACCACGTAGCCGCGGGACTCCTGGTTTGATAATACGATGATAATTTGCATATTTCTATACTTATGTTTAAAAACAAGGCATTAGAGGGTGAAAACCCAAAACAACCACCGAACGGCCTCGTGGGAGGCACCAACACCTCCCACGGGACTAATGTAACTCGTAGTAACTGACCGCGCAGCCACGGGACTCTCGGTTTGAGAATACGATGGTAATTTGCATATTTCTAGACTTAAGCTTAAAAAATGGCGTTAGAGGGTGAAAATCCAAAACAGCCCCCGAACGGTGCCGTGGGAGGCCCCAACACCTCCCACGGGACCAATGTAACTCGTAGGAACTGACTGCTCAGCCAAGGGACTCCCAGTTTGAGAATACGACGATAATTTGCATATTTCTAGACTTAGACAAAACAAGGCGTCAATAGGGGAAAATCCGAAACAAACCCCGAACGGACCCGTGGGACGCACCAACACCTCCCACGGGACCAATGTAACTCGTAGCATCTGGTCACGCAGCCGCGGGACTCCCGGTTTGAGAATATGACAATAAATTGCATATTTATAGACTTAGGCTTAAAAACATGGTGTTAGAGGGTGAAAACCCAAAACAACCCCCGAATGGCCCCGTGGGTGGCACCAACACCACCCACGGGACCAATGTAACTCGTAGGAACTGACCATGCAGCCGCGGGACTCCCGCTTTGAGAATACGATGATAATTTGCATATTTCAAGACTTAGGGTTAAAAACATGGCGTTAGAGGGTGAAAACCCAAAACAGCCCCCGAACGGCCCCGTGGATGGCACCAACACCTCCCACGGAACCAATGTAACTCGTTGGAACTAACCACGCAGCCGCGGGACTCCCGGTTTGAGAATATGACAATAATTTTCATGTTTCTAGACTTAGGCAAAAAAACATGGCGTTAGAGGGTAAACCCAAAACGGCCCCCGAACGTCCCCGCGGGTGGCACCAACACCTCCCACGGGACCAATGTAACTCGTAGAAACTGATCGCGCAGTCGCGGGACTCCCGGTTTGAGAATACGATGATAATTTGCATACTTCTAGCCTTAGGGTTAAAAATATGGCGTTAGAGGGTGAAAATCAAAAATAGTACCCGAACGGCCCCATGGGTGGCCCCAACACGTCCCACGGGACCAATGTCACTCATTGAAACTGACCGCGCAGCCGTGGGACTCCCGGTTTGAGAATATGATGGTAATTTGCATATTTCTAGACTTAAGCTTAAAAATATGGCGTTAGAAGGTGAAAACCCAAAACATCCACCGAACGGCCCCTTAGGAGGCACCAACACCTCCCACGGTACCAATCTAACTCGTAGGAACTGACCGCGCAACCACGGGACTCCCGGTTTGAGAATACGATGATAATTTGCATATTTCTATACTTAGGATTAAAAACATGGCGTTAGAGGGTGAAAATCCAAAATAGCCCCCGAACGGCCCCGTGGGAGGCACCAATACCTCCCACGGGACCAATGTAACTGACCGTGCAGCCACGGGACTCCCGGTTTGAGAATACGACGACAATTTGCATATATCTAGCATATATCTAGACCTAGGCTTAAAAACATAGCATTAAAGGGTGGAAATGTAAAACAGCCCCCGAACGGCCCCGTGGGAGGCACCAACACCTCCCACGGGACCAATGTAACTCGTTGTAACTAACCATGCAGGCACGGGACTCCCGCTTTGAGAATACGACGTTAATTTGCATATTTCAAGACTTAGGCTTAAAAACATGGCGTTAGAGGGTGGAAATCCAAAACAGCTCCCGAACGGCCCCGTGGGAGGCACCATCACCTCCCACGGGACCAATTAACTCGTAGGAACTGACCGCGCAGCCGCGGGACTCTCGGTTTGAGAATACGACGGTAATTTGTATATTTCTAGACTTAGGCATAAAAACATGGCGTTAGAGGGTGAAAACCCAAAATAGCGCCGAACGGTCCAGTGGGTAGCACCAACACCTCCCACGGGACCAATGTAACTCGTAGGAACTGACCACGCAGCCACGGGACTCACGGTTTGAGAATAAGACGATAATTTGCATATTTTTAGACTTTAGCAAAACATGACGTTAGAGGGTGAAAACTCGTAACAGCCCTCGAACGGCCGGGTGGGTGGCACCAACACCTCCCACGGGACCAATGTAACTCGGAGGAACTGACCCCGCAGCCGCGGGTATCCCGGTTTGAGAATACGATGATAAATTGCATATTTCTAGACTTACGCTTAAAAACATGACGTTAGAGGGTGAAAACCCAAAACAATCCCCGAACAACCCCATGGGAGGCACCAACACGTCCCACGGGTTCAATGTAACTCGTAGGAACTGACCACGCAGCCTCGGTACACTCGGTTTGAGAATACGACAATAATTTACATATTTCTAGACTTAGGCTTAAAAACATGACGTTAGAGGATGAAAACCCAAAATAATCCCCGAACGGCTCTGTGGGAGGCCCCAACACGTCCCACGGGACCAATGTAACTCGTAGGAACCGACCACACAGCCGCGGGACTCTCGGTTTGAGAATATGATGATAATTTGCATATTTCTAGACTTATGCTTAAAAATATGGCGTTAGAGGATGAAAACTCAAAACAGCTCCCGAATGGCCCCGTGGGAGGTACCCACACCTCCCATAGGACCAATGTAACTCGTAGGAACTGACCGCGCAGCCACGGGACTCTCAGTTTGAGAATACGAGGATAAGTTTCATATTTCTAGACTTAAGCTTAAAAAATGGCGTTAGAGGGTGAAAACCCAAAACACCCCCCCGAACGGCCCCGTGGGAGGCACCAACACCTCCCATGAGACCAATGTAACCTATAGGAACTGACCGCGCAGCCACGGGACTCCCGATTTGAGAATATAACGAAAATTTACATATTTCTAGATTTAGGCAAAACATGGCGTTAGTGGGCGAAAATCCGAAACAACCCCGAACGGCCCCGTGGGACGCACCAACACCTCCCACGGGACCAATGTAACTCGTAGGAACTGACCACGTAGTCGCTGGTCTCTCGGCTTTAGAATACGACGATAATTTGCATATTTCTAGACTTTAGCAAAACATGACGATTGAGGGTGAAAACTCGAAACAGCCCTCGAACGGCCCCGTGGGAGGCACCAACACCTCCCACGGGACCAATGTAACTTGTAGGAATAGACCCCGCAGCCGCGGGTCTCCCGGTTTGAGAATACAATGATAATTTTTATATTTCTAGACTTAGTCTTATAAACATGACGTTAGAGGGTGAAAACCCAAAGCAGTCCCTAAACGGACCCGTGGGAGGCACCAACACGTCCCACGGGACCAATGTAACGCGTAGGAACCGATCATGCAGTCGCGAAACTCTCGGTTTGAGAATACGATGATAATTTGCATATTTCTAGACTTATGCTTAAAAACATGGCGTTAGAGGGTGAAAACTCAAACCAACCCCTGAACGACCCCGTGGGAGGCACCCACACCTCCCGTGGGACCAATGTAACTCGTAGGAACTGACTCCGGAGCCGCAGATCTCGCCATTTGAGAATACGATGATAATTTGCATATTTCTTGACTTAAGCTTAAAAACATGACGTTAGAGGGTGAAAACCCAAAACAGTCCCCGAACGGCCCCGTGGGAGGCACCAACACGTCCCACGGGACCAATGTAACTCGTAGGAACCGACCACGCAGCCGCGGGACTCCCGGTTTGAGAATACGACGATAATTTGCATATTTCTAGACTTATGCTTAAAAACATGGTGTTAGAGGGTGAAAACCCTAAACAACCCCCGAACGGCGTCGTGGGAGGCACCCACACCTCCCACAGGACCAATTTAACTCGTAGGAACTGACCGCGTAGCCGCGGGACTCCCTGTTTGAGAATACGCCGATAATTTGCATATTTCTAGACTTAGGGTTAGAAACATGGCATTAAATGGTGAAAACCCAAAACAGCTCCCGAACGGCCCCGTGGGTGGCACCAACACCTCCCACGGGACCAATGTAACTCGTAGGAACTAACCGCGCAGCCGTGGGTCTCCCGATTTGAGAATACAATGGTAATTAGCATATTTCTAGACTTAGGCTTAAAAACATGGCGTTAGAAAGTGAAAACCAGAAACAGCCTCCGAACGGCCACGTGGGAGGCACCAACACCTCCCACGAGACCAATGTAACTCGTAGGAACTGACCGCGCATCCATGGGACTCTCGGTTTGAGAATACAACGATAATTTATATATTTCTAGACTTAGGCAAAACATGGCGTTAGTGGGGAAAAATCCGAAACAACCCCGAACGGCCCCGTGGGAGGCACCAACAATTCTCACGAGACCAATGTAACTCGTAGAAACTGAACGCACAGCCGCGGGACTCCTTGTTTGAGAATACGATGATAATTTGCATACTTCTAGACTTAGGGTTAAAAACGTGACGTTTGAGGGTGAAAACTCGAAACAGCCCTCGAACGGCCCCGTGGGTGGCACCAACTCCCACGGGACCAATGTAACTCGCAGGAACTGACCACGTAGCCGCGGGTCTCTCGATTTTAGAATACGACGACAATTTTCATATTTCTATACTTAGGCTTTAAAACATGACGTTAGAGGGTGAAAATCCAAAACAGTCCCGGAAAGGCCCCGTGGGTGGCACCAACACCTCCCACGGGACTAATGTAACTCGTAGTAACTGACCGCGCAGCCGCGGGACTCCCGGTTTGAGAATACGATGATAATTTGCATATTTACATACTTATTATTAAACACATGGCGTTAGAGGGTGAAAATCCAAAACAGCCCCGAACGGCCCCGTGCGAGGCACCAACACCTCCCACGGGACCAATATAACTCGTAGAAACTGACAACGTGGCCGCGGGACTCCCGGTTTGAGAATACGACGATAATTTGTATATTTCTAGACTTATGCTTAAAAACATGGCGTTATAGGGTGAAAACTCAAAACAACTCCCGAACGGCCCCGTGGGAGGCACCCACACCTCCCTTCGGACCAATGTAACTCGTAGGAACTGACCCCGGAGCAGCGGATCTCCCCATTTGAGAATACGATGATAATTTTCATATTTCTTGACTTAAGCTTAAAAACATGACGTTCGAGGGTGAAAACCCAAAATAGTCTCCGAACGGCCCCGTGGGAGGCACCAACACATCCCACAGACCAATGTAACTCGAAGGAACCGACCACGCAGCCGCGGGACTCCCGGTTTGAGAATACGACGATAATTTTCATATTTCTAGGCTTATGCTTAAAAACATGGTGTTAGAGGGTAAAAACCCAAAACAGTCCCCGAACGGCCCCGTGGGAGGCACCAACACGTCCCACGGGACCAATGTAACTCGTAGGAACCGACCACGCAGCCGCGGGACTCCCGGTTTGAGAATACGACGATAATTTGCATGTATCTAGACTTAGGATTAAAAACATGGCACTAGAGGGTGAAAACCCAAAACAGCTCCAAAACACCCCCGTGGGTGGCACCAACACCTCCCACGGGACCAATGTAACTCGAAGGAACTGACTGCGCAGCCGTGGGACTCCCGGTTTGAGAATACAACGTTAATTTGCATATTTCTAGACTTAGGCTTAAAAATAAGGCGTTAGAAGGTGAAAACCCAAAACAACCCCCGAACGGCCCCGTGGGTGGCACCAACACCTCCAACGGGACCAATGTAACTCGTAGGAACTCACCGCGCAGCCGCAAGTCTCCTAATTTGATAATACGACGATAATTTGCATATTTCTAGACTTAGGCTTCAAAACATGACGTCAGACGGTGAAAACCAAAAACAGTCCTCGAACGGCACCGTGGGAGGCACCAACACCTCCTACGGGACCAATGTAACTCGTATAAATTGACCACGCAACCGCGGGACTCCCAGTTTGAGAATGCGACGATTATTTGCATATTTCTAAACTTATGTTTAAAAATATGGCGTTAGAGCGTGAAAACCCAAAACAGCCCTCGAACGACCTCGTGGGAGGCACCAACACCTCCCACGGGACCAATGTAACTCGTAGGGACTGACCGCGTAGCCACGGGACTCTCGGTTTGAGAATACGACGGTAGTTTGCATATTTCTAGACTTCAGCTTAAAAAATGGCGTTAGAGGGTGAAAACCCAAAACAGCCCCCGAACGGCCCCGTGGGAGGCACCAACACCTCCCACGGGACCAATGTAACTCGTAGGAAATGACCGCGCAGTCACGAGACTCTCGATTTGAGAATACGATGATAATTGTCATATTTCTAGACTTAGGCTTAAAAACATGGCGTTAGAGGGTGAAAACCCAAAACAGCCCCCGAACAGCGTCGTGGAAGGCACCCACACCTCCCACGGGACCAATTCAACTCGTAGAAACTGACCGCGTAGCCGCGGGACTCCCTGTTTGAGAATACGACGATAATTTTCATATTTCTAGACTTAGGGTTAAAAACATGGCATTAGAGGGTGAAAACCCAAAACAGCTCCCGAACGGCCCCGTGGGTGGCACTAACACCTCCCACGGAACCAATGTAACTCGTAGGAACTGACCGGGCAGCCGCGGGACTCCCGGTTTGAGAATACAACGGTAATTTACATAGTTTTACTTAGGCTTAAAACATGGCGTTAGAAGGTGAAAACCCAAAACAGCCCCATGGGAGGCACCAACACCTCCAACGGGACCAATGTAACTCGTAGGAACTCACCGCGCAGCCGCGGGTCTCCCGATTTGAGAATACGACGATAGTTTGCATATTTCAAGACTTAGGCATAAAAACAAGGCGTTAGAGGGTGAAAACCCAAAACACCCCCCGAACGGCCCCGTGGGTAGCACCAACACCTCCCACGAGACCAATGTAACTCGTATGAACAGACCACGCAGCCGCGGGACTCATGGTTTGAGAATACGATGATAATTTGCATATTTCTAGACTTTAGCAAAACATGACGTTAGAGGGTGAAAACTCGAAACAGCCCTCGAACAGCTCCGTGGGTGGCACCAACACCTCCCACGAGACCAATATTACTCGTAGGAACTGACCCCGCAGCCGCGGGTCTCCCGGTTTGAGAATACGATGATAATTTGCATATTTCTGGACTTAGGCTTAAAAACATGGCGTTAGAGGGTGAAACCCAAACGAGCCCCCCAATCGGCCCCGTGGGTGGCACCAACACCTCCCCCGGGACTAATATAACTCGTAGGAACTGATCGCGCAGCCGCGGGACTCACGGTTTGAGAATACGACGGTAATTTGCATATTTCTAGACTTAGGCTTAAAAACATGGCGTTAGAAAGTGAAAACCC